>JAIOKQ010000948.1:0-1200000 GCA_020654165.1 Oryctes rhinoceros
TTTCAGTTTATTTTATTTGAAATTTCGAATTTTCGTCATTTCTAAAAAAGAAAAAAAAGAAAAATACCAACGCGATGCGAATATTGTTTTTTTGTTTTTTTGTTTTTTTTTAGATTTCACTTAATTAATCTAAAAATAAAATAAGAATTCCAGAGCTGCAATAATACACGAGTTCGATTATATCATTGTATAATTATATCATTACTGTTAACTTAACGTTAAATGTCGAATTTGGCGAAATAAAAACGAAAGAAACTGTGGTGCCACTTTAAGAAACTTAATTGCATCTCCGATTCTTACGAAAAAGGTATCTTTTTCGTAAGAAAAGGTAAAAAATTTCAAGGTTTCGAAAGGTAAAAAAAGGGGTAGGTAAGGTATCCAAAGTTGGGCGCCCTTTGTTATGTAAAAATATTTAAATAGATCAATTTGTGTGTTTGCTCCGATGAAAACCACCGAAATTACTATCGCTAACTTTATTTTTACTTCTAATGATTAAGTACATACATGTATGGGTTGCTAAGATTACGTCTTATTGCTAAGAGAGTGGAGAGTAGAATCTGTCGTGTAAAATTCAAATGCAACATCATCCCCTGCGGTACATAGATACGTACATAGGTACATACATAACCGAATGCGTCCATATGGCGTGTAGCTATATATAAACAGGGGAATTGAAATAATGCATGCTACATAAGATTTCTTAAGTTTTACAAATATGGTCAATCATAATAATCACTTAGAAAAGGGACGGAACCCGAACGGAAATGTAATATACAAATTGTTACAGAGAAAATATAGCAATGAATCATTGACAAAATAATATATAAGTAAGTAAGTAAATATATAAGTAAAATATAATAATATATAAATAATATATAAGTAATACAAAAATAAAAGTTAAAAGAAGAAAGGGTATTTAACACCTTGTACAGTGGGCTGCTTGACAGTTCGGCGGAGTTCCGAAGACTGTCTGGCCCTGTATTGACCATTAAAATATTAACTTAATAAGTAGAGAGGAGAAAGACAGGTGGAATTATTCGCTTCTTTGCAGCGACTAGATAGAGTCGTCTCTATTCGCCTCATAAGGATGGATTCGTGGTGTCTGTTGGTGTTCCCGAAAGTCGACAAGACACAAGTCTGTCTAGTCCCCGCAAAAAAGTAATAATTTCATCCGCCTTTGTTCTCTTTATTAATAAGATAACATTTTAGTACCTAAAAAGTGGGCCATCAAAAATGTGTAATGACATTCTTTTAAAAGATATGAGAGATCTTGATAAAATTTTATAATTGATTGAATAGATATCAGTCGAAGCAAAGAATCATTGAATGCCGAAAGAGTTTATAGTTTCGTTAAAGTTAATAACTATATTTCTTCTACAAGATGTTGACACTTCTATACTCAGCTAGTTTGCACTCCTTTTGTTAATGTAGGCGGTTCCAAGGCGAGGAAAAGTCAGGAGCTATGTAATAATCTTTTCAAATTAGCCAATTTATGTCTAGAGCATAGTTACATGCTCTAGTTTTACCTACTGTAATAAATTCTAGGAAATTAACTTCCTAATTCGATGACCTGTCCTATCTATTTAAGCCTGACGTATATAAATCCCGGATTCTTTCAAATGATTCAGCATAACGAAAACATTGTTCTATGCTAAATAGAATTGTTCTAGTGTTTAGTGGGTAAAGTTAGATAGCAGAAAGCGAAGTTATGTTTCAGTTTTGCCGTGATTACCGTTAGCTGAAAGTGTATTTACTGAACAACAGTCGGCTACGGGCTTATCAAATCAAATCGAGATTTTTAATTGAGAGATTGAGATTTTCAAGTAAAGCGGGCCGTTTCTCCTAAGAAACCGTTACGACTTAATAGTTTGACCTTATAACATTTCGTTTTAATCATTATTTCAATTACTTTGATATGCTGTCCAAAATGATATTGTTAGTACTGTTTGCTTAAATTTTTCTTTGTAATGCATGTATCACAAGCTGAGCGATTATCAGATATTAAACCTTTTTAGATAGGATGACTTGTGTTTTTTCCTTTTGTAAATCATCTCGCTAACTAGGTACATTCTAGCACAGTCAGGGTCAATACCGAAAGCGAAAGTTGTCAAATCAAAGTGAAGTGTGATTTGAAAAAAATGCAATCGATATCTCCATGGATTTGATGACTCACGTATATTGAGATATTTTATCGTTTTAGGATATAAGTCGTTATTTCAACGAGCGTAGTTATTATTTCTGTTCAACTTTACGTCTAGTCGAACGTAATCCTTTAGAAAAATGTCGGTTAAGGTTAACAATAACAGTGTTGCAGATATTGAAACTGCTCGACAAAATCTTCCATCTGGAAGACACCGCAAATGGTAAAATGATTATTGTTTTACTTACTTTATTCATGTTTTATTTCAATGTTTCTTCATAGCTCTGCTTTGGTTTAACTGTAACGCCACCATTATTTTCATATCGGGTTGATACATGCCGTTATCATTAACCATTTCGTTGTGGAGATATTTCAGTCGCCACTTAGAATATATAATAGCACGTTTATATTCGTTAAAAGCAGCGAAAAGCTTAACAATCCTTCTCAGTTTTTTCAAGTGCTTTTAAGTTGAGGTATGGTTTGCTTAAGAGTGGAATGAAGTTAAGAATTTAAAAGAAAATAATAAGTGAAATAATAACAAGTACCTGATTATTTGATAATACGTACTTCATTTATTGCTTTATTGGATCTTCAACAGGAGCGGACTGAGTTGGGCTCCTAGCGAATGTGGGCCACGGCGTACCTTACAGATTGTACCGGTGATTCCGCCCCAACCTTTAAGGCTTTATTTTAAACTTAGTGGAAATAAATAAGTTGGTAAAATCAAGTCGTAAGCAAACGAAGAAGTCAAAGAAATCTTGATATTTGATATGAACTTAATGGATTTCTTTGATAACCCAAATGGATTCTCCCGGATAGCTACATGATCCTTGAGTGAAAATTTAAAAATCCAAACCTGTCGGGGTAACCCTGTTGGCAGATCACTTTTGCTTTAATTTTTTTTCTGAATGTCACTTACAGTAAGAAGTTGAGGAATTATGTTCTTTATTGCCGTCTAGTCGAACGTAATCTTCTAAACAAATGTTGATTAAGGTTAATAATAACGGCTCAGCAAAATGTTTTACTTAGAACACCTTTAGAATGGTAAAATGACTATCGTTTTATTTATTTTATTTCTTTTTTATTAATGTTTCTGAATAACTCTGTTTTGCTTTAACTATAATACCGATGGTTGTTCCGCTCCTATCTCCAAGGCATTACTTTATACTTACGTAGTTACTTCAGTGGTAAGTAATCTAACAAAAGTACAAAATGTATCTTATTTGACAACGCAAATGGATCTTTCTCGGCCGTTATATAATCCTCGACCGGATGTCCTAACACAATGTACAAATCCAGACTTGTCCGGGGAAACCCAGATGTTTGGTAACCACATTTACAGATGACATTTATTCTATTTTTTCTGATTGTTTCTTACCGTAAGAAGTTGACGAATTATGTTCTTTGTTGTCGGAAACTTTACTTCTTGCTGAACGTAGTCTTTTAGACAAATGTCGGTTATGGTTAACAATAACAGTGTCGCAGATATTGAGACCACTCAGCAAAATCTTTTATCTGGAACATACCCCAAATGGCAAAATCAATATTATTTTACATGTTTTATTTCAATGCTTCTTCGTAGCTTTGCGCAACATTGATGGTTGTTCGCGCCCCACCTTAAAGGCTTTATTTTATACTTACTCATTTCAGTACTCAGTAGTAAGTAATCTCCCAACAGCTCAAAAACAACATAATCTTATGACTCCCTTACTCAGTTAAGTTTATAAAGCCAAGAAGTAAGCAAACGAAGCAGTAAAATAAACAAATTTATTTCTTTGATAACGTAAATGGTTTCTTGGGATGGCTACATAATTCTCGATCAAATATTCCAAATATAAAAATCTAGACTTATGCGGGGAAAACCAGACGTCTGGTAACCTTACTGACATATGATTTTTGCTTTATTTATTTATTTATTTATGAATAGTAAGTTGACGAATTATGTTCTTTGTTGTTGGAAATTAGATATAGTCGAACGTAACGTTTTAAAAAAATGTTGGTTAAGGTTAACAATAGCAGTGTTGGCGATATTGAAACTACTCAGCAAAATCTTCTGTCTGGAGCATCCCTCAAATGACAAAGTTATTATTGTTTTATTTATTTTATACACGTTTAATTTCAATGTTTCTTCATAGCTCTCCTTCAGTTTAACCGTAACACCAATGGTTGTTCCGCCCCTGTCTTTAAGGCTTTATTTTATACTTATTAATTGTGAGAAGTCCAACAACATAATATTATATGATTCCCTAAGAAAAACTAGGTTTACAAAACTAAACATCAATCAAACCAAGAAAGTCAAATAACTTTGTATCTTTGACAACGCAAATCGATTCTTCCGGGCGGTTGCGTACTCCTCGACCGGATGTTCCGGGATAACGTAAAAATCCCCGACTTACCCAGGGGAACCTCGACGTCTTGTAACCCTGTTTAATTTCTCCGTTCTGAATGTCTCTTAGGGTAAAAGGTTGACGAAGTATGTTCCTTATTAGTTATAATAAGTCATCCGGAAAATTTAAACAATACTAAGTAGGGAATGAATTAAATATTGCTTCTAGTGTCTGGCAAATGGAGAACTTATTTCTTTCTTTTATTTATGATTAATAGTTTGTATAAGTTATTCTTGCACATTCAAATTTTGCATCGTCATTTAGATGATATTGAAATATAAATAACTACGGACAGCAAGTATAAACACTTACTTAAATTAAATGTGCAACCAGTGATTAGAAATATCCCACTTTAAATTTGTTTGAATATTTCGTGTTATCAGTTTAACAATCTTCCGCAGTAGTTGAAGATTAATGACAATTGCTTGAATAAAAGCGTAGCTAATTAAATGATAATAAATTCTCGCTGCTGAATCATTCATGTAAATACTTTCGGCGAACAAACACGCGCACAAATTGTTGATATCCGATAACGTTTTATTAAATTTGCAGTAGAAAAAAATACGCACAACAGAACTTATCTCGCGGTTACACACGGAAATTGTTACGATTTCTTTTGACGAAGGATATGTCGCAAAGCACTAATACGGAACTCGTAGATATCACTCAAACAAGGTAGGGTGACACAATTTATGTTGTATTTTATTTTGTAAGCATTTAAAATTCGGCTAGTACCTTTAATGTCTCGCAATGATCACTTGGTGCCTAAAGAAATACATATCCTTCTGGATATGGTATCTTAATTTCGTTTTGTCTATATTTAGGTAGGTGAAGTTTTTTAAATTGTCATGTGCTATGTTTTGTTTGTAATTTTGTCATTACATAACATAACCTAATAAATTTAGAATCTTTTATCATTTCCATGTAAAAAAAAATAATCGTTGTTTTTGTTTTTCTTTTATTAAATGGTGTTTGACGAAAGCAGCAGCAGCTGGTTCACAACAGAATGGATGTCATGGAATAAATATTCCGAAAACATGCTCAGATCAATAGAAAAGAAGATACTTCAAAGTAAGTACTAATCTCAAAAACACTCGATACAACTTTTAGCTTACTCATCTAATCTTGCAGATATTAAATCAGTATATCGAGGCTGGTTCGTAGATATTGGGCCGGTGGTAGGCAAATGTGACAAAATATGGACCATTTCCTTAAATCCGGAATCCTCAAGTACCCCGCTAGTTCTATTACATGGTTTTGGAGCCGGAGTAGCTTTATGGTGTCTAAATCTAGATAGTTTGGCCGCGACAAGACCTGTTTTTGCCATCGATTTATTAGGTATGCCATTACTTTACTTTTTGGCAATCGATACTACAATATCCCTCGTTATTAAGGTTTTGGTAGAAGTTCACGACCGAGATTTAGTACAGATGCCTTAGAAGCCGAAAGACAAATGGTGAAAGCTATCGAAGAATGGAGGAAGGAAATGAATTTGGAGAATTTCGTACTTCTCGGCCACAGTATGGGCGGTTTCTTGGCAACTTCGTATGCGATATCGCATCCTCACAGGGTGAAACATTTGATTTTGGCCGATCCTTGGGGTTTCCCTGAAAGACCCGCTGAGCCGTCAGTGACGATTCCTCTCTGGGTTAAGGTTCTAGCATTTACACTACAACCTTTTAATCCATTGTGGGCTGTAAGAGCTGCCGGCCCATTTGGTAAGTGCTGGAAGCTATTATGGTGTTTGGGTTTTGAAAATATGAGCATCTATTTATGTTTAGGGCAGTGGTTAATAACTAAAGCAAGACCAGATATCTTAAGGAAGTACGAATCCTTTGTGAACGATCCCAGTTTAATCCCCCAGTATATCTATCAGTGCAATTCACAAAAACCAAGGTAAGAATTCCGTAGAGAATTTTAAGATCAATTATTAAAAATGAGACGTTCATATTGTCAAAAATTATTTTAAATGTTCAATTGAATATATAGCACTGACTAATAATTTTAAACGCGCACTTGTACTTTTTTTTATTTGCAATATTTCTTTTATTTTAATTTCGAATGCCAATTAAACCAAAATTAACTGAACTGCATTCGGAAGACCATAACCATTTTAAGAATTCTTAATTTAAAGTCGAAACAAGTTAGTGGTTGTTGCGTATACAAATACCTCGAGTTTATAAAAATAAACACGGTATACAGAACCTTCATGGAAACAATCCAATCTTCCGTTTTCAAATGAAACACACTGTATGGTTTTTACATTTTTGAACTGCTTAATTAATTCTAAAACTCCTTTGCACAATTAATTTTAAGGCACATTTTTTTTGTTTTTTTTTATGTATTATTTATTATTTAAAAAGTACATATTAAATAAATATTTGTTTCATAAGCGAAAGATTTTTAAAATTTCTGGAACCGATCTTTATCGTGAGATCGTGAGATTTTTTTTTGAAATCGTATTTACTGTGAGATCTGGCTTCAGACATTTTCTGCACTGAATTTGCTTTGTATTAATGATGACATAATAAGTTGCAGTTACTTGTTTGAACTTGCTAGTTTAAACTTGTAGTTTCAGGTCTTGAAAACTTTTACAAAATAACAAATAATAGAACAAAAATAAACGTAGTGAGTTCACACTTTTGATTCTTAATTCAATCAATTTTCTTCCGTACATGGTTTCCGCTTCCTCATGCGGTCTTTCTCTTATATGATTATTTTTATATTCTGAAGACTTTATTGCGTAGAGATTTATATTGATTAATTTATCCTAACCAGAAGCATAGGATATTCAGGTAAAGTAGCGCCTGGGTTTGCGGAATTAATTGGTTTCATAATATTCCGTAGTTGGAATTAAATTTTTCTATTGGAAATACATAAAGAAAATGGGCATTATCCGTTCTCATAAAAAAAGAATTAAAAAGTAATTCTACCTACTTTGAATACAATTTAACATACAATAAAGGATTCTTTGTGACGTATGGAAGACGGCGAGGGTGATCTGACTTTTTCGCTTATATAATATTGGCGACACGACATATAAGAAAGGAAGGCAATTAGTTAACAATTAATAAGTTTTGCAGCGACTGGACAGACTCGTCTTTTGTCGACTCTCGGGGAAAGCAGCAGGCAACACGAACCCTTTCTTATGGGACGAATATTCACGAGTCTGTCTAGTCGATGCAAAAAAAGTATGATTTCACTTACTTTTGTCCACTTTAGTAATTACATAAACGATTACATTATTTCGTATGCAAGTATCTCTTCTAGCATGTACGCAAATCGCCCGGAAATTCCGCGGAATCGGTAAAAATTGTAACCTGCGTTTCATGTCTGGGAGCACTGGCATCACTGCATGCATTATTAGTTGTTGTTTGAAACCGGATATCCGATTTCTGGCACTGAGACAAACAGGGGAATAGTCCTTGTCCTATTACTAAATAACCTAACAAGTGAAATTCAAAATTCGAGCTTATTATTCGTATGGTGTACGTGCAAAACTATGTTGAAATTTAAAAGAAAAGTATATCAAAATTGATTTTTTTAATCTTTTATGCTTTGAGTTGCAAGCAATCCTTTACAGTTAACCAGTCTGTTGTCAATAAAAAAGACGAAATGCAAAAGGTAAAATACAAAACAAAAATTGCAAAATTTTAAAATGTGGCCGTTTCTTTTGAAAAGGTCACATGAAAATTGAATAGCTTTCATATCTACAAAAAAAATGTACGCATTTGTATATTAAACATATTTTATATAATATATTTTTTAATGTTTATGAATATTTAAAATCACTCTCTTGTAATACTACTATTCGTCTTTCTTATGCAAATTTTAAATGTCCTTAAATGATTCAACACCCCTATATCTAATCTCTAGTCTATTTGAACGACAACAGGATGTACTTTGTTAGTAAAAATAATCATGTACTTTGACTTTACCGGTGACATGGATTGATAAATAATGATGTAATGATCATAATTACAATAAATCAGGGTTATCGTTTAAATACACACACACATATGCACTCGTGTGGAACAGTTATATATTATTACGGTACTTTATCTTTATCAAGCCGATTAATTCCACCTTCAATAATTCACTTCGCAAAACTGTGCAATTGTAGCGATTTAATGGATCTAGGATAGTTCGTATTTGTCTTGTAAATTTTGCGGCTGAGAGTAATTGAATGGTTTTTTTTTACTGTTTGTGTGATGTTGACTCATAGACAAAATAATTATTTAAACCGATTTTTTTACATATAGAAATATGCGTGTCATTGTCATTTCAAAGGTTAACGTGCAGTGTCGAAGCGTAGGTATGATTTATGTTGGGGAGACTACAAAATTACAAAACCAGTTAAAAGTTATACACAATTTATAACAAAAGTTACTCTATTTATCTTTGGTTTTGGTACCAACGATCCTATCTTAAGCTGATATATTGGAAGATTGGATATTTGTTCATTACTGAAATATGTATTAGGCCATTACCCAAAAAAATTGGTTAGTTTCTGTTGACGGTTTAGTTTTGATATATCGCCCGCTTAGTAGGTAGCCCATCAATACTAACACGTCAATTGTAACCAAACGTTTCCTCTATGGCCTTTATCTATTAAGTCGTTCACTACGCAATCTCTGCTTCGTCTCAAAGGGAGAGCATAGCGGAGACAATTTTACAATTTGGAAGGATGTATCTTTTTGCTATGCTACCTGCATCCTGGCTGGTTGAGGAATTCTTTGGATTCATTCTAATGCCAGGAGTTAACGGGTCTTTAGGTATTACGTTGTGCTCTGTCACAGTCCTAATTATCGAATATCTTGGTGGGCATGATTCGAGTAGGGCTTTGGCCCGGTTATCTCTGTTCTATATATTCGTTTCCACTGCTGGTAGATAGTTGCCAGTGCTTAAGGGCCTAGACCCCGAGGGGCCTATAGTTGTCGTATTTAGACGACCTGTCTAAACGACGTATTTAGACGACCTAAGTGGGGTTGGCACTCGTAATTTCGGTATTCATACACCAGAGAGTTTTATGTCCGATAAACGGAAATTTTAAGTTCGATTCCTTACGGGGAAGAGACTTTTCAAATGATTTTTATTTATTTATTTTTTCATTTAGTTATTGATTTTTAGGCATTTTTTAATATTGTTATTATTGGATCAACATTATCCAAAAGAATCATTACAGAAAAGCTGTACCGGGTTACTATTTCATGTCAAACACGTCTAAAAATTTTAATTAAAAAGTCGTTCACAGAAATTTTTCCGGAGGTGGACATTAGCCAGATTAGACATTATACTGTGATAAGTTTGCATGAAATATTCTGGCTAAAAAGTATTTTTAAGGGATTTGTTTATCGATTAGGTTAAGCAGTTTGGTCACTATTGCCATTATTACTCTCGTTGTTCTCATTTTAGTTTTATTCTTGCATTGCGCTGGAATAAGATCATGCTTTCTAATGGTACTAACGCAATTCTAAATACTAAGTAACACAATTCGTTAGGGTACTAGAAGACATATAAATGGCAATATTGGGTTTTCCTGAAAAGAAAATGCGGTTACCCTTTGAAGAATTATCGATGACTCAATGAAATATAACATTTAATATTGTTGACTATTGTTGCATATTGTATGTAAACACTACTTGGCATAAATTTGTACGGCACCAGTGTGATCTTAAAACATCAGCAATCTCTTGAATGTACATACCAGAAACCCATACCGTTCCATTCCGCGTTTTGATCGGTATCTTAAAAAAATAGTGTTTTAAAATTGTAGTGGAGAAAGTGCCTTCCACAATATGTCGCATTTCTATGCATGGGCTAAACATCCAATGGTAAGACGAATTCACGAGTTGCACAGGAGCGTGCCTATTACACTGATTTACGGATCGAAATCGTGGGTAGACAACAAAGCTTCCGAAATTGTTAAGGAGAGAAAAGTAAATTTTCATACGCGGGTAAGTTTAATTTCAGTTCCAACTTTCCCATATACTTATTTGGTACATTTAAATGAATATTGTCCATTTCGTTTTAGGTAATTACCGGAGCTGGACACCATGTTTACGCCGATAAGCCAAATGTTTTCAACGAACATGTGTTACACGCGTGCGCTTCTGCGGATGCGGAATCTAAATCGCCACTTTTAGCAATAAAAGAATCCGGAGAGCCGGAATCCATCCTACAAGTAGATGAAGGCCATCCCGAAGATTCAGTTTCCAGCACTACTGACGCACAGAAAACATGAATGTATCGTCATTCTAATACGTAATTCAGAAGAAATGGATGACGCGATAATTTCGAATTCAATTTTTGGGTGTGTTTATTTTGTAAATACACTTTATGAGTTGTTAATTTATGATTTTAGCCAGTAATTATTGTTATTTATTTGTACTTTTTATTTATTGTGCGGTTACGTTTGGGATCAGATGTATAGATAAGAAGCGATTTAAGATCTTGAGATCGCCGAGTTATTTCTGTAATCTGCAGATTCTGTGATATTCCCAGTTTAGCGTTGTTATTTCAATACATTGACTATAGTAACGTATCTATAATATATATTTTTTGTGAAAATATTGTTTTGTTATTTTTCTTTGTCGAATATATCACAGGAATATTCCAATTGTTTTTTTTTTTATTTTGAATCTATTCAAAGCCTTTTGACTTAATATTAATACTATCCTAAAATATAATCACTTAAGATCACATTGTTCTTTTTTCTTAATAATGTAAAATAATGTAATCTTATCTACAAATGAAAAATCAATGCACCATAAACGATTGATAACCATATTTATATCTAAAAATAGAACATTATCTTCATTCTTCAAATACAACGTGATATAGCAAGGGTTAAAATAATGGAAATATTGAAAACGTACTTAGCGCATGGTTGCACGATAATACTTTCCCTGAGTAATTTCAAATACAAATTATTCGGATACATTAAAATATACAGGGTGTTCAATTTTTTCTACAAATGAAATAAGCTTGATTTTTGAAACGAAATATTCTTCATGTTACTGCGCTTCTGAATGCCCTCCCTTTAATTCATATCTAGTGTGATTTTTCTAAAGTGTTGTTGTTTATTTAACAGTTGTATAGACATGTTGCGGAGTAGTGATTCAAATTTCATTCGGTTAAGTATTCTTTGTAGTTTTCGGAAAACAGGACAACAGTTAAAGCGCTTAATTGTTTGATTCGTGCGTTTCTTATGGAATTCACTGTGTGTTTTCCTAGTACCTTATAGTACACAAAATGAGTGCCTGCTTAATAAATTAAATCTGAAATTTCATTAAAGAGCTGAGGAGTTGAGGTCCTCGAGGTTAAAAGTGTTTATAAATCAATATACCGTATTTAATAGACCAAATATGATATTCAATACCGAACTAGAAAGCATATTTGTAATAGGACTTAACGAAACTAAATTGCTTCTTTGCAATTTCTATCATCAGCTTGTTACAGTCGGCACCACTTGAATCAGTATTCAGCTTTTCGGACCCATTTTGTCTCTCGCAGTCCACGTTTCGACTGCACCCTGGCTTCGGGAATGTACTTTAACGTATTTCGATAAAACCGCTTCAGCAGAGCTTTGAAATCTTCAATCTAATGCATTTTTGGTTTTGAGTAAGCAGGCGCGGCACCTAGCATCCGGTTACCTTTTTACCATGCCTAAATCTTCAATCAATACGTTCAATTCAATACGTTCTTTAGAGATGCTTTGCTATCTGCTATCCTTGATTCGACGATCGTCCAGCGTCATTTGCTGCATTTTTCCACTGTTACCGATAGAGGTTGCAGTTTTTGGCTGCCTCGAACGTTCGTCGTTAATTTAGCTAGTACGACCATGTTCGAATTCAGGTACCCAAAACTCGTAAACAGCATTCATTTTGACTCTAATTTGCGTATGCGTATTGCTTTTCAAATGTAAGAATTTGATGGTAACTAAGCGTCCAACGTTGTTAAGATTTCAATAACTTGTATAATGGGACTCATGTAAAGACTGAGAGCTTGTGAATCGAACCACTTAATTCTCATCTCATCAAGATATTCTCTTCGCGAGACCAATTATCTAACGTCAAGATGCCATGCTCGCCCATAGTGATAATGAAAAGCATAAAGTGCTCTTCATGATCAAACAACATCTCAGTAATGTACCGGTGAGCTCCTAAGCAGTCATTTTGTATGAAATCATAAGTAATTTATCTTTCTCCGAACCTTCTCACTACTCGCCTTCGTTCATCTAATTCAGTCCTCATTATTCGGTGTCTGATGATTTAGGGCGAAAACCATTTTTGCAATTCGATATCGGAGTTGCAGTGGTTGTAGCCATCTTTCTGCAATCTCACAGCTCAATGTTTTCTCTTAACGATCCATTCACTAACATTAACACCTCCACTTTCTTGGAGTTAATTTCGCAGCCAATCCACGCACATCAAAATATGGCAATTACTTTGGTTGATAACCAAAACGTTTTTTCGACCGAATTCTGAGGTTCTGGTTTTCAAGCTAGTCTCTTCATAGTGTTGGTGAACTTTTCCTACAGCACAAAGGCTGCTGTCAACAATTCTTCCAGTCTCTCCATTGTTCTCGACCATTTTGTAGCGATACTAAAATTCTTTAAAGTTAGAAATTAAAAAGGGGTCCGGTTCTCACAAAATCCTGTATTGTTGTGAATTGGACACCTTTTGCATGTCTACCTTTAGTAACTTCATCTCACACACGGTCACAATTCTCGATACAACCGCAGGGCAAATAAACCCTGTAAGCACTTCAGAAATCAACGTTAAACATGGACGCCGAAATTGGAATTTTCAAGAGCGAATGTACGCTATTGCATAAAACTTGTAATTACAATGGCAGATAACAAATACGGCAGATAAGATTTCTCGACAGGCAAATAATCAAACGCTTACTAGCGCAAACATAAGCTTTTAACAGAAAATTTCAAATCCATCATAATTACAATGTGACCTCAATTTTTTTCTTGGCAGCATAGACAGATTAGTTTTAATTTTTATAAAAATATTAATTTAAAATAATCTGTAAAATTTATATTACGCGTGCAATTTTAACTAATCATTATTTTCCTGAATGCAGCACATTTTTATTAGCTCAATTGCGTAATGATAAAGAACCTTAATTGTTCTTATTTTACCTTATTGTTGAAAAAAAAAAAAATATGTGCAACGATTTATTAGTTTATGTTGAACTTTAATCAACATTTATGTATGTATCTAAGCTCATCTTTTTAACTTACGATTTCGTCAGCAATAACGTCGACTTAATTCTCTTTTGTGTAAATATTATGAAGGGTGGGTAGCATTTGTCGATCAAATATGCTAAAAATTAAACGTTATTATTTACGTCTTTTTTTTATAGAACACCGTGCGTATACAATGGAATACAATTGTTATTTCATGTGCCTATACTTAAATTGAATACTTGGGCAATCATTGTTGGTATTAACTTATTATCAAACCACAATTTAAGAAATTGTTCAATGTCTTGATTTATTTTTACCCGTGTTCTATCGATTTTGTTAAGGAAAAAAGGTTGTATTTAGTTGGAAGTCATGGACATGATACATGGACGTGATAATGATAAGCTTTTAAACATATTGCCAAACTATTGGAATCATGTAGGACTGAATTGGTACGTAATTCACATGATTCAATGGCGTCTGTATTAATAGATGATTTTTAAAATAACAAGCGGGTTGCTTCTTCATTGGTTAAATCTACCTTTCTGCGTCACTCTATACTGTAGAGAGACGCTGATGACCAGAAAGTAATTGAAGTAATTCATTTTTGTCAACACTGTTCGGATTAATGAAATGAGAATTTTAACGGAAGTAGGTTCGGATTGCCGTAAGCTCGGATTGTAGAAGTTGTGCTGCATGGAGGTTATTCCATTTAACGAATTCCACACCATCTCGCAATGTTATCATTACTTCTTGTACACGAAGATATTTATAACATGTATCTAGATTGCTTGGCTGAACGCGCAATGTATGGAACGAAACTGGAAAAAAATGTTTCGCATAGAAATATTTCGTCAAAGAGTTACGTGCGATTTTCAAAATTTAGTGCAAGTAAACATTTAAGAAGGTTGTTGTTTCAATCGTTAATCCTAGTTTTTCAAGTGTGCTGAAATCGAATTAGATATAAACAGTTTAACATTTTGAAGATTAGTTATGAATTGTACTAACGAAGAGATGTCGGACATACATCGTCGTTAAGCAAAATGCATCTATAATTTAGCTGAACCCAAAATATTTCCCGAATCTAAGGGCATGCTCCAGCTAAAGGAATTTCTGCGATTATCCACCAGCATCTTCGTCAGAAAGAACCGAAAAATTATAGAATGTGGCCGAAAAATTATAGCGCAAAAACGTCATAATTTAAAGAAGATGCACTCGATGGAATGTTGGAAAATCCTAAAAATAGCACGAGAATATTATCTTTAGAAATATGCTACATGCAACGAGTGCCAAGTTGTTAGTAAAGCCGATTTTCGACCACGAATGCTACTTTTTACGTGGCATTGCTGGCGATTTAGGACGAATTTTACTAGGCGAATAGGACCAATTTTTTTAAACAAATCGGATTGAGCGGGCCAAACTACAGGAATTTCTTGGCAAATGATCTATCTTACTTGATAACGTTCCGAGATGTCTCATCTCATTTTTGAGATTGTCTGATTGATACGTTCTCCAGTCTGCAATCAGTTATTTTGGGCCACCATAGCTTTCGCGTAGGCCGACTTAGCTCCAGAATTCTATGGTTTATAGAAACTTTCTTTACAGTTTTGTTCTAAACACGACGTTGGTAAAATTTGATCAAGCAATTCAGATACAACGTGTGTATGATGATCGGTAAAATAATTTTTATTTACAGTGGCGAAAGCGCTTTCCATAGTATGATGCAAGGTTTCGGTTGGGCCAGACACCCAATGGTGAACCGAATCCACGAGTTGCACAAGGATGTTCCTATAACACTCATGTACGGTTCGAAATCGTGGGTAGATAACATGGCAGCCGAAATTGTGAAGGAAAAAGGGGTGAATTCTTTTGTTCAGTCGCACGTAAGAATCTACTTCGAATAAATCCCCACTACCGATTCAAATTCACTTACAGTCCTTAATTTGTTTTCGATTTCTTTAGATTATTATGGGAGCAGGTCATCACGTCTACGCTGATAAACCAGAAATCTTCAACAAACACGTAACGGACGCATGCGGTATGGCCGATAAAGATACGTCATTGCTCCATGTGCCGATGCAACCTACGGAAGAGAGCGATTTGGATCTGGAATCTGAAGAATGCAGCGACGTCGATAGCGCTAATCCATCTTCACCATCCACTAGCGCCACCGCGTCCCCACATACGTAAGGAATTGTTTATTAGGCAAACTATCTAATTTAAGTTATTAACCAAAAAGTATTTTTTTATAAGAATTATAAACATATTAAAGAAGGTTTAGCTGTTTTTTTTTTAAATTTTTTTTTATCGATACGGAATATTCTGAAGTATTATTCATTACAGAATACTTCAAAATATTCTCCGATAAAAAGATCAAAGTCTACGTAAATCCATTGTTAAGTCTCGCGCGAAAGAAAAACAATTTATTTGTTAAATAGTATTGTAATCTCAAAATTTGACGACATAGAGCCTATTAGTATCATCATCTCTCTCTCTCTCCCTGTAAATTGATCGTTTTAAGTAAAGAAAGATTGTGATATTTTAATGCAGGTATTGTACGTAGGATAATGTCAAATTTATAGAATAGAGAGGTGTTTGAAATAAAACGCAATAAATTTGTACATACGTATTTTTATAAAAAAGTGTAAGTTCGTTAAAAGTATTTTCTTTTGCAACTGTGATAAGAGATTTATTTATCGATTGTTCAATCCAATTGCAATATGTTGAAATATCTGTTTGAATAAATCCTATTCAAAATATGTTGTTTTCGTACGACCGAAATATTCGGTCCTTGATCCTTTCACATCCTGTTCACAAGTTCGCTTGAAATAATTTGGTATTTAGTGATATTACAGATTCATTTTCTTTGAAAGAAATTCTTCATAAACAATGCAGTGATTTAATGTGACGTAACATTGCTACATGTAATGTAATTTGGGCGCAGAACGTGGGACATTTCTGCTTACTTCTGTAGACGTCGATATGGCAATTAAATTCGAAAATTTCTGTGATTAGACTACGTTAAAGTAAGGTAGCGTGGTGTAATGACTACACATGAATGCTCTCAATAAGTTAGAAAGTGGTGACTCTGGTTTAAGTACCAGGTCATCAAGGCCATCGAGGGAATGTAAGGGCAAACAAATTAGTCTCTCAAGACTGGTTGAAGAGTATTCCAAGTTAGGAGCTGGCCAAACAATTTCTGATTGAGCAAAAGCGTACATTTACAATGGTCTTACTAAGCAGGATTGAAGCATTTTGTTTCAATCCACAAAAAATATAATCTGTGCAAAAGATTGGCTCAATCGAACAATTGCGAGGCGACCCTCGTCGACTATAAGGTTTTAACAATTTCGCCCCGAAAATTCCGCCCATAGAAAACAATTCTTCGGGAATCCTTATTTGTCTCAACACGTTTTTACTTTAATGTATGTCACGACTTTACGTTTCGAATGATTGCTTTTGGCGTGTCTTTTCTCTTTTGGCAACATGAACTGAGCCACAGTGGAATAATTTGTCTGTTTGTATTTGTACTTAAGAAAACTTAAAAGCTAAAAATAGCTCTTAGTTCCAAAAAGTCGTCAATAATAATAACTTTTCAAGGCAAGGAGCAATTGTTGGACGTCTCACTTTCAAGAGCTAGCCATAAATGTTTACGAAGTATTGGAGAAGCAAAAAGATAAGTAGGGTACAATTGAGAAAATTCGACAATATATAACATTATATATTATAAAATTATTAGGAGTAAGGTTGCTACGAAAAAAGAAAGTTCCGACCATCCCGTACGGCTCTATCCTTCCATGAGAATGACCTAGTAGTGACTAAGATAGCTCAAATTATGTTGGAAGTAGATAAAGGTGAAGAAGAGAAAAATGCAACAAATCAACTGAAGAGGTGCATTGTGCACTAAATTGAATTTTCTCCTTTTATAAACATCGAATTTTTTCTAATTATTAACACGTTCAAAAACTTTTTCACGAGATTTTCTATCAATAGTAATTTCCTCAACTAAAGCAAACTCTTCAGCATGGAAGAATGATCCGGCTTATGAAAATGGAGTTGAAAAATACGAGAAGCCAGTTGTGAAGAGTGTTCAGAAAGGTTAGAATTCTCACAACGGATGAAGCTAAGAAACAATTTGTTCCACATATCGCTGCTGAAGACCGTTCAAAGTACCCAACAACTACTATATACATAGATTATTCCTGTAAATGTAAGTTGTGTACTAGACAATTCGACGTAACTTGACGAGACACACGTCACGAAAACGATAAGAGTCAGTTCAATGTTATTTTTTGTATACAAATGCATAACAAGCGGCATTGAAATCTAGAGATGTAATTACAACGACGTAAGTTGAGGTATCTTGCCACGTAACTTTACTCAAGTTATGATAAACTTTCTATATTTATTTACAAATCAGATCACGACTATCATCAGAATTATAATTTCATGCGAAGCCTTCTACTTTCTCTAGTAACGATAGTATAACAAATCCGTACACGTAGTATCTTCAAAGAGTTTCACCACCATGAAGGAATTATTCGCGTTATCGGTACAAGCTTTACCTAATTTCGGGGATTATTTTTGTAAAGATATTCGACTATCTCTGGATATCGATAACAATTTATTTAAACGCTCCGTAGATACGTTATTATATAATTAAAGAGAATTTAATTACTACGTACTTACCTTCGCGTTTCTCTCATGCGATGTTCTAACGCTTCGCCACTTATTATTAATTTAAAAACGACAAAACCACAAAATATATTCTAATTGCATGATACAGAAAGATTGTAAAGACAATTACTTCGTATTTGGCAAACACTTTTAACCGATTGTTTATGAATGTTACGCGTTATATTAGGTATTAATTTGCACGAAGATGCGTCATTCCCTAGTTAAACGAAGCAGGTAGCTATGTTATCTGATTGTGGGTATTTAAGTTCAAAAATTATCGAGTAGTATGCATTCAATGCGTCGGTCGAAAAACTTTCGTCAGCTTCGCGACATTTCTATGCGGAACGTAGTCTTCTATTTAACACATTTACTTCTGATTTATTTGCATTTTTTATTATGTAACGCTATAACTATCTGAATTATATTGCATTAATTGCACCGAATACATTATATTATATCTATACATTAACATTTACGGAAGTATTGTACGATCATCGGAATAGAGAGACATGGGCGGTACCTCTCGTATTAGTTCGGATATTTACATTTTTAGGTACTAAAAGATATTCAAACTAACGAAACCGAACTATAACATTTATGCTATACTGTTATTAGCGGGTGTTTATAGCATGCAACAATAAAAAAAAGATAATTCTGGCAACATATAAATACCGATTTACTGCATTTCTTAAATTACACGAGCGTTCATGTCTCCGAATAATATCACTAAATGTCCATTTATCAATACATTAAGTACCCATCTTGCTGGTAGGCAATTGTTACCCAACGTCTTTCTACGTTTGCTGTTTTTTTCTAGGCATGTACTAGCACTGTTAATATTCAATTGAACGATGACAATAAATTATTACTAAAGACATGATTTGTCGAAATATTTGCAATCGGATATATATTGACGAATAGAGAGGTCAAAGGCGGATGAAATTATTACTTTTTTGCAGAGACTAAATAGATTCGTGTTTTGTCGACTCTCGAGGGACACTAGTAAGCCACAGGAATCCATTCTCATGAGGCAAATAGACACGACTCTATCTAGTCGCTGCAAAAAACGAATAATTACACCTGCCTTTGTTATGTTGTTTGTAATACGGCGAAACCCGTCTGTACATGGTGGCTGGGTGGTAGAGTGAGAGGTAGAAGTAGTATTAACAATTAGTTTGTAAAGAGCGCTTTGAATGAAACACTTTTTAAATGCTTGTTTGTTTGTCCGAATTTGTTGAGACATACAGCGAACATCATTAAAATTGGTTGACGAAAGAGAAATCTATCAGAATCTTATCAGAAAGAAAACATATTTTAAAATTGTCCAATGTTTATTGACTTTATATCTGTTTTCTAAAATCTCAATGTCTTGAAAAATTTCAGTTTAGCTTCGATTATGTTGAAAAGCCATTGCTCGGAAAAGGTGTGCTTGAAGGGAACATGAATATATCGGCATCCTTCATAGTTAAAAGTTACCTAAATTGGAATGAGAGAGATTAATAGAGTTATCTAGAATACGTCAACGCATTTAAATTTGTAACTATTTAATAGAAATAAACCTAAAAGAAATTGGTTACATTTATCTATTGCTACTAGAATATGTTTAATCGTTTTAGGTTTACTAACTATAAACTTTATTAGGTTGATCAGTAGTGGAAGTAGATCGTTTCAAGCCAGATTTAACTCTGACGCTATCATTTCATGGAGATAACGAAGTTTCGAACCATAACCAGTTATTGGCTGGCTTAGCATAACCATAAGTGTTTTTTGGCACTACATTGGTTTGAACTAGCTTATGTGATTAAACCAATTCACCGAGGACGCTTTGAAGTAGGTCAAAGAATAAGGATGTAGAGGGTTAAGTAATGGTTCGAAATTGAACGCGGTTCCTGTGTCATCGCTAGAAAACGCTGATTATTAATCTAGTTCAAGTCAATGTACCACTAAAAAATGCAAGTGAATTGTAAATTCTTTTTTATTTCTAATGTCCTAAATTCTGGATAGGTTAGACACTTACATCGACTAAGCAGTGCCGTGGTTTTACTCTCGATACGCTAATGGTAAAGTAAATGCTGGCGGTTGCTTGCGCTATTGGGTATTCTTTAGTGGGCAAACTCCATTTTGTCTAAAAATGTTAAGCAATTAATATAAAGTTATGTTTTATTATACATACAATATGAAAAACGCACTGGCCGCATTTAAAAATGTTTTTTTTGCAAAACATGTTTAAAGGTGTGTCAAAGGTAATCGCAATACGGGCCGGCAGCTGTGGTACTCCATACGCACTATCCATGTTCTACAACAAATAGGGTTCCACCCTTGCTGCGCTAGAAATGTTGCCGACTGAAATCGGTGTTGCATTGTCTACGCGCAAACTAACTAATTATATATATTTATTTATAACTAATTATTTATAAGCTGCACGTTCTCGTCTGCGAGGCATCACTCGCAATTGCTTAAAACCTACTGCATGGATTCTATTCATTTTTTAATGGTAGTAGGTGTTCCTGTAAAGACTCTTGTAAACGCTGAAAAACAAATTGGACCAATGTAATACGAAAAGCAATCGTTTAAGTTGATCTTAATTAAGATTTTAACGAAATACTCCGCAGCTTAGGGACGATGCATACTTGACTGCGGCCAGTTTTTGACTCCAATTGTAAGTGTAGTTGGTGTATGGTGTGGTCGGTGTATCCTTGTCTGTTCTTCATTGAGCTATTCCCAATTACCTCTCACACACAAAGGTATATACATGGCATAAAGGTACAGTAAGCAAAACAAGTTACGTCTCCTCCTGTTGGCCATGGATTACATTGACCAACAAGGTTTTTACCCTAAGTTAGTAACTGATGAAATTGAACAGCATATATAAAGTAAAAATGATTCGAAAAGCGACAACATTGGCTTGGCTCTGGTTACAGAGAAAATGCCTTTATGTCTACTGCAATAATGTTTATAAACTTTCTGAAGCTTTTGGAATACATCATGATCCCGGTTCTTGGAGATTTTTCATAGACTCATCAAAGACCAGCCTAAAAGCAGTTTTGTTGCACAATGGATACCATTATCCTTCTATTCCGATGGGTCATGCCGTTTCTATGGAAGAAACTTACGAAAATCTGAAAATTTTATTTGAAAAGATAAAGTACAAAGACTATTCCTGGAATATTTATGCAGATTTTCAAGTAATTGCAATTATTTTGTGTATGCAATCTGGTTATACCAAATACTGTTGCTTTTTATGTCTTTGGGAAAAACATTACCATGAGCAAGAGTGGCCACTACGACAACAGTTTATACCGGGAAGAGACAATGTACATCAGCCTCGAGTAGAAAAAGAAGAGACCATAATACCACTTCTCCACGTGAAACTTGGGCTCATGAAAAACTTTGTAAAGGCATTGGATAGCGAAGGTGAAAGTTTTAAATACCTTCGTGAAAAGTTTCTAAAATTAACACAAGGGAAACTGAAAGAAGGTATTTTTGTTGGACCTCAGATACGAGAAATAGTAAATGATGAAACCTTTGAAACCAAATTAATAGCAAAGGAAAGAACAGCTTGGCTTTCCATGGTACAAGTTTTCACGAATTTCTTGGGAAACAAAAGAGCTGACGACTATAAAGCTTTAGTAATGGGAATGTTGCAAGCATTTCACGCTGCTGGCTGTAATATGTCCCTTAAAGTGCACATTCCACATTCTCACTTGGATTTTTAAGAAGAGTTGGTTAAGAAGCGATGCTGTAAATATTGTTTATAAGAGACGGAGCAGTATTACTTCACATTTCTGATTATAATAATTTGAAATGTACATTAAATTATGATTTTACCTAAAAAACCTTTTCATTGAAATGTAAAAAAATCGAGCTAACTTGACCTTCTACCTGTTGATGAACTACCTAAGATGAACTTAGTTTTGATTTCGGTCAATTTTAACCCTGCTCCAACAAACCTGCTCCATTGTTCATCGCAGTATCAACGTAACAATTGCAGGAAATTGCAGCCCATGCCGACCTCATGTAACTGTAATATTGTTACCGCTAAAACGGTAGAAGTTCGATATTTAGAGATCATATAACACACCGTATTAGTTATTATTTTTCTTTAGTATTTATTTATTTACAATTTATTTTTATTTGCAATACTATTTATGAATTTATGCTTTTCTTATTATGTTTCAAGCATTTCTACTTTGATTTTATTTCTATTTTGTTATTTTGTTTACTGTTGGTCTTGAGAATTGCAATAATTGGAAATTTTACTTTCATTTGCCAAAAGTATTTTGTTACTTTATAATTTTTAAGTTTCTATCTTAAATAGCGTATTTCAGATTATGGATACAAGTCCACTATACAGAGAGTGGCGTTAATATTGGCACATTCAACGCTACTTACTTTGCTCATTGTACGTGACAATATTTCAGGCTAGTTTTCTTGAAATTACAAATAGTGCTGCTTTTAGATATACATACAGGCTGAAATCGATTACCTCGTAAATATAATAATCGCAACATCCGTCGCTTTGCTGTAATTTAAGCTCGACGCAATACAACCAATCCTCTTCGTAATACCACGTCGATATATATTCGCTTATCCTATCTTCGCCCAATTCAACGGTGAATTCTTGAATCGTTGGCCAGGCGGTAAAGCTACCGAAGACTTCGACGAAAGTAATAGCGCTAGACGACGAACTAGTTTCGTCCTCGTCCTGCGCTAAGGATGTCCTTTTAGTTTCGGCCGCCTTCGCCGACTTCACTAATAGGTCGTCGACAAACGATTTGGCGATTGATTCGTAACCGTTGAATTCCTCGCAGGGTAACTGATTTGTTTCTTTCGTATCTGTGCTTTCCTCGGAATACGCTTCCGATTGTCGTGCGTCTTTGAAACGGAAATACTCTCGGTCAATGCGATTTCGTAAACAAGATAATAATGGGAAAATTCAATTATTACCAAGAGGAACATTGAACCAACATGTAGAGCTACTAGGAAGTTCAGTGATGCCACGGAAAAAACGATCAGCGAAGTTTGAATTTAATAGAAGCCTACGCCAAGAGGATTCTTTTTAAACAAACCTGCTTAAAGTTGTTATGGCGGTTGTAAGTAGAGCGAAGAAAATAGCTAGTGAAGCGAGAAGTAGACTACAGGTTGGTCAAGTAATATAGAACTGGTACATTCTCCAGAACGACAAAAAAAAATATGGTAGAAGTATTGAAGGTTAGAAAATATTGAAGGTGGACGAAAAATTCTCTTGGAGCCACGCCATATCCTTGGGTAGTGCGTTTTTTTCTCTCCTTGCATTACTTTTGCCGTAAATGATATCATCGATACCGTGAAGAGGCTATTTTAGTAGTATCTTTTGCTGCTTTCTAAACGACCGGCATGTGTCTTTTTGGTATTGGAAAGCGCCAACAAGTGTCTGGTTCGTCGTTTCGAATGTTGTGTTATTAACTATGCGACAAGTAGTGACAGTAGGTGAAGTAAAAATACTCTCGAAACCACGCTGATGACGAGGCAGTTGCATTGTTTTTGCCGTAAATAATTCCATCAATACCACGAGGAAGCTGTATTCATAAAGGACATTTCGTTAATTTAAAACAAGTGATCATATACATATAGCTTTTTTAATTATTACTTTTTCCCAATGTTTGTTATGCGGTATGATATCAATCATTACAAAAAAGGTAATGGTTGGTATCACGGCTTTCTCTTATTGGAGAGTTGGAAGTAGAATAGAGGGTTAGTTAAATATTAAAAGAGTTAAGTGCATAATCTGCCAAATACAGTGGTACAAACAAGCAATCGTGATAAAACAAGCGATTATTATTCATAGAAACCTGCATGCAAGTAAAAGAGGTATCGCGTGACGATTCCACCCGTCTCTGGATTCACGGCAACACAATAAAACGAGATGAGTACATCATAAACTATAGAAAGAAAAGGAATGGACGTCTTTGGTAATGATTGGAGTTTGCCGGGCCTCGCGAAGTAAGCTTGTCCGATGTGTCAGGTTTAATTCCTTATCGGCGTTGAGATTGATGTAAGCATCTAATTACGTCGGCAGTACCAAGGAAATCGTGGATTTTTTTATACGTAAATATTTGTCATATTACTCTTGAATTCTAGACGACGATTACGATGGCGAACACATCTATTCAAATTTGGCACTTTTTTTCTTTACCAAAGAATATTAACTTGTATATAATACAATACTGTGACATTACCGAAAGTAGTACGTTTGATTTTAATTTTCGCCGAAGATTTCCATTCCAGATCCTCGTCTTCTAAAAGATAATTAAATTCGGTAGAATCGAAACCCATTTTATATAATTCACTCATGGAAAATGCTTTTTTTTGTATGTGTAGCTTGAAACGATATTAAAATTTGAATTACATGTGACAGGTGTGTCAAATACAATATGATATAAAAAAAAGAATTATTCTTTTTGAATTATTTTTTTTTTTGAATTATTCTTTTTGTGTTGGTCATCTTAGAGTTAAATCTTTTAAATCACATTCAGGATTGAAGATTAATAATAACATTTGAGATATTCGACAGTAATGATGCAAACAACTTCCTATTTAAGTTAATAATAGTAAAGCTGGCGGAATAAAAGATTATTTCCTCATAAAAGTGAAAAAAGACTCAAACAATTAAAATAAATACTCAAAGCGATCTCCCTCGGTTTCAAAATAAATCTTCTTTTGTCGTCGTTTCATGTTATTGAATACGTTGACGAAGTATTGAGGTCTTGTCGTGCCATGATCATTTTGAATTGGTTGGTAAGCTTTTAAAAACTTAATTTTTTTAAATGTTTAAAAAATAAAATGATCTGAAATAGTTAGACTAGCAGAACGTGGACGAAAATCTACTTCATATCCGGCCACCGGTCGATGATTCATCTCCTTAAAACGGTCGTCCCGGTCTAATTATTATATATTACTATATAATAAATAAACTTGTGTTGGGCGGAGGTGCCGATATTTATGTGTTGTTTACCATACTACGCCACGCCTACGTCCTACGCCAGGTCCTTGTTATCATTATTTATCATCATTCGACTCCGCGGTTATCAAAATATACACGTCGGAGATTAATTATTTTAGTGTTTTAGGCGCTATGACATAGTCCTCCAATAATTCCGATAAATCTTCTCCGTAAAGCTGCTATTCAATCATTCATTCATCCTTTTCAGAATGGTTTCTTCATCACTTCGCGCTTCATCTAGGAGGAAAGACTTGTCAAAGATATTACCATCATTCATGTAATTTTCAAACCACCATCACTGTAGGATCAATGGGCTGAAGTTCTTGAGCTTATATTTATTTAAGTTTTCCAATTGACCTTTTCAGTGAATCTCCTCACATTCGAAATAACTTTAAGAGTGCGTTTTTTGAGCTTACCACCACCGGGTTTGTAACTTAATGCACCAAAGTCTCACGAAATTTACCAACGCGAGAACATTCTTTTGATATGAACCAAGATATGCTATTCGAAAATATAAAAATCGACGACGAAATTCATCCATGTATTTATGCAGCTGCTTAGAATAATACATGTCCATTACGAAAATTAACTTTTAATTAAAAATGTTTGGTCGTCTGTAATAAACATACTTTAACATTCAGAGAAGAATCATAAGTTTGACAATGTTTATTAAATTTAGATTTCAAATATAGCAAACTTGTTAAATAATTGATTGTAAGCTTACAAAAAGGTTGTATAAAGGAGAACATGCGCATACTATTGAAATCATTTTATTAATAAAAATAAAATTTGTGAAGAGTAACATCGTTAAAAATATTTTAAAATAGCGTATATTTGCAGTTAAAATATTATTGTAAAAGGTGATAGAATCATTCGTAGTAAATTCCGAAACAAACGGCGATCGCGAAGAGGTACATATTTTCGTGTACGTAGGAGGCATGCTTGTCTCTTTCGGCGTCCCACAGGAATCTGTAGGTAGAAAACATGTCCTGGGAGCGCTTCTCTCCAATTGTCACAACGCAAATCAACTTGTATCTGTAAGTTAATAAGGATATACAATGTCAATTGAAAATTCATATTTTTCCATTGTATTCCACTTGTTTTAACTGAAGGACAAAAGGCGACCCTCGTTAACTGACGCCTAAAAGGTTTGAGTTCGTCCAAGAACGGATTATTAAAAAATGTTTATAGAACCTATCATGATAAATTCCATTGAACCAGCAGCCAAACGACAATCCTCTGCGTGGACGTTTCAAGATAAGAAAAAACCTATAAAAGTTATTTATTCTTGAAGTCTATCAATGAAAACAGTCACAATTTTGTCAATTTCGGATCATGTTGCTAAAATTCCTTTAAAAGATCGAAGAGCGGATAATCGTTGAACAAATGTGATTACCGTGCTCTTTAAAGTCAATTCACAACAAGGGATCGTCCTCCTTCGCGGTAAGCCATTTTACATAGACTCCCAGACACGATTGGGTTTTTAGAGCAGCAAAACATCGAGATAATCTTCTATAAAGTCCTGACCTAAATTCCAATGATTTTTCTACGTTTCTTGAAGACCAGGTTGCGCGTCAACGGTTTCAGTTGTTAGAGAAAGCAATACTTTTAAAAATCCCAATTTTTGATTGTGATTGGCGTAAATGCTTTAACTGTTTGTTTAAATTAATGAAAAAGAATATCAATCTTTGACAATACTTTGGGAATACTTTGACAAACAATGAGGTACTAAGCACATAAATCGATCTATTGTTTGCGATTTTTTGCTAGAGTGCTATATGTAAAACCTCCAGTCGGTACCTTAAATTACATTTTCAACCTAAAACTTAAAAGAGACATCACAGAAGACTATTGTAGATGCTGCAATTTCTCCTGCAATTGTTGTAGACTGCTGAAAGAAATTAACTTCAAAAGTTCCCAGATGCTTCCAACAATCTCCGTTCCGCATAAATCAAATGACGTTGAAACAACAAGTTAAAGACGAAAAAAGTTGAGTTCTTGAGAAACGATTTAGGAAAGGTGTTTCCAAAAGGTCCTTTTGGTACCGCGGCAACATCAAGATTGCCGAATTGTTCTTAATTTTCTTTTTTGATATTTTTCTTTGAGAAATATGGTTCGTATTATGGAATTTGTTATGCAAGATGGGTGACTAAAGCCTAGTTATACGGTGTTCCGCAACAAACCTGAGCCAATCAGGATAATGCAGATAACAGTTAATAACTTTTATCACCATGTTAGTAATTTTTAGAATAGAAATATAGAACTAGGAATAAAAGTTTTTTTTTATTATTTTTAATGATCTACTTACATTAAATACTTACAGCTTGCATGTAGATTGAAAATTTCATCCGTTTAAGATACAGATAGTTTACAGGTTGAATCCTATTGACAAAGTTAGCCAACTCAATTTCAGTAGCTATGTCTGACGAAGCTCACTTTTATCGCAATTGATACGTTAATAAACAGAACATTCGACACTGGAAAGATAATAATCCGAAGGAAATGCACGAAAAACTACTTCACGGCCAAAAGATAACGATGAGGTGTGGAGGGTCCACATTTGGCGTGATCGAACCACACTTTTTTATGGAAAATGGCCACACCGTTACAGTCAATTCGGTTCAATTTTTCAAAATATTGGAAACATTTGTGACGTCGGAGCTTCAAAGGATGGATCGAAATCCCAACAGGCCGGCGACATGGCGCACACGGATGGATTGTTGCTTGCTGTTTTACAGCGCTTGTTCCTGAATCGCTCAATATCAAAATTTGGGGATATTGTATTTACAGTAAGATCGCCCGACTTCATCTTTTTTTCTACGGAGATATCCAAAGTCTAATGTGTACCCGATCCGTCCTCAAACATTCCTTGAACTCGATGAGAGAATTCGCGATAAGATAAACTCGGTGAACGAAGATTTACCCAGGCGCGTTATCTTACTCGTTATAATTTTAGCAACAGGTTGCAGCAACGCATTGAAGGAGACGACGGTTATGTTAGGGATGTTTTCTTCAAAAAGTAAAAATATTTTTTAATTTTTCAATTTTAGTACGCTAGTCCTAAATATATTTTTCGTTTCTGCACAGTGGCCTATTAAAAAGTATTCAATGTTATTGCCGCACCCTGTACTTTTGAATACATTAGTCATTATTCAAAGTTTGAATGAAAAAAAAAAAAAACGCGTGTTAGTCCATCGCTGCCATCTTGATGGTACGACAGGGCCAGGTAATGTGGGAAAATTTTCCTAATAATATAAACCTACCTGTCGAATTCTTGCTCTTTGACTTTCGCCCTGATCATGCTCGAAGCCCACTTAGCTTGTTTGGGTACTTTATCCGCATCGTAAGTGAGATTTTCCAACGCCTCAATCAACACCTCCCTCAGTATCTTTTCCACTTTATCCACATTGAAAGGCTTATCGGAATCGAGCTTGTAGGTGTTCATAAATTTCGCTGTCTAAAATAGACAAAACAAACGCCCTCTTAACAGATATTTACCAATGTCTTTTAATAGTCGACGAGTCTGAACCTCGGCTAACTACAGACGACGTAACTACCAGCGGAATGCTTAGAATAGGTATGGTTTGTGGTAGATTATTCGCAAAAATATATACCTCTTGAGGCATCGTAAATATGCCACCCGAATGACTAGGAATAGTGAACTTCGGGATTGCCGGGACGAGGAAAAAGGAACACGCGGAGTATTTACACGAAACGCCAGATGATGAATACCTTTATGCGGCCTCCGTCACCGATAAATTAGTCGCAGCTTTTACATTGACCTAGATAAGTCCCGAGGGGGAAAAGTGGCACCGACTGGTACGCGCGATCCGAGGGTTGCTTACGCTAATATCAGGTGTCGCGGAACACTTTCCATTCGGAAAACTTGTTTGATTGTTTGTTTCGCGGTCGCGAAATCGGAACGAAGGTAGAGCAAATAATTGAAAATTATTTGAAACAGAGGAGCGTTTCGATTACCTTTTGCCGGTCGAAATATTCCGCAATGCTGCCCCTCCTGAACGAGATGATGCTGCCCACTGCCTTCCCGATGGATCTCGACGATTTTTTTCTGGCAAATATCTCCTGCATATAAACGGAAATAGTATTACGTAACAATACATCTTTGAATATTAGTTAGCTTGCGATTTATTATATAAAGGATGATTATTTTTCAACAGCAATGCTGTGAAAATATCAAAACAGGCAGATTTTTTGTCGACACATACCACGGCAACTTGCAACCGTGGGGCTTATTATTGGGAATAAAGATGGGTTTAAATTCGATAAAATCTAAAGTGATCATTTTTCTTCTTTTACCTGTAGCATCTTGATTTGATCTTGGGAAGAGTAACCAAAAACGTTCTTACTTCTCATCGGGATCATATTGGTTTTTGAATTGATTGGGTTTTCTCTTCTGATTTCAACCATATATAACAAGTTGACAAAGTCTTCCGATATTATGTTTTAATTGACGAAAAATATATTTGAAATTAATCGACGAAAAGTGGAGTGATGTCGATTTTCTGTCCGTTTTTTCACGTCGTTTTTCATTGGTCCGGAAATTTCAGACGGCCCTATCTCACAAACCGTTAGAGGTAGCGGGGTGAAATTTTGCGCCGAATATGTGCGACCATAGGGGCACGAATTATTATGGTTACACTGGCGAAACTCCGTTTTTTTAGTTTTTCTAATTTTTACAAAATTTTCACTTTGGATTCATTTTTACGGCCTCCCTAAATCTGGATATACCAGCCAGCTAGGAGGTTAAGTTTGAGCCCGTTCGAAAGATCTCGACGAGTACTTTAAAGGAGTGAAATTTCAACTTCCTAAGTGTAACCGTTTCGATGCTGCGGTGTCTCAAACTTGAAAAATGAAAATTCCTTTTCTTAATTTTGAGATGCCACAGCTCGCAAGCCAAAGGAGCTAGAGAGTTCTGGTAGGTCGCAATCGATTCGCTGATTAATTCTCTATCGAGAATACCCGAGTCTTGCAACCGAAGATATCTAAGGAGATAATCGACGAAAGCTGAAGCGATGTCGATTTTCTATCCGCTTTTCCGATTAAATATTCCCCGGACTCGAATATGAAGAACTTCACAGCGAAATCCAATAAACTAAACAACCATTCATGTTACACACAACCAGGTGATAATGTAGGACGACTGAAATATTACAACTAGCTAGTGGCAAGATTAGAAAAGGACAATATCTTTAATTTAATTAATTAAAATCAGCTGGACAGATGAATGAAATTTACCAATTCTAGAATTGTTAACGGAAAAATAGAGGGAATATTAACAAGCAGTACAGAAACCCAGGTAAAATAGGGCCAGGAAACCTCAGCATCGTTTTGGATTAGATGTTTGGATGGGTATAGTGGCAAATCATCGTATAGTCGTATAAATTGAATTGAAAATTTTTAAATTTTTAAGTTGCATGGCGAACGAAATCTCCTGACATAAGCCCTTTAGATTCTTTTTCATGGGAGGTTTTTAAAAGTAATAATATTATAGTTGATGTTTCATAAAACGCACACGAACTTCGAGGTAGAATCCAGAATACAGAAAAGAATGTCTACATGCAAGAAAACAGATTTTTTTTTATGATATATTATTTATTTGGATATTATTTTATTGGAACAAAGTATTCTCTTGAATTTAAAAAGGTGGAATTAACTTATTCGACGCTTATTTTTTTTTTCTCTTCTGAATAGTAAGTTCAACTAACAATAAGTAGGATATTACCTCGAAACACTTGCTTCTTTAAATAAAATATATGATTCAATAAAATATAGCTTGTTTAGCTTATAGATTGTTTCATTATTAATTATCCTGGGTGTGGCGCTATTAGTCCTCGCACAAGAGAGAGGCAACAGTAGTGTAGCAATTAGTTTAGATATTTTCAGTTTGCACACCGAAACGCGCGCCTACACATAGTAGATGTTAGCAACTTGTTTCGTTATTAAAACATGCTATTAGATAGATATAGGATATAAGTACATGTGCGATCCAGTTTACTAAAAGCCACCAAACTGCTGATAAAAATCTGCGGCCCCGATAAAGTAAGATAAATTGGTGGCAAACAGGAGAAGAAAGAACAGAAATCAACAGAATAAGGTAATTTTGAAAATATCGGTTGTAGTTGAATGAAAAGTCATATTTTAAATAAAAGCTATTCACTTATTTTGGACAAGCGACCGCTTTCTTGAATTTAGTATTTCTTTGGTTATAGACCAGACTCCCTCCAAGTGATTATTACCTACTTCCAGTAATCCTTTTTCTCTATGTAAGAGAACCACGTTGAACATGTTGTATTTGTTCTGCAACATATTCAGCGCTAAACCGTTATTTCGTTGTTATAATTAAGGTACAAACATATACCATTTGTAAAATATCTCATTGATTACAGGGCCTGGTGTACGGTCCGTGCTCGATCAAATTTCCATCAAGATGTAAAAAAAATATACGATGTGTTGTCGCCCTAAATGAATATATCTCGCTTCTCTTCGTTGACGTATAGCATTGTTGTATTACTATTTTCACAAGTACTTAACTTCATTTTAAATTGTTTTCGTCAATTAAAGGGCGATATCGAAAACGTTTGTTAACATGGTTAAAATTAGAAGAAAAAACTTTCTACCATCGAAAGCGGTTTTAAGAATGTAGTTTTAATTCTTCTCTGTAAGGCGCTAAAGGTAACAGAAGAGATCGAGCATTCCTCGTTTCCTCGTTTCATTTGTCAATTTCTGTTCAGGTTTGTAACAAATAAAAAATTCAGCTTTGCCAAATTTAAACCTACGCTGTATCTCCAATAATGAGCGAGATCGCCATAGCGAGGATCGAAAGTGAATCAGCCTGTACACCTAATCCTTTTTCTCGAATTGGAAACTTATAATCATAAATCTTGACGTACATTAAGGGGAACTAGTAAATCACTACAAAAACCAGTTGTCGTAAATATTTTAAAACAACGATCCTGGAAGCGACTGTCCCGGGTTAATCAATTAAACTTGTGTGGTGCAGAGTGCGTTAATCAATCTACGATAATTCACGAACTTAAAAGATTCAAATGTAAACATTTGGAACTATAAACATTAAACTATCAACTTGTGAGTAACGCAAAGAATACTGAGCGGCTTAAAAAAATACTGTACAAATCGACAAAGTTATATAAATTTCTTACCTTTGATATGTCCTTGCTGACGCGACGACTGAAAAAAAATCATAAAATACAGTGCACTGTAACATAAATCATACGTCCCCAGTCACGCTATGCGAGAAGGTATTCGTAGAAGAAACGTTTTAATAAATAAAACCAAAGCGATGGCCACGGTTACGAGTTCGTTGTTTGATAAATAATTGTTCCAAATTCGGTAAGCCTGACAAGATTATTATTAAAATCAATGCTGCTTGAGTTTGATAGAATTCAGTGTAATTCGATAATTTTAGACGTGTTTGTTTTACTATTCTCCGGGAAAATATATGCGGTATCCATTGTCCATCCAGTTGTCGCTTATAAGCGTTGTGGTAAGAAGAGGCACGATATAACTTCGATCTTCGCAGTGCTAGTTCGATAGTAAGATGTATTTTACATCTTCGGTAATAAATATTTTAAACCATTACATTTTGCAACGGTGATGTCAGAAACGTATTCATAAATGTTCAAACTACTCTAGGACGAGTTGAGTTGTAAGATTAAAGTATTGATTAGAACAGCGAAGGTTATTACTCTTTATGCAGAGCATCGTCTCCGATGATTTTTTCATCCTAGAACCAGGGTAGATTAAGAAATCTTAATCTACCCTTAACTTTTTCGTCCAAACTCGGACTTTAAAATGTAGCCAGTTAATACAAATTTTGATATATTCCGAATAGCTCATGCTAAATTTCAATTTATAAAATTATCTGCGCGAAAGCAACTCGTCCAAAAGTTTTGAAACCGCATCAGGCGGAACAATGGATCTTCTTCGGATTTTCAAGATTTTTCAAGAGCACCCGAAGAAACCTTTGCGCTTACTTCTTCATATTATTTTAACTCCTTCAAAAATCACAAGACATGTTAAGGTGCTCCAATTTCTGAAGAACTCAGAAACCACCACTTGGCACACAAAGAAACAATGAGAATGAAAGAGGAACATCTTCAATGAACAAATTCCTAAGGCTATCCATCTTGCATAATATAAAGCTATAGGCAGTCCCAACTACCATTTGTGATGAACAGAACCTTACGATGATGGCAACAACATCTTTTTTGCTGCTATCTGCTTCAATAAAATAACAATTCTAGTGAAAGGATCTGTGTTGCGATGCGATGGTGTCGCAACAAAAAAATTGAACTTCTTCGGCCGGTTCGGTACGCCAGTAGATAGTAACCTAGCATGTGCAAGAATAAACCGATACGTAGCGACATGATGCAATTTTCCGGCTACTGTGGGATGGGTTCCTCGTCGTCGATTTCAATGGAAAAAATATTAAACATTTTCTTGTAACAACAAAAGAAGGAAAAAACTGTGATGTTTTTGGGGAGAATGGTGAGAAGATATTCAAAAGTTGAAAAATAAGAACGATGACGTTGTCTGTATCAGACCAAGAACTTATCAATGCTTATTCATGCGGCAATAAATAAACCGAGTTTTAACTTACTCCAAGCTGAGTAGCGATTTTTTAGACTCCTGTAGCGAGATTATATCCTTCGAGAATCTCTTATCCACTTTAGGCTCGGCTGTTCCTTTCTCATCAGATGATGTTTTTGATGTTCTTTTAGGTTTATCTTTCAAATCACTAGTAACAGATTTTCGTCGTTGGTCTGAGGTTCTCGGCGTAGCACCATCATTAATGGAAGACTTCCTAGGCTCGGATACGCTAGTCCTTCGTTCTTTAGTCGCGTCAGTTGCTATCGGCGTTTCCTCCTCTTGAGCTGTTTTCGGCGGTGTTGGGTCTTCTTTAGCTTTGCCTAGAAATAGTAATATATTTAAGGAGAATTCTTATTTAAGTTTACAGGTCACGTAACGGACTCAACGTTTACCTTCAGAAGGAGGTTCTTGGTCCATTTTAAAAAGAAATTATGGGCATAAAATTATTTGAAATGACAGTCTTTCAATGATTAGTGACAGTCTGATTCTTAAAATTACTAATAAAGGTAAAAGTTTAGCATTATTTGTGCTGCAAAAATAACGTAAAATACTAAGCGACATTTCTATGCGAAAATGTTAAAGATATCGTATCATTATTAATAAATACTCCAAAATTAGTTTAGATCGGAGAATTCCAAACATTTTTGCCTAGTAGACCACTTGATGATTTTTTTCCGTAGGTCCTAGTACTTTTTGAAGAGTACGAAATGCAAATCTTTGATTGAGATCAAATATTTTTCTGTTTTTTTGGTTTTTAAGATATAGTTGCATTAAATATTTTTTTCCATCAATATTAATCACCCAAAAGGTTTAAGCATTCTCCTTACTGTAAACAGTAACGGTAATTTTAAGAAAATCTGATTACTCTAGAACTCAAAGTTAGACATTTGTGAATGAACAAGAAGCTTTCAGCATTTTATAATTAAAGTTTATTGATAATAAATAATCTTTTTATATTTTACTCATGGTTTCAGTAAAATGAAAATTCATTTTTCAGGTTCTTACAGATTGGTCGATAAAGAAGTAATTACTACGTTCCGACAGAGACATCTATACGCTTACAGACGAAAATATGGAATTGACATTGCCGAAAGTCGATAAGCAAGAGAGCTGCTCTAAAATATAACCACAATTTAAAAAATGAATTTATTTGAATATTTGTCTTAACATGCCATGCAAATTAGTTGTATGAATCAAGATGATGCGAATGTTTCACTGTTCAAAGAACATTCATAATTTCTTGAGGTACAGTATCTTATTCTTGTAATTATGCAAATTTTATAATTTATTGTAATATGTTGCATAACCTTCCAGATATAATTCAAGAACATTTAAGCAAACAATTAACTACGATAGCCATTTATTAAATAAACCACTTCCAAAATCATCACCTGTTAAACCCACTTTTACATTGCCAAAAATTCGTAATATATGTATTGTGCTGTCTGGAGGAGCGTTAATTCAAATTTATGTAAATAATAAGGTATCATGTGCCACAAAACATTCGAGATTGGCTGGATACAAAGATGGAGTTGATAGAGATCTTAGATTCGATTGGAAAAAGTTTTGGAGTTACTTGAGACCGCAAATATGGTATTTCATAGCAGCAATTATAGTTAGTGTAAGATACATGAATCAAATCAAGAATTGTATTTTGTAGTTTTAGGGAGCACTGGCTGTTGCAATCTTGAATATACAAATTCCGCAGATTATGGGAGGTGCCATAAATGTAATAGCTAAATTTAGTGAAACTAAGGATGGAGAGATGTTTATGGAAGAAATGAAGGTGCCAGCTATAAAGTTGGTTGGAATGTATTTAGCTCAGGTTCGCATAACACACATAAATAAACTGTCCGTTTCATATCGTCAAATTGTCGTTTTTAGTCGGCGTTTACTTTCTTTTATATTTATATGCTCTCGCACATTGGTGAAAAGATCGCATGTGAAATGCGAAAGGATCTATTTTCGTCAATTATTCGACAAGATATTGGATTTTTTGATACACAAAGAACTGGAGAAATTGTTAATCGGTAAGTATTAATGAGTGCACATTTTTATTTTACAATTCAAAATTTTGTTTCAGTTTAACATCTGACATTCAGGATTTTAAAAGCAGCTTCAAACAAACAATATCAGGTGGATTAAGAGCTTCCACACAGATCATCGGATGTTCCATATCATTAGTATTAATATCACCCCACATGACACTATTTACTTTACTGTGTGTACCTTCCGTGATAGTTGTTGGAACTTTATTTGGAGCTGCGCTCCGAAAGACATCTCGCAGAGCTCAGGCTCAAGTAAGTAGATATCTATTGATCGATAAGCAATTAAAATTAATAAAACGTTGGTGTAGATCGAAAAAACAACTGCGGTTGCGGACGAAGCCATATCTAATATTCGTACAGTCAGAGCATTTGCTATGGAAGATCAAGAAATGGAATTATTTGATGCGGAAGCTGAACTCTCTATGGACTATTATCAGAAATTGGGTTTTGGTATTGGGCTCTTTCAAGCTGGAACAAATTTGTTCTTAAATGGGTAAAAATACAATTCTTGATTGTACTCTAATTAGAGGTATCAAATTTCCTAATTTGTGGTCAGTCATTACTCTCGGTTACTCCTGAGTACTGAGACTTCAGTAAGACCGGATAATGTATGAAGGTGCAGATAGGCATTGGGTACAACCGAATATCACTCTAACTCTGCACTGGTTTCGGTTGTTGCAATGTACAGCTCGTCTAGAGGCAGTTAGTTAGCTAAGCGGTTAGGAACTACGGTGGGAAAATATTTTGGGAACAAACATGGAATCTCCTTTAAATTAAACATCCTATGAATTCACAGATTTTGCCATTTATGAGTCACATATCGAGAACCGTTTGCTGTGGTAAATGTAGTAGTGAAAATATTTTTAAAAATATTTTCGAAATTTTGAAGTTACTGTAAGGTGGCGTAATTCCAAAGAGCGCGAATAATAAATATAAAAGACGCTGTTGGTATCTACAAGTCTACAAAGTCATACAAAAGTTCCTGAAACCTTGGTGATTATACACCGATTTTCAAAAACTTGGCCTCATCGGGTGAAGAATATCAAGCAGATTAAATAGCTAAATACAATAGTTTTGACTTTGTTGCTTTAGATGGAGGCTAAATGGCGTTGTATCCCATTTATCAGTCTAAAGAGAAAGATGCGGTAAATAACTTGAGTTTTTTGAATGTAGGCGAGCTTTTGTCTTATCCACAGATGATTCTATCAGTCATAATCTTAGCCTGCTAAATTCCGGGATTCATTACAATGGCACCGAAAGTCCTCAAAGATTTCAAATGCTTGATCTGTAGAATCGATGGAATCTTCAGGTATTTGCGGGAATTTTCAGTGTTTGGTCCTTATCATTTAATTTAAGTAAACAAACATGTTTGAGAATTTCGAAAAGTAATTTTTGATTACATGATAACAGTATCGCTTTATATGTTAAAGGAAGGCTGTGGCCGCGGCTGGGCAGTGCCTCTAGCGCTTTTTAAACATCGTGCGAGATGATCTCAATAGAAAATTGTTTATAATTGATTAGGAAGGGATGACATATTTAATTGGCCTCCTAGAATTTTAGATTTTTATGAATCTCTCTTTGTGGTTCACATGCAAATGAAAATTAGAAGCTTTTCTGCGTTTATTAAAAATATTAAGGAACGTCAAGAATTCACTTGAAGAGAGATTCATTCATTGAAAACAATTGAAAAACATATTTAATAATATTTAATAGTTGCGCATAAAATTTGCTGCGTTTATAAAGACAGTCCTTATTGTTAGACATTCTTACTATCTCAATTATTTTTTTTATAACTTTTGTTGTGTATGTCACTATACGACTCTAACAACGATATACTTATCACAGAATGGTTCTCTCTACGTTGTATATGGGTGGATACCTCTTATCAACTAATCAGCTAAGCGCAGGAGATATGATGGCATTTCTCATGGCAACGCAAACTATACAGAGGTCGCTAGCGCAGATATCTTTGTTATTTGGCGCTGTTTTGAGAGGGTCAGCCGCAGGAGCTAGAGTATTTGAAGTAAGAAATCCCATTTCGAAATAAATACGACGTCATTTTGTACTTTAATTTAATTTTCTCCGTAGTATATTAACCTGAAGCCAATGGTACCGCTCAAAGGTGGTACAATAATTCCATATCATTCATTGAAAGGTGAAATTGAATTTAGAAACGTGAGGTTTTCTTATCCAAGTCGACCAGAATTTGTAAGATATCCTATTTGTTTTGTAGTAAATGTTTATATTGACTTCCCTTTTACAGGTGGTTCTTAAAAATTTCAACCTAAAAGTTGTACCGGGAACAACTGTAGCTATTGTCGGAGCTTCTGGAAACGGGAAATCTACAGTTGTAGCTCTTTTAGAAAGGTTTCTCTTATAATTTAATAGGTCCCGCTTGTAAATCTCATGTCCAATCGTGTTTATTTAGATTTTACGATGTTAATAGTGGATCTATCACCGTTGATGGTATCGATATACGTAAGTTAGATCCTTCCTGGCTGCGACAGAGGGCGTTAGGTCTAATTAGTCAAGAGCCAGTGTTATTTGGTACTACAATTATGGAAAATATTAGGTATGGGAAGCCAAACGCCTCTGATTACGAAGTATGTGAAAGCACACAATGCAGTTTTAACTTTTCTTCTAAAGCGGACATTCAAAATATTTATTAGGTTCGTGAAGCTGCGAGACTAGCAAACGCCGACGAATTTATAAATTCATTTCCTAAAGGCTACAACACAATGGTTGGTGAAAGAGGCGCCACCCTGTCAGGTGGTCAAAAACAAAGAATCGCTATTGCGCGAGCTTTATTAAAAAATCCGACAATACTGCTATTGGACGAAGCGACAAGGTAACTATTATATTTGTATATTGTTTCTTTCGTGTTGTTTCAATCAAATGTAGCGCCTTAGATGCTGAATCGGAAAAGATAGTCCAATCAGCTTTAGAGAAGGCAGGAAAAGGACGAACAGTGATTGTGATAGCTCATAGACTTTCTACGATACAAAACGCCGATTTAATCGTCGTCTTACATAAAGGTCAAATTGTGGAGGTATCTTTTTTTTTGTTCTGTGTACATTTCTCATCTAATCTAATTCAAACTGTTTTCTTCTTTACTAGATGGGTACTCACGAGTCACTTCAGAAGCAAAAAGGTTATTACTGGACTTTGACATACCAGCAACAGCATATACCTGGGGGTTAATGTATAAGGAAATTGTTAAATGATATTAAATTGTTAAATACATTTGAATACAATTATATTTACATGTTTTAGTTTTTTTAACATTACATGCGCAAAACAGATCAACATGTTCGAGAGATTAAAGCAACGTAAAGTATAGAATAAACAATGAAAGATATTCTGTCAATAGTTGTTCCTAGGAGAACCCAAGGAGACGTTTCGGCGTCTTCTTTTAGTCTTGTGTGGTTATCGGATAATCTTCCATATGTACTATCGTTCTGAAACAGACAAATTTGAGAAGTATTACACACATTTAAGAAGTAATAAAGAATGCTGGATATACTGGCTTCTATTGGCAAAAATCGGCTTCTCTTTGATTTTACCGATATAATTGAATTTTATTAATAAAATAAAATTTCAAGACAACGGTGGGATTCGAAGCTAATTGCTCTGCTTGCTGGACGGACGGAGCTATCAACCATCAGAGTCTCTGAATATCTTTCTCCTCGCAATACTTTTTAAAAGTGGGCCCAAAAAGTTTAGCTTGTGATTGCTTATTTTTCATGACAGTGAAAGTAAGTCTGTCGTAGAATACTTAATTAAAACTCATATCACAGCATTTTGCTGGACGCATGCTTCTTCATCTTCAGCACTAAGTCTGAATTCGGTACGTAAATGATACTCAATTGAAAGAAGACGTTTATTCTCGTTGAACATTTTCCTTAAACTCAGCGAAATGCAAAATTTGTCTTATTGTCTCATTTGGAAATGTTATTGGTAATTGTTTCGTTTGCTAACGTTGAAATATCAGAAGCTAAAAGCCGGAGAGGAAGATGTCCGTCTTGTCTACTGGGTAGCTGTAGCATTGAATGAAATTAAAAGTTCAACATTGGAGAAGTCTTGGTCTAAAGTGATGCGTAATGAACATGATGAAGTGCCGACATAGCGATGGCAAACAATATTGTAACAAATTCCAGAACGTAAAGAAGTTGTCTTGGATGACACATTCAGAATTGGGAGATTAGTGATGTAGAGGAAGAAATGACAGACGAACACTTCATGAAAATTGTTGATGAACATAATAGAGAAACTAGTGGTGAAGAAATTTCGCCTGGAGATGAGTCTTCTCCATACATTCATACAGTTGCACTAAATGCCGTCAGTTAACAACAATAAACTAACGTAATTTATCCTTTTTTAAATTTTACTGCAAATTTAGCGCATTAACAGGATAACTAACAGTATCTAGTTATGTGCTGTACGTCTATAAAGTATGTGGATTTTTATCTGCTTTAAATCTAGGCTGTAGGGTTTAGTACAACATATTTTAGAAGAATATGTGAGACTTGGCTTCGACTGGCAGTTGAGTAACGTAGTTTTGACAAGCTCGATAAGTTATTATTTATGTTTTTTACTGAGGCATTTACTATAACGCTTATTAAAAATGGCGTTCACGAAAGTTGACGCAATTGTGCAAGTTGGCAATTTGGTGCAACTTCACCAGAGAAACACCCATCTAGGCTTAAATATAAATTGGCTAGAAGACAAATTAATTAGACGACAGGAATACATCATTTGCTGCGAAATAGTTCGTCAAATATTTATGTCCCGTGGCTACAAAGCAAGAATGCTATTACAGAGCAAATTCAACAAAGAATCAGATCTTCTGATTTTCGGAAAGCCAATTTTGAAAATGTCTTTATCTCGGATGAAACTTGCTTTCAGTTGAGTTGGGCCTACAGTGCGGAAATCAAAATTCTTTAGAAAAATGATGGTTTGCCCTTTTCAAACAACTAATACCCTGAAGATTAAAGGTTACAGGAAGATAAAGTCAGATGCCACGTTTCCAGGTATGCAAGAGAATGGAGTCGAAACAATTCCGTGGCTAGCAGCCTCCCCAAACCTGCCCCCGATTGAAAATATCCAGGGACTGATGAAAACGTGGAGCTCCTAGAAACAAACCTGAGATACTGACAGGCGTTACAAAAAGCCTGAGAAGTTACTAGAAAGAAATTTGCGTATAGCCTATTTGTCAGTATTTCCCAGCGACTTAATCAATATTCATGGTCCAACGGCCGTTGTATTAGAAAGTAAGATGAGTTGTATTTCGTTTAAAATATTAAGATTTATTCAATAAAGGCCATTTGTTTATATACAGCTATTTACATAATGCCACATACTTTATAGACGTAATATTTGTTGGAATGGAACGAAATTTTGTGTAAATCTATTTACCTTAGTTGACGGCAGGAAAAGAAGACGCTGTAGATCGTTTGACGACAAAAAGTGGTACATAAATTCTGGCATAGAGTACCTCTTGTATTCGGTACGTGATAGATTTATGACTACTATAGAAACAATCACCAGCACCACTGTACTTACTAATGCATCACTGTATAATCTTACTAAAAAAAGAAAAAACATTATTCTTCAGGCTAAAACGAGAGAAACTAATATAATCTACAAACCCAGAAGTGGAACCGTTGTTGAATGCCCTGGTATAATATTAGATATACAGATTAAAATGATACTTTCCATGATAAGCTGTACACAACATAGTGTTATTTTGACGTAGCCGTAAGGTGATGCCCAAAAGGTACACAAGCCGCAAATGGTTATTACTGAAAACAGAATTGCTAAGTTTGACATTTAAAAAAAATTAGTACTAGGTGCCCTCACCTAGAAATGGCGTGACGAATATCAGTCTATATGCTGCAGACGTCCTTCTTAGAATCAATAAGAATGTTAAATTGAATGGTTCATCTGCACTATAGTCGACGCCGTAATAGTCGCTGTCCACTACAAAGTCATTGTATTTTACGTCTAGATCGATTACGACCCATTCTTTCGAAGATGGAAGGTTAAACTGCAAGAAAATCGTTTAGCTGGAACATAAATACAATGCAGCACCTAATGTTTCAATACTGGTAATGTAAAGTATATAGAAAAATAATTAGTTTCTTTACGTATAGAAGATGTAAAATAGATTTTTTTCCTGAAACTTCTGAAAGGTTTCGCAACTTGCTTCGTCTCCATTTTGTTAATTCAATACTTAAATACTGCGGCGTTAAACATCTTATCACTACTCTTGCTATACTTCACCGGTGAAGAAGATAGCTTATTGTAAGCGTTTTATACCATTCCTTTTCTGATTTTATTGCAAGCTTTTGTTCTTTCATTATGATCATTCATTATGATCATATTTATATGGAGTAGTGAATGAAGCAACGTTCTCTTCCACTTACGTATTAATTAAAACTTTTGTTGAGTTTGAAATTGTATTAATCAACAGTATTAAAGACGACAGCAATTCTAATTCACTTTCACACCAAAGTTTGTGTAGGAGAAAGGGATAAAGCTCTACGGTTAACGGCAATGAACGCTTCATACGACTATAAATCAGTATTATACTAGAACATGTCGTTGCTATTCGCCATCTGAAACACCTGTAATAATGTATTAGAAGAAAGTGCCTAGGAAAGCAGCGGAAAAAGAACAATTGGGTTGTCCACCATAACAATGTAAGACCGTTACAATTCAATTGGTAATAGATATTTGGAGCTGCTAACAAACGAGACAAATTATTAATCCCGACAATATGCAATATTTTAATAATATATATAATATTATTATTATATATATAATTATATAATAATAATATATAATAACATTTTAATAACAACTAATAATTAACACAATAATAAAATTTTAATGGCAAAGTGCTTTTTCATAGTGAAGACCACCCAACCTTACTCCTTTTTGACTTTTGTTTATGAGGTAGTTCTGGATACGAAATCGAAACCTCCAGAAATTTGGGAAATTTTAGAACAAAAAATCACTAAACGGAAACATGCTTCGTAGTTTGCAGTCTTGTTATATACAGACAACTTAATTATTTGAAAATTCTTGGCGTATCTTTTCGTTTAATTTTTTTATCAAATTAAAGATAATTAATAATAAAAAATAAAAAATGATAAAAAAATAATAAAAAATGTTAATAGAAAGATCGTCTTGAATAAGCGACTGAACGTTGTGATAATTTTAGAAGCGATCACAACAGGTGAGTTATCGAGAAAAATTGAAACGGGCAAATTTTTTTTAGGTACTTAAACATTTTGAAGAGTTAAGACGAATCTGAAATGAGATTTGTGTGAGCAGACATTCTCGACTTCCCATTTACATGACTGGCTTCACTGTGACTTCATCGAAAATTCAGATTTCAGAGAGACTCTAGAAACTGAAAGAGAACTTTGATACATGTAAGAACAGCACATTTTTCTAACAGCTGAATCGCCCGATACGAGGTACAACCTTTCAAAAATTTGATGGCTGCAGTGGCAGGAAAAATTTTAATATCTATATTATTTTTGAACATCCTTAATGTTTGACTGTTTAAATGTATTACATAACACCGATTTCTACGTAAAGACGACTTTACTTTTAATAAATAAAGCAGGGAAATTTAACAGAAAATATCCAATCCTTTGATATATATTTTTTTCAAAATTAATTTACATCGTCCTTAAGATAAGGTAATTACATACTTCAAAAAAAAAATTGTTTCGTTAGAGTTTCCAAGATATTTACAAACACTTTAAAGGCGTGCATATTTTTTGAGGGGGCTGTATCCTGAAGTCGGGTGGTTCAGCCCTTAAAAGTATTATAGCAATGTATTCGTTCAGCCAACTCAAAATTAAAATTGCATACTTTATAATACAATATCTACTTAATAATAATAAAAAATAATTAAGTTGATTCTTTCCTTAATTCTTCAATTAAGCTAATTCTAGTTACTAAAGAAGGAAACTAACTCTTAAAGGATAGATCTAGCTATCACAAAAATTATAGGTTTATCAGTTCATCACAACACAATATATTGTTATTTCTTTATAAGTTAGTAATTTCGTGTATTTTACGGAAAATCAGAAAAGAACATCGAAATGCTACGAATGAAATTGCTTCTTCGGCGACTGAATTTAATCTGATGAATACGAATATCGCTTTGAAAAACATTGATTAGCTTTCGTTGTAGAGATCATAATTCCTCCTTGACACATTAGGCCCGGCCCCATTAAAAGCTTGATAAAACGGATAAGAATGGATCGATATTCAAATACTCATATGAGAAATTCCCTCAGGTCAGTGAAGCGAAAATTAGAGAACAAGAAAGACTTTCTATGGAGCGTTAGATTAAACATCTCTTTAAAGTTTGCAATTTTGAGAACATTCTTCAGCGTATAGAAATATAGGTTTGGGATATATTTCGTCAAGTGACAGGAAACTTTCTTGGAAATAACAAGGCTGAAAACTAGAAGAAAGTGATTAAGGACACGTTAATTTTGTTTCATGAATTCGGCTGAAATATGTCCTTAAATTTCACTTGCTCGCTCCTACTTTAATTAACCGTGGGGAAATCATTGATGAACGAACGTTGTTGCCAAAATGGAGAAATGATGATGAGCTGGACGCTCTTCAGAGATATTCCCTTGGTCTATTATAACGGACGTTCAAAAGAAGACAAAACCTTAAGCAGATTAAAGTATTCTTAACAACTATACATTTTCCCTCAAAAAAAAAAAAAACTTACGAAACTTTCCTTCCCACCGGCGAATTTTAAGTTTATCCTGTCCCCATCCCTCATAAAGTGAAAAGTCATCGTACAGTTATGCACGTCATCGGGCCACGATGCTAAATCTTCTATATTACACCAACAACTCAGGTCCAAGTGAATATCGCAGAAAACCGATCCGTTTTGATAAAGTACAGCTTGTCGCAGGCTCACTTGACTGTCGTCGAGCCTCAAATCCGGCGTCCAAAGCTGATGAGACGGCAATTTCAACAGTTTTATGTCCCCGTATTCTTGCGGATTCCATTTCAATTTTTCATCTGACCATTTCTACGAATGATTTATGTTTATACATACCTACATATGTACGGTAGATTTTTTGGCAGATACGTGGATAGTAAAACGGGATTTACGTACCATGTGTCCCTTTCCTTTTATCCGTAGTTTGGATGACGCTACATCCTCAAATTGAAGAGTAAAGATTATGTTTTTTGAGTTTCTTACAGGAAAAAAATGTTATAATATTTTTCCGTCTACTTACCAATGATATGTATTGCGGAGCAAGACTAAGCTCGACACGGGTATAATGGGATTCGTTTAGAACTGGTCTGATGAATATGTTGTAGTTCTTTAATAGATCATGTTTTAGTCTTTCCGTAGTCGTCAGTACTAACTCAGATCCCTAAAGCAGGAGTCATTACTGGAGAGGACAACAGCGAGTGAAATCATACCTTTTTTGCAGCAACTAGATAGATTCGTGTTTTGTCGACTCTCGGGGAAACCCAGGTAGGCAACATGAACCCTTTTTTTATGAGGCGAATAGACACGAGTCTGTCTAGTCGCTGCAAAGAAGGTACGATTTCACTCGCTTTTGTCCTCTCTAGTCATTACAATGATGATGCGATTTTTCTAATTTTTGTAATTGTATACTTTCTCAACTTTCTTAAGACATTTGGCTCATGCTAAATACCATCGCTTCAAAAAGTACTGATCTCCTAATTACACTAACGAAGCAAATAGAGACAAATTATATGAATCTAATTTTTTAATTTATTCAACTTATCACGCGATAAGCTTTACCTTAGTGATACTCCTTTTACAATTGAAATACCATTTAGCTTCGACTCCTGGCCAAGTACTAAAACTGAAATATTTCAAATTAAGAGGTTGTGGATCTTCCCAGGCTATGAATGCCAACTCTTCTGTTTCTTTGCCTACTTCCACCACACCATCTGAAAATGTTTGGAGACACCTATTAGGGGCAATTTAAAATACGTTATCTAAATTAAATAAATAGTTAGAGGTTGTAAATTAAAATTGTTAAGTGCCCGTTCTTCTTCCATATTTTTGGTTAAAATCAGTCGTTTTTTTACCAGGTGAAACTCTTAGTTGCCACGGCATTCATTGCATGTAGTCACCGTGATATAAAGATGTGCTCTAGATCAATTTTAACCTTCAAAGTCGGCTACCATCTCATCAACTATTGTTGGTTTGTAATATGGTTTGCTACGTTTATTGTAGCAGCATTTTAGTATTGTAATATTAGAATAATTGGAAGCCTACAATGAATTTCAGTATTGATTTAGAGCCTTCTTCCTTTAATTCAGTAGGTGTTAAGGATGGTTTTCTGAGATGTTAGTGTTCCTTTGAAAGAATGTATTTTACGGTCTCCAAATCTTCTTCGCAAAGATAACATGATCTTTCGCTTTTCCCAGTTTATGTAAGTACAATTTTTTGGGTCCAATAAACCAATCAGCATTGTGAAACCGCAGTGGCTACAAACACTATCTTCATAAGGCCGGCATTAATAACAATAAGTACATAAAAGCATCTAACTTTCTAAAAGGCTCTAACAGGATAACTTAGTATTTCGGGCTTACTTATGGAAAAGTCGCACTAAACGTTGAAATGTGACAACAACAAAGCTTTTTGTTTGGTAACTTCTCATACCGGTGAATTCAAAAGAATAATCATAAACAAGAAAAAATTCACGTCTTAATTTGTTCAAAATTGATGAATATATAATATGATTAAGGTGACAGCGTTAAAAATGTCGAGAGTAGTGAACTTATTCGTTCGTTTAACTTTCAATAATGATATAAAAATAAATAGTAAACAACACTAAAGTGTAGGCATACTCAGCAAAACAAAAGTTTAATTAATTGCTCCATACAAGCATCTACTTTTGCATCCTGCAGAGCCTAAAACTAAAACATGCGAAAAATAGGGAAAGACAGACGAAGGAGTCCCTTGTTGTTCTAGTACGAAACATAAAACATGTATGCCCTGTCCTAATAAATCCAACTAAGTATGTCGACAGTCTCTTCCCTTTATTCATCAAATTTGAGCTAGTTTTTATGCAAATAGTTTCGCAAGCGTCTAATTTCCGCAGCGAGGTTATACTTAATTAATTTCAGGGTTTGTAATTTAATATTATGCTTGGTTTTGTTTGTATATTGTGCTGCACTGAAATATTCTATCCTATCGCATCTATAGAACTAGATGTGCTCATTGAATCTAGTGCCTATCGCTAGAGTTTTTGTCGCAATAAATACATGCAATTTTATAAATTGCCGACCTTTCCTTCATGTCCGGCTTATCTTTCGGATTGCTAAGAGATCTTTGAGTGTATTTGCCGAATTGATGCATATATTCATGTTTTGATCACCAAAAACGTTACTAATACATTTCGATATGCTCTGAAAAGGAAGATTCACAAATTTCTTACCGCTAGTTTCTGTCGTGATTAATGTCGTGGAATTTCTCAGATAACACTTACGGTGGAGGCCTTAACCATACAAAATCTACTGAAGAGTACCCATTGCAAAGAGCTACATTTTTTATGGTCAATGCAATGTGTCATTTCGCGAAATACATTTAAAAACCTTCTTACCATTCCAAAAGATAAATCGCACACAAAGGAGTGGTGGGAAATTTGGCTTATATTGGTCAAACGACAAGAGCGATAGTTACCAGATTCAGTGAGCACATCGGGTATTATAGATACGGTAGAATAGAATCGACACAAACGAAACCTTGATCTATTAGGGTAGAGTATACATATATTTCATGTTTTGTCCTACAATGACAAGAGACTCCTTCGTCTATTTGTCCGTATTTTTCGCATGTTTCAGTTTTAGGGTGTGCAGGCGGCAAAGGTAAATTCATACTTGTAAATAATTTTTTCTCGAGAGTAGGGATAGAACAGTCACGTTAGAGTTAGAGCTTTTTCTCGCATGATTCGGTTGTACAGTTGATTGACACATCTTGGAAACGGCTGCCCCGGATTACTTAATTAAGCTTGTGCGATGCGGAGTGTGTCTACTGCTTTTTGTTAGATTCTTTTTGGTAATTAACTATCTACTTCTGGATCTTAATTGGTTTCTATTGATCACTTTATCAATTTTAGATATGCTCCCACGGTAAGGGTCGATATAGAGGGAACCGTTCATTGTCCAAACACATGTTTTAGACAGCCCCATAATTTCTCAATGGAAAACCTTAGGAAGTCGTTAGTTGCATAATTTTTTGTATATTTAGTTACCTTGGAATAAACTTATAATAAACACAAAAGAATGTGTGTGTTATTGCTTTTTCTCTTACCTCTATTTTCTTATCTACAGACTTTACATGGCAATGCGCATATATATGTCCATATTTTTAGTTTTTTTTTTGCATATATACCGACCTTTTACTCATGAATAACACACAATTCTTTATTTCTATCAGAAGCACCTTATTCTATGTATCTTTTCGAAAATTCATAATACGAAACCCGAAATGGAAACTTCTAACTTCTGCATAAACGATTATTGCGGCCCTAAAATTTCATTGTTATTAGCTTTTCCCTTTCTCGAGTGCCATCTGACACGTCGAAGAGGGGGGAATTTTTGAAGGATCTGCCAGCTCAGCTATCGCCGCAACCGTATATGAAAAGACAAAACGACCCCAGTATGTTGTACGAAACGGCGCACGATTTGAATATAAACTCGACGGGAACCTTACCGTTCCGAACGTGTATCCAGAACGAGCGCTCTTCGATCTCCGACAGTAGACCTTTCATCCGTGCGGTGACCTTACTATCCGACTTCTGCAATCTTCGCAGATCGGTGAACGTATTGCCGCCCGCCCCAATTACGATCTCGTACACTGGATCGGTCCGCTGCAGGACGTCGCTCTCGGCGAGCAGGATATGAGCATCGCTACGCGCCAGGACGCTGAAGTGAAAGTCGAATACTAGCGAATCGTTTGCCGGCTTGATATCCTTGTTGATTTCGTAAAACTGAGTATATTGGCGCTCCGAACGGGAAATGTGGGTATCGCATTTTGCAAAGTCTAAAATCAAGAAAAGGTCACTTTAACAAAAGAAAGTTCTATTTAGTAATGTATATATACATATATAGTAAATATTTTACTATATATGTATATTATCATGGCAGCTTTATAGTTACCATCATAAAATTAATTAGTTTAATTATTAATATTAAACAAAGAAAATTTGATAATTTTAATTAAAGAAAGTACATGAAAAAAGTGGGACATGAGTACAGTGAGATTCAAATAGTAAGATAAGAAAACTTCATTTCCATCATGCTCTATTATAGAACGTAATTGTTTCTCTATTTTCACGGCCTTCATTTTGTTTAATATTCGTAGGGATAGAAGCAGATAAAGTTAGTAGATTTAGCATTATATTTCAGATAATAACGGGCGTTTTTTCTCGTATGATAACCTTACGTCTGTTAACTCTGCTTGATCCAAAAGATCTATTCCTCCCATTGGAATATATGAAGTGAACGGACGTCAACTTTCGCATTCTTCGCTGAACACCAACGTTTGATTTTTGACATTGATTGAATGTTATCACAAATCGTTGCCATTGCGACGATACTACCTTTCCACATTATGAAATGTAGATTTAGCTTCGTCGAGCTTTGCAGCTTTTGAGAATATCTACGTTCTTTCTTATTCAAAGTTTCTTTAGGTGATAGAGGGCAGTTCTATTTTATTTGACATTTCCCGTTCTCCCGCTCTCTATGTTGAGCAGCACATTTTAATAGTTGTAAAATAACACTGGAATCGTTTGAGATGTCGTATGGTGGTCTTTTATAAGCGGCAAAATAAAGATACTTTTCTATATCGCAATATCTATTCCTCGATTGGATCTTCGTCCAAACTGCAGAACAAACGTATCCTCCGTGAATTTTGGCAGTCACTGAAGGATACCAACAGAAAATCTCTTAAAGAATTGCACTAGAGTATACTCAGATGTTTACAGTACTAAAATATCTCGTTCATACTTATATCTATTAGGTTTTTTGTTCATAGGGATATAAGAGTGTCATGCATTTTCATCTTCTTTTGAAGATCAAGAAGATGAAGTAGTTGGTTATGATTAGGCAACAAGTTTTCATAAATGTCTCTTCGTTAATTTAAGGAGCTACATAAATTAAACATTTGTAATGCTCGCTATAGAAGTATTCACTACTAACTGGTGCATTCATTACGGCAGACGATCTAAAATAAATCACCTTCATGATAAAAGATGTGCTGTATATGTAGCTTACTTTTTCTTTTACGTTAAATGTGTACATGTTCAAATTAGATAGATTACTATTACAACCGTTTTAAATAACATATTTTAGATTCAAGAATGTAAAAAGGATGCCACGTCTTCTCACCTCTCAACAAAAGCAAAAACCTGTCGATTCTTTGTTGTTAATAAACTTTATTATATTTTTCATAGCTGATATTAACTATTTTTTTTAGTGTAAATAGTGAGTTATATAAGGCAAGCAGGTTTCGAAATATTTCATTCGCAGCAAAACTTATGGTATCAGTTTTTTTTTGGGACGCCAATGGATTACTCCAGATTGACATCCTTCACAAAAGAAAAAGTATTACAGCAGAATATTATGCAACCACATTTAAAAAGGGAAAGAAGTTATAGTTTGAAATTCTATTCAGCCGATCTAGCTTCCTTAGTTTAGGATCAGAATTCCAAATTTTTCACGGTAGCCCAAAAAAATCTCGTTGAAGTAAAGGAATTTTACAGACCGTTGCAAAGATTTCTTTGTACTTTCACGAAGCAATCAAAAAGCGCATGTGTCTTGAACCTCGTTGAAAAATAGAGATTTAGTGAAGTTCACATTTTTAAACCATGCTATCTTATCTTGCTGAAAGTAGTTTTGTTATGATGAATTATCCACTTAAACTTCAAGATTCACAAGTATATCGTCCATAAAATGATTTATTTACTACTGATAACTTCGATCTTATAAAAGTGACCGACCTAGAAGAATTGTAATTTTTTTGTTTGAATTAAAATATCCCTGAAAAGATAATGAATACTTTATTTGCTGGATGTTGTAGGTATCATTGGCTGTACCATTAATATTATTTAGTATATTTTCGTATTATTATTTGTCTAGACTAGAAAGCGTTGCAAGTTGATATGTTTATGTTCTTAGTTCCTTCTAATTGCGAGTGGAAGGTGTGTTCATGATTTTCTCCTTTCAATGTTCTCCAGACGGGCTTTTCTCCACGTCTTACATATTCTGCGTTTCAAAAGAAATGAACCACCCCGAAGGAGTAGACGCAGAACTTTGAAATTATTGAAAACATTATTAACGATATTGTCAATAAAAATTGTCATTTGTTTTTGAAAATTTAATCATTTGTTTGTCCTTACGCACTAACTATTTCTACGTCATTTCGAAGTTTTTCGTCTCCTTCTTCGGGATGGTCCATTTCTTTTGAAACGCAGTGTATATAGTAAGATAGGTTTTGTTAAAAGAAAAAAAAAGAATCCATTAAATAACTTGTATTGTCGGAACCTTTCACCATTTCAGATTCAAACAAGCTTGCTGTTGTTCGTATGTAACAATCAAAATTAGAATTATCCTTAAGGCAACTGTACTGGGATATGCCTACATCGTCCCAATGGAATGGCAAAGGTTTTCAAAAGGTTTTTAGCATATCAATGGTATTATTTGATCTAATCGATGCAGTAATCTGTTGATTGTGACTAGACAATGACATATTCTCCTAGAATTCTCAAGAAAGACTTAAAAATTAAACATTATTATAGGATCTTCGTTATATAGTTACAATTAAGATGACATTAATTATTTTTACTAAAAACGATCATAACTTTCAAAGTCAATTCCTAAATGTCAAATTTAATATTCTATTCAAAAGTTAATTCTCGGTTAAGGATCACACAACTACCCCGAATGTTTAATTTCATTTATTTGTTTAATAACAACAATGTAATAGGCTCGCTCATTACTGCTTAACTATAAGAAATAAATTACTTACATTACAATATTAAGTGAAGTAATGATTAAGTAAGTAATTAATGGTAAAAATGACTACATCTAAGTAAATATATTTAGCCTCGTGATGTATTTAAGTGACACCACTTACCTGTAATATTTTCATTATAAAATGCAGCTCGCGCACCCCATATTTCGATACACAGACAGTAAAATAACGCTACTCTGGCAGACATAACAGCGAACTAACGAACTGAGTACGACATTGTGATTTATTTAACTTTATTAATCTGTGCAATGCGAGACGATAGATAACGTAATTTCCCTTCGAAATATTAACTATCACTTCATATAGAGGAACTTCAAAAGATAATATTTGTCGAAGGATGTGAGAACTACGGGACGTTATGATTAAGCGTACAGCGAATACGAAATTCATGCAAATAAGCAATAATTATTCGTTTTTATTCATTTCTTTAAGCTGTAGCATAAATGACTAAAAAATTTTCGAAGTAATTAAAATAATTTGGTTGAAGTCGCGAAGATAAATAATGCGAGATATATAATGAACGTTATTCTATCAATAATCAAACCAAATAGAATCCATATATCTTGAGCACAAACTATTTTCGTAGATTGATTTATTATCCTTATTCCTTGGTCGTCTTCTTCCTGGAAGGAGTGTAATTTGTGATGTAACATTATAACTATTATATCTACTTACATCGATCTTTGACAGAAATAATGTCCTTTGCAAAAATTTTGAGAGCAGAATCACTTCAAGGCATCTCGAAACAGACTGAGTATGTCTAGTTCTAGACAAATTTATTACTACGATCGAAATAATAATAGACACTAATGTATATATCAAGCAGTGACTGTACAGAGTAACTGCAAAGAACAATATTTGTAAAGAACATAAAAAAAGAGAATATATTTTCACCATACTTAACGTTGGAACGTTCGTTGAGTGTCCCGGTAACATGGTGGAGATGCAAACCAAAATAGTCGACTCGATAATTAACTGCATACATCCCAAAGAAATCTTTTGGTAACCGAATGGTGATGACCAAAAGGTAGATAAGCAACATGCACTGATGACTAGAACGAGCACTTCGTCATCTATATCAAAATGCTTTGCGTATGACTTACCGAAGAACGGCGATAGAAATATTAATTTATAAATGCTCGATAATCTTTTCAACGTCAACAATAGACTTATGCTAGCTGACCTATCCTGGACTTCATCTAAATACATATTTTCAGACTGAACTGAATAATTTATGTCTACGTTTGTGACAATCCATTCCGAAGCTAACGCTGGTTGTTTAAACTGTAAAAGCTAATCGAATAAAATTTAATTCAGATTCCTCCAGTTGTACTTACAAAATCTTCTGTTTGGCTAGCATATACAAGTCTAATTTTATCGCCGTCCATTCCGACATTGAAGAGTAAGGAACAGTTGTGAATATCGGAAGGCCAAGACCCTAAATCTACGATATTGCACCATGTGCTTGTATCCAGCAAGATCTTAGCGAATACAGACCCGTTACTGTATAGAAATACGTCTTGTAAATTCAGTTTTTGGTCGTAAAGTCTTAAATAGGGAGTCCAAATGATTTCGGTCGTTACTTTCATAGATTTTATCCCGTTGTAATCGTCTGGATTCCAATTTAACTTTTCATCCGTCCATTTCTAAGACGAAAGCAAGTGAATATCAAGTAACAATGTTGCCAGTTTGTAAGCCGTAATGTTGTAACTTACCATGTATCCTGCTCCTTTAATGAAGAGCTTACTTGCTGCTTCATCCTGAAATTTGAGGAATAGACTTATTGATGCGACACCTTCTAGTTTGATGAATCGAAACTTATTTCATGCAGAAAATAACCAGGTCAATATTGTATACGATGGCGGCTGGTGGTGATGTAGATGGGAGGTCAATTACAATACTTCGATTTCTTCGTGTACTCCGATTATACACGATGTGCAACGGAAACACACGAGAGAATCGAAGCGTTGTAATGCAGCTCCGCAGATGTAGTGTACCAATTGCCTCTAATTGTATGCACCTAGTGGAAATTGGTGGAAGATAATTCTTCCTCTGAGGAACTCAGAAAAACAGTTCGATTTTTTAAATGAAACAGTCTATATACTGTTCCATTTCCCGATATATCTTTCTTTATTCATTCATTTATTCCTTTGAGATAAATGACATTTGGCATTTTTGGTAAATGTCGCTAGAGAGGCAGTTCAGATTCAGCTAGTATTTATAAGTAGGGAGGACAAAAGCGAATGAAATCATACCCGTTTGCAGCGACTAGACAGACTCGTGTTTTGTCATTTATTGTCATCATTTATTTTAAGATGATCAGTGAAATCGTTGCTTTGTTTAATTGAGGCTATTGCATTTTTTTTTAATAGATTGGATTCTAATATTGCTCTATATACGTTCAATAGTTCTTCCAAATTTCAATTTTGCAAACTAAACACTTTCACAGTTATAAAAGTTGACATGTATCCGTTCATCCGCCAAAAGTTTTCAAAAAAACGCAAAAATTGAATTAGGAATTTCCGGTATAACCGGAGGTGTCGGATTATTAAGAATATTTCAATACAATGGCACGAGCAGGCTTTTTCTAATGTCATATATCGGTCGATACATATTGAAAATAATGCAAAACGATTTTTAAATGTCATAAGAAACCAACAAACAAAAAACATTACGCAAGCACAAGCTAAAAATGTGAAAACTGAAGAAATGTAGGTTGGTTACGTATTTATGAAATTTCAAGGTATTTCAGTAAATATTATTTGCTTGATCTGTATGTGTTTCGACATTAATGCAAAATATCTTCAGAAAAATACGATTTTTATGTTGTTTTCAATACGTTAAATACCAATACGGTCAAAATCAAACAGGTGGCCAGTTTCTAGATTTTGATCGGCTAATAATTTGTAATATTGCGCAACCTAGATAATTATGATTATACAGTTTGATGTTTGGGTCATAATAGTAGTTATATTGAGCAAATTTATCGATAGCTAAAACATTCGCAAACGTAAGGGTATGAGGGCTTGTGCCTTGGTCAATCACAGCCTAGGAACTGACCGCTTACCTAATTTTGATAATGTTCAAACCAAGTGAAGACGCGTGAATAACAACAACAAAAAATAAGTTTTCGAGAAAATAGTGAAAAGCTTCTAACAAGAAGCTTGCACGTTTTCGTATTGATGCTTCCCAACTCTTATTCGTAAATATTTTAAATTTAGACAACATTTTTTAAACTTTTTTGATATTGTCATGAATTTTGAATGTCATGTCTTGATGAAATTCGAAATAAATTTTTAATTATCCATCCAGTAATAGATGGCATAACCGTATTTCTCCTTCTTACAAGGGAACACAGCTAAGTGCGTCTCATAGATTTAAATGAAACCTGACGGGTTTATAGACTGATGTGGTACAAGGATAACGGCTGCTAAATCGCCCGTCTTCTGGGAACGCAGCGCCCTATCAGCAACACTATTCTTTGCTATTTGCATTAACATTTACAAGACGTATCAAAAAAAGTTAACATAAGTATTTAACCGTTCTAGTAGCTCTAAATGATAGCGGCAACAGTTTTCTTCTCCCAGTCAACGTTTACCGGCAACAATCCCCACCCCCTATTTTTATTTCAAAATTTAAAATTGTTATTTGCTAAACAAATACTTAGGTTATGTATTCATGTATTTGCTCTAAATGACTGCCGCCAAAATAGTTAAATATGTATCTTAACTTGTTTTGATACGTCTTCCACTTTTGAAGATATTAATACAAATATCGCAGGGTACAGCTGCTGATACGGGGCTCAACCACTCGATTTAGCAGCTAAGAAAGTTACCTTTGTTCTTGCACTGATTACTCTGTAGTGCGGCGCACTTGCCCGTGTTCCCTTGTTAGTTGTTAGTTATTCATTATTACTAATAATGGCGATAATAGTAATAATGAAACTTACTTGTTTTGAAATAATAACATTTAAAAACAAGTAAATACGAATATAACATTTCACATTGGGTACCTCTCCACTACTACCTACAAAAAAATATATACACGTACGCATGGCTGTTTGATATTCGTATGTATTGAGCCTGTGCCGTAAACTTAGGACTAAATTTAAGCTTCACAATGTACAATTAGACACATATGATGTTAACAATTTTAGAAAAAGTGAACTTACCAAAGACACGTATTGAGGTGTTAAATGTAATAACACATCGATGATGTCAAAATCGTTTAAAACTGGTCTAACGAATATATTATAATTTTGAAATAGCTCATCTTTTAATCTATCAGTATCCGTCAATGATAAATCGTCGTCCTAAGAATTTATATTTATGTTTGTTTATAGTAATAATAGAAAACAAACATAGTTACGGTGTCGGCTTCGTTATTTTTCTTCTTACAGTCGAAAAACCATCTGGCATCAATTTTATTCCATGTACTGAAGCTGAAGTACTTTACTTTCAGGGGCTGGGGGTCTTTATATTGGAGGAAGGTCGAGTTGTCGCCTTCATAACCGACTTCTACTAAACCATCTGTAAAGTTTGATTTGGTTATTATGCGGATAAAATATTATAAAACGTAATATATTACAACTCTATCGTGTGAGCATTGCAATTTGATAAAGGTGGATATATTTTCTATGAATTCTTTTAAGTAAAACAAGCGTTTCTTTAACCTTAACAGTAAATTGTACATATGGATTAAGGGAGTTGTGGCTCGCGGCCGCCGTAGCAGCAGTTATGGTGATTGGGCCTGCTTACCCTGACTAAAGCTAAGGGAGTAGTTTTAATCAGGGTAGCATCAGTGAGAATGGTAAAGAAGTGGTTTCTGGAATTAGTCTTGTCCGGTTACCGTGATAATATAAACAAAATACCTGCAAACAAAGGCGAGTCTTGTACTTGGAAATTATATCTAAATGTTTCCTTTAATTTTAAATTCTTTTTACTGATGCAGAAATATAGAAGAGTGAAGCACCAAAGGAAACGATATTTTAAAAGAAGTTATGGTAGGCTAACAGCAAGTGATGTAAACATAAACACATCAAAATAAATTTGAAATAAAAAAAAACCTTAAAAATACAATAACAATAACAACAATACACAATAAGCAAACATAATTGTTCGGGTTATTTTAGCGATTAGTCATGTATAGAACTGTATTTAAATTAGGTAAACACATTATTTCTGTTTTATTATTGATATCCGCTTAGGCCTAAGTTTTATTTCTGGGTTTCCGGAATTTATGATATCTTGTCATAAACTAATTCAGCAAGCAGGTAAATTGTAAACCGAAATTAGCTGAATTGTTTGAGCATTTGCTACAACTGTCAATCGAAACTACATTGTCCGTTCTTTAATCTGGAATTTCCAAGAGCAGTTAAACTTCAGGTAATTTCGGTAACGAACAAACATGCCTACATTTCGTCCCTACTAATGATGGCAAGTAGTGGGGACACTTGTATATAAGAATTAGATTAGGTTTTTAAAATATAGTTCTCTGTACATACAATATTCAAAGAAGTAATCTATGTCAGATAGACCTTCACAAAGAATCTATAGTTGTTAATAAACGTATGAAGCGTTAAGTACGAAAGTGTTCTCATTTCGCGAGTGTCCACCCCTTTTCATTTTCACATTATAACTGATAGTTATATGGTTCCTTGAACCTCGGAATAGGAGACGAGCTACCGATAAACGCATCGGAACCGTCACGACATCCAGTCGCAACAATAATAACATTTATTAATCTACATTAAGCGCTCGAAATCTTTTGTTTGCTACTGTGATGGTAACCAAACAAAAGTTGGCTCCAATGTGTCTGTAAATATCTCTTTTATTTCCAGTATCAAACGTATGATATAAATTTAGACAAACCTTAAAGATATAAACTTTCTAGAGAATAGATACAAAAAAAATGTTCCTACGAGAGTGAGTCAAAAAGTCTTTAAAAAATCTAAGAGATTTAAGAGATGTAGTATAGAAAATGTTTTGTTTCTGGTAAGGATTAATAGTCTGTCAAAATCTTAGCTATATCCATCACATGGTTTCATTCTTATTGTCGATTCAAGTAAAAAAATTTTGTTTGTTCATGTAAAAAAAAATAGAAAAAAGTGAGTTTCAAGTAGTAATCAAACACTTATATTTAAAAGGCTTAATACCTAAACTTAGTTGGATGAAGTTCGTCTGTTTTTGCGTTAGCAACTGTTTACAATTGGCAAAATAGTTTAAACATGATCGTACATCCACAAAAAATGAACATCGTTCTGCACGTCTGGTGGAAGTAACTACCATCGCAATGATCGACAATATTTACGATAATGGGTTTGAATGATCGATGAACTAAAGTCGGCGAAAAATTGGGTGTAAAAAAAAGTCTCTCTAAGATGGGTGCCGCGTTTGCTCTCATGGAAAATAAACGCAAACATGTAATCGACTTTGAGGCTATTTTGACGGCTTTCCCTTGCAATTCTGATGAGTTTCCCCGTCGATACATAACTATGGACGAAACATGAATACAGTACCACACACCGGAGACAAAGGAATACTCAAAACAGCGGGTTTTGGAAGGGTTTTTCCAAGTTTGAAAAAATAACCCGACGGAGAGCGATTAACGTCAAAGGAGGAAGTCATTACACAAACAGATGCCTATTTGTTATACCTTCCGGAATTCTAGCAGGACTGAAAAAAGCTGGAGAAATGCTTGGAAACGCGTATAAAGCTAAATTATGTTGAAGAATAAATAATAATCTACAGAATGTTTGGTATTCAATACTGCATATCCTGTAAAGTTTGATAGATGGTGCTTTAACATTATTTTTAAATAAAATCAGGTAAGCAACTTAATCTCGTAAGCGTTTGCGTTAAAATCTGGATATTTTGAAGTATGTAGAGTGTATCTATGTCCATTTAAGCGATTGAAAACAAAATTATGAATATCTCGAAACCAATATTTTATTTGTTTATTTCTAGATGGAAGAAATAAAAAAAGCATTCCATACAAAATATCAAGGTAGCTGCCGGCTCCGCTATTTAGAATAGAATATAACTTTATTGTTGAACGAACACATGAATTATCAAGTTAACGTGTAGAAAAATCGTGTGTATATATGTATATATAATTACCGAAAAATAAGAAAATAAAAAAGTACAATAAATTAATGATTTATAGATCATCCTATGTAGGCATAAATAATTTTAACAGATACCTACTTTATTAGGTCTATTACGTTATCAGAAAACTTTACCTTCGTACTATTTACACAAGAGACGCAATTCTATAATTCGCGATTGGACCATCCTATATGTTACACCATTCACTGTTTCAGAGCTCTATTTTAAAAAAAATGTCCTTGTAACACGTCAATATAATTCCTCCAGAAACCCTCACTCGGTTAATTCATGAATAATTATTGCAATTCTCGCTTTTAGGTAACCATTCAGTTTTTCGCGATATATAGCGTTGTAAGAAGACTTTAAATGCTACGTTACTTGATACTTATCAATGCCAACCTGTCCAAACACGTATCCAAAACGACGTATAATCGATTGACGATAATATGTTCACGGTCTTAACGTGGTGTTTCGTCTGGCTTCTGATCTTCCTTCTGATATCGCTGAAGGTGTTTGCGCCCGCACCCAAGACAATTTCGTAAACAGCGTCCGAACTGGCCACTTTGTCCGTTTCCGATATTAGAATATGGGCGTTACTAGCCGCTAGGACCGAAAAGTGGAAATCGAATTGATACCATTTATGTCGGGGCTGATTGTACTTGTCGATTTCGTAAAAAATGTTGTATTTTATTTCTGAACGGGAAACATGCATTTGACATCCGCTAAAATCTATTTAGGAAGATTAAAAAAAAATAAATAAAAAAAAGTTAATATCGTGCGATATGATGCGATGCACAATAATGTTCCGACTAACCTGTGGCATTGTCTGTATAAATGCCGTCAACGTTGAGTACGAAAGATAAGCACCACAATAGAATAATTCGTTTGAACATGTTGACAACGAATGAGTCCCATGCGTAGAAAGAAGTTACTTTTTGTAATTAACTCGGGTTCTAATGCGTAATATTTCCTGTGTACAGTGCCATTGGAAAGTTTTAGTAAACTACTAAGTCGGTCTTATTCAAATATTGAATATAGCATGCTGAAACTCCTACGAGTCAACGATTTCCATATCGGATAACTTCTAATAAAAATGTATTTCTTCGACAAGGTTTAAGTCTGCGTTTCCCAAAATGGTCTACATGGATTCCCAAGGGTTGATTTTGTTTCGGCGATGATCCATGTTGTTTGTTGACAGGCCTCTATTTGCCAAGGTTTCTTTCACTTTTTGAGACGGTTTCAGAATTTTTAGATGTTTTCCAAGGAAATTTAATAAAATGAGAACCAGATATTGCGTATTCATCAAATTTATCTACTGAATTTGATGATGTTGATATTTGCGGTTACAAGGTGAGTCTACCATTAAACTTATTAACGAAGTAAAATATTGAAAGATGCGAATTTCTTCATTTCACCCAATTCGTTATCGAGGTGTCCAGGGTGACGACTTTTAGGCTTATTTAAATGATCTTCACATAATTTCAAATCCAAGTTTGAGGACGTTTGAGGACGTTTTAACTATGTATTATTGATCCATACGATGATATTGAAGAATCGGATATCATATACAAGAAGATTTGATGGAAATAAACAGCAGATAACTTAAGATGTAGTTCAAAGTGCTGGTAGCTTACTAGGCTCGTCAAAGGAAAGAAATGCTGCAACCGATATTAAAGAAAAACTCGATTTGATCAGAAGAGTAGATGTTTTTAGCAGGTATTTTTGAACACATGTTAAAAAAAAGCTTAAAGACTGTGAAAGGGATTATTTTGTAGGACACGCTCCCAGACTTTGGTGCGTTCCAATCCATCCACCCCGAATGTTTGCTCGTTCTTCAATCTTTTATCTTTAATTATAAAAAGGATAATCAGAAACATTTTCAACGACAAAATTTCTTAGTAAATCTTTTTCTACATTTTTTTGAAGATATTTCAAATAAGCCTAATAAAAATCAATAATAACACTTTTAATTAATTTTACTTTGTAATATTCTGCAAGCAAATAATCTAAAACTGTCGTTTTACACTTTCCGATGTTAGTGTAAACGGAATATCAATACCGGTAGAGTGATATTTATGTGGGGAGTTAGATAAATCTAATTACGGAACACAACGTGCACAGGAAGCCGATTACGGATGAAAATAAAAAATAAATCTCTAGATAAACTTATAATTGTATTAAAATGACGGATGCTTTTACGATAAAGGTCTGGTTTCACGAGTAGCAAAGAGAACAAAGTTATATGGAGTAAGAGAGGTGAGAGAGAGAGTAGGGACATTTTTTTACATTTTAATTTTATAATTTTCCATATAAATAATTTCAAGAAAATGTTGGTTATTAATTAATTAATATAAATAAATTAACAAAATCGGGAAATCTTAAGTTCTGTGATGCTTTTTGCCCTAAGCCTCCAATATAAAAAGAGAGTCACGCACTGACACTATGGCTTGTAGAAGATGCGTTTCTATACTTTCGTTCGTTTTTTTTTAATTGCATTTCAATTTAAATGTTGTGATCGTATTACTTTATTTTTTCTATTAACTTGAGTACTTGATTCTATTTTGAACGAATAAAATCTACTCTAAAAATAAACATTTAATTTAATTTAAATATATTATATATATTTGCATCGATTCCGAATGCAACAGTCTTTGAACAACCAACGATATGAATTATTTTGGTGTCGAAGATTTTGTTCGAATTGTAATACTTACTTTAACTTGCTTCAATAAAAATAATGGATGTTCGGGAACGACAAGAGGAACTTCGTCACCGTGTAAAATAAATGTCGGGCACTGTATTTTGCTTAGATCTGAGCTAAGCAAAATGCAGCTAAGGCTTTGTACCAATCATTCCACATCTTTTGCAGACTATCTAACCAGTATAATTTTACCAAAGGCCTTTTCATTTTTTCAGACCACTTGCTGACATCTCGAATTTTGTCGTAGATTTTTAAAAATTTACAAGAAAACTGATACGTTTAGCAGACGATATCTTACTTTCGTATGAAGAGATTTCTTCCATTATAACGGGAGCGTTTGATCCCCATACAACGAGCTTTTGTACTGGCAAGAATCATACCAAAAATACCATCCAGCCTAGTTTAGAGAATTTATTAGTACCTATTTCCTGAAATTTCGTTTAAAGTTTGACAGAACTCTTGGCAAGGCCTGGTATTATTCTCTCGTATTTTGTATTGCAACATATCACCACCATGCGCAACAGAAGAGATCCCTCATCAACACATTGTTAAGAACAGCGCAGAAAATCAGCGACGCACACCATAGAAATAGTGAAGTGTAACACGTTAAAAGTACTTTGCAGTACAAAAGATATAAGGAAACCACAAGGAAGAGCAGAGAAAGGACGAAGATCGACAATAACCAGCAGGATACCCATACCTTCCGTACATAGCCGGAGCCATCGAGAGGCTGAAGAAGACCCTAGGAGAAGAGAACATCACCGCACTATTCAACACGGCGACCAAAAATCTACCAGGTACTTCCTCCCAATAAGGACGCATTACCGAAATTACAAGCAAAAGGTATATACGAACTGAAATGCCAATGTGAGAAAAGCTACATCGGTCAAACAGTGCAGAGTGAAAGAACACGTTGAAAAATCTGCATCAACAAGCGACGTTCTGGTATTAGCCAGGACTAGCCACTACTATCCGAGGATAATACACGAATTGATAGAAATAATGAAGAATACCAATAATTTCAATCACGAAGACGAATAGAAAATAAGCAACACGTGGAAGATAGCACTGCGAGAAAGAAGTATGATATATAACCGGGAGCAAGAGATAACAACATCAGTCTTTAGAAATCCTCTGAAGAAGCTAACGGCGTGATCAGCAAAACTTCAAGTCAAACATCAAGTACGCGACAACAGCTGGAAGACATTCCTACTATAGATTACGGTCGTGAAAGCCTACACCAACTTTTATTATTGGAGTAAGTAGTCGAGCTTGTTGTTGTTGAGCTAAACCTGTGTAAGCTATATTCTGATTATTATTTAATGTTAAATTATGGACTCGTAGTAGGTGATGACCATTGTGTAATCAATGATTACGGAAGTAAAACAAAGTTTTATTAATCGAAAGGCTTTATTAGACACAAGTTAAAGTATTAATTTATCTGTGTACATCGTCATGATTCATGATTCGTCAGTTATTAGCACCAATATTAAATATGTACTGTTATAACAATAGTCATAGTTGTATTACATATATATAATATATATATACATTTCAGATTTAAACTACGCTTACGATTTTAAAATTTGGTTAATTTTTTCGCCTACATATTTGTACACACTACAGTCAAGAATTCGTCCTTCGAACATTCATCGTCATCATCAACGTTTTGTTTTCAGAAAACAAACGAACCCTAATTGTCCCGTTTAACATAACAATTTAATTCCTTTATACAGATTCTCTGAAATATGGCACTTAAAGTCTTATCGTCTTCGAAGCGTTCGATCTCCGAGATTACACCTCACAATTTGGTCGTAGCTTGTAACTTTACGTATCTATTGTGTTGCTGAGGATTCTCAACGTCCGGTGGCATGAAACACTGGTGAGTCTGTACCTTCGGCTTCAGCAGGATCTTTCGAACGCCCCAAATCAAGCCGATCACCATGAAGCACAACACTACAAAGATGGATACGAAGGCAACGTCTAGATTGGAAAAACCTTTCTGTTCGCGCTTGAATACCGTCACGCAGCGGGGTTTTTGCCCACCTTCTAGGCTCGGTCCTGGCTGTAGGATGTTCGCGCAAACTCTATACGGTCCTTCCTGTAAACCTACAAACGTATACTTGGGTTCCGTACAATTGATCTTTTTCTGCGATAATAGAGCTCCTTGTTCCAGAATTGCCACGTTTAACTCGCATGAGTTCTTCGGATAAATGTTAATGTCTATCGCCAAATGACCGTGCGACGTTAAATTTGCCTGAATCGCGATTACTTTAGGATTTTTCTGAGCGATTTTGCTGTGTTCTAGGACGTTAATATTCTTAATTAATGGTATTATCTCTGAGCATCCCAATATCAGGGATAATTCATCAGTATCTTGTCCGGATCCCAATAAGACAACACAGTATCTATACTTGTGACCTAAGATTAAATCCGTAACGTTTGGAACGGTTACATTTAAGAATCTCGGATCAAGCATTGCTGAGCTGTTGCACTTCAACGGGTTAGTTTCTAAAGGTACTTCGTTATTACCTTCTTCTTCGTAGACGAATATCTTGTCGCAGGTGTACGGTATGGCTTTCTCCTCAACATACCACTGAAGGAAAACCCTTTCACCGTCAAAAATATAGTTTTCGAGGTTGATTTTCGCTCTAATAGGCGCTTCCGATGGCGAAACGGGCAGGTCTTGCTCATCTTCGCCGCACAGCAGGTCTTTCGTTCGAATATCGATTAGCAGAGCATTCTCGAGAGATGGCGGTGTCGTGCAAACCGCACTTTCTTTATCATCCTTAGCCAAACTGGAATTGGCCAGCCACAATGAAAATTCTGTAAGGCTACAATCGCAATTCAGCGGGTTATCTGCTAAAGATAACTTTTTCAATACGGTGGTTCCCTTCAACGAATCACTAGCAACTATAGATATATCGTTTTCATCCAGTTTAAGATTTTGCAGCTTCTTCAGTGGCAAGATTAGGTCAGCGGTGAGTGCCCTTAAAAAATTATGACGTAAGTCCAAGTCGGCCAAATTGCTAAGATGCGCTAGCGACGAGCCTGATACGGCTACTATACGATTGTGCGCCAGATCTAAATTGACGAGGTTCGATAAATTCATGAAAGCGTGGTCTTCTAATACGTCTATCTGATTGTGATGCAAGGATAACGTCGTGAGAGTGCTTAAATTCTCTAATGCGCCCATTTTTATGCTGCTCAAAGAGTTGTGGGCTAATTGTAGGTCTTTTATCGCCGGCATTTTGGGGAACGTCTTCGGAGCGAGGGGGCCTATCAAATTATTTCCGGATAAATCGAGTTCTTCCAGCATTAGCAGTGGTTCCAACGATGACACTATCGAAGTAGTGATCTTATTTCCTCTGACTCGTAACGTTTTCAGCAGGGGAAGGTTCGTGAATGTATCGGCTTCGATTTTGGAGAGCTGGTTGTCGCTGAGTTCGACGAAGGATAGATTTCTTAATCCCTGTAAGCGAACCAAAAAGTGAGTTTTTCTCATCTTACCAGTTTATTTTATTTTTTTATATTTCTTACCGCAAATGATTGGGAAGTTAAAGCTTTCAATTTGTTAGTGGATAGGTCCAGCCTGTCCAGTTCTGGCAAGTACTTTAGGGCCGCAATGGGAACGGTGACGAGCTGGTTGTTGGGCAAGCCGAGGGCCTGCAACGGTGCGGCTAATCCCTTGAAGGCCGTGTTGCGTATTTCTTTGATTTCGCCGGAGGATATGACTAGACCGTGAAGGGCAACTCCTTCCAGGAGGGGACCGGGAAGTGAACTTACGTTTTGTACTGTACAATCTAAGAGGGATACATGTGCAGCGTCTAAGGACCGCAGCACTCGCCCTGTGAAAAGAAAAAAATCTATTATAAAGAAAAAAATAGATATCAGCTAAGAGTAGTTGGATATTAATAGTCTACGCCTTGTGCATTATTACAGAAAAGTGTGATGAAATAAGTAACAATAAGTTATAAAAGCAAATAAATACACGTAAATCTAAACATTTTCTGATAATGTTCTAAGTGAATAATTCAATACTCTGTGCTCTTAAGTGTTTTGTATCTACGAACTATATTTGAGTTCCTGTTTGGATGTATCGTTTTGATTACATCACATTACCGATATATTGTTTGGTCGACGTCTGCCAAAATTTCAGGAAGATTCGTTGAGTGGTGTTGTTTTAGGGGCTGCTGAACGTAAGTAAGTTTATGTTTTTGTGGAACCAAGGAAAAAGACCAATACCATGCATATTCGATAACTACTATCAGATATTGGTTTAATGAATTTAAACGAGGCCTTTCCTACTGAGGTACTGAGTACGAACGATATGATCAATAAAGTTTATGATATAGTGCCGGTAGATCACAGGGTGAAAATTAAAGAGATTGCCGACATGGTACGTATCTCAATTGAACGTGCGTAAAACATCCTTAACGAAGAATTGAGGACGAGAAACTATCGGTGCAGTGGACATTTCGTCTACTCACGATTGATTAAAAAAGGAATTACCTGATAACTTTAAAGCGATGTTTGGGCATGTTTATGCGTTTCCGCGGCGTTAAGACTGTAAACGGGACAAAAGATACATTAATGAATGTATGAAGGCGGAGAAGATTCCATCAGTCGGTCAGATTTGGCCTTCTGCCATTTCTTTCCTTTTCTAAGCTCGATAAAACAGCTTAACGTCAAATGAAGAGGCTATTTTCTCGAAATAGATACGTCTTTTGGATAGTTTGACAAATACTATTATTTGGATGGCTTAAAAATGTCGGAACATGGAACACATGGTTGAACTATACGTATAGAGTTACAAAGTCATTATGCCAAAAAATAAATTGGTTAAATGCTTAATAATGCGCTTTTTAACACATGTACTTATCATATCACAGTCGTATTTCTAAGTTTAAGCCGGTCGGAATGCCTTTAAATAATATTGTAGATTAACAACTTGAAGGAAATTGCACGTTATTACTTTGATACACTAACCTATAATTTTCATGGCGTTCCTGTCTCCTGTACACCTCAGAGTGTGCGGCATATCGCAGCTGCATTCGACCACCGGCTGTTTAGAAATCTCTGGGCACTTCCATTTTTCGACTCCGGGCGCCGGAACAGCGGAAGTTCCACACCACCAAATTAAACTCAGTAGCAGCCACCACATCCTGAAACAAATAAGAGGATGAGATGGATTTTCAATTAACATTTGCATCGATAGTATGTGGCGCAAAGGTTTCTAATTTAACATTGACATAGCTGTTGTTAATTGAAAGAAGTATAAAAATCGATATGTCGTTTCGATAGTTGAAGAGCTTTAAAGAAAATACTTTTGTGCATTAAAGGAGTTTAGGAAATTAATCTAAGTTCGAAATTTATCGAAAGTAGAGAAATGATAAGTTTTTGGATATGGATTAATATTACAGAAATATCAACTCAAGGCCGCTTAATCGTGGAACATAGACAAATTTCAGAACTTCGCAACAGTCAGTTTAGAACTGGCCAGTGTGGAATATGGCAGAACTCCAGCAGCTTTACATAAGCTAATTCGAGGTCGCCCAACTGCGCCATCCGAAGAAGAGTTCTTTCCGCCTAATTTAAGACCGCTGCAGTAGAGGCTCTCCGCTATTAAATTTATCCCGGCTTATATTCCAAAATTTTGCGTGACGTATCGCCTCTTCTTCATGACATAGCGCAATCTTGTACCTGTCGCGTACAATTAAGACAGTTTTAAGGTAAGTACATCACTGCGCAAATTCTGAGTTGATTGGACTTGCATAATACAAGTAAATCAACACAAATAAAAGTGTTAAGAAGTTGATATATAATTGACTACAAAAGATGAATGCATAATTTTACATTCTTCTCTAGATTAAACGTAAAAATTAGGCGGACTGCTTTGTCACAACTTTTATGGATAACATTTACATAAATCATATTGCGTTGATAATATACATGCTGTTTCATTCAAAATAGGTTGTCTATTATGATTTGTGATTAAAAAAGAAACAACAAATTTCGAACTAGTAACTTTCTCATTTATTTACTTCATTTCGCAGACCTTTCACTCTGCTACCAATAAAACACCAAAAATTCACTAAAGATAGATACAGGGAAATCTTTACAAAAGCTAAGTAGAATAATGTGTGTTATCACAAAATGAAAAAATGTAAGGGAGATTTTCTTTAAAGTAAAGAGCAAGTTGACATTCGTTTATTTAAAAGATCAGTATTAAAAATTTTCAACATTTAGCTAGTAATAATTTCCAGTATTCAGCTAACTAACGGTACAAACGCCACAATCTGTATATTCTTAGATTCTTTTATTATTAATACTGATAAGTGTACATCAATGACAGTGAACCTATCCATCTATCTAAGACTAGAGAGTATACGTGAGAAACTCTCGTCAACTTGATTTTTTCCTCTTTTTTCATTGTCTTACGTTACACTCTTCCCCTTTTGACTTAAACGCCTGGTTTATGTGACGCGTCAGTGAAATAAATGGAACGTCCGTCGGTAAAGTCGAAAACAGATGATGACGACGACCAGAGCGGAATCAAATAGGCGCGTTGGAGTTCGGTTTTGCGTTGCGACAATCGCGGAGGATGTGGAACAAGCAGTCGGCGTAGCATCGGAACTGGGAGTCGAATATCGGCCGTATGTTAGCCTCGTCCACCCAAGATCACGGGACATTGATGGACATTATAAATTGCGATCATGTGCTAAATTGTCAGGTCTGCCGGCGTCGCAAAAAAAACATGGCATTTCTGTGAAGTTTCTCCCTCGGATATGTATTTGTATGTAGGTATCAAGTTGGCGCGTTTTATATGACATCGCTTTGTTGAACTGTTGGAAGTAATCCTTGATGTGATAGGTATAAATTATCGTTTTGGGACGGCTCCGGTTTCAGTAACGCTTAACAGGAAGAAAAGCGTTACATTATGCGAATGTTGAACTCTTAAGATACGCGATAATTTTTTTTCGAAGAGGTTTACTACCTAAATAGTCCTATTTCCTTTGTTTGCGTATATCTCTTATCCTATACATGCAATTTACGTTATCTTTATTACTTTCAGCAAATGCAAATAAAGATTGTGGCAAAATCTCTTGTTTATATTTTATTATATTTGATAATATAATTTGGTCATTTCTGACTCACTGTGTAGAAATATACGATTAAATTCCGCTCGTATTGTTGTGCATTGTAAAGATATATTTAAAATGTTAGACGGGATGACGTAGATAAGGTTTCTTGTAAATTCCGGGGTATCAACTTCTTCAATGCTCTGCTAACTTCTCGTCGCACTTCTTCTGCTTCGACGTTTAGATTTCCTTTGATAGCTGCTTTGACCACTGCTTTGATTTCTTCTGTAAGTATCTTCTTGGGCGCAATGACGTAGTTCTTTTCCAGGGCCAGTACTTTCGCCTCGTTTGCAGATAGTTGTCTCGTTAATACATTAGCCACCACATTCTTCAGTGCTTTAGGTCGCTCCTTGGTCTTATTTTCCCCGATCCTTGCGAATTCCTTTACTTGGGTCTGCCGCGTGCCAGTTTATGCGATCGATAAGGTCTTAGCCTTCCTTCGTCGCCTTATTCGCCAATGGTAATTCCGCCTTGATGCGTTCGTTCTCGATGTAAAACTCTATCTCGACTACGAGAAATACTTTATCCAAGTGATCTGGGTTAAATCGTCAGATTTCGGGTCAAGAATCTTCTAGCTACCATATGGGTAGCTAGAACTAATGGAACACCCCTTAGGTATGTCACCGAAGAGTTGCTTAAATTATCCATTTCTTCAAGCTGGTTGGAAAAGTTCAATGAATTTGATACCTAGAAACTCAAGACGGCAGAAATTTCATAAAGAATCGTTACAGTGAACGAGTTTGTCTGATATAAGTTCGAGTTTTTTCGCTATAAATGCCTGTACGTCACGTTGGGTATTTGAAATGCATCGCGAGCAGGGTCGGATTGCGACAGGATACACCGATGTCGACCACAGTACAACACGCTTAATTGATTTCATAAAATATTAATAAATACGCCGTCCATAAATGAGAAGGCACCCGGTCGCGCTGCGTAGCCGCTTCGTATACCATATTTGGCGCGACAATTGTGCCACAACACTACAAATATCCGACCGCTATTACCATATACATACGTACGTACGTCTGTCCCACAATAGGAAAACTTTTTACTATTTCGTTGGTAACGGGTAAGCTATGGACAAAATTGGAACGATAATCTATATATGCCATGAAAGGATTTGTAAGCTAAAGTAAAACGAATAAATTATAAATATCGAAAATATAACTAGCAATTATTCCTTTTAAGAAAAAGTAAAATAATAACGCCTCGGAATAAGCAAGTTTCTTTTTGTCGATATAAAGCCTTTCTAATGACGGTGTATCTTCAGGAAACCCAAATATTAGTTGGTAGTTACTAGAACCTTAATAGACATAGTGTAACGGTTTCCTTAATGTATACATAGATTCAGGACTTAACATAGTTTTAACGCCCCATAATTGTTCTCTTGCGTCTATGGCATGAAATGGTGTTGTTTCAACACCGTCGCCTGGTAAAAGAAGTTGAATAAGAACAAAAACTTTGTTTGATGTTGCATATGTTTCGTTTCGGTGAAAAATGCTTCCCTTTCGGTGAACAGTATCTTCGTTTCACGGTGGAACAATTCTCTATTTCGGTATTAATTCCTCTTCCCGCAGTAGAAAAATTCACCGTTGCGGTGATACCATTGCTTCACAGTTTTTCTTCTGCGATGAAAAAATTGTCTGATTCGGAATTGGAACATTTACCTTAACGGTGAAGAATTTCTCCGTTTCGGTGTTAAGCTTAACGAGGTAAATCTTGGAATCGACGTTGCGATGTTTCCTACGTGGTGAAGAATGTAACCCTTTCGGTGTTATTGCTTCCTTTTATTGACTAGAATTTATTCGATCTGATGTTAAGATTCTTTAGTTAGGTGATATATGTTTTAGCTGCAAATAGAAAAGCTCCGTTTCAGATTCCATCGCAGTGCAAAATATCTTTGCCTCAATGTAAAAAAAAAGAAGTTGCGAAGAATAGCGAGAACAATCCTTAAGTATTTTTGTAGCGATATGGAGACTAATGGAAGAAACAGCAAACCGTCCTCTAGGCTTACTGTCCTCGATCAAAGGCAATAAAGCTGAGCTCTTTCAAAACCAAAGTATATTAGAAGTAAATATAATGTAAGTATAAAAAAAGAAAATGAAAATCGACTTAGTTTCCTGGCCAAGTGATCCTGGTTCAAGTGATATGTTGTTGGAAGAGCCCTGCAATGGTCGAAGCTGCCAAGGATCAAAAAAGACAAGCAAGAGAAACATGGTCTGTTCAAAACTTATTTAAAATAAGGATAAAAAAAGGAATAAAATTATAATTTTTTTTGTTAATAAAAGCTAGATTTCCTAAATTTGGAACCTAGGTGGTCAGATCCATAAGTAATTGAAATTAAAATTTAAGCAAAACAATGATGTCTTGTTTTTGCTCAATGATTATCAAATAAAATCTTACTGTTGATCTAGGTCCTTTCTCTTTATTTTAGTTTGTGTGAAATGACGTGGAAACATATTTGGAAGCAATGTGCGTTGCTGTTTCCAGATTTTCTTGACATAGAGGGATGGGTCCATTTTCGGCCCTTAATAATTTGCATAGGTGCTTGGATCTTTTGTCCTAATTTCAGTTCCTTTGTAAACTACAGTAAGGATTTGGACAAATGGATGGATTATTCACTGCTTCTTTGGCCAACATTATTGTTCTTGTAATTTCCGTCAATTTCTTGATAGCATAAGGTTTACCATAAGGTAATGCGTTCTTTACCTTCGATTCTGTATCAGAACAAATACTAAGCGTTAGTAATTCATTTGCAGTTCATTCTAACGGGTTATTCGTTATAAATTGAATAACAAAAAACCTCGATAGAAGCAAAAAAAATAATTCAAATGCATCATGGAATTTATAAAAAACCAGAACCTGTAGAACTTTACATTAAAATAACATTTCAGTGATCCAGTTTAATTTTTTAATATTCGTATTTGCACATAAATGGAATTTTGTTAGTTCTGGGCTTTGTGGACTGATATTAATATGTATGACCTGAAATATAATTGTATAAAGAATGTAAAGTGAGAAACAAGGATAATGAAACATAAAACAATAAGATATGACGAATAAGTAAACAATTTAGTATCATCTGAACAATATTGCAGGAAATCTATATCTGCAAAAATTCCCAAGGATATCATTTAACGGAAATTAGTGTCGACAATAATGCATGAAAGAAAGTGGGAAATATGGATAAAAAAATATGGATAGATGAGGCTCTGCATTCTCGTTCTAGGATAGACCTGACTCTTTGTTTCCTTTTGTCCGCCTACTTGGAGCAGGATTTTATTAGCGATTTTCTTTTTTGCTTTTGTGTTCGTTTTATATTCGGCCTTCTTCGATACTTGTGTCATCTTCTCATCCAGTGCAATCCTTAGGTGCTTAATTTCTGTATCTCTCTGCAGACGACTGCATATTATCGTGAGTCCCCTACTTGCCCTTCAGCTTAAATCCCTAATTTCTAAACTAACAAGCAGTATATCCTTCGACCGATTATTCCTTTCAACTCAAACGTAGGTTATTCATTATTCCACGTATCAACAACTTTACGTTCATGACGCCATTTGCAGGGATTATTGTTCCGAAAGTCGAACATACAGACTCGTTAGGATCGGCAAGGACGAATGGGAAGATATATTCAAGTAAATGTTAAACGGTGTCCAAGAAGTGCATTTAAATATGACGTTCTTTTAATATACATATCAACTGTAATGCGCTAAGAATTGCTTACCTGTATACACATACATACACGTATTAACGCTTGCATGTTTATTTAATATCGATACATACAATACTGGTCACTTCAAAGATAACATTTATTTATTTGTATTGCTCGTACTGTACTTTTATGGCCTGTTGGGCAACAAATATTGTTATTATTATTATTACTATATACTTATTTCAACCACTTTCGACGCTCTTTATAATCAGAGTCGCATGGTAGTATATACCGGTATCTAAGAATGAAAGCATGCTGTGGTGGAATAGGTACTGCCGTTTACCATGTGATGTACAAGATAAAAGGAATCAATTCCATAAAATTCTAGTAACCTTTTCTAACCAAAACATCAATTCATATTTTCCATTTGTGTTCTTTTTATTTACACCAATTTTTAACGTGGCCTCCATTAATTAACATTAATGGGAAGGATGTATAGTTTTACAAATTCAGACAAATGAGACCGAATTCATTAAACTTACATAGGGGCTTATTGTAAATAGTTTGTGAGATATTGTTAGAATTAGATGAATATAAATAATAACTTCTCTAAAACAACAAATAAACTCAACAATTAGAAAACACACAGTATCTAATTCTCAAAACTGTTTAAGTGCTGAACGTCCAAAAATTTAGTACATTTTTGCACGTTCAATTAAATTCAAAATGCGCTTAAGGGAAGCAGAAAGAATAGCGGCTCTTATCGTGATATCCTTTGCAAGTCGACTACGTACTCAAAGAGAAATTGACTTATTTAATTTATTTATCCTGATAGTTCGCCAATTAACCCATATACTGAAATTTAAAGAGTTAGCGATTTACCTAAAGCTCGACTATCAAGATACTAAATGAGACGTCCCCCTGACAGCCGAAGACAAGTCTCGTGTTATTCAAACAAGGAGACAAACATGGCATTGGATTAGCAAAATACATTTGGCGAAGTAATTGTTAATGGATGACTGACTAACTGAAGGATCTAATTCTGCGAGGAAATAATTAAAATTAAAACGAAGACAACAACGCAAATTTCATCGAACATACGGTTTCTTTCTGATAAGGCAACGTTTTCCCTCAGTAGGCCAAATTCTAGGTACTGGATGACAGAGAATCCATATTGGTACAGGTGAGCCACAGCCAGCAACCACAAAAAATTAATACGTTTGGGGAATTGAGGGAACGCATCTGTCGACGTCTCCGATTAGTTTATACTGTAAAGGAGAGAGATAGGAGAGAGTCCGAAAACAAGAAAACGAAGGGTGATTTGTGGAAAGTATGATACGAGACCGAAGCATGTGATCGACGCTGTTCGAAAGCTGGCTACTTTGGCAACTAATATAATAATAATGATTCGAAAATGTCTAGTCAAAAATCTATCTTTAATAATTTGTTAATTTAAACAAATTTCAAGATAAAGTTGCAATGTTTGATTGAACATAAGCCTGTTACTTTTTTATCTTAACTCTGTTTCTAGCCATTATAGTATTTAAAGGCTAACATTCTCTTATCCTCTTATTATTCTTAATTATGGTTGATAGCATGTACACGAAATACTTTTCGAATTGATGTGGATTTCCTGTGCGGTATTAAAGGCATACTATACCGAGAACAATATGAAACCTAATAAAAACCGAGCCATGTTGTACTTTTACGCGTTAGATTGGATGTCACGGTCGCATCTTAGAATTATACAGTGTAATTTCACTTTAAACGAACGAAACACCTTAACGGAAGAAATGCAAATGTGGCAATAGTGCTCTCTCGAATACAATGGTCGATGCAGGAAGAGCTAGCGCAATTTGAATAGAATCCTCTTTCTTATTAACATATCGAACGTGTGTATGCGTGGCGATACCTACACTTATTCCCTATATACGAGTAGACATCTACGACGGAGTAAGATGCAAATGGAGGAGGACGCGACGAGAGTAGAGGTTAGAGATATGCGATGTAGGTATACGCGCAATAAGGCCGCAATGTTATATTTTCCCCGAGACAAGAGAATGTTTTGACGTAGCAATATATTACGCGTCGTAGAAAATTTACTTAACGCTTATTTAATTATGCCTGCCTTCTTTGATAAACGCGGCTAGTTTGCTATGGAAGGGAACAACGTACGCCTTGAGGTGCCTGCTGGAAATTGTTTTTGTTTGTTCGAAACAAATTGATTTAGCTTGAATATTGGCTATCTTGTTCTTCTTTTTCCTAATGTCGAAATATGTTATGGCGTATAACTTCTTAATGCTTAGAATTACGATGTTCTTTAATTTTTCTGGAAACCTTTTTTTTAAGTTGTTCGCTTTTAACATGGTTTTGTCATATGTGTGTTCATAAAATGCTAAACTGCTCTTTGTCCAGAAACTATTTACGATACTTCCATCTACACCGTTCATACGAGGATGGCGCTTTGCTCTGCATCACCGACTGTAGATATTGTTCCTTAAGCGACGTCCAGCAAAATTTCGCGAAGGTTCATCGAGTAGTGTTGTTTTGAGGACTATTGGATGTGAACAACTTCATGTATTTGGGTTGAATAATAATGTAAGCGTAGCCGAACATCCGTATTTAATGAGGTCATCTAACTGAAGCAAGTAGGAACGAAAAAATGGTCAATAAAGTTCCAGATGAAGATTACACAGATTGCTAACGTGGTAAACGTTTAAATTAAAAGGGCGCAAAACAAAAAATTGAGTGTGACAAAACCGCTGGCGAGACGGTTCAACTTCAAAGCAATATTTGAACAAATCTAAACGCAATAAGAGTGAGTTTTTGTGGTGTTATGTGTCCGTGTAAACGAGACAGAAACCAAATGGTCAGCCGGGCAGATGGATTTCTTTCGACGAACGTGCACCGAAAAAGATGTGGCGATGATATTTTTTTCGGTTGGTAAGGCATAATCTTAATTAGTTATTTGAAGAAGAGAAGCTCAATCACGGGACAGTGTTATACTGATTTACTGGACCGTTTTGATGCTGAACTAAAGAAGGAAAAGTCCCATCTAGCGATCTAGCGAAGTATCGTCAAGGTAACTGTTCGGCGAACTCATCGGCAATTGCGACAGCAAAACTAGTTCAGATACGGAACGAAGTTGTGCCTCTTTTATTATATTAGCCATATTTGATTCCATGTAACTTGAAAAAAAAATGGGTATGAAAAAATGGGTTGAAAGAAAACGGTTGATGTCAAATAAAGAGGTGATGAATGGCTTAGAAAAGTTACAACATCGCTGAACTAATTGTAAGTTTATAAAGCTACAAGAAGATGACGCCGAGAAATAAATTTCCTAAATTCAAAACAATTGCGTTACCTATCTTCCAACGAAATTTTGTTGTAATGGTTTCCTTTTAGTTTTCAAGCTTTGAATGAATAGCTTTCAACTGGCTGGAGGATGAGCAGTGTATAGCTTGAAACCAGTAGCTATTTATTAGAGAGCTTTGTGAAGTTTGCGGCATCCTTTTTCCATTCACCCCATTATGAATTACTTATATAAGGTCAACATGGATTAATCCTATTTTTATTTAATCGATTTTTACCATTTTTAAACTGAATATAAAAAATGAATACATATTTACCGATTAAACATTTTAACCATGTTATTTTTTATAAAAATTACTTATTATTATATATGTTTATTACTATTATTATTATTAACATCAAATGCATTTATTAAATATTTAAAATGCTGGATAATTTGATATCTGCGAAATTTCGGTGGGAGTTTCTTCGTCCGCGCGGAAAAAGAAGCGGAATGGATAGAAATGAATAATTGAAAGCGCAATTTTCCGTCAAATATCTTTGACGGTGCCTTCCGCCGTCCAATTACATAAAAAAATAACCACAGCACGAAACAAGAATTGCCGTTTGCGGATACCTCGGCCCAATGCCCATCGCTCTACTCTACGTCAATTCTATTAAGTTCTATTGGCTACGATCTTCCAATTATTTCTCTTTATTCTAAAGAATTCTGGGTTTTGACATAAACAAACGTAAAAATAATTTATCAACGTTCGAATATTGACAATTTGATGCCAGATTAAATATTAGCGTCAACGCTTCAGCGGTATGAATTTAACCAGCATCTATGATGTTGAATGTTTCATTATTTTACGGTGGTAAAGCGGAAATCGGTTTGGATGTGTATCTCAGGAATTTGTGTAATAATAATATCTCGAAATGGGAAGAAAACACTTTGTTTAAATGTCGGCATATCTAAATAAAATGTTTCAATTTGCTACAGGAGAGGTAGCATATGAAGCGTATACGTCGCATATGAAGAAAGTATCATCGCGTACACGAAGCAATATTCAGAGAAGAGCCCTGCCCTACCAACGATCTTGCCGGCATTATTTCGTACAAAGTGAATTGTGTATCAAAACGTAAATACCTATTATTTTATACGCCTTGGTGTGCAACAGGTCTACCGGAAGTAAGCACTAACATGCTTTATTTCGGGAGTTAACTTTTGAGTTTATAAAGCAGTAAAAAGTTAACTAGAAGAGTTGCGAGGGATCATGGCCGAAAATAAATTTCAAAAGTCTTCACAATCGAATATACGAACATAACGAAAAGCGGGAGAGGTAACTGCAAAAATCTATATTTCGGTTTAAGCACGAAAGCACGAAAGATTTAAGAAAACTTGCATTCGAATTTGAATGGAAAGAAATCAAGTTTTCCAGCGCAAACTGGCTTACAACGTTCAAGAGAGAAAATTCCAATTTTGCTTTACGGGTACTTCGAGCTACAAACTTTAATCGAGCTATTAATTTCAATCTAAGCTAAGTTGATACGTTCTTAAATAATTTAGTTATCGTCTTTGAGCGATTTAATCTTGAACCTCAAAATATAGGCAACGGCTGATGAAATATTTATATTGCTCGGAAAGGCACCAAATACCTAGGATCCATCGCATCCCAGGAAAGAGGGACACTAGTTACTATGTGCCTTGCTGTAAACGCCTTGGGCAGTACGATACCACCGATGTTTGTTTTTTTTTTTTTCACTTAAAACTTCAAGATTTTTTCTACGAGATGGTTTGATTGACGCTGTAGATGTCCACCTGGATGCAGGAGCCTGCCATTCTACTATTCGCTATGCATTTTGCCAAATACGCCAATCCAAGCGGAAACAATAAAGTTCTCCTCATTTTCAGATAATCGCTTCACTCATACTTCACTGTCAATGATAGAGTTTTGCAGAGATAATCATATGACACTTTTTACGTTTTCCGCTCATACATCGCATAAGCTCCAACCTCAGTAAGAGAGTTTTTGTACTATTCAAGAAAAGGATGAAAACTTATCACGGAAAACGTCTCACAACATTTGATCGCCTCTAGCATTTACATCTCGAAATATACTTGTTGGATTTCAATGCATTATTCAACAAAGAAATATTCGGCGACGGCTCACACCATCTCTTACCGATTAACAACTGAATGCAGACGAAAGAGGAGTCACGTAATCAATTACAGATATGGATTTAATTTACGAGCACAGCAGCTAAAACGTTTAGAGCATTACCAACTTGAATATCGTAAATTTTAATACACGCAAGGTAGAAATGTAATAATCTGTAAAGACGATGGAAAACTAGGGGAAAATTGGCTGTTACGACAGGCATACTTGAAAAACTGGAGATGTCAGCGGCGCAGAGTAAAAAAATTGGTTTGAATCAAATGTGAAGAAGCATAGAGGACGGTGAGAAATAAGAAGGCTTTGCGTAGTAACAATTCAGAAGAGGAAGAAGAAGCTTGCTGTTTAGTATGTCGAGATCGTTATTCTATCAGAAAGGAAGATCAGCTTCAATGCAGGAGCTGTGAGCTTATGTTAGGCTGCGCTGATGCAAATCTTCCCTGTTTGTTCCCTGCCTGTCCTACTAAGTTTTGATTATTTTGGTTTTATGTTATCTAATGTTCTGAATTTTACATGTGTTGATAATAAAGTTGTAGATATATTTATCAAACATATTTGTGTGGTTAATATGTTTGTTACAATCGTCACTAGCTAACATCAAAAACCTGTCGGCAGTAACATGTATCACGACATAATTATATGCACGGCACTTTAAGATAGTCGCCTTCAATTCAATTTTGAGATTAAATAAGTTGCAGCATATATCGCCATATCGAATATTAAATTTTATTACAAGTGGCACCAGTCTCGCCTCATCATTTTTGTTATAAACACGCTATTATACACTTAGATTTTGGGGTAACTGAAACAATTTATTCTTTGTTACCGCCTTGTCCAAAGTTTTAGAAAAAATTATTAACTTCCGGGTTCGATCTCGTTCGAGGTAACGAGACGCGTTGAGGAGTCGTATGACTTGCTTGTTAAATGTTACTGATGACTCGGGATAACAAAGCCAAGTGGAATTATTTCTTTTTTGCAGCGGCTGGATAGACTCGTGTCTATTCGTCTCATAAGAAAAGGTTCGTGTTACCTACCGGTTTCCCCGAAAATCGACAAAACACGAACCGATCTAGTCTCTGAAGAAAAGTAATGATTTCGTACAAAGGCGGACGATTTCCCCCCGCCACAAAGATAAAGCGCCCGTCTCAGTCTTCTTAGATTTCAGTGAGACTTCCGATACTTGACACCATAAAATTCTTTTGATCATTTTATGCTAACATCAGGTGCTACCCAGTTTCGTAATAGTTCTCTCCAGCAGGAACTGATCTATTGGATTAGCTAGCGCCGTCTCTGAATCTATTCCTGTGGCGCGTGGTGTTCCTCAAAGCTCTATATTAGACTTTCTGCTCTTCATTGTTTATACCATTCTCTTACCAACATAAAATTTCCGTTTATACTGATGATACATAACATTTTGAATATTATTCAGACAATATCCACTTCAGAAATTCAGCAATAAGACATTTACAACTTCAAGGTTTAAAATGCAGTGGATTGATTTCAATAGGTGTAATGTGTTTTTCCAAGCTGACTTGCTGCTTCTTTCAACACTGGCAAGAAGAGATATAAGATGCATCAATCTAGTTAAACTGCTTGTAAAGTAGAGTAACTCTATAAAGCAGAAGATAATTATTAAAAAAATAACTTTGTCAGTTGATAAACATTTAATGGCTGCTAATGGCGTTAAGTGTTTATGAAACCGCGAAACGGCATTATCATTTTGCTATCCTATGTTCTGCAAATATGTATCTGGATACCGATGTTCATTTAAGCCGGAATCTGCGGATTACTTGCATCTTCTTGTGAATAATGATTGCATTTCCAATCATAAACACACATATACGAAAATTGTTACGTTAAAAGGTGGCTTCTTTTCTCGCGTAAAGAAGGAAATTGTTATAGAGACTGCAAATATCTTCTCAAACATCGCTAAATGAAAAAAGACTAAAGATTTTGCAAATGATAATTTTTTTTACCGTTCTACGTGGAATTACGAGTCCCATTGCTTCAATTCCCTAACCGACTGGAACTTAATTAACGCAATGGAACAATTAAAAATGGATCGAATTAGCTCGACAGCGCTACTCTTTAACGATCCTTTCCAGATCAGATTTATTTCCCCTTTGTCCTCAAGACAATTCGGTCGGAGGAAAAAAATTAGAACGTTAGCGCATAAAATACCGATATATTTTCGTTCTTCTGCCACGTGTAGATGCAAGCACATTTCGAATGTACCGTGTGTGTTCTGCAGCTAAACGTTCTGCTGTTATCCAATATGGAACTGGTTTGTTTGAATTTCAAATGATGTAACAACTCGCATGTACATATGGGTGTATGCAGCGTGTTGTATGTATTCGTATAGATTAAAGCGTATATATTGTGTACCCACGCCGTCATTAGGAAATTTATTGTTCGGTCCTTGTTTTAAATATAATGCTTTCAATTAATATATTACGTAGAGAGTCGCATATGTAGAGGGGATAAAAAAAAAGAAAACGGACGCAGATGTACATACACGTTGAGCGGACGGGTCTTTCAGAAATACGTGACGTAAAGTGGACGAAATTAATGCTGAATCAATTGCATGTAACACGCAGCTGGGCACTATTCAATCGATTTTGGTGTATAATTACACGTCTAACCTTTGTGTTATGTAAATTCTTGATTCTAGCCAAGACAAATTTGATGTCATTATAACAGAATTAGCCGCAATATCAATTATATCTATATACATATATATTGATTTGCGGTTACGTTACATGCGTATAACTTTTGAATACTTTTCGGCGAGGCTAGATCAACAAGATCAATTTAATATTGTGGCCCACTATTTCAAAAAAAAGACGGTTACAATTCGTGATATAAATAGATGTAAAGAACAAGTATTAACTTTTGGTGCAACTCTAAAATCTCATAATAACTTGTTTTATCTGGCAGCTAAAGCCAAGTCTCGCATCAATAGCACAGATAAGGGCGTCCGTTATTTACAAAGATTTTCAGACGATTCGCTACTAAGCTTTGTATTTGATTGCATGCGTTTAAAGCATTTCTGGAAACATTTCTTCCACTCTGATGGTGATACGGTTTTCGAGGGCTTCAAGAACTTCTTGGGGGGATGAAAATTGCTGTCCGGGCATTTTTTGAATGAGGAAAGCAATGAGGAAGAAAACGAAATTCTTAAACGATATAAACCAACTGAATACGGGTAATTCGACGTGACTCTGCTTCAAATAATAATCAATGGTTTAATGTGTTGTCTGAGTATTGATATTGTCGTAACGAATGATGATATGAAGTTGTCGATTATTTCTCTTGATATCATTTACAACCGTTGCCAATTAAAGGTGTTGTGTACCATTCAGAATTGGCTATTCATTTTTAATTTTCAAAGCAACGTTTGCGGGATGTCCAGTACAATGAAAGAAACAAGCAATCGTTTTCTTGAAAATGCTTCGAGAACGAACAACTTTTATTGAAATCGGTTCAGCTGATTGTTGCTTAGTTTCCGGTTCGTATGAATTTATTCAAGTATAAGCACAGCAATTATTTTGCGCACAGCATCCATCTTTTTTTAGAACATCGTCCGATTTTGGCCGAGATTCGCGAAATTCATCATTGACGGAAGCACGATAGCGACGAAATTCTGAAAACCAGTTGTAAAGAGTTTCTTCTCACATTGAGAATCAATCGATTGCTATCCTTGGTCATGCGTTCTTAATGGAAGATTTGAATGAGCCTATTGTACTAGTCGCTAAGCAATTATGTGGGGAATGACTCAAATACAAGCCCAAACTCTTCAAGAAAATTAATATCAACAAAATATGAGTCAACGTTTACGACATAAAAAAGGGTTGGTAGCGCGCACGATCTGCAAATCACTCTATCAAACCTGTCGAACTAACATCAATAAAAGAAAGTAACTTTCCAATGATATGATGCTCCTAGTGGGATGTCCTCGTCTGATGAGAAGACTAGTTGGACCAATGTAATTATAGAAATTGTCGTTTTTTTAATATTATTTGTGAACCCACGCTCTTAATAGGTTACGGTGTTATTTTTAGAAGCGCATTTTTACATTAAATAGTGGTACATGTAGATATTCTGTAAAGGTAACAGTTGTTAAGAAATAAAGAACGTAAGTAATGCATGTTATCGGTAAATATTGAAAAGGTTATAAAAATTGTGTATAAATAGTTATTAAATGATTTAACTCCTGAAGACGGCTACCTGGATATAACATTCCCGTTTGTCAGAGTTCTTTACTTGGAATCAATGTCCAACGGAAGGCGTAAAATTATGTTGTATGTCTTTTTAAATCTTTCACTACTATCTTCCATTCTTTTCCGTTTTCTAGTTTTATTCACAAATTTATCTTATAATCAATAAACTCTTCTTTTACTTCATATTCCATTTTTCCGCATTATCATTACCCTTAATGCACATCAATAAAAGGGGCCTCCAGAAACAATAAGCAAAGGTAATGTTAATATAGCTAATGGCATTGATGGAATCACTCACGACAAAAGCCGAGAAATACGAGCACGAGAAACCACTAACCAACGGACATGTCTCTGGCTACTCGCAGTTTATCTCCCGAACCAACAACCAATATATCTTCTAGCGCCATCTTCGCGAAAATATACATACATGCCTACCGTCTATAAAGCAGCGGCAGAATTTCGCAGCTAGTTAGTTCATCGACGTTTCTTCATTAAAGAAGAAACGTCGATGAATGTGTTTAGATCTTAAAACAGCTCACTCTTTTTTTTTAATCAATACATGTACTGGTTGCGATTATAAATGCGTCTAAAGTCCCATTCGTTATTTTGGATATACAATTTATCAATCTAAATCATTCAATATCATATTAATCAGTTCTTCACGCCTTACCATCGCTTTGTTTTTCAAATTTCGGACGCGTACAACTAAATGCCGTCATACGGATCATGTTTTCGAATACTTCTATTTATTTATTTCGGCTTGAAAAATCTTTTTCTTATTGTTATAAATTTAAAAGTATCAATGGGGATCATAATAGACGCAATTATCGGAACGTCCGTTCCGATAGCTTTCTTTTCCGACTAGCCCTCGTGGCTGATGAAAGATTTTACGAGAAACAGATGCAACAATCACGCGAGGGATGCAAACGAGTACAGACGCTCCGATTGAAATTCGCGAATTCGTCGCTCGTCGTTTTCAGTGAAACCACGTGCTTTTTTGTCTGCGCAGTGAAACAGGCGAAACCGACATGTGTCCTTATAAATTTCGTGCTGTATTTACATCGGAATTCGAATTCCTTTTGTCTTTCCGTCCTCCCATCTCTGTCTGCCACTCGTTCTCCTTTGTCGCTCTCCTCGTTCGTTTTTCTTTTTATCTCATTTTTATTAGCTCCTTTTATCGTTTTTATTCGGTTCCGCTTCTCTCCTATGTAACTTGACAGACACGCTTGTTACGGCGGTCGAGAAACGCGCAGCTGCACCATGTTGTTAACATATTAATTAATCGTGTGGATATTGCAGTGAAAGGCGATTGAATTTGGTCTTAGGCGTGGATAATATGGTAATATAGTTATAATTTATAGTGTTTTTACAACGCCGTAGCGTTAATTCAAGGAAAAAAACTTTTTAATAGAATTAACAGCTTTGTTTTGTAATTATTCCTTGAGGTAACTTTTTAGCATCGAAGATTTATATTTGGTGCTCAGAAAGCACAGCTAAAGAACAAGCTAATTGCTTTTGTCAAATTTTCATTTATTTATATGTAAAAAGCTTTCGTTGTTTTATTGATACAAGATAGAGTGGACGTTCTCAGGTACATATTGTAAGGACCAGTGATGCAGGTATACAATAAGATCAATCCTTACAATGGCGAATTTGTGAATTTAATCTATTTATTGCAACACATATAAAAATCAATAGTTCTGAAAATTAGATGTTGAGAAGTGATATAAAAGAAATTAGATTGATTTTTTACAACGACTTTATTTATTTTTTTTTACATCAACGTTATCCCGTTCAAAGTAACTCGCTTGAGTCCCTCCATCAGCAAAAGCTGTTTTTATGTCCCACTCTACATAGCAGCGCTGGAAAGCTTCAATCGGAATCACCTGAAGTTCCTTGCTTGCGCTCCTTTGGACGTTATCGACTATGCCAAGACGACACCCTTTCAAGTGGTTTTTGATCTCGCGGTAACTAAGATCAGTCGGATATAGCTGCTGGGAAGCCACGGGAATTTCTTCCTTCGTCAGAAACTAAGTAATAGAGATGGCTGTCGTTCTCATAGCGGAGCATTGTCCAACGTGACGAGAAATACGCATTTTCTCAGGTGTTTCAAGGATTATGTTATAAAATACTTCGTTAATAGTTCATCAGTCGATCACAAGATCGAAGGAATCTTTGTCGTTTTGTATTTGTCGATAAGATCAAGGACGCATACGTTTTCGATGATCTTTCTGTTCGATCGTGAGGTTTTTTCGTTCTATTTTTGCACGTATCTTTCTCATGTCCAAATGTTAAGTCAAAATCTGATAAAGGGTAAAACGATTCATGAGGTGGACGAAAATTCAAGTCATCATCTTCAATGTTGGTCTAACCTTACAAAAGCTCTCATTCGTTCCATATTCTTGGCTGTTTTCGATGTTGACGGCTTACTTGAGTGAGATTCGTCTTCTACTGGCTCTAAGGTTACCAAAAATGCTTTATGCTACCGAGAAACTTGGACTCTTGATAAGGAATGTTCCTCCATAGACTCGTTGCAACTTTTTTGTAGGTCAAACTCATCGATTTATCAAGCTTAAGCATCTTTATTGTTAGATTAGTGTATCATTAAAGGTGATAGGTTACTTCACATGTAGGATAGAAATTATCGTAACGTAGCTAGCATCGGAAATATCAAAGAAATTAGGAATTTTCACCGAAGCCAAGGTATATTAACTCTCTCAAATATGATGTAAATTTAATTTAAAAATATCTCTACATTAACATTTTTTCTTATGCTGGTGTACAAACAAATAAAGCAGGATAAGTAGAAGACGAAATAATTAAACCACTTAACCTCTTTTTGGTTGGCACAGTTTCCGCCTCGGCGCCTTCCATACTAAAAGGAGCTTCAGTCCTGCCTCCGGATCTTTCTCGCTCTAATGAATATGATTTCCTATTGCGGAACGCTGGAAAAGGCGTCATTAAAAAATGGTTAAGGGCAAAAGAAGCGTATATTCAACTGGACTATCATGTGGAGATCGTAAAAGAAAAAAAGAACACCTTGGAAAACGCCAACGCCGCAAACTTATAAATTTTATCCGCATATCAACGTTCACATCTGGAGACATAATTGTCGGATAAGGGTGTAAATTATATTATTTTTGTACCCTTTATCCTTTAACTGTCTCCGCACTTTTAATACGTGCCCTTTAATCAGGGAAAACTTTTTGGGTGTGTTAATAAATTATTTTACGGCATTACGTATTAAAGAGAGTAATTTTATTTTGAATAATTATTGTTTTGAGTGGAATATTCATATTATGTTTTTATTTTATTTTTGTTTCGTTACTTTTATCAAGAGCTTAATTATTTTGAGCTTTCGGTAATATACCCTTACACTGACCAATTAATATATTCAGACACCTCCAGCTACCGAACAGGTGTCCTTGATGCCAGAAACGTTCACCTTTTATACCTAGTGTACGTGATTAGCACTTAACACAGAAACTTACCCGAAAAATTTTGTCTTTCTAATTGGTAGTGTACTGGAATAACTCAACGCCATTCGAATGCCAGGAAATCGGTCTTTAAATAGCTTGTGTTCAACTGGATTCCGTCCAACGTTGAACACTACGGAAATTCATCGTTTCTAAATAATTCTTAATTTCACAAGGATTTAAGATATAAGCGCAATTGCAACAAAAGTGACTAGTTAAAAGGTTAGCTTTAGAACAAGAAAGTCGGACTTATCTAACGGCCAGCTGCCAACAGCTATCTTTCTAATCCGGAAAGGATATAGGAACTTGAACTTGAAACAAAGTTAACCTTTCGATATTGAGAGATTTAAAAATTAAATTAAATGCTAGAAGACCTCTCGGACGAGAAGTATGAAGACAATTGAATCTTTCTCTGCTGAAGTTAGTTCCGAATAATTATGAGTGTTGACGAGTTTTCCTTCGCTATTCATGCTTTTGCCTTCGTGAAAATCCTCTAAAAATTTTATCAAAAAGCGTTTCATTGATAGAGGTAATGTTTGTCTAACGCCGTATCAATAAATAAATATACAAATCATTGTTATTTAGTGGACGTTTCAGAACAAATGTATTATTTACAAAATATGTTTTAAATTAATTTATATCCATAAACAAGTGGAAAATGTCCAAATATGGCTTATCACAAATAGAAAATACTTAAGCACATAGTAAAATAGTTCATTATCTCGGTAGTTATATGTATATCACGTTGACACACGTACATTAAGTAACCTTGAACTAAAATGAAAAATTGCTTGTTTATGCTTCCAATTAAGTATCTTCCGTAATATTCTCGAGAAATTATGCGTTTACATCATGATGTTTTCAGGAATCTCATCTCCAAATCAATTTCATAATTAAGCCAGATAAACGGTTATGTCAGCAATTGAAGTAAGCAAAGGGATGATATATTTAATCAAACATTTATCCATGAGCGACGAAATTGATTAGAAAACGGGATGAACAATAAATGTAGCACTTTTCTCTGAGGATACCGGTAGATAGTAAATATAACAATAAATGATGCTTCACGATAAAAATAGTTAATTGACTGATAGATAATTTTTTATTATTCTCTTACGAGCCTCTTTCCTTCTTTCGGCCGTATTTAGAATTCAACTTATAGCATGAGACGCGATCAGATTTTTAATTATAAATTAATAAAGAATTTTCCATCCGTCAAAGGTACCCAACACCACCCTAAGCAAGTTGCAATTAGTTAATCTTTTAGTTTTCAAACTGCGAAAAACCTATTATGTTTAAATTTATTTTTCTATGAATTTTATCAGATTTTTGTGCTATAAGAAACAGTGCTTTACGAGGATTTACATTTAGAAAGCTCTCAATTGTAGATAAAAAATAAGGCATCTAACATAAGGGAAGTGTTTGCCAACATATGTAAACGTATACAAACTATACTAAATATGGTAAGCAGTACAATACAGATTAAAGACTGAAATTGCGCTTGATAAAATCAGAAATAGCCATAAAAATAATATTTCGTAACCCTCGTTTCATTCAACTCAAATTGCTGATTATGAGTCACACTGTATCTTATCTACCTCGGTCAGCTGTGAGATATAAACTTATTCTACTATATTAGTTTACTTCGCTGCTAAATAATATTTAAAACGAGCAACAAATAACCTTATATTGCTAACAAGATTAAAGCAAAATCATCCTAATTCTTCGAAAAGATGGGTATATATTTTTTCTCCATGACTGTTACAACATTAGTAACAGAAGGAATTTGTTGAAATATTTGCTCGTTTAATTACTTACAGCGAATAACTCGAATAAATACCTATACCTATATGCATATAACAAATTTGTTTGTTATCCAATGCACTTGCGTAACGAAAAAACGTAGAAAACAGAGCTTCGTCATGGCAAAAAATTCTTATTTTTAATACGGGAAGTCTTATTGAAACAAAATGCGACTGGTTTCTGCAGCTTCTGCCATCAGTTTCTCAAGTAATTATATGTAGTGCGCATCCATGTCTATCCTAAATGTACTTTGTCACTTTCTCAGCTGATGGAGTAGTCTTCACCTTTTTTCGGACCCCATTCATACCCTCATCCTTTACAGTCCACTGTTTCGACTGGCTCTTGGCTTCAGAATTGTTGGTTGTACCGAAGATTCATTTTTTTTAGGTTTCGAGTGAGCAAGCGCGATACCAAACATTTTGCATTTTGCTTCTTTTTCAGCAATTTTCAGTCAATATATGATAAACACGTTCCTTGGAGATGCTCATAACCTCTGCCATCTTTCTAATGTTAATTCGACAGTTAGTACCTAGCACTATTTGGTGAGGTTTTTCGATGATATCGACAGTGTTTGCAATTTTTGGATGTCCTGAACGTTCGTCGGTTACTAAGCTGGTACAAGCATGTTTAAATTCAGACGTTCAAAATTTCACTTTGACAAGAGTCGATCTCGACTTTAATTTGCGTAGGCGTATTGCTTCTCAAATGGAAAAATTTCATTGCAGCTCCATATATTGAAACGCTAACATCGACTAATACAAACGACTGTTAAACAACAACTCAGCTTCCAATATGACCGAAATTTTCAGAAGGATTATTCGAGGCATGGGTAATACTACCAGACTAACGTCATCTTCATGCAGAAGTTTGAAATGTTCCAACTAGTCTGGTACATGGGCTATTCCATTTTAAAGTAAACTTGTTACTATTACAAGTTGCCATGAAATATAAAGAACTGTAACACCTTCAAAATAGAGTCTCTTTTTAAAAAAATCATAAAAAAATATAGAATATAGGGTGTCCTATCACAAATAATGACTTAGTTGCGCTACGTAAATAATCATCCTGTGAACATACTTTGAATGAATACTGAACATTTTTTTCTATTGTACATATTTTGGACCATTTTCCGGTTTCTAATGATGCAGAGATAAACAATCAACATAGCTACTTTAAAATTAAAGAAATAAAAAAGTTCCATAACGTGCAGATTTCTGAGGACACTGTATATATGTTTTAGAGATAGAAATGTCGGTGAAAGGATTTTCTGGACGAATGTATGCTTTCGTGCAGCACTTATCTCCATTTGAAAATCTTTTTTTATCTAAATAACTCCGGGAAAGAATTATCGTCTACGCACGCACTAGGTAGACATGCTGTATGTTAACTTGCAATTTCGTCTTTGCTTGAAAAAGTAAATGTATCTGTTGTATGTACATGAATCGTTGACTAAAAATCTTCAAAATATCAGCTTCAGAAAGATATTCCATAATTACTTAATGACAGTTCAATTCACAGCAATTGCCGTTGAATAATCATTACGTAAATCCCCGTATCACATTCAAAGAAGGAACTACCATACCTCCGATTCGACCTAATTCGTTACGTAAGGTAAACATTCATTACTTAGACCGGTTGAAGTGTTAGTTCTACGATGGTGTAACGAAATACCTTGGAAGGTCATCGCAATTTACAAACTACTCGCGACTAACAAACAATCGTGATCGGTGACGGTACGCTCAGTAGATTCGAACGCAAATATCCGGCCTGGACAGACATTTCGAAACGTAGCTCGCGCAGAACCGAATTTTATCGTTTAAATAAACGCCAACTTCATATAACTAGAATAATAATACCGAGAAGAACAATGGTTGACTTGCATGAATTATGCATAAAATGTACGTACGGTGACCATAATTCGCATATGTACACATCTGCATACGTTTAAACGCACGCGGTGCGCCCGCTGGGACCATATCTGATCTGTTGAGCTTGATATTTCAGTGTTTCTCTCGGCGTATTAAACGTTTCTGCGGTGCCGGTCGCTACACACTTAGGTGGCGCAAACACAAGGTGTCGTAAGGCGCGAAATCATGAAGTGCATCACGAAATTTGCGGTGATTTTGGTAATTTTGTGCGCGGCGAACGAGGCATATTGCAAGGTATTTACCAGGTGTGGATTAACACAAGAATTAAACCGATTGAACTTCCCTAGATCCTTTATAGGACACTGTAAGTTTATTAGGAAATATTAGATGAAAAACTTGAAGTGAATTAACACCCGATCTGTTACACAGCACTTTCTTACCTAAGTTTGAAATATATTATTTCACGCCAGGCTTTTTTTTGTGTTAGAGGTAGTCTAGCTTTCGCTTCACGCAATTAAAGTTTAGTTTAACAAAATTCTATATATTACCATGTTTTTGGATGCGCCCCTTGAACTCATGTGATCTTTCTTCAAAATTCTTGAACCTATCAAACTTAGTTTTTAAGGTAATTGGAATAATTTGGAGTTTTTGCGAAATCCCTAGATTTCTTAACCCCCAATATCTCAGAAGCTAGAATAGTGACTGAAGTGCATTTTAGTGAGTATTTCTTTGAGCTTTTAGTAATATGCGTGTAAAACAACTAGTTTGACGGCGAACTCCCAAGATCTGATAAGAAATTTTTTCTGGACTCTCTTTCGTACATATTTGTTTACGTCCAAAATACTTGCATTAAACATGGTTCTAAACAGACAAGTTTTTGTTTTCGTAAAGATGTTAATTCAATAGAAACAATGGGTCAAGGCTACTTCATGCATACTATAATTTCAGCATACATTCGCAGTGAGCACCGTAAAAAAAATAAATCAACGTTTATCGAACTTGGCAGCGATTTCGATAACATTTTTGTGCAAGTCATCTGACAAAATTGTTCGAAATAATAATAAAAAATTAATTTAAATCACTCGTCGAGTGCAAGGCGTTTAAGTTATCGGCCATTAACGAACATTGCCATTTCGCAAAAATAATCTGCAAAGCCAAGCTACGCAGGAGAATTTGTAAAAAGTCGGTATGAATTGAGGAGGTATACAAAGACGTAGTGATATACAGTATGTTCGATAGGAAAAACCATCACCAATATTCGTGTGGCGTGCATTAGAGACGGAACACCTAGTGTACTCAAATATGGTTTTATATGGTACAGTCTCGGAACAATTTTTAGTTGAAAAATTCTATCGAAGGTGTTCATTAAAAATGATTAAATGTTGGAACAGAATAGTTTCTATTTTCTTTCAAAACGTCGTATATTCATATGCTTAAGATCAACGGCGTAAAACAATTTAAAAAAACTAGTTACTTTCCATAGCTATACATGTACGTGGGAAAGATTCATCTACCAAGAGAGATCTACCACTTTCATTGTTTTCGCGCATGAATTTAACTCTTTAAGATATTACGAAGTTTCAAATAAAATAAAAGTTATGGTACGATACTGACCATAACAACCTATTTCTTTCAGAGTAAGGTTTTCCTTGCTTCAAATTTGGCGAATGCTGAGAGTAAATATCTTGAAACGTTCTACGGGCGTAAGCGCAATAATAACTCATGGTCGGCCGAAGCCCCCTGTAATCGGTGTAAGCAGTGTAAAGGCATAGATTATTGTTATTGTTACTTCTATATTCTTATAAAATAAGTAGCAGCATTTCTATGGTACCTCATTATTTCACATATGGCTAACAAATAAAAATTTTTGTGGTTGTCGATATTACTATAAAAAAAAAGGTGTAACCATAATCTTACGTAACCAGTCCAATCCAACAAACGATAATTTGTGCTGGGAGCAACTTATGATGTGCTATTATCCTTTTTTGGAGTGCACAAATATCAATTTATACAATTAACATTGAATTTTTTCATGCTTATGTTTTCCAGTTAGGTAACCTCCTACAGACCAGTTTTCAAAGTCGTAACAAAGTTCAAAGAAGTAATTGTTTCTTATTACGATGTCGTTGAGACTTAGTGAAATATAAATTGTCGATTAAACAACTTTAACGATCATTAGCAAACATATTTTTGCTTAAACCATCAAGAATTTCATTTACAGAAATTAAAAATAAACTAAACAGTTAAAATTCTTGATTTCTGGGTACAAAATAGTTCATTCTTCTATTATTAATCGGACCAGTTAACATTCGTATATCTAATTAACATGATAATTAACATTTTTCCCTTATTTAGGAAGTAATTGTTGATTATAAGCTTAAATGTACTGACGAAATCATCCTAGTAACACAGAAGTTTGGCGCAACGTCAGCTTCCGATCGCGGATCGCTCGGCATGACGTTGACAGCGATATCGGCATTACTTTACACTTCTGGCTAAACAATGACTCGCCACGTTTTGGCATACTTACCTGATCTTTGGGCAAGCTATTTACTTTTGTCGTGCGTCTATCTTTAACGAGCATTCCCTGAAAATTAGCTCGATATTGTCTGGCGACCGGAACGTCATATTTTTACGACGCTTGAGGACTGATCTTCAACCAACGTTGTACCGACTGAATGATTCAACATCATGTCACACAAATTTTATTGCTAAGGAGCATTTCCAAATTGATACCCAACGTTAGAAAAATACCATTTGTTTTGTACTCTACCAATCGTGGCTAACTGTCACGGATATTGCGCTAATCGTGTGACATTCAACCAACTAAAAATCAACCGTCAGCCAACTGCGCTACTAGGGAATTTTCGTTAAAATTGGCATTGTGCTGATTGTATCAGGCTTCGTTCTTTATGCAAATCGTAATTTCGCGACGGTTGCTTTGAATTCAATCTGCTACACTTTACTTATCATTCTTGATTCAATCAAATTCGCATTTATGATTCCTAAGTTAAATTTAGACAAATAGCATCTGATAGAAATACGTTTATTGCTAAAGTATTACATGCTAAAGAAGACGTTCGAAGTGTTGCTCTCTAGTCGTGACGGCCGCACGAACTCTGCGTTTCATCGCTGAAAATTTCGAGCTACGTTTTTATCATTAATATGATAAAAACGTAGCTAAATGCAAAATGACAAATAAAAAAAATGTATGCAAAATATTCGTTTTAAAACAATAAACACGTAAGTATAGTTTTCCCAAAACATACAAACATGCACGTTATAGTCAATTGACCTCGATCTTTTTCACGCAAAAACCGAGTAGATACAACAACAACAAGGTGACGTATCGACATTTTACATAAATGTCCGTGGTGTTTCCGGTTGACGGAGATAGTTTTTAAGTTGAAATCCAAAGCGCTAGTTTGGAATGTGTTCCGTTAATGTTAATCCATCACGGGCTAGCGACTTTTCCGCATCGGCCAAAGGTAAAAGGTTATCGTGTTATGTAATGATATTAATTGATTGGCGTCTGGGAGATCAAAATATCTCGCAAAATTATATAAGGTTTATAATGTTATATACACATGTTACATAAATAAATATCTTTAGTTCGAAACATTTATGCGATAACAATTATAGCCTTCAAATTATTTTTATTTCTTTTCCCGGAAATTCCTACATTAGAGATTTTAAGGAATATTAAGAGTGTATATTTGGCATAGCGCTCTTCTTTCTTCTTGGAAGGCCGGATTTATATTTGTTAGCGGAGTGCCGATATCAACGTAAAGATGTTACAAACATGTAATACTTTTTTTTGTTAGAGTTTTATTTATGGTAATCACTTCATAAAGTTCACCTCACAAACTTTGCAAAGCGGGTTGTATAAAGCTTGTGCGAAGAAGTTTTAAGTTCGGGGATTTTGGAAATTTAAATGCTCCCTTATCCAATAGAAGCTTTCCCTTTGTATGAATGATTTATTTTAAGCTCATACATAATTAAATTTGCAACTACCATTCCTCTAAAGGATAAGACCTGCCATGCGGAAGTTGTGTATTGATGAATATTATTTCTTTGGGAAATGGTCCTGGTAATTTAATTATTTATAAATTTTTCTTCCGAAAGTATGTATTTAGCTAGGACAGATATTTATGTTTTCCTTCATAACTTAATAAGATGATATCATTTGAATTCCTGGATTAATGTTTCTTGAGATCTCCTAACCTAATCTAAACCATTGTTTATTCAAGTTAAAAATATATATGGTCGCATCACACAATTCACCAGCTAACTATCTATAATTCTCGCTAGGTTTTATTAATTGAATGAAGCAACTTTATCGATAATCAAATTTAAAGGAGGAAAGTCATCAATGAGAAGAAAGAAACTTTTAATTAATGTTGGAATTGAAGTTTCATAGAAACGACACATTCAACACAAAAAATGCGGGACTCTGAGTGGACACAGCCGCAATTCTATCATCATAATCTGAAAGAATGAAAATGAAGACAATTCAACAAAAACCGATATTATCATCAAGCGTTTCAAAAGAAAATCTCGGGGATAGTCCTTCAGGGTGCGCTTGAACCTATTCTACACTTTAGCTTGGTTTGGAATCCACAAGTTCCAACACCGTGATGCCGCCGAAGAGTATTTCCCAGTACTTCTAAATACTTCTCAATATCAATTTTCGTGAATACCTCGCAATGCCGCTTTTTCCATTAGTAAAAGGCGGTGTAATGAAATTTTTTCTTTTCGTATTCTATTGATCCTTTCAGAATATCAATCCTTTTGCGAAACTTAATTCTTTTATTAAGTTTTCGTTTTTTGTAGCATTTGTCGCTCTACTTTTTTTTAAGGTCTTTTTCCCGTATACATCGGTTGTAAACGCCACTACAGACGTTAATCAAGGAGTCGTAGCTGCTACTCCAACAAACCTTATCGGCATACATCGAAGGAATTATCTAACGGTATTATGGCGCACATCTCCGAAAACATCAGCAAAACCTCGGCATCGAGAATCTTATCGAGAATTTCTGTTCACGCACAAGCTATGTTCTGTGGTAACTGTATCGTAACATGCCAGCAGATGTAAACAGCTCTCCTAACTTTCCGTCCTGCTGAAATATATCTAGGGAAAATACGTGAATTTCAAAAATCAGTGCTGAAGCGGTACTCGAAGCATCCGTGTTCAACGTTACCTTGTAATCTCACGTTCCTAAAACTATACGAAGAGAGTTCGATAGTTACCTCAGCTCCAATTTTTATGATTTAACAACATTGGAAAATATCGAAAATAGAGCAGTTATTAGATATTTGTTTTTTATGAAAAAAAAAAAACGAATGATGAGATAAAAGTGAAGCTATAAGAGATAAAAGTGAAAAGATACGGACATTTTTGATGAATCTAATTGAGATCACCACGACAGAAATGATTGAAAAAAATTCACAATATGGTAATAAATGATTTGAGATTGAAGATGTGTGGGACTGCTGAGACTGTGGGACCGCGCACACATTCATTCTAAAGGAGGCTTTCCTCGGGATGAGTATAAAATTGACCATAAATACGCAAGGAATTTTTGGCAATGTTAAAGCACACTTCGAAACGATTTTCTGCATTGATTCATAACTGTTATTGAAAAAATGTGGTTTCATCACAGCTCTCCAGAGAGTAAAGAACAATTCAAATAGTGGACTTTTTGTAACCAATTAGTATCAAAGAAAACCAATGCTCGGTCAAAAAGACTACGGCCACGATGTTTTGGGATGTACCCGACATATCCCACGTAGACTATCTCGAAAAGGGCAAAACGATTAATAGCAAGCTTTATAATTATTGGATCGTTTTAACAATACTGCGAAAGAAAGACGTCCGTATTTGGTAGAAAAACAAAAAAAAAGGATACAAAAGATAGATGAACGTTGGGCTAATTGTAAATGTATCGACCTCAAAGCAGAGTATATTGAAAAATAAAATGAATTAAATTAAAAATGTTTTCTTTTTTTGCAAAAACCAGGAATTTATCGAACTTCCCTTGTATTTAGATTGCCCTTGACGTATTCCTTCAAGGGCCTAGCATTGTAGATATAGCAAGATATATCCCAGACAGAGGTAATAATCAGCTGAGGGATCAATCTTCGAACAGAGATATATCGAAACCCATTTCGGACAGGTGAATATCTCTAAGACTGGCTGTCATAAACCACCGTAGCGCACATCGACAAAAATGGGAAGAACTTCGAGAACCCTCCATTTATATACCTACATACTTAAGATATACACACTCGAACGGTTCCGCTTATTTGACCCAATAAAATGGAGCGTGTGTGTGTCTCTAGTGGTACCTACACGTAAGGCGCGGCCGAGTTTCAAAACTAGGCGCCGCACCGTGCGCTATGGGGTGAACGATGAATTATGGAACGCTTCCGGAAGACTTTCTCTCGCCGCTCTCGCGCGCTAAACATTAATAACCCCGTGATTTATCGATGGAACCGGGGAACCTCCGCTTTACACGGTTGTTTGTACTTCGCCGTACATGATTACTATTACCGAACGTGACTTCTTTCCTAAACGCCGACAAGACGGATGAAAGGACGAATTGAATTAAACATCAACTGAAAGGGAGGAAATACGGTTTCGAGGTTAAATAAAAAGGTTTATTGGTAAATCGAACAACAGAAGCGTTCTGTTTTCTTCTGTATTCTGGAAGCAATTGAGGGGTATAATTAGATAATAACTTTTCCGCTTTGCGTTTTGTTCTCAATTTTCTTACTTTTTTTTTATCAATTTGATACGTCAGCGGTTCGTGGCTTGTTTTTGTTCCCATTTTTTTTTTATTTAATTTCTGAACCACGTATAAACTAACAATATGATAAACAAGAATAATTCCTACATCCCATCCGCAATAAATGCATCGTTAAGTGAGTAAGATATGTGGATAGTATACTGTGTGTGTGTGTGAGTGGAGATACAACATCTTTGGAAAATCAAATACGTAACAATTTATAATTAACAATTGAAATAGAAGAGAATACTAAACCATATTTTTATACATTACAATAGCAAATAATAGTATCTTTGAAATTGGAATAGTCTATGTCTTTCGGGCTTGTTGGCCGTAGTTGATTGATTTTTAAACTCCAGACCCTTACGGACACCAGTCATGAAAGCCTACATAATCTTCGAAGATAATATTTTTAGAAAACCATGACACTATAACCGCATCTAACTTTTAATTGAAAAAGCAATAACAGTAAGTGGAATGAAGTTTATTTAGACAACCGTCCAGTTTACAATTCTACATAGATAGGCCAAAATACGTTGAGACAAAGGATTTGCTGATTCAAGGAAGTCTGCATTGAGCGAAAGAAATAATATCCTTCAATACGAGCAAAAAAAGATTGGTTTCTACCAAAGAATTTTTTTTTTATTTCTTTAACTCAAAATAGCATTAGACACTAGTATTAACAAAACTTATAACTAAATAACGAAAAAAATGTCGCTAATAAAATTGCGAGAATAGTTGCGAGAGTAGCTTTACGTCACTGTTTCCCCCAGGCGTATATATTAGCGCCATCTAGTGCTAGGAGATATAAACGCTCGCTGTCCAGAGGAGATACAATTGGCTCGACGTTCTTCAGTCAAGATACACACTTTCTTGGCTCAAAGAAATCACTTTTTGCACCTGATGTCTTTTCTATTTTTTGATACAAAAAAAGGAAAACTCAAAAAATACTATTTTATTTTGAAACAACATAAAAAATAAAGTCCGTTCCTTCAAACAATCCTTTTTCTTTGTGCGACAGACAAGTATAAAACTTTACAATTAATTCAATCGTTTATCGACGTAAAAAATGTAGAAATGTTAGAAGAAAGATAGACGCGTTATAAACTATTACATGACCCTTTACCCTCAAATAGTGCTGTAAGATTAGTTATCCCTTTTTTACGCTGTCAGTCTAAACTCCTAATTTAATCATCCGTCTTCCGATTTTTATGGTCGTTACTTTCAATTTTAATAATAATTTTTTACTATTGATCAAATTATCCATTTAAAATATTTTTTAATTTAAACGTTCCCTATTTTATTTTTATCAATGTCAGCTTTTCACATATTTTGCTTTAAAATGTTGAATTCACCAAACATTTTACAATATCTCTCTTACCTATGAAGCTTTACTTTGCCTGTAAGTACCATACACTTTTTTCTTTAATGTCATGTTGATATATTACATACCATAGGTTCCAGCTCACCAGGACGTAAGAGTAATCCTGAATTTTTTTCAAGTTTCAAATATATCTGTTAATAGTAAAAAGTGTTTTCCATTCTTTTTTATTTTAACGATTCTGGACGATCTGCAAATTGGATTTAATTATTTTTTATTAGCTTTAACCATCAAAGTATCTTACGCTTGTGCTTTGAGTATTCTTAAACACTATCAGGCGAAGTTTAAATAAACAGAAGAAATTGTAGAATGATTAAGAAAAATGGTTGTGTTTTATAAACGAAATTTTTAAAAATAATTGTTCTAATGATTTGCTTATGGGTGGATCTTCGTTGTTGTTGAGAAAGGCATTTAACAAAAAAGCTTTAGCCAAGTAAGTAATGGTTTACTAATATACTTAACAAGTAATGACAAACTTGCTACAAATCGTTTTGATATTCTCCAATTTCTAGAGCAACTACAAAGCTTTATTTTTCAATATAACTTTTTCCCTTTTGAACATTATATTGATGAGTATCAGTTATTCCAGTTGTTTACAATAGGTTACATTCACTTAATGCAAGGGAAAATCAGTAGTAATAATTTGAAAAATTGCAATCGGTACACTATGATAAATATGTAAAACTCCCTTTGAATAGATACAATAACGAACAATTTGTAAAAAGAATTTAGTTATTTACGATGCTCCACATATTGATCGACGAAACTCTACAACTTTAGTGCCGTCGGAAGGTTGCGATAAGAAATTTATGAAACTTCACAGCCGCGAAACACGGTCAGAAACTTCCTACGCAATTCGCAAGATAACCGGATATGCAACAGAGGTCAAGAATTTATTTAAAACCGCAGGCAGAAATCGGGCTTAATATTTAATTAGGTAATACCAACGTAACTCTTATGAAAAAAAATCTTTCTAACCGAGAAGCCCCATCTTAACTACTCATTATTGCTGGACTTCTTGTAGTAAAGCGTACATGTGGTTTATATTGCGTATTATACAAGCCGGCTTCAATAATTTCCTGGTCGCATTAGTCATTAAAATTTAATCTGTCTAAAAACGAAGTTAATTTTAACGCGAAACACTTAAGTAGATTTCTTTCCCAAATTAGCCGTCATAAAAGACCATTACTTTCATTACGTCCTCTCATTTTCAGTCGTCGGCCTAAAATGAAGTTCGCCCAATAAATCTCGCACTCACTCCTCATAATTCCGGCCAACTTGCTTCGAGTAGTATATCACGGACGTGACTACACCGCGCCACCGTTTAGACCATCGATTTTGCAATTTGTAAAACGCTCTATACCCTTTTCTCGGCAACACAACGCCTCTTGCCCCCAAACAACTTGCGCCTCGAGCGCGAAAGAACAAAGGAAGCGATTTTTGTTAGAAAATTTTTGCCACCCGACGTTTTTTTTTTCCTTATTTTCGCATTCGTTTCTTTTTTACTTGCAGGGGTCTGCCTCGTTGAAAGCGAGAGCGGTAAGGACACGGCAAAAGTCACGAACAGAGCTAAGGGAAAATACCTCGGTTTGTTTCAGGTAAGTGAAATTGTAGCTTGACAGGAGCTTTGTCGCAGAAAATGGCATCTGTTGATTTTATTTTTTGCGCGCAGGGGTTTTTAGTTGCGATTTTAATTTTTATTTTTAATTAACGTTGGGGCACAGGGTATTTAATGTAAAATTTAAGAATGTTCAGTGCGGTATTTTACGCTCTTTAGTATATTGATGTATATAACAGAAGGAATGTGACCCTTAAGTACTGGAAAGACAATTCAATTAAATGAACAATGAAGAAGTCAAAGCATTCAACGCAAATAATTATTTATTTTGCTGTTTTCGAGCACCATTATTTCGTAGCTCATGTTTGTCATGTAGAATAAATGTTGTTAATGCGTACGTTTCCGGTTACATTGGAGAGCATTTAGCATATACGAGAACACCATAGCAAGGTAAATGATCAACATCTAATCCAAAATACGAATCAGGAAGTGAATAAATTCAATCTTGTAATTGCAAGCATCTGATTGCATTCAACCAATTGCTTGCAAAAAATGCAAACAAACACAATCTAATTAGCAATTTAAGGCTTTAATCGAAATTAATGAGTTGACAAATAAAAATGGACCAATTGAAGAAAAAAAAGAGCATCTGTTAAAAAAAATATCAGATTTTGTATATCTTCGAAGGGTGCTTAATATGGCTGATATTGCAAGTTTATTTCGTCACAATAATTTGTAGCTGACTAGTTCATTAGAAGGCTCTTACAGAAAACTAATTCGCTATGTTGTGCTTGTCAGCACCTTGCTAGAAAAGATTTCGAAAGATATCCATATAAAGTTCGTGTTATGCAAGAGCTCCAGCCCATTGATCACGCTGTGAGAATGCAATACTACAATTAACAAGTCTCTTAGACGGTCTTTGATTCATTTATTAACAAAGAAACTGTATATAGCGATCCAGTGAGAACCTTTATGTCGTGGTATAGAAACCACTACATGCTAAGGAGATCACTGCTTGGATAGCAATTTTATGGAGGAGAGTTATCGCAGGAAAATATTATAGTAACATGATCGTGTAGACGATGAACTAAGGGTTGTTTGCAGGACATAAATTACTACAAACGATGAACTTCCTACAGTCTTTCTTTTTTGTTTTTTATGCTTAAAATGATACCGACTGTTTCTAAAAATACATCACAAACAAACCAATTGCAGTTGTGGGCACTAAAAGCTATTAAAGAAGAAAACGTTCTGCTCTCAATTAATTTATGATCATATTGTATAACACTTCATTGCAATGACTATCAAGTTTCGAAAGAAATGTTCTAAGCCTGGATCACTGCAAATCTTCTTATTTTTATAAACCAGCAAACAAGACCAAACACATAGGCAAATCTCATGTTTCTCATGTACAGTGACCAAGCTAAAAGCTTTAATGTAGATGTACTGGAATATTTTCGGCTGAAAATAATTGCCGAGATAAGTTTATGATGATCATGTGGTACTAATGTTTGAAAACCATGCCTACGTAGAATATAAATTTGCAAGATTTTTGTTCATTAAGAAACTAGTTTTAAAAGCTTTACGTAAAACAAAAATTTGAAAATGAAGTACTTCCTTATCTAGCTTACAGAAAACGTACTTAGAAAAAGTAAAACGTCTTATCTCACTTGTTTCTTGCATAAATCCCAAAGCACGACGTTTCGTTTCACACGCATCTTAACGTGTCTCCTCAAAAAAACCAATTGCTTACGTCATCGATTCTCGGGAGCAACGAAAACGAAATGCGGCACCACTAAAACAATTCCCACTTTCACGATTCGTAAGTTTCGCCACGTAGCTTCCGCTCCGGAAAATTTAAAGTGAACCGCCGCGCGCTTCTCGCCGTTTCCCATGCCAACTTAGCTTGTAGTGCCTTGTAGCTCTAACACGGCTTCCTCTGATCGTGTAAACTGTAAACGCCCGACGCTCATACTGCAGCCCTCATGGAATACCACTTGATTGTCTGCTTACCTTTTTGTTGCAGATAAGAAGCAATATCTGGTGCACGTACGAGAAGCCCGGCGGTAAATGCAAGATGATGTGCGAAAGTGAGTATCTGGGTAGTTTACGCGGAAGGGTTAAGAGTGTTATCTATTTATTTTGGTAATGAAATCTAGACGAGCTTTCAGATTGCCTCGAGGGAAGATCAGGTTACATTTGGATACTTCAGGGTTCGAGTTGCTTGACTTTGCTAACGATGCATATTACATTTCAACAATTTTGTAATTCATGCTTTTATTATTAATGGTAATAGAATTGCACATTATCAGTAATGTTAAGTTTGGTATTAAGAAAAAAAAAAAAAAAACAGCTTTTATAGCTAAAGTTGGGTAAATCTATATTGGTCTTTCGAAGCTGGAAATATCATTAATTTGACAAAATTGGAGCGCAATAAAAGAAAATCAATACAATTCGTAAGTAAAGAAATTAAATTACTCAAAAAGTAGATATACTCTTAACACTTTGATCGAGTAAGTTTTAATCTTAACATATTAATACTTCACTACATATACTATTACTAATTGTTGGCTTCCGTAACGATTACCAATTGTTAATACCTTCCGAATATTGTCATGGTCTTCTTCCAACTAGTTATCTTCAGGAAGCTATCGAATAATTTGATACTACAAACAGGAAAGCGTTATCTTTTGGTAAAGAGGAAGGCAACTAAAGAAGAAGACCACAACAATATTAGTAAGCCACTTCCGCAGTAGATTTTTGTATAGTGTAAATTTTAACATGCATATATACCATCAGTACGTTCTTTGGATGAAGTTTAAAGAAAGTAATGAGTTATTTAATGTGAACTTGCCCAAAAGCAGTCAGCTTGGTAGTGTGTACAGCGACTCTTACGTTTTTATTACAGGTAAATAGCTTAGTGAAAAGTTTAAAAAATAATTCTTTGAAGAAGGATGTGCGTTGTTACATTTATGATATGACCAGGTGCTACTTTGTCTGAATCTTAGTACTTGGATTTCCTTTAGCCTATAATCCGTTCGCACCTTAAAAATCAGTATTGGGTCTTATAGAGTACTACCCTCTCTTTCCATTGTCAGGAAGCTTGTGTATGTACATCTCTTTTCCAACTCCAGAGTTGCGCTATCTTTGTACTAGTGACTTTTTTGACAGCTGTATTACCTGTTAAAAGCTGTCAAGCTTTACTGGCGTATTTTGATTAAATTCACTTAATTTCGTGCTTCCGTTATATGAAAAATAAGTAGTTTTGTCCTATGTATCATTTCTTCATAAACTGTACAGTTTAAAATTTCCTATAAATATAATTTTAATAAGAACTGGCAACTGTGTTCACGATCCCCATAAGAGCTGTACTGATTTCTAAAGTGCGAACAGACTATAAGCGATTGCAGTTTCTATCACTGCACTTTCGTTGTATTTACCTTCGAGTATCCTAAATTTCAGTTTGTCTTCGCAATTCAGTGGAAGTTGGCTAACGATTTTCGCCCTTCTACCTCTCATATGGTAAATTCTACAGAAAATTGTCTCGAAGGTGTCTGTGATCAAGTTTAAATTAAGTAAATCTCGCCCACCTGATCATATATGTCCTCCATATCTTCCTCTAACTTTTCAACTATTAAGTGTTAGCGTTTTAAGCAAGACTCTTTGTTGGCTAATTTTGGATGTTTGTAGAAATCGACGTACTTTTTCTATAAACGCTTGCTTCTATCGCTTAAATGTTGGCGGAGACGCTTTAGCACTGCGCTGTATGATAATAATCTAAGAACAAAAAAGAATAAAAGACTACTGTAAAACATACAATTGGAAACATATGGCAAATATCTACTAATAGTCAAATAAGAACATGTTACTGAAGACATTCTACAACGCACTAAGTATGATTTTATTTAGAGATTACCAAAGAAGATTGTTTTGCAGAACAAGGTTCCAATTACTATTTGAATAGATTATATAGATGCGAGCATAAGGGCTTAACTTAAGGGCATATACAGCTCTTTTAAATTGGAAAATGTATTGGTTAGAAAGAGCAATTTCCTTTCCTTACTTGATCTTTTGCGATTCTCTCTTGTACCAATAAGAAGTTAAATTGACCTTAAATACGTAACTTCCTATTACCCTTTGTATACGTGACGGGACTCTCTTTACATCTCTTTCGAATATGAAATAAGTGGGCAAATAAAGTTTATATTTCCTTTGAAGATCACCTGATAAACATCGACGGTAAGGTCGTCCTGCTGTTCTTCATCCCTTCACTCGACATCGGTACGCTTAATAAAATCTCCAAAAGCCCCTCTGACGGGAAAGTTAACCGCCCGAACAAACTACCTTTTATCAAGGTTCAAGGCCGTAAATGACAGACGAACTTTTTTTATGTAAGCAGCGCGTCTTAACGCGGAAAGTTAAATCGATCTCCATCTCCATCTTCATCGCGAGAAACTTTTCGTACCGGCAAAAGGTAGGAGAAAAATTAAGATGCAGGAAGTTCTGCGTGGTTCGTCCGGTCGTGCTTAGATATCAGTTATTAATAAGGTATTTTAGAGAAAGGACGTAAAAAGGTCGTGTAATGCCTTCAAGAACGACCTCAAGATGAAAGTTTCGAAAGCTTGAATGGTTAAGTTCTTCTCTTGCTTGACGTTTGTAGGTCGCTTTTAATAAGCACCCCGAGCTTTCTTAACATTCTTAACGAATACGTCTTTCACGAGTATAACGACAAAAGTTTACTGTGAGCGTTTGGAAGTCGAATTTTAACATTTGAAATTCGAATAACATTTTTTATGTTTATTTCTTCAAAGATAAATTCGACTGTATCCATAAATTCTCTTGTCTTTTCTTGTTTAGAAAACCAAAATAAATAATTTAACGCCTTTTCTATACCCAACCGTTTTAATTTTAATGTTTTCTGGTATATATGTATATGAGTATCCCGATATTTTGAAATCGCAGAATTAAAAGTAAATGGTGAAAGGTCAACATCTTCAGACACTGTAATAAATACCATGAGCTATCTTTTAGGAATATTTCTGGATATTGATGATCGATAAGTTCCGAACCCTGGACCTACTTTATTATTTTACGTAGAACATGTACTTTATTACAGTTTTTGAGATATGTATATATGCATATAAAATATGAATATACTGTTGTAACCGGATATTGAAGTTCCGCATTATTCTCGGAAGCACCTCTCGCGGTATGTAGCGTATTTCCAAGCGTATTGCATCTTTCAAAGCTTGTAGGTGGTTTGGCCTATGTTTATAGACCTAAGCATTGAGGTAGTCCCATACGAAATACTCGCATGGATGTAACTGGGGGTAACTCTTGAGAGCATCAGAACCTGCAAATCAACCGGTCAGGGAACCTTCCTCTCGCAGCGGTGAGCTAAATGGGCCGTGGCAACGTTATTACTGAAACCAAAAGGGTCCCATAACCAATTCTTCGAGATGTGGTGCAAAAAAATTTGGATAATGCTCACGTATCGTTTAAATGGTACGGTAACCATATGTGTTCACTGTTGAATGCACACCAAATTGTACCGTTGTCGCTAGATAAGAGCCTATCTTTGAATCTACGTATCATGTATGAACAACTTACGCTCCAATAGCGCATATTTTGCTTATACCTAAACGTAATTGGAAATATGAAAATGCGCCCCGTCGCTGAAAAAAAATCACTGCGTCGTCGGGTAGATTTTCATTCAATTCTTCAAATGCCTGTTCAACTATCCCAATCCTGATGTGATAATTCTCTAATAATGACCATCTTGCAAGGTCATTGTGAAGAGTTTGACGTACAATGCGGTTAAATAGGTTGAAGGCGATCGCGTGCTTAAGAACAAGGCACCTACGTTACTGTAAAATCGATTGTCTTATTCGTCCCATGTTCTCTGTTTATCACAATATTGCCACATCTAAGTTTTCCATCCTTAACGGAATCGATTTGCGATCGGGAACTGCATTTCGTAGAGGGATTTAGTAGCGAGTATCGGGAAAATAGCTCTCAAGAAAACAATTCGGAATGAAATTATAAATACTTCGAGAATTATACATTCAAATTTAAATAACATAGTAGGTACCTGATTCATTATTTACTGATCACCTTTTATACATGGAAATGTTTTTGGAAGATACTCTATTACGTCTATTGTTACCAGAAAGATTTAACTTCATACTATTTCTACAATAATGATTCTAAAATTTTGGGACATCCTGTATATTGAGGAGAAATATAATCTTGGCGCCATTAGGAATCACTGCTTACTAATTATATATTATACTACGAAACTCAAGCATACAGATGGTGAGATTCATTACAATTCTTTGATTAGACCAATACAGCAATATTGAAAAGGTAAAAAGAAATAGGTAGTTAGGAACTAAGATTAAAAAGAAAAAAGAATGCTGCGATTTATAATAAATTATTACTTATCTACACAGACCGATCGTCCCTTTAAGAAATTCTAATATGATTAAATATCGAAAGGTATAAGTAGAGGAGCTTCTAAAGAGCACATAGTCATATTATTAGATGAGAAAACCTCGAAACCGGAAAAAAGATTAATTAAGAGGGCCGATAATATAAACTCTATTAAACCGAAAATATAGCCCTTTTAATATATGTGCTTTAATATAGCACTTTTCCTTTACTTTTTATAGAAAGGATAGAACGAGACACGTTAGAACATCTTTTTCTTACATTAGGGCGTACGAGAGTTATTTGGTGTATTTTCAAAATAAGCTAAATTGCGTGAAACAATTATTCTAGTGGACATAAAGAATATTTATGATATCCTAATGGTGTTAGGATACAACAAATCAAGTACTGCAGCAATATGTTGAAACGTATTTAGCAATGAATATTTCGAACAAAAGTCAATAATAATTTGGCGCAAATTCACTCGAATATAGAAAACAGTTATTTCATTATAACTGGATCCATTTTTTTATTTTTCCGTTCTTTATTTTCGTTATTTTTACCTACTTTTATCTATTTTGTTAATTGTCATTGTTCTCACTTTATTGAGCTTTATTATATGTAGTTAATTATGGTAGATTTGTTTAAATTTGTCATTCTTTGATAGACAATGTGCTTATGGTTTCGGCTTTTCATATTATTGTATTCAAAGGCTTAGGGATGAGTCATGAAAGATAAGCTTCGGGTAATTTTAAACTTTCTAAGTCAGGCAAAAATTAATACCAGATTCGTCGTAATCGTAAGTCAAATAATTTAACCTGAAATCATGGAACAGAATTTTGCGGTATTCCCTAATCAAAGGGCTTTATTGCTCCGACATTTCCTCAAGTTCAAGTGATATCGTTGAGTCTGTCTTCTGAGTGCCTTTTCAAAAATTCCCAAAACGTATAGACTGTTCCATTTAGGACAAGAACGTTGATGTCAGGACGTTTTCGTCAATTCCTTAACTTACTTTGATCAAAATTAAAACTAAAAAAAAGTATATGTTTTTAGTAAGTGCGTTCCAAATCCTGAAGAATCAAGTAAATTCTCGTTCCAAACAGTAGATTGGCAATTTTATCTACTCTTGTTGATTTATTTTAAACAGGTTATACGCTTGCTACATTTTCAATTTTGTAAATAACAAATCTTAATAAATCTGTTGGTGTAACAAGTTGCTAATAAAAATAAATAATAAACTTACCAAGTTTAACGCTTGTTTCTCTAAAATATTTTGTGTTAACCGAATGAATAATATACCCAGCTTATATTGTTAAATGTTGTTTTCCTTAATCGGAGCAGTGATAATATGGTGGAGGAGTATAATGTAAATATTTTATTCTGTCTTTTTCCTAACAAAATAATCGACCGAATAAATAAATAACATGAGATATGCAAATACAATTTTATAATTATCCAATTTGCTTTCTTTTCTTTAGAATTCTTAGACGACGATATCTCCGATGATGCTCGGTGTGCGAAGAAAATTTTCGATGACGGCGGCTTCAAAGAGTGGGACGGGTGGCAGAGAAACTGCTACGGCAAAGTGCTTCCAATTCCCCAGTGTTAAGATTTCCTATTCAATTTATTCAATTATATTCAATTTATAACAGTCCTACTACGAAATATATCAAGTGTTTTGTAAACCGTATTTCTTGATTCTTTATTTATAAATAAATGTGATTTCAAAATTGGGTTTTTCTATATCGATAAATTAAAATAATCGCAGGAGAGTTAAACGGCAACTATCTTAACGTTATGCAACACTGTTAACATATATGAGTTTATAGTAGCACAGTTCACAGAGCGCAAAGAACATTTTTGGAAGGAAGATAATTAAGAAAATACCATTGTTGCATATTTCGTTAACATCTTGCAGAAAACGATCCAATACCATTAGTAGCCTCTAATGATAAAGAAGTGAATAACAAATACACAATAATGTATTGTTGCCAATTGTTATTACACTAGCTTTCTCTTTATTTACATTTTTAACATTTAAAACGAATCAGAATGAATGTAGGTATTGCTGGCGACATTTCCATAATTAACCAAATATGTGAAATACGCTAATTACTAGTAAACTGTTGTATTTCAATGAAAGAAATTCTTTTAGATTACAAAATCAAATGAAAATATAATATTTGCAGATATATTGACATAAAAGTTCACAATACGAAAAAATATATCAAAAACATTACAATACTGGAAATTTTATTTTTGCCTTTTATATACATATATATTCGGCGTAACTTCCCGCATTTCCATTGGCGCTCTTTCATTTATTTTAATGAACACCATATATACACACATATATGTATGTATTGCAACGTTTTATGAGGAGTAATTTTGAGAAAATTTAGAAATGTTATGCTTTACGCAAATTACTTAGATGAAAATTAGGGTCGTGGAATTCGGGAGTCTCTCCTGGCAATTTAGATTTTTAATTGAAAAGATAAGCAAATTTTTACAGGAATTTTAGAAATTTATTTGTCGAAGTTTCACCACATAAACGCTACGTTTATGAGGCTTCTTTTTTACAACCGGCTTACGAATAATAGCTACGGTTCGCCCTTTGAATTATAACTTGAATTCTTCAAATTAGCTCCATTTAATGCCACAGCTTAATCGGGCTGGCGATTCTTTTATTTCTACAGCTACCTTTGATGATGTGAAACTACAAAGGGAAACTATGAATTTTGATATAACATGATCCAGGAACGCAATAATATCATTTTATCCAACATAACAACTTTACACCTTGGATACGGATAAGTTTATTCTGGGTCTTGTTGTACTAAGTTTTGAGATTAATAACATTTTAAAACATGGAAGATAAAATACGAAAGCAGTTAATGCCTATTTTTCTCTCTATCGTCGCTGGCTAGACTTATTTTTACCGCCCACGCCTCAAAGATAATAAGCCATAAAAGGAATTCTCGTTTGAAAATCTACCACAAGAGCGACCTTCACATGATTGGTTGTACCGACACAAATTAAAATTTAATCTCGGATTATGTCCAAATGTCAGGTAGAAAGCGACAGCAATTGTTAAATTCCACCTCTCACTTTAATGGAATCGTAAATCAAATTTTAATTGATGTCTTTGCAGGTAATTAGGAATAAAAATGAATTATTTCAATGTTTCAGACTATTTCGAAATCGTCGATATTAAATTTACCAAATAAAAGATCAAAAACGAAACAAACTTAGTTAAAAATAGTTGTTTTACGTTTTCTAAATTCAAAGTAGTTTTGCCAGTTAATGGCTGATTATTTTAGCTGTTATAATTTTTGGCAATAAAAGAGCATAAAAATTGTGAAAGAGTTGCAACTGGACTTTGAATAATGTTTATCTCGAAAAAGCAATAAATAAGAACATAAATGAATTGAAAATGTTCAGAAACAGTTGCTAATAAATACCATCGATCGCAACGAAGCTAAAATGAACACTTGCTTAAGATTAAATTAACGCAAGTAAAGCACGAAAACGATGTCAAGAATTTTGTGAATTGATGAGACAACGACTTATTAATATCCCAGATCTGCAAGTGCAATAACTGTTTTTCTAACGATTGTACGTTTTCATCAAATGGTTTAGTTAAGAGACATAATTGTAGATGCCAGGCAAAAAATGGACCCATATGATGAAACTTTCGTACTTAAGCACCACACCTGTCTGGCGTGGTATCCCGGTTAATTATTAGGCATGCAGAAACAAGTTGCGCTTCACGAAATTAACAGAGACTAGACATACTCGTGTTTATTCGCCTCATGAAAATGGGTTCGTGTTGCCTACTGCTTTCGCCGAGAGTCGAGAAAACACGTGTCTGCCTAGTCTTTGATAATTTCGTGAATCTCATGGAGAGTGTACTCGTTTCTGCAGGCTTACTGATTCCACTGTTAAAGGGCACCGGCCTTTACCGCTGCAGATTTAAATGATGGGTCAGATCAAGAGGCGGTCAATTTCAAAATAACTTCGAAATAACTGAGAAAATGGGTATATTTGCATTTCAAGGAGGTTAACCATCTTCATATTACGCTGTGACAGAATCATCTTTTTTTCTTTTTGCATTACTTGAAACCAAAAATCTATGCAATTCGGTAATGCTTAACGTTAGGCATTAAGCATTAAGAATAAAAAAAATACAAAGGATTGGGAGGATCATGGGGATGAAAGGCCAAAAGTTACATCGATGTGTGTGTCCCCTGTATATCATTTTTAAAATATTCCTTTACTTTTCCTGAAATTCGACCAATTTACGATAATTTCAAGTCAATGGATATCGTTGAAATAGATTATTATTAATATTTATTACCGTTGAAACGAATTACCGAATACCGTGGAAAAGTTTGAAATCAACTTGATCATATTACCACTTTATTTACGTAGTTTCTGTGCACTTACACCATAAGCACCATCTAATCAATACCTATTAAATTAATGATCGCTAGTTATAATAGATGTACACATACTGTGCATGTTCGGGTAAACGCTTTATCTCAAAGAGGCAAAAAACAACGCACGCATTTTGATGTAAGTTACGTAATACTTTCTTCTGTTTAGAATTGCTAGACGACGATATCAGTGACGATTCTCGTTGCGCAAAGAAAATCTTCAACGAGGTCGGATTTAAGCAATGGGATGGGTGGAAGAGGAATTGCTACGCGAGAATAATCCCAATTCCTCAGTGTTAAGGTCCAATTTCGGATATCGACCTGCATGCAACTGTTACATATCTGTATATGTAGTTACTGTAGAAGTTGTGCTACGGAATATAACATGTATATATATATATTGTTTGTTTTCTCGTTCATATTTTTTGTAAATAAATGTATATTCAAAAGTAATATAACTCTCTCTCTCTCTCTCTTCCTCCATTTGTTCTTTACTTGATTATTGATGATTATTATAGAGGACGTCCAGAATCCAGCTTTCTCGTTTGCGTGGAAGATCGTTATATCGCCAACATTGCAGATATATCACGCAAGGTAGCAATGTAATATCGCAATAATCACGCACCCCCTAGCTACGAACGCATTAATAACAGCTGCAACACTATCTTCAACTTTGTTATTAACGTATTACCCATGCTCGAGTTGTTTCTGTGCGTACACTAGATTCGAACAGAAACGAAGACGGGCAATGTCTCGTATTATATCTAACGTACGCATTTGATTGAGGTAGAACTAAGCAAATTGTAGAATTATGAAAATACAAGTATGTAAGTTAAAAAGGTGATTTTCGCTTGTTGATACGTTGTTACAATCAGTTTCCTTCTGTGTTGCTGTGGATGTGTTTCTGGATGCTCGAATATCATATTATGGGAAATGTACATACGGTAAATTGTTAGTTCCTTGGCCCATGGTAGTGACAGGCCTTCTTGTAGAAACCCTAAAGTTTGGTCGCCAACTCTGGACGATCGCTATCTTAACATTCCGTATACGTATTGTAGATATCGATCATCTATAGAATGCCCTATTTCCATTTCATTTTTTTATGAAAACTAGAGGTGATTGGCTTCCGACAGGGCTAGCGCACTCAGTCCGTGAGTTTTATGGTGCAAGCAACGCTGATTCTTCGGCTTCCGGGATATGCGCCGAAACGAAAGCTAGATTTGCTGGTAAAATTTATAGAATTTTATACCTGCCTCAATTATTTGGTTCCATGCACCATTGCATTGTTCAATAGTAATAAATACAGTCGATAAAACAGTAGACTAAGTGATTTACGTCTACAGTAGAATATGATGATAGAGAAATGAGTACACCTGCAATGGTGTAAGCATTTAAGCATTTATTCATTCATACAGTTGATCGCCAATTCCTCAGGCCCTTGAGCTTAATGCTCTTTAAGTAATAGAACTCGGATTTCCACTCTAGCACGTCAGTGCCTTCTCTGTAAAGGCTATTGTATTGCCCAGAGGATATTCGAGTGTCTTCGTAAGCTCCATGAGATTCCCTCCAAAATATATCTGTTTGAGAACTTTTAGTTCTTTGTGTATACAAATTACAAGCAAACCCGTTTTCTTTTGTTGTTCACATCTTCTACACAAAGGTTTGCTTTTCAAGTGAGAATGTCCAGTGATGGTCTTGGATTCTTTCTTTACTGCATCCAATTACGTCGACAGAGAACCGAGCCTATTGTCCCAAATTTTCTGACATGTTCTTCATCCGATCAAGCCCAGGTTCCAGGGTTCCTTCTAACAGAATTCTTTGTGGTTGTATATACGAACTCCAGCCCTATAAAGTATCTTTTATAACCCGCATTGACTAATTCATTGATCGTTATATAACCTATTGTCTCCTATCAGACTATTGAGGAGCTATTTACATTGTTTCACTAGTTTCGACTTAGTAATAGGGTACATAACTGCCTTATTTGACTATAACTTCCCTTTACGATAACCTTAGCACAAGCTGCAATAGCTTAAAAAATTGTGGCGTGCTTTCTCGGGTTTAAGGATACTTTCTTTCTAGAACTTAGTCCGGTTACCAACTCTCATGCTTTGACTGGATTGCGATTTATTAGGGAATGCCAACATTAGAACAACTTTAGTGGTACGAAGAAATCGTTTTAATAGTAGATGTAGTATTTATTTTATAATAATGAATAGTGATGGGAACTATCACCAGTATTATGGTTAAGATAATTATATTGAAAGTATTTCGATACTTCTATTAATGCTGCTATTTTTAGTGCTATAGATACTAATACATCTGTTGGTTGGTTTAGCTGCCCCAATTTTTATCGATAGCGCTCAACACTACAAGTTAATCGTAACAATTTTGATTTTGTGCTTTCAATAGAGTGTCTTGATCCTCAAATTAATCCAACTGTTTGTTTAAAATGTTCGTCTTTTTCTGCTAAATCAACCTGGTCTATTTCTTTTATTGATGGCAGCTTAGCAGTTTCTATACGCTTACAAAACGATTGATTTCTGATTCTCTTACCTTCATTTTGAATGTCTGCATTTGTTGATCTTGGAAACCTGAACTGCTTCATTGATCGTTATTCGAGTGTTATCACATTGCGAGTTTTACAAGTCATCAACATGTTTTGGATTTACGAAAATAAAACGTATTTTTCCATAAGCGTTTTATTTTCCGCTCTAATTTTATTGTAGTGCGATACGATATATTTGTACAACTCAGATACATTTTGAAACTTCTGACGTATGTTTTCACCACAAATTTTTCCAGCATTCCCCAGCATGATTCATTAATTCCGCTACTTTTCTCCCTTCCGCAATAAGAGCACGCTTCACGTTTCGACAAGTAAACACACGATTTCGGTATACGTACTTTTATCCACGTGTGTAAGCATATCTCACCGGACCTTATTGTTCGGCAGCTGGTAAACTCTTTCAGGTCCCGCCGTTCCTTTTCCTGCTCCGATAATTTAGCGCGCGAGTTTTGGACGCAAAGGCGCCGCTTGCCAAATAAATAAATAAGAAGGACGTGGAAACTGCTGGAGGCAACGAGATTATCGGAGCGGAGAAGGTTGTTAGTTGACGGAGACGAGGAAAAAATAATCAGTGAAAAAAGCGGAGCGCAGAGCACGTGCTTTAATAATGTATGTACTTCATTCTTCACAAATGGCTAGTTTACGCGTAGGGACACTTGTGCCACGTGAGGTTAGAAACGATGCTGTGTGTTTTATTAGAATGGTTTTCATATTCGATCTTTGTGAGTGAAATATTGCAATTAGATTTATTACAACATCAGGTAATATTCATTTCAGGTAAATATACACTGCTGTTTACTGAAATTGCAGCATAATTGAACCTTTACTTCCTCTACTGGACAAGTTGTTACGCTTAACAAGAAACAGAAACAACTAGAAACGTGTTTTTCTTCAGCGGAACACTAAAAAGACAGCAAATTATAATCTAAAGAAAGTCTAGAAAAAATCTTCCAATTGTTTGCTAGAAATTAGTAAACAGTGACTAAGTCTATCTTAAAAATGTCCTTTTATATTTTGGAGCTTACTGACACCCCATTAATAGCTTGAAGTAATTTAACTTTCAGTTCATCTAAAACTCGAGGCCTCCCACTAATATCATAAGTACGGTGTTTACTATACTTCCACCTATACTTCCATCGTGCTGAAAAAGAATTTTACCATTTATTGAAATTCTGAAAGAATTATAACAGTTAAATTTTCTGTCTATATGTTCACTTTTTACAGACATTACTTGGGGTGGTTCTTAAAAGAAATAAGGGTTAAACGCTACTTTCTTGTAGCAGATAACCGGAAACTCGAGACCTGAAAAGTTTCGGCTTATATGCAAGTATATTTTGGAAAATCAGGAAAATGTTGCTGAAAGCCCTTCACGGCATCTGATGGAAATACCGTCTGCGTAAAATGGAATGATAATCTTATAGTTACCGTAGCAACTGTAATATAAAGGAGAAATGAGAGGTTGACGAATTCAGCTACTTTGGGCTCTATTGATTCCTGAAATTGACTATTAATTACAGCAAAAAGCTGACAACCCTGAACCGTACGCTTAGCTCTTCATAGCAACAATAGTTGGGTGGAAGCGTGAAACACGAATGAAAAGTAGAAAGCTTTAGGCGCAACTTATCACAAACAAAATAAACATTTTTTTACTTATCAAAAGATATGTGGCGGCTCTTACTTTATGATACAATTTGCCGATACCGACAGAAGGGAATTTAAAGGGACGGACGCCCTTTCTATAAGTGTTACTGAGATCGACTTTTATTTAGTTGATTCAAAATTAGAATTTTTAACGATTTGAATTATTGACGTTCCAATTTTAGAAAAGATTTCCTATTAAATTCAGGAAAAACATACAAGATGCACCGATAAAAAAAATTAAATAACATGAATCAAACATAGCAATGATTCCGATGGTCACCTTGTAGAAATTAATTTTTCAATATATTGCCCGAAACTCCAAGAAATACTCAAGCAATCAACTATAATGAGAAAAAGTATTATAACTTGTATAATCTATTCGCCTTAGTAAAGAAACAAACCTAAATACATAAAAAAATATAATGAAGTTATTGCAATTTTACGGATATTCCAGTAATTAGATGATAACATGGCAGTAATCTTTAAAATCAAAGGCTTATGTAAGTTTTTTTTATATATACAGAAATTAGAGAAAAAACATCAAAAAATAAAAGTGAAAACAACATAATTGAAAGCTTCCAAGCTAGTTTAACATTTCTCCCAGATTACCTAATTCTATTTAGGTTTCAAGTATGACGACATAAACAATTAATGAGAAAATATTTCTTTCCGCCCAACTTGTACAAATACAACATTTATACGTACACAAGAAATAGATGCAAAAAGGTACTTATATGCCCAACACATGAGGGATCTCTAGACGGCAATGACTGGGTTCTAAGATCAACGAATTTAAATTGACATTGGTGGCAAGTTCCTCTAGAAGTATCATAAATTTATTCGGGCAGGGCATCGATAATGAATCGAACCTGATGACGGCATTACTAACTACATGAGCTGCTGTATTCCGTAAATACTGAGCCTTTTCTATGTTATAAATCTTTTTTCCACACAGTCAATCCCATCGTTGTCACAGCATTGCTTTCGCACCAAAATGTAAATCAGAAAAAAGCGTGTCATTTGGAGTTTAAATAGAAAATTGTAATGTGTCTAATAAAAGCGGAAGAAACGAAAAGGTGGTCCGCTATTATCAGTTACTTCTGATGTTCATTATGATGGTGTCGACTACATTATAGCCGCTTATTCTCAAAGAAGTTGCTTAGCCTGATAGAACACACAATGTTTCAACGGAAAACTATTTCATAAAAACATCAAACCATTTTTTATTTTTTAAATCTACCAAAACATGCCAACGTTCAACAAAATGAACTCTGAAAATTCCGTAAAAGTCGAAAGAAAATTTGAATATCCCGCCGTTAAAACGTTAAAATGGAAAAAGCCGTGGAAACGCTAGCAATAAATTTTATATTCATTCGAATATTTACGGCGTGCCTAATTATACTATTACGTTTGAATGTTATCAAATCTGTTGCGCTGTCGTGAAATAAAAATCGTAATTTATGCGCACATATTTTCTAAGATAAGGTGGGCAATTCCAGCCGTCTACATCTTCTCTCCCTTGCTCCAACGTTTCCATGTATCGCCGAAGCTTTTCTCGCGTGCCACACACGATCTCCCTCAGTTCCGACCTCCATCGACAAAGCTCATTTTCATTTTGCTCCGTACTTCCGTTCCATTTCGCGTATCTTTTGTGCCGGCGCGGAATAACTCATTTCTACGAATGAGCAAGAAATGCGCTACATGCGAGGGTAATAAGAGGAACGCGATTGAATCGGATGCGTGCTATTGCGGATTCGAAACAGGCAACCAGTTGTGCTTCGTATATTTTACGAAATGAAATGAAACGTATGGACAAAGATTGTATGAGCTGTTTTATTGTATTTGGAGAACAAGGAATGATTGCTTTCGTTGATATAAGCTTGGATTATTTGGGAAAGGGGAATGAAATAAGAGAGAATTGTATCTTGAAATACGGGTAATGGTAAATCGTAATCATAATATTGGGAAATAAGACGATTTCTTTGTACTCGAAGGAACGGTGGTGTTTGATTCTAATCGATTAGTTTTTATAAAATTCGAATATGCAATTGCTTTCCTACCGCCGACAACCTTCTTGGGGCATTTGTATCGAATGCGACACTATTTAAGCCTTGGCTAATGAAGCAGAACATCTGTAGATTTTTGCAATTTTATAAATCGCGGTTTCAGTATTAGCGAAAAAATTAAATGTTTGTTCGCCAGTTTCATGTAGGTATTCCACTGAGATATTGGATAAATTCGGGATATAGACAATTCTAAAAATCAAAGCCATTTATACAATTCTTTTGAAGAATTAAGCAACAAGTTTTCGGGTTGAAACCGCGTCATAATTGCATAAGAATGCAGCATAGAAGGCCGGGAAGTGCCGGTATGTAAAGAAGCACCTTTGTATCTTCCCAAGCTTTCGCGGTAAAACGCCACTGTAAGGCAAGCGAGAACGATAGTATAGACTATAGACGAATCCTCTTATCCATCGGAAAAAATCGGGATGCAACGCCACTGATGGATAGCTGCTCCGTAGCGATGTGCATATGGTAGTAGAGGTAGTAGAAGGATGTTCCTAATAAACTTTCAATTGATTTTCGGTTCGTATATCCCTTTTATTCGTAGTTTCGGTAACACGTCCTTGTTGGAAGGGAGTAGCTGCTCGATTTTGGTCACCGTGTTGAGTCGTGTGGTGATGTTCTTTTCTCCTAGAGTCACTTTCAACCTGTCGGTGACTTCGGCAATGTACGGAAGGTACGCGTATCCTGCTAGTTGTTGTTGGTCTTCGTCCTTTTTCTACTCTCGTGGCTTCCTTATATCTTTTATAGTCGTTCTTCTCAAGGCGTTTTTGACGTGTTGCATTTCACTGTTCCTGTGATATATCGTTACTGATTTTCTCCACTCTTCTTAACGATGAGTTGATGAGAGATTTTTTCCGTGGACAATGGTGGTGGGATGAAACATGCAGATGGTCTGAGTGAATCTTCTTACGGTATACACTGTGACATCTCCACGGTGAAATTAATGTTTGTTGGTCGTCTATTGATGTGTTGCAGGAATTCCTCTAGAGCTTTTGATCCGTGCGGCCATATGATAAAAGTATCATCTACATATCTGTACCAGCATTTAGTTTCATCCTGCTAGATTCGATGGCTTCTTGTTCGAAGGTTTCCATGAAGATGTTGGCAATGATAGATGACAGAGGAGATCCCATTGCAGCAACACTCGCTTGTTTGTAAAATTCTCCGTTCCACAGAAAGAAGGTCGAAGTACGGCAGAGTTTCGCCAAATTAATCAGATCAAGAAATGGGATATATAACCAAGAGCCAGAACAAAGATTTCGGTCGTAAAAGTTTACACTCAACTTATATACATGATTACCCTCAAATATGTCAAAAGTAATTTTAAGTTGTAATCTTGTCGTGATATAAGCGAGATTTAATCGTTAGATGTAGTTATGTTACAAATAATAAATATATACAGATTCTCTCGATTGCTATTTAAGATCATACAGATCATCATATTTCCTAGTCAGCAATATCCTTATTACATCCTCCAATTGAAAAACATTAGATGTACACAAGTTATAGCAAGCAATATGATCGAAAATACTGTATATGTATAAACAATATGAATCTTCCATAAGAATTGCATTAACAAACTTAATAAATAATAGCTTATATTTTTATTATAAAAGAAACTCAAAATCTAAGTAAACCAAGAAGACCGCTAAAATGTAGGTTTTACTAGTCTTTTTAGTGCTGAAACGACATTGAAGACGGATGTGTGGAAATCTGTCAGCTAGTTACATATATTTAGGGAACGCTTTGCATAAGAGACATCCATCATGTCCCTTCAACTAACAAAGGAACACCCTAAGGTGATATTCACCTTAGGGTCGATCGGATTGAAACTTGACATGTTTATAAAATCGATCAAGTATTGGAAAGCGATACGTTCTCGGCGGAGTTTTACGTTCGGATGGTGAAAGCTACTGCTGAAATTTCGACGATTATCGAATTTTTGCAGGTGTCGCCGTTATTAGGAATAAAAAATGAAAGTATGTATCTCCGAATGCGTCCTCCATAAGTCATTATCCTCTCGTTCCTTTGCGGAGTGGGATTTCAACAAGAAAATGGCAAAATATCCGAATAACTACCCCAAAAGAAATAGTTATTATAGCACGCCCATTTTTTAAAAACAAACTTGTCGCAGATGCAACAGAGAGGTAAGACCCCTTCGTTGTGTAATATAAAAAAGCATATTGTATCAGATGGAGGAAACGATCTGGTTCCAGGACAATATTCGATTTCTTCGTTTAAGCTGCTTTAAAATTAATTCGAAATTAGCTTTAGTACCGATTTCTCACGACCACTGACGAGTATCTATATAATTAGAGATGACAAAGGCAGATGGAATTCTGTCTAGTCTCAAATAAGTAAAGCGAAAAAGTAATAATTTCATCCGCCTTTGTCCTCTCTATATATAATGAACAACTACGTTTGGAGCTACGAATTGCGTAAATTTCGCGCAATATGTATTCATCCATTTCCAATCATGTTTTTTTCTACAATATTTAGGGTAGCAACTATCTGTACAGACGCAAATGGTAACTCAAAAGGATCACTTGTTGGTGCATTTTGCCTTTCAATTGTCCAAATTGCAAAAATTAGAAAATTAATGGGTAGCTTTCACCACTTAAACATTAGATCCCGCCGTAACGAAAAGCGATGCTTTACCGTTTCCGACGAATTGTATAAATCTGCTGAATTTCAATCCGATCAGTGAGTATCACCTTAGGGTGCTCCCTTGTGAGGTACTTTTAATGTGAATTATGAAAAGAGTTATTTTATTATGCGTCGGTACGAAAATTGAAACTAGCGAAACTGTGCGATTCAATCCTTCTCGAAAAAATTCTATAACAAGAGCCATATGCACTCATTCCTCTTACGTAAAACCCATTAAGCGATTCCAGATATCTAGTTCCAATGTGAACGAGGAACATCTGCTCTCTATACCATAATAGACAATGCGAACTATCATCGGTTCCTGAATTATGTCTTTATTAAATCTGCCCGATTGGCCGCGTCGTTGTCGGGCAAGTAGTTGCCGCAATAGCCCGACGTATATGTGCAGCCGTACCGGGTCTGCCTGTCTATATTCGGAACTTGTACGAATGGCAAAAGCGGCAGTAGCAGCAACGGCAGCAGCAGCAGCAGTATCGGCATACAAAGACCGTGTAGAAGGCAAACCGAGCACGAGTTAAGCGAGTCGTTTTCTACGTTTATGGGCACAACTCGCTCGGTTTACTTCCTTCTGGATACATCATTTCGGATTTTTACGTTTTAACGAGCCCATTCGGAGAATCGAAACGAATGAGCAAGTTCGAGAATGGGGCGGAGGAGCGAGGAGAAGGTGGAAATGTTTATTGGAATGAATGGTGGCAGGCGGGAATTTGCTGACCTGACAATTTTTAAGCAAGTAACCGCCGCCGCGGTAGTCGTCTTCTGCGCGAACGAAAGGATTTTTAACGTTTCATTGATCTCCCTGAGCGATACAATCAGCTTTTGCAGACGATTTATTTCTGTTTAATTAATTTTGGTTTCACTATCTTACTTATGGATTAAACAGCTGCGGTGATTCATGCAATTTATGCTCCTATAGCTATATTAAGTTTTTCCGGTTTAGAAAAATTACTTGAAAAATATAAACTCTAATTTGGAGAAAATGGAAGAATAAATGATATAATTTTCATAATAAGGCAAATAAGAGGGAAATATATGCTTCATCGAATTAGAGAAAGCGTTTGATAAAATTAAAAGGGAAATAGAAAGTAGCATCAGAAAGATTAATAAGACGTGAATAAAGTTTATATAAAGAAACAAAAAATACGTTAGATCAAAACACGAACAATTGAAATTGTTTGCAACAACTTTGCACGTTATTCCAAGTCCTCTACTATTTATGGGAGTACTGGACGAGGTGATAAAAGACGTAAAAATTGAAATTAAATCATTTGAAGCAGGTTATTGAGAAATGGAAAAGATATTGGAATCAGAATTAGTTCGTAGATGACGAGAATTACAATAAAGGAAGAAAAGGCACACTTCACATAAATATAAGCGAACGCTAGAGAAGGTAAATATGAAAATCAATAAAGAAAAAACAAAAACAATGATTATAAGATACACAAAAGAAATGTAGGGAACGTAAAACTGGAACAAGTACACAAACTCGGATACTCGGGATCGACATTATCGGAAGATGGAAGAATAGCTGGAAAAATAAAAGGAACGGGTAATAATAGAAGGAACATTATTTAACGGTATTGAAGGAGAAATATCTCATAGAAATATTCAAAAAAGTAGTAACTCCTATATTGTTATATAGAACGGAGACCTGAACAATGCCAGTAAGACAAAAAAAATATCAACTATAGAAAAGAAATTTTTCAGAAGAATCGAAAACAAAACAAAAATAGGAAAGATCAAATGTACAACATTTGGACAAAATTTGAAAATAAGACCTATTCAGAAAAACATAGAAGAGGCACGATTGAGACGTAACAGGATACCAGAATCCAGAGTACTTAGTCGCTATACACCCTGCAAAAGAGTAAAATGGCTTAAAAATTATGTACGTATATACGTATCTCTGAAATCTGGAAGATTGAAGAATCTGAAAGACCCTGCTTACCTGAAGTCTTTATTTCATTTGACAACTTAACCTCATTTAAGTGCATAAGATAAATTATTTCAAAGGATAATGGCTTCGGTTATGATTTTTGAATCCATCTGTCTCTACAATAATGTCACCAAGATAATGATTGTGCGCAAAATCATAATTTATGAATAGTAACGATTACGTAGTACCACGGTTGTGGTTTAAAATTGCAAGTTCTACCCTTACCCCATTTCTTTAATAAACCCTAGATATCCTCAGAAAATAATCTTTGACTTAATCCTCTAAAAATTCTTCCACAGCGGCTATCACCTCACTATTATCTTCAGGTTTCTTATCCCTGACCGTTTCCTCGAGACATAGTAAGAGGCAAAATCACTGAGGACCGAGGCTGGATCTGGAGAACAGGATGGGTGTTGGAGCTGTCGAAAGCCTGTTTCCCGGATGCCAACCATTCGAACTTTAGCTTTATATACGCTGTCTTAGCGAAGCATTTGAAAAAATTGCATTGCCTTTTTTCTTTGATGGTCGTTCGCGATCATATTATCCGATTTGCGTAGTAGAAACTCGTAATAATGGCTTCCGTCTACAAGTACCGATACCATAACCTCTCCCGCCAAACTTGGCATGTTGCGTTGCTCCAAGTCATCGATTACTGCTTGATGCGCGACAAGAAGTTTTCCTCATTATCCTGATACCTTTCAAGACTAATCCTTGAAGTGTCAAGTCGCTTCTTCGTTTGGTGTTTAGTTAACACTCTCGAGAGGATATCATTTTCGTGTACATTTCGTTGGTTCAAGAATCCGTTAAATACGGACGTGTTGAGATCCTAGTGGCCTTAGTTAAATGTGCGATGGTCACTGTTCGGTGTATCAACGCAACATTTTAGATATCCTTCACATTATTCTCGGTGAGGAACATAACGGCGCAACCTTAACGATGTTCGTCTTCCGTGATTATTCTGAGCGGTTAAAATTCTTGCATCGTCATGTAACTGTGGAAGCTGTGTAGTCAGCGTGTATATCTTTAATTTTTCTTTCCAATAGATATAATCATCATAACCACTCATATTTTTATATACACGACATCTTGAACGAAGACTGTGCTATGATCCTTCGAAAGTTTTACGTTTTTTACGTCCTTGCAGTACACGAACATACGTCTAATTATGTCACCGAGACGTTTGCCGGAGCCAGAATTGCAATAGAAGTGAATTAAAGTAGTTTTTCCAACCTCTAGAAGAACTTTTCTTCTGGAAGTTTCGAAGTCATGCATTTCTGAACATCTCAAGGAAAGATGAAATTAGCAGTGGTAACACTATTTATATCGTCAACTTATGGTTTCCTTTTAATCACTAACAGAACATTTAGGACAATTACGCGACGTAAACTTTGATTTCTTTCATTTCATCCCCGCAAACAAGAGGAAAAGGAAAATACCGCAGTGAATAATATGCAACTTCCGCCATTTCTCTTTTTCCATTATTGAATTCGCATTCCATTTCCGACGCGTGTTCCCATCCCGGACGTAAATAGCGCCAATAGAATCTTTTTCCTGTCTTGTCAGACGCTCGTAAAAACGGCTCTCGGGATGCGAACGAGCCCGCCGCCGTATCGAAAAAAAGTCCTATAGTAGACGTTTAGGAACGAATTTGCCGCTCGCATATTTGTTTATCCCTCCGAAGGATTCTTATGTAAATAATTCAATTTCTGAAGAGGAGGATATTTCCGAAGAGGACCGGATGAGGAACGGCCTTTGTCGAAAACGCCATACCGTGAAACAAAGCTAGCGAAAGGAATTCGATAAGTTTCTCGAGAGATCCGTAGCGAAGAAGAAGAGTATGAAAAATCTATTAGCGGAGAATGGGAAACTTTATTCTGTTAGCATTGCTTGGCAAATAGACAACGATAAATAGCTAAGGGGAAACGAATGACTTCAGAAGCACTATCGAGAATATACGTGCATCGTTTACCATAAATATCCAACTTCGCTCCAATTCCTTTTAAATTGTTATAAACAATTTTTGGCAAAACTATGAACGAAGACGTATCTCTTATATGCAATATCAAGTAATAAATTATCCATGTTGACTGCGTGTGAGAGGAGAAATTGAAATATTTGTACCCGTTTTATCTTTAGACTTAAAAATAATTTTCATTCCTTTCCCATCAGTCTCCCCTTTTTGTCTTTAGGTTTTAGGTTTTCTCCGTGTAATACACTCCGAAGCATGATAATTTAATAACCACTTATCTTCTGCAACTTAAGTCAACGCCATTAAAATGGCTTGTATTTGGAAACAAGGACAAAGCGATTTGACCTGTTACTTTGCAGCAAGAAAGCTTAAAGGTTAAACTGCTACTTCTGATCAGAGAAGATGATTATTGAGACTGTTAGTTCAAATTTATTCCTAAACTTGATAGTTTAACTATCGAAACGTGCGTTCAGCGTAAACTAAGTGTTGTTGTACTAAAGGTTTGAACGAAGTGTTCCGGTGTCACAATGTTCGAATACGTGGTTCTATTTGTTCCAGATGCAGCATAGAATTAAGTCAGTACGGACATGCTCTGCTGAACAGAACAATACCTGATAAAGCTGTTAAGCGCTTCATATTACATCGAACTAAATACGTCACTTTAAAAATCAATATTTATTTCACCACTAAATTACATTAACATGAGTAACTTAACTAAATTTTAGAGACATCACGGGAACCTGATTTTGTAATCTTTTTCCATATACGAATATTCGAAAAAAAAAAAAAAATAGAAAAATCTATTAGAAAAGGCCAAGAACCTTTACTACTGGATGTAATACCTATACACGAAGCAATTCCCTATGAACGTGTCAGCCATGGCTACAGATCAAACGTTCCAATCTCCAATCGAGTCGAAGTATCGAAGAGTCTCCTCCATTCTTCTCAGAGAAGTATAAACATGAACAGGGAAGACGTGTTCACGCTGTTGAGATCTAGCGAGTTTCGTTTGTCGATTCGAATTCGCCCGTTTAGAAGTGACGTGATTTGCATGGGATAGTACGTACAGAGTCGTTTCGTACCCGTAGAACGCCGCATGTGTATATATGTATGTATGTGTTTCTAGCTGCTGATGGCGCTATCATCGAGTAGATACGTGTACGGTATATAGTCCAAGCTCTACGTGCGTATCTACGGCGGGTAAATGTGTGTGAATACGCCGATACCTGCGTACCTTCTGGTCTATCTGAAAGGCGCATCGCGTTCTGTTTGCTTTATACTGATGAGCCGACGCCGACGTTGACTTTGAGTAACTCCGTGTACGCGCTTCTGTTTACCTTAAAAGCGTGCGATTTTAGATTGGGTCCCAAGTTTTCTTATATGTGCTTGATATATTAACTAGGAAAGGTAAACGGCTATTAAAGACGTTCGCTTTATACAAATAGATTAACGTGGGTAAATGACGATACGATAAATAATAGCAATATAATAATAGCAAATTAACTACATGAAAGTGGATTCAATTTTCTAGCCCGGCTTCCCGAATATCTAGACCTTATTCCAACCAAGCACTTGTGGTACTTTGGGAATATTCAATCAAACGGCGATGTATAGCTCAAAAACACTATTTGAAGCCAAGATACAAGAAGCTACAAGGACAAGACCTAAAAGCAATCGTTGGAGGACGAGGAGTTGTTGACATATTTAAGTTTTGCAAATTTTATGGTAGTAGTGCTACTATCCCGAATATAAATCTAGATGTAAACTTAACATTTACTAATCACCGGCAAAATAAACAACAAAATAAACACGTTAAATGTATAAATGTTTAATTTTGTAATACAATTAGTAAGTCAGCTATTTAATAAAACTATATTTATAATAATAATGATTCCGGATGCTATCTTTTTACTATTAGTTACATGATTATTGCTTTTAAGAACCTCTTCCACAAAGTACGAATTCGTCTCTTTAAGCGTTAATTTTGAAGCAAACACTGTAAGCGCGGCGTCTCTATCATCATCTTATTTCCTTCGTTCTTCTTCCAGTTTCGCGCAATCTACAAACGTATTGCGAAATTAAAGGATACGTTTATCTCGAAGCGATCACGCCACAAGTTACATCTAAAAAATTCGAGTGAGTAAGAGTCTAAGAAGTAACTTTGAATGATGCGACGTCTATTTTCGAAAGCGTTCCTCAGTTGGCTTATTAAATAGTGAACGCTGCTTCAAAGGATGATACAAGGGCTTTTATTTATGGAGCTAAGATCCGCTCGGTCTTTTATCATTTTCGAAACGGTGACCCGCCTTAAAGTAAGAGATCCACTCGACCTCTTCGGCATTCGCGTCGGAGTGTGCTAAATAGACAGGTGTCTACTCAATCTTATTCGGTGGGATAGGAGGGTTATATTAGATAACTTAAAAAGTCATTTTTAGATATTCTTAGATATTTTGGATAACGTACACAAACCACCTCTTCGACGATATAGGGTGAATTAAACTAAGTATGCGACTTCTGAAATAAAAAGTGATTATGAACGTAAAAAAAGATATACGAAGAATTAACGAACCTACCGAATTTATTAGTTAAACGGCTTGAAACGGATAAAAAGCTCGATGGCTCTCTTATTATATATCTTGATCTACATTTTCACTTACCTACCTTAGAGGGAATCTCGATTACTAAATGAAAAAAGTTTTATTATACAGAGTAATTGTCAATACTTGTGGACGTATTTTACATTTGAGAGGAAGGCATGACCTTAAACAAGAAACTCAAACATCCTTGTTGCAGATAGGCACCTGGTGGAAATACGCTCACAATCAGTGAAGGTCAATTGAGCACCATACTGAACTCCTAAGTCATTCGCTTTGGTTTTCCTCGAGATGAATTACGTTTTAACAATAAGAAGAATAAGAAAGTTGTATGAGATTTAAAATCCTCGTATATGTAACCACTGAGCATTTGGCAAGCATTTGAGCATTCATTCAATTCAGAATTAACCTGCAATGCCGTCCATAGAAACCCTAGAAGGTCACAACATAATTTATCGAGAACATCGTTAGTAAATACAGTAAACAGTGACGGTCCAAGATTTGAACCTACCAGAAAAATTATATATGCTAATATCGGTCCAACAACCTTGTGATTGTGATCAACTGTGTTGAAGACTATGTGATATAAATTTTTGTTGTAGTAGACCGCCCAGAAACAAATCCATGCTGATCGGTTAACAATAGCGACTTAACATGAATATACGTAGGATCTTGCTATATAATATTTGCTGAAATATCTTCGGGAGGTTCGGCAGTTTGCTAATGCGCTCCTTATTGGTGTCAAGTCATCAGTGGCAATTATCTAGGCTTAAACTTCCCGATACTATATTGTATATGCTTTCTTTCTTATTATAATTGAAGATGTAAATACCCGCATTTATTTGAAATACTTCAGAAAAGTGATTTGCTAAGCTGAAGCTATTTCAACACGTCCTTGACACTTCGTATAAGCATCATTACCAAGGATGTGGTTTCTGGCCACTTAAGAGCGCAGCGTTTTTCGCTTAACTATACTGGCATCGGCAGAAAACAAAGCGGAGGCACGACTATATGCGAAAATATATAAGTTGTCAACAGACGTGATAATAATGCATTGCGGCATTTCCACAATAAAGAAGTATAAATAAAGCGACGCCGAACTTTTGAACGATGGTGTACACGCGTTCGTGCTTCTAAGCAAGCACATATTGTAAATTCTGACGTGCTTTCAGTAAACAGGAATCGATTTTAAAAGAACATCGCCGATACGCCGCCAGCAATTTTCCGCAATGAAAATTTCTCGAAAAGAACTACTTCGCTGCCTTATCTGGCTGCATTTGCCACACATGGATGGATATGGACTTACCTCGGATGAATATTGTTATGCAATGCGCTATCGCTGTAGCAGTAAAATGTATGTCATGCGATTTTTAAGAAGTTTCCCGTTTGGTAAACTACGTACGTATCGGCAGATACATGTTCGGTACGGGTATGAGCGTATGTATGGGCATGTTCGAGACATCGGCGATATCGGAAGGCGATAAAAGACGAGAGCTTTGTTATATCACTGAAGCGAAACGAATGGTTCTCGTTTTTCATTTACGATAAAGAAAAGGGAGCCTGAATTATTTATTGTGATCTCATCTTTTGATTAGAGCATTGTTCTTTTCGTTTTAGAGTGCGTATTTACAGTTTCTCGTTGTGAAAACTTGGCCGCATTAATTCAATTTTTATATTTGAAGATTTAAGAATATTAGAACCGAAGACCTTGATGATTGTCAATACACTTTGTTCAACGTTTTCTTACCTTCTGTACTCCATTTACACAGTAAATTTTTTTAACTCTGTGAAATATGCGTTTGTTTCTGCAATCATTCCATCGTTTGGGCCAAATCTTTTTCCGGCGAATCATTTCTTCTTATTTAAGAATACGATATAATCGAGGGAGGCTGAATCTGGCAAATAAATTGGGTGCGGAAGTAATTCGTATTTTAACTCTTGGAATTTTCCCTGAGCGATGACGCAGGGAAAGTATGCACGCGTGCATTTTCCTGATGAAACAGAATTCTTTTCTTCGCCAAATCCGAACAATTTTCTTTCGCGGCATTGTTGGAACAACTAGCGGCGTTTAAAAATTTTTCGAAGGTTGGAACCGAAATAAATTAACAGCCAAAAGAAGTAAAAGATAGATTTTAATGTTCATCTAAAATAATTCCTTCAAGTGACTAAAGAATAACATTTTTTTGTTTAATATGCAGCGTATTCGGCGTGGAACAATGCGTCAATATTTTAAAATTCTAGAAAATTTTGTTGTAAATGTACAGAAGGGACACATATTTTGTGATATTTTCCAATTGATTACTTCATGTTCTATTCGATTTCCGAAACCTGCAACATATTTGTGATAGCTTCCCTTGTAATTGCTACCAGCCTATTTGGTTTACTTGTCGAGAAAATTATTATTTTAATAATTATTTTTATAAAGTTTACACAAAGATAAAGAAGATTGTATTCCGTAAAGTAATAAGGAAAATTAATTTATTAATAATTTTAATAAAAGACAAACGAAAACATACACCAAAGTCAAATCAAACATGTTGCATGTGCTCAAGAAAAGACGAAAATAAATTCAAAAGCTCTCGAAGTAAAGGAGAAATTAAATTAAATTTTAAGCTCAACAGTTCCTCCATCACCTTCAAAACATTTTCGATAATGTCTAATTAAGGTTTTAACGCTTCGTAAAGTTTCGGACGTTATCATGGTACCAAAACCCCTCTTCAGCGTGCCTAGAAGGTGTATGGTAGACTATAATGTTTAAAACAGGCTAAAATTATAACAATATTCATACATAGTGTTAAGTCTTCTTCCAACTCCATCATATTACATCCAATCATTGTTACTCCTTACTAACACTTCTGTATCCTGTAAATCCCGCGATCGGATGTCCAATTGGTTTTTGGTTGGTATTGCTTGATTACCATGACAACAGATATACATCGTGGCCAACGCATATTATCCAAACTTTTAGCAGAGCTTTAATGTTTCAAAATATCAAGTATGGGGGCAAAACAGTTTATGACTATACACATTTTTTGTGTTATAGAGGCTGATCAAACTGATTCATTTTGTTGGGCTTTACATACCTACAAAAAAATCAGCATTTTGTTGAAACTAAAGGTGTTCTGGGTTTGAACCGTGCCATGTCGCTGTTAAAATAAAAATTCGTTTCGACGTTTCGCCCATAATCGCCCATATAATAATAATAATTTTAAATAATAAGAAATGAACTTAGTCGGAAACAAATGAATTCAAATTTCAAAGGATTTCTATCAATCATACTTTATTAATAATTATATCCTTATTTGTTGAAGGATAATCCAAATTGGAATGTACATTAAAGATTTAGAAGCAAGTTTTTATCGCGCTTTGAGATGGTATAGTTGATTGAGCGAAAAGAGACGATCTGAAAAAATTCATGCATAAATTGACGACAAATATTATCGATTCTCCTTTCTTACTCGAACGTGTGTCGCCTCTTGTTCCGTGTATCACCTCTAGATACAATTCTACCATTCGCAATATTCTGAAACGGGCTTCAACATAGTCCCGGATCGGCGATGAATGAGAAGATATTTTCAGGTACCATGAAGCTTAGATACTTGTCAGGAGGTACATGATTATTATTATTATTACCTTTTTTGTTATTTTTAATATACATACACCCTTACAGTAAGACGAAAAATTAGTTACTTGAGATGTACAAAAATATCACATAAATGTGATGTCTATTCGTCTCATAAGAAAGGGTTCATGTTGCCTACTGGTATGACAAAACATGAGTCTGTCTAGTCGATGCAAAAAGAATCGACTAGATGCATCTACTTATAAGCATTGTATTTTCTGTTTTACAGAAAAAAATTATTTATAAATAGTTTTACTTATTTTTAAAAAGCTTATGACTGATACAATCTAAAAGGCGAATAAAAATTAATAAAAAAAAGATTTGAAGATTAGATGTGAGGGTAACTTCAAAATAACAAAGATGAAAGTCGTTTCAAACGGTATTACTTTAAGTATAAGATTGGATGTTGTCCTTCATTGTTGATGTGCTTTTATCTTACAATTAGTTCAGCCTGATTTTATACGAACAACAGCTTATTAACATAAAGTCAGGCTGAACTAAAATAGAAGCATTATCGATAAGCAATAACATTCAAAACTTATATTTGAACTTCTAATCACTTCTGAAACAACTTCTACTATGTTGTTTTAACAACATTTCTATTTTCTCGATATCCGAACAACATTCATCGAAGATCAGAAAAGACTTTTGAAAATAGGCAATCTTTTCGATAAATAATTAAAATGTTATTGTAAGGCGAATTAGGGTCGGATCAGCGGTGGTTTCACAACAGGCGTTGAATCTAATCTTGATTTTAATTCCATTACAATCCTAATTCACCACAAACGCTTAAAATAACCTAGTCGAATTTGTACAAATTAAAATCGGCGGTTAAACAAGACCAGCAACCTAATCTAGGTGACATATGGGACACGTCGCCTTCCATCAGCGCCAGCATTTCTCTTCGTACCCATGTAATTCTACTTCGGTGACGGCTGAACGCTCTTTTGATGTAATCTACATAGAAAGGAAGCCGACTGCGTGTGGACAAGGCGACGCGTTTCTAGCAATCAGCGCTCCGAATCCGAGGCAGCGACAAACTGCATCCCGTTTAAATTAAATTCTGAATCCGGCTAAAACCTAATTGCCGCGCCGAGGAGAGTAAATTGCCTCGAAGAGGGAGAGAAAGAGAAACCGCCCTGCGCGAGGAGGTCCGAGCGAGCGGCAAAATGAGATATGTCTTCCGGAGCCTGTCGAACGCGTTAAAAGGAAATAAGAATGAAAGAAGAAAAAGGAGTTACCTATTATTTTGAACTAATTACATTTGCATTCAACGTCTACTACCTCCTACAAATGCGTTACCCGTCGGAAGGTCTCGGAAGTTCTCTTTCAAGTGTTGTCAAAAGTACTTCTGGGGAGTTTCCAAAGAAATCGTTTCCATAATTTATAAGTTGTGGAACGTGATTTATGTCCGCCGGTCAGCAATGATTAAAATAATATGGGGACCTTCGAAGTCTGAATTCGTACCGTTTATACATTATGCAGGAATGATTTTAAATTATTGAGAGGTTCTAAGATGCCGTTACGTTGCGAGGACGATTAAAGGAGTATGGAAAGCCACCTAGGATATTTTGCAGGCGCACACTTTTGTAGTTTTTTGTGTAATGGCGGGCCAAGCCTTTTAAAGCTTGTTATAACGTCAGAATAAAGTGTTCCATAGCTTTGTTACTATCACCTCCACGTCGTAAGTGGTGAATGACAGATAATTGTTCCTCAACTTCGAATGGTGATTCGGGAATGTACCTAACCCACTAAGAAAAATTGAACCTAACTAGTTACCCAACTTGTTTAAAATATGTTAGAACTTATTGAACTTCCGGTTGTTACGGAAGCAAATCTAAATCTTTTTAATTTGAAAGAGTCACTTTGTATGTTAATTCATTTTTTAATTCTTCGCTTGTACATTTTGCTGTAAATTAACAGCGGTAGATTGGAAATGATAATTTGTCCGTAAAATTCAAATTTATAACAACAAAATATCTGAGGCGTAATCAGGAAAAGAGTAAAAAGGAAAAAAAAATGAAAAAGAAACAAATTCCAAGACGTAATGGGATTCTTATTTAAGCAAGACAATCGGCAAAACTTCAAAAAAAGAATTTTAAATAAATTTGAAAAAGCCGGTTATTTGAAAAAGTTACCTGTATTCGCATTTCTTTTCTTTCTTAATAACATAATTCATTTTTCCTTCTTGTTCGGTATCCATTAATGTACTATTAGCTGCAAATCACATATTATTAGTTTGGTAATCATGTATTTCACTTATACGCATTTCTTTCGCTTATTGTCACCGTTTTATAGATGCATTTAAAATTTTGATTGAGTAATTTTAAAACGCTTAAGAGAAATACTATTACTGATGTAGGAAGATTATTAATTATTGTAAACAGCGGTGATAAGTTAATATCTTTCCTTCGTTCTGAGTGCATCAGATTAAAATAGGCGTGACCATAATACCAACTTCATAATAGGTCATGGAAAGGGGCAAGGAGACAATGCAATATTACAGTTTGGAAAAGAAGAAAAAAAAAGAATTCAGAGCTTCAAAACATTTATCGTTATACACAGCGTAGCCCACGATTGATGTTACGTTTTCAGTCATTATATGTTAAAAAGTTATTTAAAATGAAAATTTGTGGTATTGTGCAAATTTTCCGAATAGCTACCTTGATAAAATCCATTTGTCAACTACGCTTCAGGAAGATCTTTAATTTACTTTGATTAAATTATTTTTTAAATGAGACAAAACCAATCGTATTTATAGAAAAAAATTATTTATCTCAATTTTTAACCATTTGTCATCCAACAAAGTCAAGCCATTCAAACCATAATTTGGACACATTTGTTTTATCACCATTTGAATAAATTTCCACATATGACGCTCTTTCCTTTCAAAAGCGACAAGTTTCGACAGAAAATACAAACGCTCGGTATTATAGGACCATTTTTTACAAAATAATGGTTAAATCGAAATGGTTATCTACAGCTACTTAATAGATTCAGGGACGAGTATTTACATGATGTGGCCCGATAAAAGGACGAGCAATTTATTTCCACTGAGAGAGATATCCTGCACGTCCTACAGTACGCGTAAATTGGATACATTTGGTGTGCCGAGAAAAACGGGTAAATAGAAAAGGTCCGATCGCGTTGTTCTCATGGTCGTTCGAGCTCGCTGTATTAGATTTCTTAATGTCGTGGCTAAGACCTGGTTTGCTCTTATAAAAACAGTTGTAGATAGTAAAGAAATACTAAAGAAAAGGATACGGAACACCGTATGTTTCCAGATTTTGATTGAGGAAATTCAGAACAGTTTCAGAAAATTCAAAGATCCCGCAGAACGAAGCGCAGAAAATGGAAATGGCATCTTACCTGAAGCGAAATTGACAAATAATGGATTTTAGTAAACGCTAGTATATAGTAACTTCTTAGTATGTTCTTATATTTTAGTATATTGTGAAAGAAGGAGGCATTTCACCTAAAACGAAAATAGCTTTTGCTCAGCAACCAAAATTTACTTGATTAAAAAAATCTAAAGTAAATTAAGAATAAAATCAAGCTGGGCTTAGTTCCAGAACTGTTTCTCTGGAAAGTTGAAATTTATCGAGATCTATCTTTACAGAAGCTACCAAACAACCATATAGAATAGCATAACTCTGTCCAGTAGACATTCTATTCTTTTTTCTTTATTTTGTCTTTAACAATTTGTTTACAGCAAACATACGATGTCGCTATCCAGCGATCCCTCCCTCTTAAACGCAAGAACTTAGCGTAAAATGAAGAAGCATCGACTTATTTTTACGTCTACTTTATTAAACTTCATGCGATCATCATGTTATGAAAACTCAAACTAAAAAAAAAAATAAATGACATCTGGCGAACACGACGCAAGCAATTTACGCTCCTTTCAAAACCAGCAACCTCGATCGAATTTAAAAAAGGGAAAGACTAAACGACGATCTAATTTAGCTTCACATCGTCGACGAAGAAGATCCTCGTCCGCCCAATTTTAATATCAACACGCTGAGTAATTGAACAACAAAGCGGCGACATTAGGCGGGTATCAATTTATGACCGGCCGCCGCGAAGAAGAAAGCTGTAGAACCAAGTCGATTTGTAAGCGAAACGCGGGAGAACGAAGAATGGAAGGAGGGAGGAAGAACGAGGCAACTAGCAAAGACGCATGTCCTTGAAGTACTTGTTCCGAGGAAGATAAGAGAAATGCTTTGTTTGCGCCGTAATTTAGAAAATTCCACTTATCGGAAAAGTAGGGAAACGAGACCGTGGGACGGGAGGACAATCCTATTACGAATTTTGTCGTTGCTCAAGGCTAATGGATATAAGAAAAAAGCAATCAAATTAAGTTCCGTGTAGCTGCCGAATGAGTATCATTAAGAAAATCTGCCGCAGTTCTACGAAGATCGCTAGCATTATCTTAAGGAAGCGAAATTACCTAAGTTTTAAAAATACCGTCATATATATTGTGCTAACTAATTCTATTGAAAGTGATTTAGAAGAAACCTGCGTAAAGTAACTTCTGGGTTTATAAGTAACACGTTTACATTTCAATACCTCAAAAATTAATCATTTAATTGGGATTAGAATCTTTAAAGAGAACAGCAATTAAAAAGCGTTTTTTTTTGTTCTTTAACCCAAACATTATCGCTAGCATACTAGATATGAAACAAATTACTGCTACCCCAAACAGAAATTACAGCTGACTGAAAGAAGAAAAGAGAAGCCTTGGTTGAGCTGGTTTAAAATGTTAAAATAAAACATTATTATTATGATTATTACTATTATTATTATATTCTTTTCGCGTCTTACTGAGGATTTGTTTAAGCCGGGTTCAAACTATCGCGTTGAACCCCTTAACCTGAATCCGATCGATCGTGCGTTATCGGAATTGAAAAGTCTTCGATATGAAGTTTCCAGCATCACAGATCACAGACCCGCTATTTAACGAAATATTCTCCTCAATTAACGCAAAAGCGTTACGCAACTGACTAAAATCATGAATTAAGTTCTTTTTAGACTCATCGACGAGAGAAGAGAACGGAAGGGGTTGTTACTCTTGCTATTATATTCTATTTCGCGGATTAAATAGAGATAAGCAAATTACGCGACTGGCGCACGCCAGTACATTAGATCCAAGAAACAAAAAGCAATAACCGTTTAACATATGTAAGTGCGTAGATTCTCGGGGATGAAGATGCAATACGATCATTGGATTGTCTAATAGCAAGTTAGTTATTAAATTTCGGCCTAACTTTTACAGTCAGCTCAAATTATCCAGCATTAAAAGAATATGTAACAAGTTACAAAGTATTTTGCTTGTGGTGTTTATAAAGGATGGATTTCCGCTGATGTGCATATTATTGTAATGGCATTCGCCATAGAGCTGATTGGACTTTCGCTTTTTACTTACTTTTTAATGTATTTCCTTGATCAGTAGCAACTATGACGTTTTATGATCAAGCACAGAAAAGGTTCTTGATGGAAAGGAACAATCAAAGTTAGTTTTCTAATCTCTTAACGATGCTGTAATAAGGCGAACTATACGTTAAATCTGAATAAGATACCGTGAAACATTACCAAGCGAGTTCTTTATTTCATTGTAGGAAATGTTTCATTTCGTTTAATTCTTTGAGAGTAGATAAGATAAGAGCCTACGTGGATTGTGATTTATGATATGATGATTACATTGATTACTGTGATTATTTACTTTGATCTTGGCATCTTTATGAACAGGAATGCTATAACAATGCTGAAACTAGTTCCTGATTGTCTTGACTGTTGAACGGTCAACATACTTGTTTTTTCATCTGAAGCACACGAGTTCAAATTCCGGCCAGGACGATCGAACTTAGTCACAGATGAAATCTAAAGTTAGCCTTCTCTTCGGATAAGCGTAGCTTCAATGCCGATAAATTTGTTTGACACGTTAACAATCTCTACCGGAAGAAGTTGGTACCGGAAAAATTCGCCGGACCAAAAATTTACCGGAAAAACATCGACTAATAATCATAGTAATCGATGCGGTGGAAGTCCGTAAATTAACGCTTCGCCCAATAATACAACAAACCACTTCCGTACGTATTTTACAGTGGACTAATATGGACCAATACAATCAAATGATTTTCAGAAAATCTTATTTTATCATTACGGTGTCAAATTGTCTTCAAATACGGAGAGAACTATAAAATCTGACGCATTTCTACGATTATATGAAAAAAATGGCCCGGTCAAAGATTGTGATGACTCAAAATAATGAGAAAATAACAACATAGTGAAATAATCGGTCGCCATCTTGTTTTGACAAAAACAGAAACGTCTTGAAAAATTGAAAAAAATTCTTTTCCATAAAAAAAACTTGGACGCTATAACAATCGGCATTTCCTATAAAAATAAGTTGATGACCACATCTGTACGAAATGGTATGGAATATTGTTTAAAATCACGATAGCGACGATCGTTATACGGTAAAATACCTCTGAATCGGACGTTTAGTAACCAGCGGTTGTTGCCAATAAATCTTCCCAACTTAAAGGAAACTTGTCGTTCCTACATAATAGTTTACATCGGAAAAAGGAGAAAAAACATACGATCTCCAAAAACGAGAGCCGTTAATCTACAATTCCCCTTTTTTTTATGGCCATCATCTTCCTCCCGTTCATCCGCGAAATGTGAATGGAACGACCACCCACGTAGCCTTGTACTTCTTTGATGCAGTGGCGTATCATGAGCAATGCACTCCACTTTTGGCGTGTGGAGAAAAAAACGAGCGCCTCCATACGTAGCCTATGCTGAGAGTTGCATGGGAAAAAGTCTAGTACGTAATTAGATTTTCTTTCGAATCAGATCGAATCGGTCGCTAACAACTGTCAGGGCTGTTTCTTAGCTTAGTTCTGCTATTAATTAAAAATTATAAATAGCTTTGGTACTAATATACGTCCTTACAGAGCCATGAACTCCATCAATTCTCGACGTAGAAGCAACAAAAGAATCACTCTTCGAAATTGGAAAGATATGCCGGATAAAGGTAAGCAATATCAATCATCATAAATCATCGGTATTTTTTCGCATCAAGGTAATAATAATCCGAAAGATTCTCTTTAATTAGAATGGTTCGCGCTATTATATTCTAATCATCAACTAATATAAAATTTATATGTAACGAAGACAAAATATAAACAGGACCTCTTTTCTCGATATGTTGATAACAATAAATAGAGACAAGTTAAATGTAGAAATATATACATACGTCTTAACTTCTTGGTACAGCGGTTGCTCATTTATCACTTAAATGATTCTATGCAACTGTGTTTGTGCGAATTTCGTCTTCAGCTTCCACGATTTGCAAAATTTCGTGAAATTGATGCAGTAAGTCGCAAACTCACAAAGAACTGCTGAAACTATTCCTAATATTATGAAGCATATAAAACAGGAAATTGGAGCAGGCGAAAGTATCGGTGACCTCCCCACCGTACAAATTTAAAAAAATTAGTCCGGGACGGCCGTTTCGAGGATACGAATGGTCCCCATCTTCAACTGGTGACAACTAACATGCTTCGATAAAAATATTATTTACAAAGACCGCCTACTTCCCTTAAAACCAAGAAGTAAAGAAAAAATATGGAAACGGACAAATAGACGGAAGGGTCGCTTGTTATTGTAACTTCTTCTTTGTTAACAAACGAATTACGTGCATATGGTCCAATGAAAACCTTTATATTATCATTGAATTCTAGGAAGGTTGGTGTTTGGAGAACAGCTTGCTTCACGAAGAAGGATTATTGGTCTATTACTTTTCATTAAATGGAAAATGTAGAAGGATATTATAATAATCTATAGCAACCAGCAGTTGCGTGATGATCATCTAAGTCATCTCGCCAACGCGTTTGACAACATGACGCGACGAGATAGGATTTATATTGAAATCGAAAGACCATTTAGTGTAATTGTTTATTAAGTTTGCTAAAGTTTTATTCTGTTAGATTTATTAAGAATTAAATTATCATTTGGGTTGATATGTCTGGTTAAAGAGAAGCTATTTCTTTTGGGTTTGTATATTTTATTGCTTGTATTTGGCGATATTTCGTTGGCTTGATAAGATTTTCAAACCCTCCATAATCGTGCTGTATAATTATATATTTTTCCCTAACTCGATGTCGTGTCTTTAAAATGTGCGTATTCAAAGAAGTATTTGTGTGGTGTTTTGTTCATGATGTAGCAAAAAGAGATCTTATCACTAATTACAATTTTCGACAATATATTGCGATTTTTTTATCAAAGCTGCAACAATAATTACTTATAAAAATGACGAACGGATAGAACAGTTCGACAAGCACAATACCATATATATATATGAAATTTCAGGTTTTTATGACAAACATAATATTGTCTGATACTCCAAGATAATAACTCATATTTTACTAATTATAAATCTTGTAATGCTTATTTAAGGAAAAATGCTTTTTAAGATCAAGATTCTTTCAAACGTACACTCAAGGATATTCGCTCACCGAATCAACTCTACGAACGTGGTCCAAGTATGTAAAGCAGTTGACATTAAATAAATTGACTCTGAAATTTAAAAACATTCACGTATTTCATCGGTCGGCTTAAAGGCTAAGCCATTTTCTATAATTCCGGAGAGTGTATAAAACTGAATCTGTTTTTTTATAGCTTAATATCTCTTTTATAGTGCGAGTAACATTCTAAACCTAATCGTCGCTACAATGTCGGACAGTGCGATTTACATTCTAAATTCAAAGAACTAATGCACAAATATTAAAAGGAATTATTACGGTTGTTAAAGAATTCATCCCGCAAGCGATATTAGGGTGTTCAATCACCGGTTAACCAATCTCCAGATAAGAAAAAAATGGATTAAGAGAAATATATTTAATTTTCATCATATGTCGTTTCATTTTGGTCAATCTTGCAAAAAGCCGCTAAAACCATTTCTTAACGTTAAATAACTGTATAGTAAAAATCCAAGGGCACTCTAAAATCTTCCCGGCCTAACGCTGAAAACGCGAACTGGACAAAAAAAAAATAGTTGATCTTTACTATCGAATTCAGTTTTATTTCTCAACATAGTAATGGCATCATTATTCGATGAAAATCTCCATCCGTAGAGCGAGCCTGTGAACCTAGGAAGCAGAAAAGATCGTTAGGACCCAGATATATCAAGTGAAACCTCAATTCCTAAAATCTTGGCACGGCGACTTCTGAAGCACCTGAAGTTGTCTTGGTGGAACAACACTTTTTTTCCTTAATTGCGGCCGCGTGCCCCGGTTTTTCTTTTTTTCTTTTTGAAGATAGTTAATTAATAACATTTATAACAAGACACCATACAGAGACGTTTATTTTTATATTAAGAATATATTTTATGTTATCATATTTCGCACAGTTAAGACTATGGTTAAGGCTAAGGTTTAATTTATTTTTTAATTGCTATATACATAATATTAAAATTACCCCCGTATATTAGCAACTTATTCTATAATATTTTATTGTACGATAAAAAATGTATAACGCATAACACTATTCCTTTTCTTTCAATCACAAGTTGTATGTAAGTGCTATGATTGACAGGAGATGAACGAAAATGCTATAATCACCCAAATCAGAAAAAGAAGACAAAAAAGGATTCAAAATGCCGAAGACGTGTGAGCAGCGTCTCTCACCAAGAGATTGTAAAAAGTTAGGACGATAAAGGACTGACTTTATGTAAGAAACAAATATCACAGATGGAAGAGTGTCAGAGGACCTCGCACGCGGATAAAAAATATATGTACGCCGTCCTAAAGAAGTATACATCGCAACACCGATATGTTTTCTATTATTCTCTCTTCTTTTGTATCTCGCACGTTGCTCTATAGCTATCTGTATTAATTTTTCGTGGTATTTTCATTTATTTAGTTCTTGTGATCACATATTTTGCTTGCTTTATCCGTTTGTGCATTTTCATTTATTTGGTGGGTTAATAAAACATTGTTATTATTGGAAATTAATACCTTTATTCATTGCACCAGAATTTTCCATGCTACGAAATACAAAAACAGGTCTTATTAATTATTAAAAATAAGCATTTCACAAGGAAGTCGTTATTCTAGTACATACTAATATACTAAGGGCAGTACGTACTAAGTGTTCCTTTTATAGATAGAGGTCCTGTTTTTCTTTAATTTTTTTTCCTCATTTATCACAATTTTCAGGTTTATCTTCGAGTTTAAAAGAGAAGCTCCGTGCTGCTTTGCGCCTCGACGAGTCGTCAGGAAATGTTTGTGAGGCTTTTCCTCCTAAGTAAACAATGTACTATTGTTTACTTATTGTTACGTATTTAATAATATATCTTTTTGGCAATTCTTTAGTCGGTCAATTCTATGACTACTTGTATTTAGGGATAGACGACAAGTACTAGTAAAGTTTCACACAAGAAAGTGGTATTACTATTTTAATATGTAGACCTTAAGCAATATAATCGCGTGTATTAATAATGTAATGTAATAGTTAATGCTATCAATTATGTTACGTTTGAATAAACATCCATGTAAAACATAATCCGAATACTATCTGGAATCAAATAGGTCCATCAGTAACCACCGTACTCGAATATGGTAAGATCACACAGCGTTTGGTTCGCACAATATACACAGGACGCGATAATTCAAACGGTTCCCTTTTATAAATACGCAACTTTTCCATCACCAACCAAAGTAGCCCGTACATGCCTACGTATGTATGTGTAGATGCGTTACATCTGAAAGAAGAACACAATGAAATAAGTGTCGATAAATTCCCGGCACGTTTCACTAGTTTTACACATATTAGGACTGCCATATTTCTCCGGCGGAGCTTTTTTCAGCGTGGCCGTGTGTCGATGATGCCGGCGAACGCTGCGTACCGCCGTCATATCTCTCGGCGATCGGATCGCGGTCCGCTCCGGTAAAAAGGGCGAGCGTTGAAGGGTTTACTGTCGCTGTCAGTCGGTCCGCCGATAGTCAGATAGATAAATAGGATAGAATTTGTAAAGCGTCAATAATTCAACGTGCAAAACGCGCGTCCTCTTAAGAGATACCTCCGCCGCATGTTCTCCGCATCTTTAGGGTTCTTCACGTTGCGTTTATGCAAGTACCGAACGTTGCAATCGCTAAACGCCGGTTTGTTTATAAGGAAGTTCGTTAAGAGATAAGATGTGAATTGTCAAGGACATTGTTTTTTTTAAGAAAGTCAAAAATTAATTTTAATATTTTGAGGGTTCCATGTAATACTTTTGCGTAATACTTTTTGTATTACTAAACCTCTTAATTCAACTTAAGGCAGTATAGAACAAAGTGTCCGTAATTGGTTATTAGGCATAAACCTAATGTTTGCAATGAGAGTCAGAATTTAATAAAAACAATCCAATGCTGGCTCTCTTTGTGGACAACAGTCGATGCATAGCGTAACCGTACAAATAAATTAATCGATTTATTTGTAACAATAGTACCCAAAAAGGATTAATACACCATTTCAAACAGCTCGTGCTGCAAGACTATTTCTTATGTCTAAAAATCACCGTAAGAATTAAAGTGACAGGAAAATGTCCTGCAGTATGCATGACCACAAAGGCCTACATCCTTGATGGGTATACTTTCTTTGCTATTGAACAAAATGTTTATAGAAAACAATGCAATTTTGTATGGTAGATGGATATTTCGGATTTTTATTTTTTCACGAAATATGGTAGTTTTCCAAGTGAATGAAGCCTTAATTAACAAAAATTGTGAAAAACCATCTAGTAATATCTACAATTGGTGATGTATTTTTGGATAATAGAGTCCACTTTCGTCAAACGTATCTTCGCCATGGAGTATACAAGATACAAATAGCAACTAGTGACACTCATAATAAGTAACAATGTAGCAGCTCCAGCGGCCATATATCATTTTCATGGATAAGAAGTTCTAATCCATAAACCGGAGAAAGTACAGCAGATGATTACAAACGCACAAACATGTATTGCCTCACCTGAGGCAGATGGTATTTGTGTCATAAAGGATAATTATAGAAAAAAAAGTTTATACAAAAGTTGCAATAACCTATACTTGCATACGCACCAGAATTTTGGCTACGTATCAAAAAACAAACAGAAAATCGCGATAGCAGAAATAAGGGTAAGACAATCTTAGAGAAAAACAAAAACGAAACGTTCATAAACAATCTAAACATAAAACCAATAAACCAGATAGTGGAGCAAAACCAACTTCGATGACTGGAGCACAAGAAACAAATTACTACCACGAAAATAGTAAAGAAAGTAAGGAAGTAAGTACAACAAAGAAAAAAGAAGAGGAACGGAAACGTTGATGGACTAACACAAGATAGCAATACTTACAAATACATGTCCTTCCATTACAGCCAAAGATAATGGATACATTTCAGTAAGTTTTACTTTGAACCAATGATAAGTGATATATCGACTTGTGGTATATCTATAATAATTCCATGGTTTCTTCCAGATACTAATAATAATTCCAATATGACACAATATAATAAAACTTATAAGAAAACTCAGATTACAAACGGTGCCAAATGATTTAAACAACTAAAATTTTCACTAGAAAATTATGACAAAAGCCTTTGTTCACAATGAAAATAGCTTCAATTTCCTCACAAAATTAGTTAACAGATGATTACCATTTAAAGAACTGAAGCAAACCATTACCTCAATCGAAATCTCTCGCTCTTCTATCATTGTATTGATAATTGACGATAATTCATAATTGACGTTTAATCCCAAACTTCCCTAATTGTTATCTCCCTTCCGATTGACACATCAACGAACAAACATCTGTTTACGTTCGAAGAGATCCGTTGTATTACTGCTGCCGATGGCTGTTGTCATTGTTGTCAGTCGTTACATCGGCGATGCTTTCACTATTATTATTATTATGGCAACAATGGTACGGCATTGCCTGTCGCGGTTCGAAACATCTGCGAAATGCAGGAACATATGTACATATGTATATATGCGTTTCGTACGGCTGTTTCCCAATGGAAGTGCCAAATGTAATCGCTCCGTGCCCATCCACTTTTCGAACCGGAATTAAATTTAATACAATATTAATTTGCAGATTTATTGATTACGACGGCCTGTGCAGTTGCTCTATCCTATTTACTTTAAATCTCGTAGTGAACGGCATAGAAGCTGCATCGGGAAATCACTATATACGTTCAATAGCCTTTAGAGATCTAAATATATTTAAAGTACTGATTCACGTAGCTGTTCGATTATTTTGTAACGTTTGGGTAACATCTTTTATGGAACTTCGCGACCACAACAGCATCTTTTTTCAAGTTTCACGTTCCGGCAACCAGGCTGCCAATGCGCTCAGAGGTAATTAAAATTACTGCCTTTTGCTGCATATTACACGTACGTATCATTTTGTTCCATGACGTATTTCGTTGTTTACAGCTCCTCAGTGTACCTTGCGGAAAGTAGTAGTTGTAATAGAAATTGTCGTATATACGTATAGGCAGTTAATGACTACATGTATGGGTGGACGTTTCTAATTAAATTATTGGAAATGTTCAAATATTCTTATATCGACTTCTACAAAAGTGCGTCAGAACTTGAAACAAATGAAAATCAACGCAATTTCAGTCCTGGTCTCCAGTCTGTTCCTTCCCATTCGCCATATATCTCCTCAACTTTTAAAAACAAGAAACAGCTAGAGTAGATGGCAAGGGAGGTGGTTGTAAATAAGGCACAAAAATCAAAGCTATGTATATATAAAGCAAGCAATAAATTGTTGAAGAGTTCGTTCGTATGGATAGCAGATTGGTCGTCAAGTATAGGGACTGTAAACTATCTTTACCCGAGAACTTCTCAAGTTGCAAGAGTCTCTTAAGATGGTAAAAGAAATTAATCGGAACAGTGGAGAAATGAGAAAAAATTGACGAGGGATTCGCCGGACGAAGTAATAATAAGCCCAAGAAAGAAACCATGCTGAAACAGATATCTGATAAATACAAAGAATGAGAAAATTTTGAAAAGAATAGTATAATTACAAGAAGAAAAAGAAGGAAAATAGAACAAACTGAAATAAAAGAGTTCGTAATGTGTGACCAAAGGTACAATATGAAGGCCATGTTTTTGTTGATTTTTTTTTATTTTTCATGTTGGTTACAGCTACATCTAACAATTAAATCTAAAATGAGAACTGTTAACATTTATTGACATGTCAATTCAAATTGCATTTTATGTTTACTGACGTATTTTATAAATTTTAAAGCATATTTGCTAAAGAAACACGGCCCTCTCGATTACGCTGTTTTATTATCATATTATAGATATTTATGAATTAAATTTATTATTAATTGTAATAATATTTATTTAATTAATAATGTTGTGAGTTTAACAATTTTTCGGAATTGTTACGCGTACGCTTACAACAGTCGATAAAAAGCGACAGATACCTTCCTGAGAAGTCGCTAGGAGCCAATTCGTGTCCCTAAATTTTACTCTAATTTCTATTTTTGCAATCCTGCGAAATTAAAGAATTCTTTATCTTCCCCCTGCGTCAAAATAACCGCAGAGGCTCGTCCAGAATATTATTTTTTATTGCAACGACATAATAAGGAATAGAAGGACGTCCTTATAACGTCCTTAAAGTGTATGTGTCCTTAATAAAATTATGCAAGACGCGTTACAACCGCACCACGCAGAAGATAATAGGACGTTATAGTGGCCTCTGGAGTGCAGGCATCACCCGGGATACCACACGCTTTTCGCATCGAAAAGAGAGGAAGATTGTCGTCGTTTGGGCCGAGCGCGGTTGCAGCATAACGAGACGAGGTCCCCTCCGTAGGAGCCGGACGCTGGGCGGGGGAAGAGAGGCGAACTCGAGAGGAGGTCAGCAGCGCCAACGAACCACTCACACTCGCACTAACACAAACACACGCGCGCAGGTTCTTCCTGCTGTATTTGGACATGTCCTCGGCAGGACTGGTAATTGTATATATGCATTTTGTTGTTGCGGTTGCTGCTGGTTTTCTGCTTCTTAAGTCGGCAGATAAGACATGCGCTGCTCTTTCGAAATGCCACCGACAAACGTCGCTAACCGAAAGAAATTCGTATGTTTGAACGTTGCGGTGAGTTATGATGACTGGTGGAAAATGGACTAAAATGGAAATAGCACTTGTAAGCAAGAATGCAGAAACAAATTCGATTTGATGGACATGAGATATATATAGCGGAACATTTGTCGTCAATAAAACGTTCTAGCAGCAAATAATTCCTAATAGTTATGGCACTAGATCCGGTCATTGTTTGGCAAAGGTAAAGAACGGAGTAAAATAAATGATACGAGCAGTTCTTGCCTTTAGTATATTGCTACAATAACAAATGTGAGCTCGTCAACAATGTTTTCTACCTTTTTGTATTAAATTAACCTATCTCGAAAAATAAGTTAACGCAAGCGGCGGCGTTTAAGAATACGTATCTTTTTTATTGTGATATTGCTTTCGTGCTACAACTGCGATGGTAGAATCAATGGTGTGATACATCTGCGTTATTCCTTCATAGTAAAATACGTTGTACATATCACTAATTGCTCTATCGTTGAGTACACTTTTCCTAACGGATGGAAAAACGCCCTAGTAAAGCCATTTTCTAAAAAGGCTGTTATTTAGACAATGTCGCCGACGGGAATATCCTGCCTGCGTGTCAATCGTGTTTTTGCCCTGGCCATAGCTACGAATCTGCCTTGTGGAAAGTTACCGACAGTTCTTTTAGTTATCTGTAGCAAGGATTATGTATAGAAAGAACAAAAGCGAGCGAAATCATATCTGTTTTGCAGTGACTAAACACACCTTTTCTTTGTCGACTCTCGGGGAAACCAGTAGGCAACACGAATCCTTTCTTATAAGACGAGTCTATCTAGTCGCTGCAAAAAAGGTATGATTTCAATAGCTTTTGTCCTCTCTAGTTAGGTATCCGATTTCATATTGCTTTACTCTATCAACGTATTCGATATCGACTATATCGGTTTTTCTCGTAATTGTCTTAATAATTATGAAAAGGAAAAGAGAACAAAGTGGCAGACAATATCAAGCAAATGAAAAGCACATATTTTGTAATTCATTTTGCAAAGAATTTCCTGATATAGCAAACGTATGGATTAAAAAGGGTTACCTTCATCCAAATTTCAGGATGGACTTCTAATTGAAATTTATGCCGAAGACTTAAAAACAAACATGAATTACTTTCGTGTTTCAGCCGTATTTTGGAAATTCATTCTCTCAATGGTTCTAAAGAGGGATGAAACGTATTATGACAATTCCAACAAATTTTGAAATTAAAGACATGTAAATACTGCTTCAACGATATTGTATTTGACAATGAATTTGTAAAGATGCGATAGAACCGATTCTCTGTATTTTTGCAAAAAGAAATTGCATTAAAAACGAAAATTGGGACTTAAAGAAAATAGGACGAATATCAGTAATTTAACTATTTTTCCTGTAAATACCAGTAAAGCCTCCAAAGACAAGGAGAGGAGCCCAAATGCTATCAATACCTCAACAAAATCGATAATTCACTTTCGTATATATATTGTCGGACCCTCCCTTGAATGAATACCACTCCATATAAAAGACAAGGACAGATATCCTACCTATTTTTTATAATTTCTAATTTTTATGCTTCTTAAATCATGCATAACCATCACACAATTGCAAACAGTCTTGATATAAATTTTGCAAAGACCAATTTCTTCATGTCGCAACCGTAATCAGGTTTATTTCCTTCGTGTTCATAACCCGAGATAACTACCATGATGAAATTTTGTGGTCCAATTCTCTTTGGGTATAACAACGTAGTTACAGAGTAAAATCTCAGCATATGGCAGATATACGATAATCTCCTATCAAAGTGGCTCATGAGTCTTGTGACAAATTTGCGTCATACTACAGCAATTACGTTTGAATATTATTCAAAAATTTAATTATCAAAAGTCTATATCTCAGAAGGAAGTGGACAATTGTGCACGAGCAAGTTCGATAATAATTCGATAGTATTTCTTCGTTTCTAACCAGAAACTTCTTTCTTACTTACTTTCATCTTTCAAAGTAAAAAAATGTTAAAACTCACAGACGAACTTCCCTTATTTTACACTCTTACGGGTTAAACTTTCAAAAATAATTTATAAATAAATAAAAATTGATGGATTAGACAATCAACGGTTCTCTCTTGATAAAATTAATAGAGGTAGTGGTAAACATTCTGAAGTGTCTGTGCCAGATGAGGAATACATAGTGTAAGTGAAGATGAATGTGAGGGAGAAAATTATAACGTGTAGAAGTAATATAGTAACTTAAAAATAGAATATAGACAATCGAAATATTTGTTTTTAGAATTAAACTTTTAATCAGAAACCTCCACGTCTATTTTTAATACTTTTTTATTGAAAATAAAGAGTTTTCTTATGTTTGTACTTCTTATTATAAAAGATCCAGCCTCTCTTTTCTATACTTCTGTGATTTGCACAGTGCTTTTGCACAGATACAACACATCAAAGACGGTCACCATGACACAATTTATGGCAGCTCTTTTTCTTAACAATATCAAAATTCATGTAAAAAATCAATCATAACGAAGCTCTTATTTTTACTAAACCACGTAGATATGAATTAAATTACATGTTAGTGCGGACGACTATGAAATGTGTTCTAAATTCTCGCCAGTTCCCCAGCTACAAGTAAAGCATATCAAAAGGAGATTCTAATAATCTTGATTCCAAGTTGAACATATACAAGTTTCGAGTAGAGAGTACATAAAGTTATCTGCTTTATTAACATTAATTGCCAGGGGGTGGAGCACCGCTTTCGCGCCGACTTGTATACGAAAAGCGATAAGATAATTTTTAAATGTGTTTGTTAATAACATATGCTATAAATTTTACATACCAAAGTTTTGAAAATTTAAATGTAATGCTCTGATAATATGAGTTAAGCTAAAACCCAACAGTTACTACTGTGTTTCCTACACCTAACTCGAGCCATTTTTGAGAAATTTAATTATTCTTGAATATGTTAAGAGGAGTACGTTACGTACCTATTTAAATAGCATTATGCTTGGTTTGCTGGAAGCATTAGACTTGGATGATAAAATAAAACTAATCCATAAAAATTATAAAGGATGGACGAAAATATACTTTTTATTTGTACTAACATTAAAGTCAAGTAATTTTCTTATGTTAAATGGAACATTCAGTATCGTCATTATAAACTAATTCTAATCCTTTTAATTTATTAAAATCATTAACTTTAATAAATTGTATTAATTTAACGTGTTCAATTTCGAATACGCACATATTGCCATTAACTTTACAAAAGCGAGGCTTCGCAAAACTGATATTATTACTGCTCGAAATGAGCTTAAAAAATACAAGAATTATGTTAGATATAATTAGATACTACATATTAATAATAATTTAAGCCGGTCGGAGTACAGCACTAATTCTATAATGCAAAAAATCATCTAGTTAGACGAATCAAGATGTGCAAATTCCGGAATCTTTAACAGAAGAACGGGCCACTATTGGACAGTACGGAAAATCCGACAAAATAAGGCAACAACATTGTTCTGGATTAGATGTTAGGATGTCCATTTTAGAAAATCGACGCATATGATCAACCCCGGATGAGAAAAATACCTAAACATACGTATTTAGCTTTTTATATAACAATATTCCATTAAATTAAATGTTGGTACCAGGACGGCGGCGATGCAACGATCGGCCAGCGGCAATTACCGAAGTCAGGAATTTCCAAACCGTTAGATTGAGAAATACTATGGGTGAAGAGATCCGGGTTAAATCCTCAAGATTTTCTTTTATGGGAAGTTGTTAAGAATAATATTTGTAGAGGCGATCACCCAGAAACTTATTTAATAATAAAATGTACCTTTCATCCGTTAAGGCATATCAAAAACTTTTATCAACATGTTATACACGGCTGAAACCATAAAAATACACACTCTTGTTAACGGTATTAAAATCCATGATGGCACTAATAGTAAATAAGAAAGTTGATAATACCAAAACGTCGTATAAAAAGTGAAAGTGTTCTTATTAAGAAGAATATTGAATGAAAGGACATTCGATAACATTAACGAAAACGAAATAGATAGTTGCGTTCTTTCTCCTTAACGAATGCAAAATCATTTTAAAAATTTATTCGCTCGCACCGATTATAGTCGTTAAGCCGAGAAAATCGAAGGGGAAGGTACAGAATGTCCATACATATATGGATCGACATTTACTAACTGGTTCGAAGTACGTAAGCAACAATAACGACATTATTCATTATTTGTAACACGGCCTTTCTATAATTCGTGGCATAAAAGTATATAAATTCATTTTAATAGTAAATTCGAGTTACACACGGACGTCTTCTAAAACATCCAAGATTAATTGTAATTCGATGTAAGATACTACAAGCGTATTAATGAGAAAGTTTATAGATAATATTAAAATTTATTAGAAATAAAAAAATATTCATTGAAATCAAATAAATTAATATTCTAATAAGTAGTAAATCAGTGAATATATGTACGTAGTAGAAGAGTGGAGTTATTGGGCCGTACGGTTAATACCGCGCCTTGTCTTTATCGCAACCAAATGATAAGTTATATATTTTTTTTACTTTGAGTGTCTGTTTAAATAATATCAAAATTTGTTACGCATAATTCGAGCAAACGTTGTAAGCCAACATTACAAAATGTATTGAATGTGTGACCCTCAGTGGTCTATTATCTATTATATAAAAATAAAAATCCCTAGAACTATACAAAAAATAGTTTATTCCTATTTTTATCGGTATCAACCGTTAGACGTGTTCATCAACAACATTTATGGAATGAAACTATTTTGAGGAATGCAGGCCAATAAATAAATAATAGCTACTCAAATCGATTAGCAGAAGCACGTTGACAATCCACAGACGAGTACCTCTTTAAAATGATAGCATTAGAATATCAAGAATTTTCCTTCGTTAAGAATTCCACTGTTATAATAGATCGATTGTTAGAAGTCAAAGATGGTTCAATAAAAATATTGACGGTTTGATTGTTCACAAAATTCTAAATCAATTGGAAAAGGCCATCGCATCGAACTGTTAGGTAGAAACCATGTCAATGGAAATTCAATTTACTAAACGTACGGTTTACGTTGCCACTAATACCCCTGTTGGTATACCTCTCTAGAACAATTTGCTCACTATCATAGAAAAACGATTTCCCTTAAAACAAAAACAAAAAAATTGCGGAACTAGTGAATTTTTTAATTCGCGATTTAAATAACTTTGACGAGGTTGAATAGTGGGTCCAAAAAGAAATTGCAAAAAATGTCCAAGATTGCATTCTCCTGCAACACTGAAAATATCTTAGTGATTCGAATTATTAAAAGATATTTATCTAGATAGGAGATATCTGTGCACTCCCGCAACATCGGCGCATGCAAAAAGGATTCCTTCGGAGGCTGAGCAAGCTTGTAGCAATTGTCAAAGAAATCGCCCGTCACCCAAGAATTTACACAAAATCTATTATTTTCGAATAACAATTTAAATGTGTACTTTTAAATGATATTTTGTTTAAAACTTATTTGAATATATACATGGACGTATTTATATTTAAAATTGTTTAGTGATTTATTTATGTTAATTGAAGTAGTTTAGTTAACTTCAGTAAATAAGTTTTTGCTTCTTTCAGAATTTATATTGATCTAGATGAATATATCATTAGTGAAACTACGACTAGTATTGAACATGCTATCTTAAAATGCCAATTAAACGAAATTACCAGCAGGATAACATCAACGCTTTCCGTTAAAAATCTAATTAAATAGTATGGAGAAAACCGTGTTATAACGCCGCTATTATTCCTTATTATCTAGTAAACGTCGATCCGTATACATTCTTATGTCTTTCCATTCGATTTTCTTTACTTAGATAATAATCGTTGCCAACAATTCCAACTTCAAAACGATTTTGCATTAATTAAGAGAAAAGAACTCAAATATCTAATGCGGATTCGTTTAGTGTTACGACTAGTTTTCGACTAGCCCGTCGCTAATTTCACGTATCTTGTAGAGATCACAACGCTTCAATTGAACGCTTAAAACTAGTTCACCAGTAATCCCTTACGGAATTCTTTTCCGAGATAATAATATTTACATCACCTGGAACTATACATAATTCAAATCTCGTAGCTCTCAAAAATTCCCCAACGGCCATACGTCACGCTGACCTCACCCTCATCAATCGTCTCGCTTTTTTCCTACGAAAATGGATAAGACAAAACTTTCACCTACGACTTCGGTTTAAACTAGAAGCCATCGAACAGAGTACATAAAAAGTTAAGTGATTTAGACGACACTTCCCTCTTTATTACATCCGTTAGCAGCGAATTTTGAAATTATACAAGGTTATCACGAAGTGAGGGATACAATTCATCTTATTACAGATCCCGCCAACAGAAAATAATAGAAACTGAATTTTTGGGTTAATGAGATTTCTTGTGTCCAACACTGTTTATCGCAACTGTTCAATATGACCTCCATTTCAGTGACACAAAACCTTTCCTCCAAATTATACACCGTATTTGGTGTTCTGTTTCAAAGATTTGATTTGTAATACAGTCTTTTACCTTTCCAGCGGTTTTCTTCGTATTCGTTTAGATCAAACGACTTTGGTGGCCAGGAATTTTCAAAATGTCTGCTAACAGCATGACTTTGAAAAATCGGTGAGCAAGTCTTTATTTCGTCGGTAAATGTACGGGGTTCTCTCCTAAAGTGACGTTTTCAATTGAATCCTCGCTTTGCAACTGTGAAGTTGCATGATCTCTACATTCACAGGTACCGTTCTCCAGCCGCAGTTACAGGCCTCGTCAATCTGTATTTTCTCGAAAAAATACAGGCCGATAATGAAATTAGGTGTGAAACTGTACGAAACAGTGACTTTCTTGTAGTTTCTTGACTTTCTTCTCGTAGGCGATAATCGTTTTTAAACATTGCAGTTGATAAAGGTACATTTTTATGATTTCACGTAAACTTTTCCAAAACATGATATGTAGTATTTGCGGTCGTTCCGATATTGCATTAAGACTATTGACTTCCGACAAATTCGTATTGAGGTAGTTTTAATTTTCCTAAAGGACTTCCACAACTTGGATGTTAGTAATCGATGGTCTTCCTAATCTTAGGAGGTCTTTTACAGACTCTGTTCTTTCAAAGTTCCATACGTTGCAATTTACGTAAAGATTAATTTTATTTTTAGAATTAACGACTAAGTTGATAGTAATGATAAGATATGATTAACCCTACAGAAGCAAGTGTACTTTCCGTGCACTTCACGAAATTAATCGAGACTTTCCGATCTCTGTTAATTTCATGAAGCGCAACTCGTTTCCGTAGGTTCATGTCTCAACATTTGTATCACTAACAGCGTATTCGATTGGTTGACCCGCGGCTGAGTGAATATGTATTTATCCTTTTGTAACATATATTAATGAAAGAGGCTCTATCTCAAGGCACCGAATAAATTAGGCTAGAATCCCATCCATTTACGCTAATTATTTCTAAAATAGTATCAGAACTTATGTAGCATACCATATTTTATTACAACTCCGTATTTCGCAAATTATAGCCTCATATCATGAGATAAGAAATACAGTTGAAAAATAAAAAAATTGCTTCTTACCTTATTTCTGATCAATGAGAATGTTCCTTAACATCTGCAAAAATAAATGAAGAGATAAGCAAAATATGTTTACATGATGATCACAATATAATTAAGCAAGCAATGTAATAATGACAGAATAATCGACACTGTTTAGCATAGATACAGGTGAGGCAATAAATAATTGATAACGCACGAAAATCCTGGCCGCTACGTAAATTAATGATTTATCCAAAACTGTAACAATATAATTTAATAAAATATTAATTATTTAAATTGCTATTGTGTATTTTGTAAATAATGGCAACGTGAATATAGTCACGATAAAAAATTATACTATTTAAGTCCATAATTAGTTGTGAAATAAATCTAGATAAAAATCAAAGCTCTACGTGGATATGCCCACTACAACATCAAAAGCAGTAACCGCGTAAGTATGGGCTACCAACGCAAGGAATTTTTCGCCTAAAATTAGAGCATATGGAAGTTACCTATGTATTCAGCTCGAAATATTGGGTGGTCTTCGAGTAAAAAAAGGAAACCGAGATTTTAAAGATCTGTAAATCTTCTTTTATCATTTTCTCCTTCTTGATTTATTAAGAATTTTTAGTCTAGGAATACACGCAAAGCTCGTAGCCTAATCATAAAATACAGATATTGAAGAACTACTATGAACTTCCACCAAATCATTTCGACACAACTTTGATTTCATATTAACAAGAAAATGCAACTATGAGTGTTGCCGCTTCTTTGCGATCTTTTAAGCAAGGGCTAAAGGCAAATGATGAGTTGTATAGAATTCAAATGTTAAGCCGTTGGTAAGGATCATTCAATGGTAACACGTATTGTATTTGTTCTTTTTTGGACATCATAGTCACTATGATCGATAGTTACGATGCATTCGTTATCGTTCCTGAATAGTTTCAAGCATATTTGGGTAGGTCTTGGTATTTTCCAAGACCTGGAATATCCAGCACTATGAGAATGTTCATTCCAATGCGTTTTTCATTTTAAGTGAGCAAGCGCAGCATCTACCACACAAATGTATCACAAATGCGTTCTTTCGAGATACTCACAGCTCTTGCTAATTCTCTAAGCTGAAGTCGACAATCATCTAGCGAGGGTGCAACTTTTGTCCGCCCACAATGTTCATGTCGTCAACCTAACTGATACGACCATATTTACATAAAGCTGTTCAAAATTTCACTATGTACAGAATCCCCACAAACAGTGCTTATACCGGCTTTAATTTGCGCGTATTAAGTGCAAAAATTTAATAACGGTCGACATTCAACTTTCATCCATTTTTACAGAAACGTTGGAATCGACTGACACAAATGACTGCTAAAGAATAACTGAACTTCCACGATGGCTGACATTTTCATAAGGGCCTTTCAATGTATATACGCGGAATTATATTATCAGAATCTTTTAACGGATAACGCCATCTGCATGCTAAAGCTTGAAAACTTTCATGTTACTCTCGTATGTAGATACATGCATATAACATTTAATAACCTCAATATTTCCCTTTAGTGACGTTGAAATAATCTTGAATTTTTGCTTACAGAGAAGCTCGTCCTGAAAAATATTGTCGCGACGTACCGTGTTTATTTAATAAAGAAATCAATATTTAATCACCGTATCGTACGCTTTTCTTGTTTATATAATTAGTTCTACCTTGTTTCCCATCCCTGGCAATAACCACATCATACAGTCATAAAATCGACCATTTTCCGTCTTTTACGCACTTACCGTAGTAGTAGTAGTAGTACAGTAGCTTGCCGCCTGGATGGAAGCCAGTTTGTTTATTTTCCTTTCGATAACAATTAAGAGATGTCGAAGGTTGTCGCTGGCGAGTAACACAACCGCAACAACACGCTCCATCGAGCCAGAACAGTAGACTTCATTGTGTGGAAGTCGACACCTGTGTACCGATAAATGGATCAAGGATATTAACTTGATACTTTAGATCGTTTAAATATTGACAGGCGATATCAACAGTAAATAAATGTTTCCTGTTGTAAGACGACATATGATGTGTATGTATGTACATAGTTCTTTTCCTTTGGTCGGCCATTTTTAATTAGCAATATTCTATTTAGGTCTGGTAACGCTTCAAATATGTATTTCCATAGTTTTCGACATCGGTATACAAATATTTACTAATTTACTCTCAATATTTGGTTTGATATATACTTCAGGGATGTGCTAAATTAAACGTCCGAAATAGTAATATTTAGACGATAAGAAAAGTGATAAGAGGGTCGTGCGATAAGTTCTCTAAGATTAAAAAAAAATAAAGCATTTTCTCCAGATTTTTATTTATTTTTTCTAAGAGTTTCTCGGTCCTTCTTAAGCCCTGCAAAAGGTAAGGTCCCGCAAAGTGAATACGGTAGATATTGTACTAATTCCAACTTTGGCCATCGAAACTGCGCACGTGTGCAACCGTACATTGCCTTGATGGATAAGATTTCTTTCTTTTTCAAATGATGACGTATTTTCTCGATTTCTTCGCGTAACTGGTCCAATAACGATGCATAATACTGTCCTGTTATTTTTTGTCCTTTTCCTAAGTAATCAGTGTAGATGATTCCGCGCGCATCCTAAATAACCGAGGCCATAGCAAGGTGATTGCCGTCTTCGGCTTGTTCGGAGCCTGTTCGCTCTCAAAAACCCAATGCTTTGATTGTTCCTTTGATGTAGCGTGTGCAAGGTTTTCCGTCGCTAGTCAGGTATCGACAGGAGAAAATCATCGGAATTGGGACGGAAAAGCATCAAAACTGCTTCAGAGGCGACCACACATTTGCGACTCTCCGCTGAAAGCAAAGGCGGCACCCATTTTGCCTAGATTTTCTTCACGCCCAATTTTTCGTGCAAAATTGAAAACCTCGCGATATGCTTGTGAGCTCAACTATTTGGTTCGTCAATTATTCAAAACCATACGACCGATTTTGTCGATTATCTCGGGAGATAGTTACTTCCACCGGGCGTCCAGAACGATGTTTATTTTTTATGAATGTGCGGCCACGTTTAAACTCATTTATCTAATTGTAAACAGTGGCTAACATAGATGCAGATACGCCATTAATTTCATCCAAATCTTTGATCTCTTTCGGTGTTAAGACTTTTAAATATATGTGTTTAACCACCTGCTTGAAATTCATTTTTTTCCCCATTATTTTTAATAAACAAAAATTCTTTGCTTAAATCGACGATAAAAACGAAATTGTGCGATGGATTTAAGACTTCCGCAGCTATCTAGTAACTAATGATCCTCGAAAAATTTGAACTCTGTTCTACATAAATACAAATTATTTCACGTGAACATTACTTGATATGGCGAAGAATTGTAATATGTGAAACTAACCCTTTGTCCGTACTATACAACCGAACGATATGATAAAAAAACTTAAATTCTAATATGTCTTATTCTATCATACAGCTTCTTACAGCTGTGGAAGAATCGAATCGTCCAGTGTCCAACACAACACATAAACGAAAGCGGACATAATATTGAATTAAAAAAACTTCGTCGCGAGAATTAGATACTTACGCAACCATTCATACACTGAAGAAAGAATGCTAATCTGTTAAACAACGAGAAAGGTGAACTTCGTTACTTATTGCTATAAAACCGGCGTATATTTATATTTTGTACTATAGAAAAGAATCTTTTCTTTTAGTTTTATATATTTCGCAGGCTTTAGGAAATAATAGGCGCTGAAAGTAGGTATTTGTAAGTATCTGTTAGAATATGAACGGAACAAGTTAAAATTAACATATTCTTCTTAGATCGTTTTGTCGTACGATTGACAATGAGAATTCAGGAGTTACCGAAGCAATTGTTCCGATTTAATCAAATTACAACATAAACGATAAATTTATAATTTCTACACTACATGAACAGGCTGTATATTGCTGAGTACGAAACCAAAATCTAGTGCACTTGTTGATGGCAATGATTTATTTCCCTCTATACATAATATACCAGCGTAACTAGGCTACATGTTTACAGCATAAACTCGGACAGCGAATTTATCGTGCAGAGGTAAACTTAAACATGGTTGCACTCCATTTTAAAAAGCTGAGCTCATTTTTATCGTCGCGTTATCGTACCGCCGAAGTTACATTGTAGCAGAACTATTTATTATATTCCTCCGCTGAGTTCTCTCATGTTGCAATCGTCCCGGCGTTACCCTAGTTGCGCCGGTGTAAGGTCGTATATTTCCTTTATGGAGCTTTCGAAACTGGTCATAAATTTGAATAGGATTTTTAGGCGTTGAATTTTGCGACGTAAAAAAGGGATATTGGCCGGGATATGATAGCAACCGTTATTGTACGGTGTTCAATTTAGAGATAGATACAAATTTGCGGGTGCTAGATGCACGGGATTATATGTCAGAGATCCAAGGGTTTTTTGTAATAGTGAACCGTATATCGCATTAGTAGGCAGTGGTCTGCGGGAAACAACCGAGAATATATTGAATACAAATGATTCCTGCTGGGAAAATACAAAATCAGGAAGGCTATACTCCTACAGGAAGCCATACATCGCAAGAAGCGATAGCTGCACGTGAACACATACGCATAAATATCATACGTGTTCTCATAAAGAGAGAAAAAAATTAGCAGGGGTGTTATAGATAGAATAAGATAGAAGTGTGGTAGTCAGAGGTACGGTAATAAAACCTCTGAGCGAACAGCTTCGTTCACGAAATATCAAAGAGATACACAATGTAGTGATGTACTGGTCACCATGGTTCCCGGAGCATTTGTCTATTAGATTCAAAGTAGAACGACGCGAAGACGGCAGCTTGTTGGAGCGATTGCGCAAGCCAGTTCGCTGGAAATTACCAGAACTGCTTTTAACAGGTTCCTCTTTCTTTCATGATTTAATAGAGTATTAGAAGGGAATGATTTTCATGCCGTCAGAACATTGAGGAAACACCTGAGAAGGTTACATACCATAGCCGATGCTGACATTTGGCAAAGCCTCTTCACATGACTCCACGATCTTGACGTTGATTTCTTCTATGCTGCTAAGGAGCGGACAAATAATATAATTGTGTCCCAATCTGTAAATTTCTTTGAAAAAGGGCTTCCTCTAAGAGCTCTTGTTGCCTTTTTGAAACACCCCTACATTTAAGATGTACGCCCAATGAGGTAAATCGGCAGGCACATTTAAAAGCTGTATATAAGAAAGTATCCAAAGTGAATGGAGTAGTTTATTCCACGGTGGAAATGAAACATCCCATGAAAGATGTGAATCACATGAAAGATCCTGAATGGTTATGCGCTAGCGACATATTAAGACAAAAGTAAAAGAAGAAGTACGGAGAGCACAAGTAGCGTATGTAATGAGAATTCTGGAAGTAGGAAGATCAACGCCGGAATATATCCTTCCGTAAGAGACTAATAGAATAAAGCCGGAATAAATGACAGCAACAAACGCTTGGATTAGGTTAAACGCAAACTAGAATACAAAAGTGTGGAAGAATTAATACAGATATAGATGGATAAGACAAGCGAAGATCAAACAAGAACAACAAGATGGAAAAAGGAAAGGAAAGAGATGCTTGAAAGTATGAGATGGTTTCTGTTAGGAGATATGACTAATCACAGTGAAGTTCAAATGTTGGCAGTCAAGAAAAAGCGAAGAGATTATATTAAGCAAGAAAATAAAAACTTGGCGAAGAGTATAAGAGAATTGCTGGAGAACGAAATAAAAAGACCAGGAGATGCTTGATTCAAAACGACGGTTGCTTGGCAAATAGAGCAAAGAGTAAGTTACATACATAAAGAAGATGGAAAAAGGAAGGGAAAAATCGGGAAATGATTCGAATAAGCAAAGTAGAGGCTGAAAAATTTGTTGGTTTTATATGTCCTCTTAATACAGATTCTGTTTGATTAAGAATATAATTCTTTGTTGCGTTATATAAAGTAAAACCCTCAGTTATTGGCAAAATTAAAGTAGCACTGAAAAGAATTTATTGGAAAAATTGAAAAATTTTTTTACAGCCTGTATATTTTAACATTTTTAGGAAAGGGATTGAAAGGTAAATTTAACGGTACCGCATACGCTATTACAGTATGGAAGAATAAAGGTTTGAGTAATGTTTTTTTTTTGTTATTATGCACAACTGGCCATAAAAGAGCCAAATTGTATTCGGTGATACCAAATTGATTCAAAGAGCTCTCAGTTGCAAGAGCTTAAACTACTCTTCCCTCAGACCTATAGGTCACCATGCGATATACTTAAATTGTATAGCCTGGTACATTTTTAAATTATTAAAGTATTTACTGAACTCATTAGTACTACTGTTACCGATACTCATTACCTTGCAATCCTCTTACTTTAATTAAATTACACGAAACCCTATATATTAGAAATTACTTACTAAATTCTTTAGAGGCTTTCTTTTTTTAGTAGATTAGATGCCTTCTATTTACGATGCGCATGCATACTGCACACATATGCACATTGGTATAAGATTTCTAATGCAATTAAAAAGTGAAAGCCGATAAATTTGCTTAGTACACGTTGTACGTTTTTTAGATCGAATGTGAAAATGCTCCTCTATCCGTTTGCAGCAAAGATCCGCTAATGTAAAACGTACCTACATATGATCTTCGAAGCATCTTGAGTACAGGTTTAGTGCTTCCTATTTTGGAATTACTTTAGCACTCACAATTAAGTTCATTTGATGCGTCTTTCCATTCTGTGAGGCGGATATGATAACTTGTTGCTATTACCTAACAGACTAAACTCTAATAAATAACAGGACAAAAAATATACAGTGCCCGACACCTGATTGCTTTCACAAAGTGATTGATGTAGTTTGGTTTAAAGATCTCTAGTTACGTTCGTAAAACCAAGCATATGCGTTTTAGCAACAATTACGCTCAACTATGCCACAAGATCTCGAATCACTATTTTTTTTTTCAATTTTAAAAGGTTTCATTGGTGATACTCGATTACTCTCGTATATTATTTAATTACAGTTGACTGGGGAGCGTAAAATAAATGAAAACTACATTGCTTAGCAACATGTCAAAAATTATTCCAAAATAGTTGTCAAGTTGTGACAGTATTCGGTTGTTTGTATGGGTCGTGGAAGAACTTTATGTTTAGAAGAAAGAGAAAAAATCTAACTTCTTCTAATCGAGAAATCGCCAAAAAAATTGAACGAAGCGCGTCAGTAGTTAACGCCTACCTCAAAATCATCGAAAGCTGTGAAACCTTTTAGGCTAGTAATCAATGAATCTTCACAGCTCCAAAGAAAACAACATATTCATGGGTTTCGCGTTTGGGAAAGGAAAATGTGAGGACATCTTCACGGAAAGTGCTATTTACAAATTAAGGCCTTTGCTAGCTGTTCAAAGCTGATTAGATCCACTCGTATCTATGCCAGCGGCGACTTTCTGTTCCTTTCAGACCATCTATATGCCACGCCGAAGCCTTTTTATTGAATTTACCTTTGGCTTAGGACTACAAACCTGATTTATTGCTTTACAATTTTTTTTCATATTATCTTCATTGCTTACAATTACATTTAAACACATCTCTGTTTAATTTCAATTATTCTCGTACGTACGACGCTCATTCGGATCTCGGTCTCATTGTTTTGCCGAATATTACTGGCATTAATTAAGCGATGGCAAGCAATAAAGCTCTCCGCAAACTCCAGCGCGTGCTGTGCCGCGTCGGAGGGGCTACGTGTAACGCAGCAAATATACCGAAACCATCTATCCATACGTTTCCTTGATATAATATCCGCCTTATGTTCGCGCCACCCATATAGTCGAAGTGACCTTCCCGCCGGGGAACCGGAGAGATAATTTATTGGATGCTGGCGTAAGTTTCGGGAACGTTTACATGGCGTTCTTGCGACGTGTTTAATTTTAAGACACATACGCGATGCGGACATGCCAACTTCGCTTATAGTTTAGGGATTTATTGCCGCGTGTCGTCCCGTCGTTAGTACAGCAATTACTCGATGCCGAGAAAGCCTGTTCAGCATTTTAGTAGCGCTGTGGAACGCTAAGCATGTGTTGGTGGCTGTGCAGGTGCTTCAAACTATGACAATAGAATGTATATTATTGCGAATCGAAAATATACGTATGTATATGTTCAGCCATCTATCTTCGTATTTATGTATATATCTATCATTTATAACTTATTGTACAATGTTATAACAAGTAACAATGCTATTGATCAATAAATACTGATGTTCGTAATTTTGTTTGGTTAAAATGGTTGCAATCCTATTCATCCAGCATTTGCATATATGTATTTATTATTTTAGCTTCCATTGACTTGGAAGAACTTTCTTTTAGCGCTAATATAGTGCAATGTTTAAATTCATCCAACGCTTTTGGTCATATTCTAATAACTGATTTTTTTAAATATTTCGAAAGCCAAAATCCGCTAAGTTCAGGTCAGGATCTTGAAAAACAGCAATTAGCAAATCGATAAATAACCTAATAAACCAAAAATGAGTGACTATGTTACTAAGTCTTGCTGACGAATTTCCCAATGTTTGCAGCTTAAACGCTCTAAGAACTTATTAGTTTCTCTAATTCTTCCTGTTTTGACGCGAATTACACTCTTTTTCGCCTCTGATGCCCTCCCTCCCCTTTTTCCTATTTAAACAAATCTCATCGCCTAGCCAACGTACAAAGACTGTATATAAAAGCTCTTCTCGTAATGTTTATCCTTGCGAATGGAAGAACGATACTGCTATCGTACCTTGAATTTATTCGTGGCACAAGGAAATCCATCCGTTGAAGTAAGAACGGGCAGTCGATGTTATCCCGCAGCAATTCCTGCAAAAATCTCTCACAGATGCTGTCCCTTCTCGTGCTCAAAGCCAACATGTTATGTTTCATCAGCAATCCATCCTCTCTCAGGATCATTCTTATATAAGAGATATTTAATAAATTTTGTGGGTAGATCACATCAACTTGGCTGCGCCTATCTAAAGCTTCACTCGTAAATTGCGAAATGGTTGTCAAATTCGTAAACGGTAAATCTCCCAAAGAAGAAACTATATTGATTTGGGACAATAAAGTAGCGAGTATTTTAAATAGCAGTATATAAGACCTCCTCGTAAAGTTTTACAAAATTTGATATTATTAAAATAGGCCTGTAATTAGATAGAATTTCACGGTTACATTTTTGTGGCTGCTTTCCAATGTTCAGGAAAAGAGCAAACTAATAACCCGCTTTCGATATTAAAGGATTTTCTCCTATGTACTAATTAAATAAATAACAGCAGGTCTTAGAACATATTAATTTCTAATTTAACTTAAGTTCTGTATACATAGTTTTAATTTAATGAGAGACAATTTCGCACATCTCAGTGGCGGTGCGTGACATTTAGACGAGGGGACGAGGTTGTAAAAAAATATGACAAAATTTTACCTTCAACTTACAAACACCTTTGAAGAAATACAGGAATTGCTGACAATAGTCACAGCATTAAAATAATGTGCACGCGGATATTTATTTTTAATGTGAGCCTGAACGCCGCCCTTTAAATCCCCAAAGGCGTCCCTATCACCGCCCATTCTTAATTCCTTTAAATCCCCGGAAGTGTCTATAAATAAAAATTACCACCCGACATCGATTTGTCACAACAATTATTTTTAATTTGAAATGTCTATTCTACAAACATCAAGCGTATAATCAAAAATTATAGCTTGCATTGTATTTGAGGTTCCTTTAAGAACGCCAACATTATTTAAATAGGCATTACTTGAATGTCTTTGAAGCGTCAGCTTCAAATTAACAAATCAGTACCCTAGATATACCGCGAAATACATGATCTCTAAAAGTTCAAACACTCATCGAAATTTAATCCAACATATTAAACGTTTTAATGTACCGGCCAATAGAAAACGAGAAGAATGCCGTGGTTCAATGCGACACCGCGAAAGTCCACATGCAGAAAAAAGCATATGATTGATTGAATCGAAGTTTTCATTAATCCCTAAAAGCCATTGTCAATTTTTGTCCATAAAGTTTTTATTTCGAATGAAGGAAGATCATTATTTATCGAACATGAGAATTATAATTATAACATTAGTGCTGATGCTTCGTTTTTTTTTATGTTTGAGATGCGACTAAGTAACTACTAACTATGAAAATAAATATTTCTATAAATATTAGAAGAACCCGATCGAATAGTCTGCTTTACATGCTATTCTTAATGGTTTTTGCGATTCTTAATGACTTTTTCCTTACAATCGACAATATGTTCTCAATATGAAAAACTAAGTTCAATCAAAATATTTCTTTTCGAAATAATAACAATAATAATAATACTAATAGTCTTTATTGTCCAACAGTAAATAGCCCTTAAAGGACAAAATAAGGACAATAAAACAAAAAAAATACAAGGTGAGGTGCTAATCAGGTCAAAGAACTAGTCCAAATAGAATACACTGAAAATAAACATTGCTTGAGCAAAACACAAATACTAAAAACGTTCAATGGCTAAGTGTTTCAAAATTTATTACAATAGTCATTCAAATTTCTCGACATGTGATATATAGGCGATCTATGTAAGCAACATGTTTGTCCTGGCTCCAGGAACATTTAAAACAGTACAAGAACGAGTGCTGTTACATTAAAATTAAATTGTGAAAGTAGGCACGGTGTATCAATTTTATTATTGAGTAGATTTAGCAAAATCATGGCACTGTAACTATTACGTTTATCAGAAAGTGACAGAAAATTATGTTGCGACAAGAGTGTTACATACAGAGAACCACGCTCGAGATAAGTGCCAGATACTCTAAATATTAAACATTTTAGAAATCGTTTTTGTACATTCTCAATCATGGTTTGCTCTGAAGCAAAGAGAAATAGGGAGTTCTGATTGTTAGCAGATTATTAAAGTTAGGGCATGATCTCATGACAAACTCAAGCGATCGGGAGGCTGATAAGCATATTTCAGAAATACGATCAGAAAAGTTTAGACGAGCATCAAGAAGCACGCCCAGATCATTCACTTTGTCCTTTCTGGAGATGAGTTGAGATTTGACTATGTATTGAAATATAATAGGATTCGAGGATTTTGCGTATGAAACAACTGAACATTTATGTTTAGAGATATTCTGTTCAGAGTACACCACTTATCAATGATATTAAGATTGCAATAAAGCAAATGCCATAAATGAAATTCTTCATGTTCCTTTATTTTAGTGGTTAAATAATATAGATCTTCGCAACACGGTAAACAATGCAATAAATTCAAAACTGCAGTCTTACATATCCATTTATTTCTTTTTGTCGCGTGAACGTTCTATTTTCAGCGCTTATCTCCGTCATTTGTTCAAATTAGAAATGAAATCTAGCCAACTCTTTTATTTTAAATTCTTTTTCCAGAGCAAGCTTATTATTCACCTCCTCCCGTAGCTAACAAGAGACTGGACAAGTCCCAAACTCATATGCATTTGGATTTCATCCATGATTTGATTAGGCGTCGTATCATCGCCATACCAACCAAAAAAGGGTCGCGCCCCAAATATTTAATTTCAACCTAATTACCTAAGATACATTTGAAAAATTTTGTTTACGAATTCTGAATTTTTAAAGAATATATTGGTGAGTACTTCCGGGCTTACGGTCTTATCAATCCATCGTCCCCGACTGATCTACTTCAATGCTGGGAATAGTATTCGTTTGGCTAAGCTCTCCAGAAGAACCTCTCCGAATGGGCACAACTTTGCTAGTTTGGAGAGGTTTACGATACTTCGTCGTACAATTCAGGAAATCGAAGAATGGTATTAAAGTACAAGCTTTAGTTTAGTTAGTCTGTTTTTATAAATGGCTAAAATTTTCAAGAATGGTAACAAGTGGGCACAAAATCACCACAAGCAAGTATTCTCTTGCTTTAACAGAAATGATCCGGATTCGGACAAACATAACCGTTATAAAAGTAATTCTCTGGACGAAAATTCCTGCTTTCATATGAATCTTCAAAGTACCTCTCCTCGAGGTACTCAAATTAGAAGGAAGCGTATAAAATATCGCAAAACGCAACAAAAATTATTAAAGCTGGAATATATAATAAACTTGTCCTTTTCGATTGTTATTTTCGTATAATTCTTTCGAGACATTTGTTATATTAAAATAATAAATCGTCGTCCGTTGTTTCAAATATACCACTGGTGAATTATTGCTCTCTGTATTGAGATCGGTCTGCTAAATTCTACTTTACTGGTTGATGCGCATCGATGCAATTGGCACAGAAGCTTTTTAATTTATTACTATTTTAACTATTGCGCTTATTTTGGTTTTACTATAAAACAACGTATACCAATTTTGATACAAAATAGTTTTAATATCGTTTTTTTCTGTTTACAACATAACATAACAGAATTCCATTTACTCTAGCACCGCTATACTATTGTCCAAATGTCTTTGCAAGCTCTCACCGTACTCACCACTAGCGCCGCCTATACTTTCAGGACAAAAGTCCAAATGAGAATGGAACATGTGCACTTTAAGCGAGCGTGAAATAACCACTATCACTCATTTTCGTAAGAACTACGCTGCTATTAACGTGGTTTGAAATGTTCTATCACTTACTATTTCTAGAATTGAAAATTTAACGAAAGTATATGCCTTTCGTTAGTTTTCCCTGTGCTACCTTTTGGGAACCTTCTCGGCATTTAAAACCGTCACCTTGGCGATCGTAAACAAAGTTTTTTATGAGATCCAGCTCTATTTTTTCCTACTAGAGATGGCCTATAGTGTAAATGTAATTTCTATTTAACGTAACGGTTTTTCCTGTGACGATAGCCCAAGAGTAATAATATTTGGTGTAACCTAATTGGATACCTAAAATAATTGCATTAATATTAAGATACGAACAAATATTAAGGGAATAGCTTTCATACATCTTCCCTAATCAAATTTTCAGGTTTTCGTGAGTTTTCTTCAAGAAAACAACACAACCTGTTGGAATGGAAGGGTAAGCTTTTCCAGTATACAACAAAACCGTCTCCAGGTGGCTTTGAGGTAACTACGAGTAACCTCCTCGAACTGGGATCACGATGTGTTCTAAAATCTTCAGGAAACTTATAAATATCGCTGCATGTTATGATTAGTAAATATAAGTAGCACCATTTTAAGTTAAACTTGTCTATCACGTATACATGCCTCCGTATTCAAAATTCAAAAAGCAAGAAGAGATCTCTATCCCAAACGTCCTAATCAATTAGACGTCAGATACATCTGCACCCAAAAAAAAATAATCATATTAAACCAAAAGCATCTCCTGGTAAAAATTAGATTACAATTAGCAAAGCAATCTTTGCTCTGCATCTTTCCTTCCATTATCTGCCAGCGAAATAAACGTTAAAAATCCTGAGCACGATCACATAGAAACTGTCCTACTTTCCCGCTTAATTGATGAATATTTAAATTTTAATTATTCTTACGCGTCTACGTATCAGTACGACGAATTTCGCCTCGGAACTAGTTTCGTTCAAATTAAATTACCGCCTTGAAGGAAGCTCATAAGAACGGCCGGCGTTGCCCGTTCTTTCTTACGGTTGTCTTTTTCCCTTTCGGGACGATACAACGTTAACGAGAAATAATACGATTGCGGCAAGTATTGCGGCGTTGAATCTCTTCGCAAGAGTTACTCTACCATCGCATGGTTTGCGATTACCGCAATACGTTGATACGTGGAAAGGTACACCGCAACTAGCAACGGATAACGCCGAAAAGGTCAAAGAAACCATAGCTACGCGACCCCGTTAATGCTATGCGGATTTTCCGATATCTGCGGCTAAATATTGAAATATTGGAACGATTTTGATTAAATAATTTTAAACTGAAGGCTTTTCTAATAAGAACGGTATGATTTTAAATTTGAAGAAATAAGAGCGAAACTATTTGATGCACATCCAAACATTTTGTATTGTTTTTAAACATAATTCGTCACATTATGTTTTGAATAATCGCTGAAATGTCCATCTCAACATCTTATACATACTTACGAGGACTTTTTATAATAACTCGGGCCTAATGTCACGCATACAACGTTTGATATTTAATCTTGGATTCGTACTTTGTTGGCGTGGACCATAGATTTCAGATAACTCCTGAAAAACTACACATTTTAAAGGAGTCAAATCACAACTTTTTGAAAACCAACTAATAGTTAAAATTGTCTATTCACCAAACCGTTCCTGCAATATTTCGATGTTGGTATTAGCAGATTCCATACACATATCTAGCGATTATACGCATATTCTTCGCTATTAAATTTTTGTGGCATAATTCTAAATAATAAGACTATGGATAACAGCATTAGCAATCGAATAACTTTCACAATTGAGCGTACTGCTTTCGATTTGACAACTAGCTACTTTTATGCAGAAATGGATAATTATGTTTTCCCCCGGTTGCGGCGAACGGGTTCGGGTTCGCCTGGTAATGCTGCCTGCGTTCGCTACAAATATAAAAACCTTCAACAAACTATAACTCGGAAAAAAAAATTTTGGATATACGTTTATATAAAGCTTTTATGCCAACATGGTAGATATTAGTAGGATAGAATTAACATATGGCATATTGTCCATATTCTGCCCCGATGATGAACGACGGTACTATTTGAAGACAACTAGGCAAACTAGCGCTTTGTTAACTCTCGGAGAAATACATAGGCACCCAATACTGTATTAACAAAACACGAAGCTATGCAATCCTAGTGCCTAACCATTTATTAATATATAATACGGAATACTATTAATATATATTGTCCATTAATTTGTAAATTAATATATATAATTCAAGAAAGTACTGCCTCTGTTTCTCTATGACAATGTTGCACAACACAAAACACAAGCAAATTTTTAATGTTGTTAAATTGAGACAATTTTGGAAAGAGATGAAGTAAATAAATTATTCTTGTTACTTGTTGTACTATTATTTTGAGTAAATACACTTAAATTAATCATTAACGTATTAAATATTTACCGCGTGCAAAATTAATATTTGGTACGTATCCATGTTGGTGATTATCTAAGTTAATGTAGATTACATCCAACAAGAATGAACACAATGTACCATACACAAGTCTGCTATGTATATACATACATACATACATATACAAGTAGACAAGCCAATCGATACCTACGTAAGATAAACCCTGTCAAAATCAGGATATATTAGATAGCTGACGTTAGAGTAAACGTTTCGGCATGAAATTAGTATAATGGAACAGATGATATATGACCATATGACTTACATGCATGTACTATCGTTAGCAGATGAATATTAACTACTCTCTAACTAGCTAACTTTTAATGTCGTGCGGCTAGTCCTTATTAAGCATCACGTACCAAAACTAACCTAATTCAGAATTCAAGTTAAATATGAAATTAAGCAGAAACTGAGTTGGTCGAACAAAATAATTAAAAAGAAAATTGCAATTAACCGCAGAGGAGACATTAACACCTTAAGCATAATACACAGTAATGCCTGCAACATGCTTCGATAACTAGAGAAGACAAAAGCGGATGAAATTATTACTTTTTTGCAGAGACTAGACAGACTCGTGTTTTGTCGACTGTCAGGGACACCAGTAGCCAACACGAATCCATTTTCATGATGCGAATAGACGCGAGTTTATCTAGTCGCTGGAAAAAGGAATAATTCCACCTGCCTTTGTCATCCCCATTGATAAGAATCCACTTAATAATGCAACAAGTTAAATTGGTGTCAAAACCAACAAACGCAACTTATTCAATTTATTCCTTCAAATTCTTCAAAAGAGCTTCACGTTATACAATAAAAATTGCAATCGCTGGTTTTAGAAGGAGAAAAAAGTCACCATCGTAGGGAAAACCGTTAGCTTCAGCTCGAATCACGTTCGACAGAAAATTAAAATGTAACTTCCTTATATCCAACAGAAGAAAGCCATCCGACGCCACAAGTATATCGTGGAATGGCGAAAAATCGTTCAGAAGATGGTGTAAGAGCAGCTCAGAGAGCATCGCGGAATCCTTGGAAGATCTCAACATAAATTATCCGATGAACATTGCAAAGGAGACAATAAAATTTTGATCGGCACAACTCTAAATATGTTCGGCGACAATCAGGCGATTCTAAAGCCTTAACTTGCGAATTTGTTCTGATATATGAACGTGTATCTTTTTCAATTTAAGGACATTAAAACGCAATACGCACGTTCCTTTGCGATGAGTTCTATATGAATAAGAGAGATCGAAGAAAATTAAAAGGCAGATAAACTGGCCAAAGCAACATGCCTTTCATTGGTTCTAAACACTTTTGTGGCTTCCAAAAAAGCCACATAGAGCAAGCAATCAAGGTATGAGAACACAATCAAAAGGTCTCGCACTGGCAAAACGTTGCACAACAAAAACAAGCGAAAGCACTCATCGAACACGACGAAATTAACGCCACCGTTGTTCAACAACAGGGACCTTAAATTACTGGCTGGATCTTTCATGTCATGTAGCGCTAAAATATCGATTGTTTAAACTAGGAAAAGGTAAAAAACAAGTCTGTCAACTTGTTTAATTTCCTCAAAACTATTCCAACAAAATGTAACTTTTTAAGATACTCTTTCTAAAGTTAAAATTAAAAAAAAAAATTGGGAAGAAAACAAATATTTCTTCAATTATTTTGACCTATATTTATCTGAATTCAGATAGTGTAGTGAATCATCTTACTTTTGGCGATAATCTTCCTAATAATCTAGGCATCAAAAAATTTCATACGATGCCGCAAGCAGTGCCGAAAACAGGCCAAAAAGAATTCAAACATCTTCATATAATAAGTGATCCGGAGCGAAATAAATCGATCTGGAGCGATTATCAACCTTCGTCGATGCCGTCGAATTTTTCGCATAACTGCCTTAATTTAATTTGCCACCTGTATCATAAATAAGAATACCGCCGGCGTCCGAAAGGACAAGACAAAGGCACGAAATCCTCGGTCCTCATTTACGAAATTTGACCCCATCATATTTTTCACTCGTTCCTTTCTCTCCCGCGCGGCCCCCCCACTTGCCGCACTTCCCGTCCCTTAAAAAACCGAATACAATACATTATCTATAATTCATATATGTTCGGTATTATATACACGAAACATATCGAAGGAGATATGTACGCGTATAGCGAGTACTTAAAAAGCGAAGAGAATAAACAATAAGAACAATAAAGAAGAAGAAGAAGCATCAGCATCATCAACGGTATAGTAGTAGGTATAGAATAGTATAGAATAAAAGGATGCGGATGGATGGGGAGAGAGAAAAAAAGGCGAATAAGGGCATTAATTCAATAAACCGAAATGTCGCCGTCGCCGTAATAAGGTAGGATGGATATCGAGGAGAAGAGAGGAAACAGGAGAAGGGAGGGTCGGGGAAAAAAGAAGTGCGCCGTCAAAGAGAACGCTGCAGGAATGATATAGTGAGACGTGGGTATATTTTAAAGTCCTCCATATAACAACATATTCGCCGCCCAAGAACAATGCGATATTCGTCCTTTTTTTCGTCATTTATCTTCGAATGCTCTTGTATTTATTTCGTTCTTATTGCTCCGTCTAAGATGCTCACTGTTGATGATTGTAGAAGTGTATCGTTGAAACTTGGATTTCAATTAATCCTTACTAATTATAGAGACGGGTGCGTGGATCGATCTGGAATGTTTCAGACAGCCGGCCCGTCCGCTGTTGATTTTGAACATTCTTTTTAGAAATTCAAACTTATTCTTCCGAAACTATTATTTTAGAAGATGTACTACTGTGTAAGTTAACAGGTTGGTCATTTGATACCAAAATATAAAAAATAAAATAATACATAATCGATATGCTCACTTAAAAGGACGTTCGAAGGCAGTCGCGGATTTCTCATTTCATCTTTTATTATCACTGTACATAACGCTGTAGCAGCTTTTAACAGAGGGACTCAACTATTTCGAGCACTTTGATTCATCGATCGCTCAACCACTGTATCGAGTTTTGTTAATCATTTCGGGGGTGGTTACTTCTGCTGGACGTCCAGAACGATGTTCATCTTTTGTGAATATGTAGCCACGTTTAAACTTATTTACACAATTGAAAATAGTTATAAGTACAAAATCAGATGTGCCGTGAACTTCATTCAACTCAGCTTTGATCTTCTCTTGATCGTGTTAAGGCTTTTAAATATAAACATTTAATCACTAATCGAAACTTAATTTTTTCCATTTTTCCACATAAACAAATATTCTTTCAACAATAAAAATAAAACCGTGTGATGGATATAACTAAGACTTATAACAGCTATCGAGTTGTAAAAGGTCTTGCTAGAAACAAACTAATTTCGATACTACGAGCGCCATATCTAGACTTAAATATTGTTATCCATTAAACTAAAGATAAAACGCTTGAAATTGTATACACGTTTACATTGCGTGCGAAGAGATAATCCCCTTAATGTGTACGACATGTTGTTCTACAAATATGCTATTAAAAATTTTTTTACGGCTCAACGGGGGTTTCCTAGCTTCGTTACTATCACCTCCTTGCCGTAAAGGGCGAAGCGCAGTAATCGACCCCCAATTGCCGAGAGTGTACTGGACGCGCTAAGAAAACTATCTCGAACATACACCGCGGACCTTCTTACCAGTAGACCACCGAGCCGAGATTATTTTTCTTAAATTGGTCGATTTTGTATCTCTGCTTAACTGTATACTTAACAGAGGGATCCGTTTCATAGGCATATCGCAAAGTACAATGTTTTCAATTTTGCACGAAAAATTTGACGTGAAGGAAATCTCATATATACAAATAGATATTGCTTGTAATAACCTTTCTTAATCATACCTTATCAATAGCCCAGACATACCATCACAGTTCAGAGTCCGTGATTTCTTATGGTCATTAAAAATACACTGATGCTCTCGATTTTTTGAAGTTAGCACAATAAAAATGAACGAAGCACGAAAAGTTCGTGCTTCGTGCTTTCGTTTTTTTTTTTAAAGAATAAAGGCACGGAAATTCGAAATTGGGAAAACTCAAACGGCAAATGTTATTCGAAATAAAAATGTATTATTAATGAAGTGAAATACATTTGAAAACGTTACCTAGAAGCGAGCGTTTTTGAAAACGGATGGAACGAAAATAGAAAAGGAAATAGAAACGTTCTCCGCACGCATAGTGAGAAGTAAAGCTAAAAAGATTGCAGATAAATTGCGTATGAACAAGTTTTAAGCATCTGGAGGGTAACCAAATATATACAGTGCTAAGATAGCTTAGCTTGCTCATCGTATTGATGGAATAATTCGCGGCAAACGCAACAGAAGGAGAGAGAAAAGTTGTTGTAACATACGGACCTGTTTCTGCCTACCCGGAAACAAGAAATGTCAAGTTTGCCGTTTTGAAAATTGCGGCATTAACTGTGAGACAGCAGCGATTGAAGGTAGAGATAAAAAAAATATTCTCGAATTGTTTCTCTCCTTTTGTTGCGTTCGCCGTGAATTATTCTATCAATACCATGAGAGAGCTAAGCTATCTTAGCATTATATATTTTTGGTTGTTGTTTCTAGGCGTTTTCTAATGTATTCTGTTTATATACATCATGATAAGCCTATCGGAATATTCACATGTGCGGTTTCCCAAAGCGCTACTATCGTCACCATCTCGTTGTTAAGTATTCAAAAAACTGCCCGAGGGAGGCTTTGGAAAACAGTACCCGGTTTATGTCGTTGCTTGCTCAAGGGTAGGCATACGTTTCTTTGGCACGAGAGGACGACAAGAATTGTCGAGTTTGTCGTTTGGAAAGTTGTGGCAGTAACTCTGAGGCAACAGCAAGAGAAGGTAGAGATGAAAAAATAGTCTCCAAACCACGCTTTCTTGCGATTAGGTTTCTTTAGATTCAAACCCCTTTTAAGCATTGGAACAACCAAAGATCAAGTTTTTACACAACCAAGAAAGAAAAGACAAATCCTGGATAATCACTAAGAGAAAAATTAACAAGTTTTAACATTCAGAACGTTCATTTCTCACATCTGCCGAGAACATCCATCGATATTAAACTATTTTAGAAGACGAAAAGAGACCTTCCTTTACATTCATAGCAATATCCGCAATTGAGGAGGTCTCTTTGTCGATTCATGTCGCAAAATCCATACATTACACCGTTCACATTCAGTCGGCATTCAACTCATTCATCGCTGAACGGAAAGTCATCAACGAGAAGAAGAAGAGGAGGAGGAGGAGGAGAACGGGTACACAGAACAGAAGTCGATGACAACGTCGTGCGGACCGGCGAAGAGCTCTCACTGGGCAGCAGAAGCAGAAACCAGAAGCAAAAAATCACCGCATCCATACGTATAATCCCCGAGAACGTGCACCGTCGGAGATGTTATAAGCCGTGGGTACGTATAAAAGGAATAAAATCTATCTGATTGTCCATCTATTGAGATAATATCGATGATGCAATATCGGCGAAGATCTCCCGTTCCGAATGCCCTTTTGCCGAACGATCGTAAATTATTATTGGCCGCTCGGTATCTCGCATTTAAAAGGAATCGAAATAAATTCTAGATTCCTACGTACGATCGCCACGTTTGTTCATACATAGTGTACTTACAAGAGGCTTGTAATAGTTGTAATACCGATTTAGAACCGCTTTAATTTGAGAATTATAACATAGATTTCTAATGCAGTTCTAAACTGGCAGTTCAATGAGAATTGTTGTTGCCTAAAGTTAACGACCTTATCCCCCTCTACAATAGATACTTTATTTTATTTTTTATTTTTACGATTCTTCACGATATTCACAAGAATTTCCCAAAATAACTTCCACAGGTAACTTTGTTTTAAGTTATTTTGTATTTCCACGCCTAAAACGGTTTTCAAAAATACTCCGTACGGAACCATAGAACTTACCAAAGCAAATCAAAAGCTCGAATGAGTAGAGATCGATTGGAATAACTTTTCTCCGGTATCCCTTCTAATTTACCCGGAAATGCCTATATCTTAGATACTAAGCCCGAGTAAAGCGGAATAGCAACCGCAAAACCTCCGCCGTATAAACATTTTTCTTTCTTTTCCCCCAACGCTCCTGCGGAACAACGCAAATTTATTTATTGACCAGAATCATGCATTCCCAGAACTAGCTTTTTCTATTCCGGGGTCGGACTTGAAACATGGCCCTCACGTATTTACCGCGGAGACGAAACCTAATCTCGCTGAAAGGTTTTTCACAATCCCAGCCGCTACGAAACCGTGACAATAACAAACACTTCCGGCCCGGTTATATAACCCGAAAGCGGAAAACCGACGAACCGATGGTTGTTGAGTTTACTCTTTGGCGTTTGTTTTACGTCCTGTTCTAATTCGGTCTAATTTGAGTTGGGTTTATTGTTCGCGGTGCATTAGGTCAAATAAATTTGCCTTGCCGAGATCGGAGTGCACTCCGAGAAAGCTGTAAATTTGCACGAGCTGTTTGGGAAGAGGAACTGCGAACGCAAATAAAAGAGAGATTGATTAATTAAGTTTTAAGTACGTATGCTCTAGCAGTGCCGAGTTGCGGGGACTTTTAATGTGTTCGAAGCTCGGATACTGTTACGCGCTGTAATCACTTAAAGATATCATTTTAAACCGTAAATTTCGTGAAGTTACCTAATTAGAATTTTACAAAGAATATTATTGTGCTTTCGTTCAAAATTAATCCTTCGTTGGTTGGTTTATGTAGCTTTTAAACAATACACAGGAATATTGATTTTTTTTTGTTTTACTAATTTAATTAAATTTAATTAATGAAATCAAAGCCTCATTAAACACTGATAGATGCACTAACCACTGCACCGCAAATTTGAATCCTTTTGTTGTATATCTAGCTGTTACGATGGTTGCAAATGTATTGCAACATCTCGACAGATATACATTTATTTGCATGCCAAGCGTACAATATAATTAACACACTCATATATTAATATATGCACGTTTGTTAATGTTTGGTTATTTTTATTTAAAAATACAAGCAAGTTTTTTTTACTTAATTATCATATCTACCTACTACCTGCCTAATACAATGGCGGACACCCTCCAAGGTCTTTTAATTGATAAAGAACAAATTTTGAAAATCCAAGAATTCTATGGATAATAAAAATACAACATAATGAAAGCATTTAATGCTTATAGAATGACTTAACAACCGCATTTACCAAATTTGTTACTGCTTATTTTGTGGCACTTACCACTTACCTTGATTTGGTTTAACAGGTTTATTTAATGTAAGAATTATGTCTCTTCTGTGTATTTAACTTGCTAACACTATCAAATATAAAAAACGAAGCTTGAAGCTCCAATAGCATAGTTATCTTCATCAGAAGCTTTTGTTTATGGACGTTAGTGTACAATAACAAAGGATATAAATTTAACAAAACAATTATATAGAAAACTCGCGAGCAAACTTTAATGTACGTTCAATATATACACGTTTGTGTGCTGCAGACAAACATCAAATTAAACTGATTAAACTACGTTGTTGAAACGTACAACGTACATAGAAAAGCAACTGCTACGGTGTGTTGTCTTATCCCAGGAATCATGAATTGAATTAAATGATCAACACTTCGGAATATCGACGATCCTGCGGACGAAGAATTTCAGCGAACGATTTGACACTTTGTCGCTCAGTTTGTCAGCTGACGAACTTTCAATTAAAAGGACCAGTTTCGCGATTTTCCGAACCATTTGGTGTGTGACCGAGCCTTAACAATAGTTATCTTGTCCACCATACGTTTGTTCCGACGTACTCAGAAAGACTGTAGGATAAGGAAAATGAAGTATAGCTGACGTATTGCGCTGACGGTCTTCAAAGTTTATTGCATCAGACCTCGTATATGTCATACTTTCAAATTAATTGAATTATGTTATTAACATAAATAATAATTTATGGTAAATTTTTAATATTACCAGAAAACCGTTTATAACTAACACTAAAATAGCGGCATGCTCTTCACCACTCCAAGTTCAATTAATTAATCTAGAGCAGCTGCTTCGAGAATACGTTGATCTCCATTATCCACCGTATGACCGAATAATGTAAGGAAAAGTTTAATTTTGACTTGCGTCTTCTATCCCTACTCTCGAGAAGAAGAAATTATTTACAACTATCTACTTTTGCCAACTGAACACTCTAATACTAAGATATGCGAGAAAATACGAAAAAATAGATAAGAAGGTCTCTAGCCATTGCAGCATGAAACGTAAAACATGTATCCGCCATACCCAAATAAATCAAAAAGACTAGAATAGGACAATGGTCCAATGTCTCTGTTTATCAAACTTGGCGTCTACATACCTACGCCAAATTCTGTAATTTAGGTTAGGAATGTAGTTTCTTGCAACATTTAATTCAAGATTCTAAGCAAGTAAATTTACAATAGAAAAACGAACGAACAATCAACAAACAACGATTGATTTCTTCATTAATCGATTCGTAAAACTCCCTCAAAATAAAAGAAACTTTATTGTTTAAGAAATTCCGCGACCTTAATCCGGCAGAAATCCGCAAAACACTCACATCTTATCAGCAGTCCGAAAGATAAACCGAACATGAAGGAAAAATCGGGAATTTATAAAATTACAAGCAGTGACTGCGACAAAACCTACATCAGTATTCAACGAGAACATTAGATGTTACAGATGCAGTAGGATCGCTGAATGTAGCACACGAAACCGAGCATAATACTAAATTAGAAACTTGATTAAGGACCTAACTTCGCCGCTTACTTCGCTGCTTACGAAACTATTTACATAGAAAGGCGCACAAATTTGATGAGGAGAGAAAACAGATCGCTGCCCTATTCGGGATTATTCGTCTCTGATTTATTAAGGTAGAATTGAAGACATGTTTAACGTTTCGTGCTACGAGAGTCTGTTTTTCGATATGTTTTCATCTAACCTAGTTTTAAGGTGTATAGGCACCAAAAGTAGATACTCGTGAATAACTATTCTTTTTCGAGAGTATCCTTCGGTCGTATGGTTGATAATAGGGATCCACGCATCCTCCAACCAGTAGTTCCAAACTAATTAGTTGTGGGGTGCGGAGTGCGCCGACACTTTAGTGTCGTTTGCTATACTACCTCGCAGTTCTTGTTACAATTATTTATAAGCAACTCCCAATACGCAGCTTTTCCTTGAGAAATTTATTTATTGCCTAAGGGAATTTTTTCTTTAAAACTCCTTTATTGTGTTGTTATTATTAAATTTGCACAGTTTCATTAAAATTTATCAAGTATTATTTCGCAACATTAATTAAACAATGTCTTCTTCCTTTATGAATATGGTTTTACTAAATAGTTGAAATTAAGAAAATGGATGAAAGTTTCAAAAGTAAAAAAGTGTTGGATTTGTGGCTATTTGACTAAATTTAATTTTCATGGTACAATCATTAAAACCAAATATCATCCAATATAAAAGAATTTATTTGGTAAGATAACAGAAACCTCCGCTTGATATGTATTTTGGACGGATCTTACAACGTCACAAATAATAACCGACAAAAGAGTAAATTCAGTGACCCAAATAAGCTCCTGTTCGTATCTGAGATCTAACCGTTAATACCACCAGTAATAACAGCCATCATCTTCTTCATCATGATTCTGCTCCGATGCCAACGCGACACGGCAAAAGTAATTCTGCTCGACGGTGCGCTGTGTTTTAATTATCTGCCGTTTTGACGTCGACATCAATTACGTGTCTAATCTTATTAGCGCAATTTGTTGGCAATGAGACCGGAAAAACGGCGTAATGAACGTTGTTGCCACGTAGGTAAGCGAGACGAGAGGTGTTCCGATGGAAACGGCGTTCCCTCTTCGACCGCCGCCATTCCGATGCCTTACCGCTGCGATGCCTAATGATCTTGTCATTTGTAATCGGTGCCAGCCTCTAACTGGATTAAGCCTACACGTTCGAATGTTCGTGACTACGGAGATGTACGCTACGAACAATGAACGTGTGCAAGATCGTTGCGTTTAATGACCACACACAGTGATTCTTGCAGGGATTAATTTGTACAGAAGAAGAATGGACATTCTGCAGACAAATAATAAATAATATCTTGGAATATCGATGCGGAAGGAATTTACCAGGACGTGAACGAAAATCAAAATGGAAACGGAACACTGTTCATTCTTTTGAGTTAGGCGAGTAAGATGTTCGATGCTTTAGTGCTTTATTTTTCATAAAGCATGCAAACAACAAGGATATTAGGAGGAAATAGAACGCTTCGAATTATAAGCCCATAACATAGGATAAGGTATTAAGATCTTTACTTGTTGCACAACAACAGTATCGCCGTTGGTAAATAATTTTTACACTTTTGGAACGATCTTGGAACTACCACGTAGTATTCTTCAGTTGACATCTGCTAAAATTTCGACGAGATTTCGAATAGTGTTATTTTGAGAGCTGTTGAAAGTGAACAGTGAACAAAAGGATAATACCGATCACTGATTGAATTTCCCTTCTTGGATGGGAAAACATGTTCAGAAGTAAAGGAGAAATTGGATGTAATTTATAAGACCCGCATACCTTCGATGACCACCATCAAGTACCAGTCTAATGAATTTAAATGTGGACGAACGTCTGACTTTGATCAGGGGTAAGAAGTTCATGTTACGGTGTTAGCAGACTGCCGGGTAGAGATTAAAGAAAATGCTGATATAGTAAACATCTCAATTGAACGCCCAGAAAAAGCTATCGGGTAAATGGATGCCGGGTCTGCTGACGAACTATCAAAAATCGAGTGATTACTTCAAAACAATATTTGGACAAGATTTAATATAAAACGAGTGAATTTCTGTGACGTTATGTGACTGTTGATGAGGATCATTATACACTAGAAACCTAAGAAGGCTAAGCAGCTTGTTTCCGGCGAACGTGCACCGAAGAAGACGAATACGATTCTTTCCGCCGAAAAAAATGTGACGATGATTTTTAGATGCGCAAAGCATAATCCTAATTAACTATTTGAAGAAGGAAAATGTAATCACAGAAAAGTATTGTACTGATTGTTCGCATGAAGGAATTCTATCATACCGTAATGCCTCGGCTCACTCATGAACAATGGCTGGAGTAAACTAGTTTGTTACTCCATATGTCCATATTCGTCAAAACCGGTGTCTTCTTTCTTTTTACAAGCTTAAAAAAATAGTTTGGCGAAAAGCCGTTCACATCAAATGACGAGATCAATTATGCAGAGTTCGACAAATCCTATTACATGAACTCGTGTATATAAGTTACAAGGAGATTATGTCGAGAAATAAATGTACTAAAGGCAAAACAATTGCATTTCTTTCATTAATATAGTTATTATCATATCATCTTCGTACTCTTCAACGTTTACCACTTATTGTTAGAGGTTATTAGTCCGCATTGAAACTCTTTTTGCAGCGCCAATAGCCACATTTCTTTAGATAATAAATTGAATTATTTTTAAATCGACATTAAGTATGAAATTTTAAAAGAAATACAAGATAGAATCGTCGTTATTAGCGCCACAAGCAATGATCTTCACCATGTTGCGTTGTAGCAACAATAAAATCAAGCCTTTTCGAGGTTTAGAATCTGCAGCGACTTATATAGTGAGTAGCACTCTATTCTATCTTCCCCATATGCAGTCGATAATACTTCCGCAGAAATGACACCTCCTCACTTCCCTTTACTTCGAGTCTTTAATATTCATTCTTAATGTAACTTCTTCCTATAAAAACGTAGAAAATAAATTCGCTTTTGCCTTTAAAATCTACATTTTACGGTTACCGATATTCATTAATGTTGTTGTTCGCTAGATCGCGACCTCAAATTGCATAATATGGTATTGGTAATATTGTAAAGCTGTAAGAATATAAGGTACTATCAATATGAAATGTATTGTGGTTGACAGTAATTAATATTTAACAAAATCTACGCATAACAAATGAGTGAATAGACGCGAAAACAGGCAAAGCAAAACAAGACTTTTCAGCTCAAGTCACCTTTGAGAAGAGAAGTACTTCAAATTTTTCAAATTTCAAACAAATTTTTATTGAGTGTGAGGAAAACACAGGGTTCCCATACAGACAAGGCTCATAAACGTCAAATTTTTAACGTTAACTTCTTCTTTTCTGGTAAACGTTATTATTGCAGCTTATTGTTAGTCAAAATACTATATACGCAACACTCCCGAATATACCAAGGAAACATGTCTTTAAATTAAATGTGCAATGAAATGTTGCCATTGAATAGAATTATACTTGTTACATAGGAACACTTGAACATTAAGCATCTGGTTTCATAACTAAACAATTGCAATAAACAAAGGAAACGTTTGGAGTCTTTGTATATCTTAACATTTTTCAAAAATATGTACATAAATAAATGTATGTGTAGCTGTTAAAGCCTACCATCCATAGTTTCGTTGCTTTTATCCTCGCGATGAAACAAATCGTGGCAAATCGCAAGCTTGTGTCAGAATACATTTGCAATTTGCCATATCATGCTTTAACGTGATGATCAGAACGAATGGAAAAGAAAATAGTCTGTGGCAAGCTTAAAACAACATTTTTTTCATCTTTTAGAAAAGAAAATAGAACTAACACCAACAAATGTATATGCTCAGAATCAAAAGTCGGGTTTAATTAATTCAAGTACGTAACATAATGTCATTTACTTTGCTCTAATAAGCACGGATTCTTTCTTTAATTAATCCAATGTAAAATCGCATATCTCTATATTTCCTGTTAACCTGTTGCAGCATGCAAAACATCACAAATAGATATATCCCGGTGTTTTGTGCTGAGGCGCGAATTTGTTCATACCGAATATTTACAAGTTTGAATGCAATAAATCACCACTTGTTCGACCCTTTAATTGTTGTTAAACTATTGTTGCAAAAATAAAAATGGAGAGATATAAAAATGTGTTTAATTGAACTACTCCCATCCATTTTTTTTCTGAGCTTGAGCTTGACTCTCTAGATCAGAACGAACAATATCGAGCACTTGGTATTATTAAAATGGTAGACAACGGCTATAAAATCAAATGACGATTTATAGACACCACGATCGATGCTACCAGAGCAAAAAGGAGTAGATTTATGACGTCAGTTGAGTGTAGGCTTTCACGACCTACGACCGCTATGGATTACGATCGTGAAAGCCTACATTCAATTATTGGACGCCTATACGGGGAGGAAATTTGTTATCTTCGTTATTCGAACGCCAGTATGCTCGCTACTTAAAAAGACGTGGCACATTTAAAACAACAAGATTTCTGATTGTCTCTCGATGATTAGAGAAACCGTATTCAAGTTGCAAAAAATCTTAAGGAAAATCGTCATAACCAGCAGCAATCCGCTAAAAATCAATGTTAACACAACATTTGAGCGACATTTGGAAAATTCATAACCATCAGTATTATCAGATCTGAACCTAGCAGGTTTTTGGCCGTGGACTTATGCTGTGTTATTATTTTGTATCACCGGAAAAAATAAAGTTTAAAGCTTTGGATCTTAGAAAATGCAAAGTATATATTGTCTATGAAAAATTATATTTACTTTTGGCTCTGACTTTCTTAAACCAGTTCTAGTTTCTATTAATTAAGGTATTACTTTTTCTAATTTTATCATTAAAATTAGCAATAACTACTTAGGATTAAAAGTTTTAATAGAAAAAAAAGATAACGCTCACAAGCCCAACCATGTTCTAATAACATTCTCAGCTTCAAATGTATGCATTTCGTAAGATCCTCTCTCTATTAGGTACGCTCCTAGATCAGCATACATTACCTTCACATCATGAACACCATTTTTTCTGTTCGTCGTTTTTTAAGGACATAATTATTTTGCTAGTGGGTGTTTTGATCGATTAAGTGTCAGCATACATGAGCCATCTCAATCGTTATTAAAAAGTATATGCGTATATGAATGAAACCTGTCAATTACGCAGATAGGGGCATGCTTAATTTAAAAATTAGAAATGCGTGCCAAGATTCACTCGTTGCGGTCGCAACAACACGAAGAAGAAACAACCTCGTCATCGTTGCAGAAGATCTCACTGCTGTTTTAATTGAGATCGCGTGGATCGATGTCTTGAATTTCTCTTTTCACTAAATATGGAAGCTTGGACTGTTGCATTCTAGCATATATAAGCTGTTGATAATGCCCGACGTTTGACGATGTTGAAGAAAGTAGGATGGATGAAGCAATATGTACACACGTATATAAGGCGTCTAATATTTAGTGGATAAAATAACGTACAATTATTGGAGATAAAAATGTTGAAATCGTAAACTTCTACCCACAAAAAAGAATTTAATATCGCGTCTATACAGCGGATTCTTTACTATCTCTTGTGAAACGATGTTAAAAGTATAATCAAACAACTCATTGGAAAAAGAATGGCGTACGTTTATATCGATTAATAATTAATGCATTGCTTCTTCTGTACGACTTTGTATTATTAGATTTTTTTTCGCTGATATTAATTTTAACAAGACAAGAGATATTAATTTCAAGAATGAATATTTTTCATTAGGTTAGCTAAGGAGCAATTGAGATGTAACGTATTTAATACAAATTAAGCTAGAAAATAGAACATCCAGCGTAAGCGAGTCAATTCTCACATAGTCGGATGTTATTGACGACAAGGAAATTTATATATATAGTAACAATATCGATATTCTACATATCCAATAATCTTCCATGCGAGTCTTCTACCCGTATACTAGATAGACAAATACTAGAAGCTACTTACTATCAACCCCGATAGTGCTCCAAACCATAATATCTTATTCTATCGCATACGAAAACCAGGTGGAAAATATAATCATTCCCTATTTTCCCAATAACAGCCATAAGTACTGAAAATGTTTATAGGATATCGGACCGCTTATCCTGAATGTTCTGTTAATATTAATAATGTTCACTTTTCACTACAATGAGGACGTTCGGTATAGTTTGCTAGCGGGTGTTATTCGGCCAAGCGTCTATTGCATATATAGAGTAGCGCAGATAAATTGAAAGCTATATAAGCTGCAAAACAGATCTCTGTTTTGACAAAGATCTATTCAAAATAAAAACGTAAGCTTCCACGGCCAGAGTCTGTTGAAACTAGCACCGGGAACACGGTCCGGGTTTTCCGGGTATTCAATATTCATTTGACGTGAACTACATTCCATCAAGCCATGTTTTCAAGTTTGCAAACAGAAAGAAAACGCAGGAAGGTCAACCTTATTAGTAAATATGGCACATAGGATACCAAATCGTAGTGTAACTAGATTAACTTTGCTGCAGCAATTGCCGATAAGCGGACCGATGCATGTAGCCCTCTTATCCTTAGTTCAGCATCGAATCGGTCCGATAAATCGCCGAAGTAATGCCTCGTGATTGTTACTCCCTTCTCCAAAGAATTAATTAAGCTTATACCCGGCGATGTTATGGTGGCGAAGGAATCGTCACCATAACCTTTCCGGCTGGTGGAATCTTCGCCTTCACCCGGCATTCACCGTTAATTTTATTATTTGTATGGTTCCTAGTCGCCTAAATAGGGTGACTTGGTTGCACCCCTTTCTTGATTTTTTTTATATTTGACGGTAGTCATCGAAGGTACATAGTCCTTATAAACTGCATTCAACAGCTCTTTGATTTCTGCACACGTTTCTTCGTCACTTTCAAACTTTGCCGTTACTATTTTTCCATGATTCCACAACAAATACGCAAAAAGCATCATCATCATTGAGCTCTTTCGATTATAGTGTTCTCAAATGAGGACAACCACTTCTCAATTGTGTTGTCCGACTTGTTTTAACCATTCTATTATATTGTCCTAGTTTGTAAAGAACGTATCCTTTCAATCTTTTAATTGATAATAATAATAATTCAAATATATTTTGAATGTATGATTATTTTAAAGAAAAAAAAACAGTCGCATCGTAGCAAATTATAAATTTTTCTGTTCAACGGCTTTAAATCGTGACCAAAAAGGTTGAATAAGTAAACTGCAAACACCATCTTACAAAATATAAATTCCCTAATCCCCCCTCATCCATCATATTCCCCCTAAACCCAGAATTCGACGTTCATGTGCCCTTTCCAAGGGCGTCGCGTAATGAAACCCCGCAACCGTTTGAATTACCTTTTGTCTTGAAATAAAACGTTAACGTCTCACCACTTAAAATAACTTTAAAACTTAACCACTTAGCGAAATACGTGTTCTGTGAAGAGCGACTCGAACTGAAAGGGGCAGCCTTTTCCCTCTTTTGTTATCGGTAGCACATTTAATGTAGACAACATTCTATATTCTTACAAATTAAATTTTCAGTCAACGAAATTTATTTCTTTAACAATATCATGCGAGATCGCGATCTAATGTCTTACGACGTGATATTAATGAGTAGAGAGAACAAAACCGAGTGAAATCATACCTGTTTTCTGTTTATTCGCTCCAATAAAGATATTATTTCACTCGCTTTTGTCCTCTCTTATTAATCAGTATTGGCAATGTAAAATATGGCTATTTCCAACCGGACTTGACGACATATGTATTACCAAGTGATATATATTTAACTTTAGAACTTATAATAAAGAGAAAATAGAATTTACTTTCTTCTATATTAAAAAATAAACAAATATTTAGGATCTGATTTTGCCGGCTGGATAGCGACTTACCTAATACGAAAAGGGACAAAGAGAAAAGGCTAGAGGTTTCGTAAGCCGTTGCAATAACCAAAAGTGAGCTAAAAAATGTTTAACTTTCACAAATGTTGTCGACCGCTCTTCATGCCATTAATGACAACGATTTTACGAGCAACTATATGCTCTTATGCGTTTTCAATGTTTTACAGGAACTACTGCAGGATGTTCAAAGCACAAATGTATTATAAGCGCTATTGACCTCTCGCACCTCGTTCATCGGGTCAAGCAGTATTTGGCCGGTTTAGTTATTTAACCTCCAAGTTTTCCAAACATCGTCCTAAATTATTATTTATGGGGTTGACTCAAAAATGAAGTTTAAGTGAAAGCCGATAGAGTTCGAGCCGAAGAGACGAAGCAATCAGGAAAACAACGAGGGCCCTTCGTAGATGAAATATGCATCGATGGACCGAATCTAATTTTATGTTTCCTTCATTTATTGGGCTAGCAGCGTACTAGTTGAAGAATAGCGTTTGTTGATTTGTTATTTGTTACAGTGTGTCCCCGTTATGTACAAGTTGTAGGCATGCCAAAATATTTAATACAAAACCTTGCAAAACAGTATCAAAGATGCTTTAACGAAAAAAAAAAAGCATTCTGAGTAGGTTTAAAGCCAAAATTATATATTCGCCTACTAAAAATCTCGCAGTGAAAATCTACAGCTTCACCATCACTATACCCATGCCTCATTGTTTCATTTATAGCGCACATACCTATTTCTATTTCCAGTCGATAATTGCAAATTAGTGGATTAAGTAATAAGCAACATATGTTAGACGTAGGTAGAACCTTTATAACTCGTAAAACGGCAACGGAGAAAAAAAAACGATATATGTCATACGTCAACGATTTCCAAGAAGGTTGTGATACACATTTTATAAATAAGCGAGCGTTTACGAACCGAAATTGATTCGAATTACGTAACACAGCAAGAGGATGATTTTCCACACGCAGGTGCAGGAGGTATTATCAGCAAGTGGGTAGCGGTTTTATACAAGCACGAGCCCGCACTATCAATTACGTATTTATCGATGGAGATAAATCGACGGGCGAACACGTCGAGTTAGCAAACGTCCAATCACGCTTTACGATTAGTAATTGGATGATTATATATGTACATGCTGGCCGCAAAATATGTAGATCTCTATTAAATATGTAAATGGCCATATTATATATGTATATATATATGGTTGATAAAAAAAGAAAACTAGTGTCGAAGTTGGTAATACGTACATTTTAATAGAAAAGCAACTACCCAAAATGTTTGAATCCTATTAAGGCAAATGCATATATTTAACTTCTATGTCGGTTAGCTTCAAAGTCGAGTAATCAATAACATTACCTTACCTTAATTGGAATTAGCGGCTTATTTCGTATTTTTAAGGTTGGGAATAGTCGGGTACTTTGTAAGGTACTATAAAGTGTAGGATCTATTTATTTTCTTTTGCTAATAGAAATCAATTGAGGAATTAATAATAATAGCAGCGTAATCCGTAACAGACAGTTGTTGAAATGTTAATGAAATGGTAATGTAATTATTATTTTTTTTATTAAAAGGTTTAAATAAATTGTTTTCTCTCGATTATTTAACCAAATAGTGCTTATTGAAGTTTTACGATGTACCTCGATGTTCGTTCTTAAATGTTCTGGTTCAAAGCCGCACTCAATTCAAAACCAAATATTTCCTTCTTCGAATTTTGATGCTATAAGGTCAAAATAGATTTACTCTCCTCCGCGGCCGCAGTTCATACCATAAAAAAAAAGACGGCCTGATCCGAGAACAGGATCATACGAAGATTGCTACTGAAGATCAGGAAATTTAGCTAATCTTTTATGTTTTCAATTTTCATCAGTAAAGGAGTACATTGTAATAATTTTTCTACGTAACCTGTTCTTTTAAGCCATCCTCAAAGAGTTTTTTCGAACACCCCGTAAAGGTTCTTTCAAAACCGGAAACAAATGAAAAATGGGACCGGTGACTAAGATGGAGGCGGAAGCGATTTCCATCGTAAATCGCTCGAAACGTCCTTTGTCCTTCTTGCGGAATGGTTTCTTGCATTATAAGTGTTGCAATAACGAACACTTACGCAACTTTCCAGTACGTTTTCTGACTAGTGCCTGCCGTAGTGGTTCGCATAAAAAAATCGAATAATACTTTACGTTAACTGTATAAAAGCAATCCCTTCGCAATCCTTGAATACAGTAAGCATTACCTATGGTCGGACCTGCGCGCTCAGTGGAGGCCCTTCTTCGGCTTTACATTCTTTGAATTGACTTTTCTTGTCTCAGGATTGAAATAAGGAATCCGCGTTTCGCAAGTGGCTATTATCCCTTGCCAAAATTCGTCACCGTAACGGGCTAACAGCTCTTGAAGTTGACGACAAGTGCCAGAAGTGCTGAGTTTCTGTTCCGGTCCTAATAACCTTGGCGCCCAGCGGGTTGAAACCTGGCTTAGGCCCAAGCAATTATGTAAGATGTCATTAACTTGTCGTGTACCTATTGCTAGGCATACGATTAGTCATTCGCTTATCCTGTTTCGGTAGGTCCTTCACGGTAGCAATGTTTCTTTCGTTTACCTACGTGCTCAAGCAACCATTGCGTGAATTGTCTTCTAATGATGATCTACCAGTTTCGAAATAATCGATCCACCGATATACACTACCATTAGATTCTGCAGATTCACTACACGCTACTTCTATACGTTGAATAATTTATGAAGATTTCACTCCCATTCTCCGCACAAAGAGGTGTTATTGCTCTTTAAGATTGAACCATGGTTACAAAAACAGTGCTACGAAAACGCGTCCGTATTTGTTGAACACCTGTATCAGACTGAACTATATTGCATTGGGTAGCTGTATAAATATGTGAAGATTTATCTATCATCATCTATAGCATTGCCTATAAGTTCTGCCTAATTTAATTGGAGCACAATTCCTAGAGCTTTAGAAGCATCCCTCGTACATAGTCAAAGTCGACATTTTGAACTTATTTTAGCGACGACTAAAAGAAATTAGGAAAAATTCTAACTATAGCCGGATCTGCTGCTAAAATTTTAAATTGATTTTTATGGCACTGGCAGGAATGAACTAACTGCACGGTTTTATGATGCACCACCCTGAAATGTTAACGTCGGGCACATATGTATCTTCTTTGTGTTTCCAAGAAAACGAATGTTACCTCCATTACTCAAAGATGTAAGTAAACTATACGAATGTATCTGGCTGAATGGACTGTGAACATTTTTTGAAATATCTCGTTTATTTTATCAAGCCCAGCTGAACAAACACTGATTTTATTTATTCTAGATAGCTTCAAGCAGTAATAAAGCAAAAGAGAATAGCATAACAATGCGCACGTCGCCTCCGCATTGCAGCAGCAACAAGTTACAGCGCTTTGATCTGTGGTTTTCGGATCATTTAAAAAAACAGTACTTGAAGGATTTTTATATGACAAGTCACCCTACCGCCATGCAGGAAGCAATCGAACTATGTGGAATCAACAGGGAAGGCATCAAAGGATTCAATAAAAGTGATATTCCATCCCTTTAACGGAAATGTCTTCGATTTCGCAGATTTCGTTAAATTCGAAATGTTATAACGACAAAATTCCAGGGCCATTAATAAACAATATGCCAATACAAAAAGGAAGATTCAGAGAATTTAAGAAGCACTCGCGTTAGGGAAGAATTGAAAAGGCAAAAAAACAAATTTTACTTGTGTAATACATACTTAAAATTTGGTTCTTTATGCCTCTCCCAAAAGGCATTGAAGACAGGTAGCAGAATTTAATTACTTTTTGAAAAATAAATGTCCGTTTCCTTAGCTTTAAATACGTTCAATATGTAAATGAAGCAGTGCGGTTTACTTGCTTGATCAACTTATGTTGATAATAATCCCAAAAAGCTCCCCAGCACTACTTAGACAATTATACCAGTTTAAAAAACTTCTTAGTGCTTCGATACATTCGAACAACGTACCAAAGTTTTATGATACCAGCTTATCTGGCAATTCATGAATTGCAACGTCTACATGCAGCCATGAACTTTGCGGAGATGTCTCACTCCTATTCTACAACTGTTGAATAAAGACTATTGTTGTTAAAATTGTCTTAAGTTTCGATCAATACATTAATCATTACATCAAGCTGTTCTCTGGATTCAGGTAAATTACTATTTGAATATTCGGATCCATTATTCAGTTCTTTAGGTCCGGATTCACTGTCAAACATTTCGTTTTCAAATTCATTATCCCAGATGTCGGATCCGTATCGCATTATTTTGGAACAGAAGTTACTACTTTCCATAATGCTATTTAAAAAGGCTCCTGAGGTTATGACAAGCTTAGAACAAGCTTATACACCTCATTCGGCCGTCACCACACTAAAGAAAGAATCGGAACCAACCAGTAGGTCCGGATCCAAGAAGCTGATGGATATAAATCTGAGTCCGAATTCGGGCCCTAGAATCCGGAGAATTTAGGATCCAGGCACTGTAACGTGATCAACATAATATTTAGAAGATATCTCCCTTCTTCAAAGTTACAAAGCAAAATCCTTTTTATAGCACTGTGAAGCATTCGGTGATAGTTTTCTTTATTGTACAGAGAATGTTTGCACGCTGCTCGTGAATATGGATGAAATACGATATTTTTGCCGCTTCTGTAGACATGCCAAGCAATTGGTCGTTGTGATACAGGGACAGCTAATACAAAGGACAGCTTGCAATAACGTGTTCTCGTACATTTTGATCACGTACTTACCGAATTTCATTGATTTCAAATAATTTCTTCACCATATATGAGACCTTACATAATAACTAATACTCCAATTAAACCTTCGTAAACAAACGATTGCATATATGTAGTCTTGCAATTAATTGTAGCAATTTGGTTCTTATTACTATTTACTAATAGTTGTGTATTTCTAACAGGTTTTCCGAGTGAACGAATGAATGAAACTCGGCAAATAACTTTATCTCGCCTATACATCGACATATCGATACACGGTTTATGTAAATAGCCTATCTAAACGAAAAGAAAAAAAAGACAACGACGTGTAGGTTGTGAATGAACGTGTTACTTTATAACGACACGCAGTTGACGACGCTTGCTCACCGTTCGGCCACTATCGAAATGCCCGCAGTTCTAAGCATTAATGAAGTGAAGTGTGCTAACCATTACCGGCCCGCCATCAGCCAACTCGCGGGATTATGGAGTTATAAACGGAGTGCGTATTACGCATATGCATGAGCTCACGCTTTCAGGCGCTTATTTACGCTTACGTGAACGTTTCCATTTCTCGTTTGTGTTCGTGCTCGTGTGTTGCCGTCTCCGCAATGGAAAAATATCCGTACGTTTATAAACACGCGAAGTTTTCTACCATGCCTGTCCGTCAGACGGGCGATCTCGCTGAGGTCAAAAGAACGTGGCGAGTAGGTTGTGAATGGTTGCGAACAGCTGTCACAATTGCCGTCTATTATCAGCGATATCGGTGGTAGTATTTCATACAGGTCGATTGATTTGCAACCTCTAAGCATGAAATTGCTACCTTGTTCAAGTTCGAATGGAATCAATCCATTTTTGGGAATAGATTTTGAAATTTATGTTAAGTCGGGATTAAATGAAAAGAAAACATTTATAGTTTTGTGGAAGACCAAATCAGGCGCTTGAAATAGATTATTTTTACGATTAACCAAATAAAATTGACCATTAAAATATAGAAAAACAAACACTAAACAAAAGGTGTTCCTTTCTTATCAAAATACATGTCTTAAATTTGATAATTAAGCAATATCAGATAATTATAATATAAAATTATTTAAAGCAACATGCAACAAAAAATAATAATAATCTGTCATACAAGGTGTTTCGGTGGCAGGGAATTCCTCTACAAGTCGTGAACAGTGACAGAAAGGAAAGAAATTTGTACAAATTATTGCAGGATCTATAACGTAAAATTATATCAATTTATATAGAGTGTTTTGTAACCCCTGTAGAGTTTTCAATTTTATTTTTTTCAATACAATACCACAATATTATTGCAAATTTAAGAGGACCAATAAGGTACAACATACCTTAGGCCTAGATCTGTAAATATCCGAGTTTAATCGTTGAAATCTTGCTTAGTTTTCGAAAAATATCACCTTTCGGATTTCTAAGAATCCCATTTTCCAAACAGCTAAATCTCACACATCCGATGAGAGCAAAGTAGCCTTTTATTGAAAAGAAAAACATTTTTCCGTATAATGCCGACTTTATGCCCGTCACTGTATTCCCTTGGTTTGTTAATTGAGAACAGTTATAAACTCGCAGAATATTAACAATGTTTCACGTCTTTCTTCAAGGAAATATAAAACTGATCTAACAACAAGTTAAGGTATTGTTTAATATATAATAATCATCAAAAATGCTTATTATTTCATTTTTATCGTTATCAATTGAGCTATCCTACCAAATAGCGACTCTGCAAGAAGTCTGGGATTACGATCTTAAGTTCAATGGCCATATCACACAGTGTATTTATACTGCACAAAACAATTAAAAAAAGAGCTGTATTACAATAAAAATTGTTTATCCGTATCTCACTGTAATTACTGCGACGTAGTATATGATCCTTGTATTGATGTCCTGACTTCTCGTAGGATTCTGGGAATTTAGAACTCTTGCGTTTGTCGTTTCGTTTATAGTCTGAGAAGAGTTCAACTTCATATTTCGCACGAACGTCCGACTTTGGAACGGTTAAACATGGAGAATCGTCGCCGTTTCCGTTTGTACACCTTTTATTACATTTTAATCACGACATCCTTTCCGTATCTCCGCTCTAGATTTACCTTTAGAAGCGATGTGCACAATACCAAAAACATTTTCTTCATTATATTACTCCACCAACTCATCGTACCGCTCTTTTTGAATGCTCCTTTTCCTACAACATTGCGTATTTTATAACACGTTGCCATTGTGTATGTCTCACCATGTCTCTAGATGCTTTTAAAGTGCATGCGTTCCATGATTTTAAGCTCGGTATTGTAATCTAATCCTTACGTCTTGTACCTGAACTTAATCATATGTGCATCCTACGAGTATCATATTATTCCTAAATATTTGTGGTCACACTGAAAGACAGACGGTGTTGCACACTTGAATTGAATTAGTAACATTAAAGAAACTAAATTGATGGCGAAGGCATACATATTGAAACAAAAAAGGCAAAAAAGTGGACTGTCGCTTCAAAGACGGTACATTGCGGAGAATCTCAGAACACCTTTAGCTCCTGGATATGTTAAAGTATGATAATTTATTTTCCTGTCTTTAGAAATAAATGCGAATGTTTTCCTTTTTTTCGCGACAAACATCCGCGCCAATGTCTGGCACTTCGTTGTCGTACCTTTTAAATTATGACTAACTTTATTCCTCTCAAGATGTTGCCAAATTCCGAACCAGCGCGGAATGCGGCGTTGTACCAACTACTGTTCGGATCGCTGTTCGTGCAGCGATACAACAGTTGTAAATAAACCGATGAAACATATGTCATATTACTCCTGAACATAACAATGGACTCATAAATAAGGCGACATCTTTAAAATTTATGGAGTTTTTTCACGGCCGGGGGAGTCAATTTCAAATGGGAACCACTGTCGATGGATAGAGTACGAGTCAGCCCAGATATAATGTATGTATGTATACGGGATGATGGAATGGAACTGTCCGACGCATCCAAATCTATAGACCGTAGAAGAATGAATATTTTGCAACTGGATTTTTTTGCACGTAGACGGACGGTTCGGTGGTTCGCAGATATGAAAAACTACGCTTGTTTGTAGTCGCGTTATTGAATTTAGAAAAATATTATTTTTTTCCTACGTTTCCACCAAATGTTATACATACGTAACTGTATTTTATTTTGGTTAAAATCGTATCACCGGTTTGCTAATACCCAGAACATATAAATCTTTATATAAGAAGTTTACCAAGCTATGTTTTCAATTGATATTTCTTTGAAAGTACTGCTCTTCAATATATGTAATAAACGCACGACATCTGGCAATCGTTAAAAGTATGATAAATTTGTCTTAGTTTTGTCATTTACCCATTCTTCCTTATATAACGTAATACGTATAACAAATAGAGGAAAAAGTCCTTAAACAAATTTTCGATTGAGCAAGTGGTACACACAATTATTTTAACCTTGTGTGAGAAATATAAAGGGATAACACACCGACATTGGATAAAAGTACTGAATAAAACAAAAATATCCGAAGAAATATAATTCAGATTAGTGAAGATTGAGATGTGAGGTGAGATTTTTATGGTCTACTATTGTCAAATAAGCCGAATTAGTGAAAGTATTCCATATATGTTGCTCTTAGTGTTTGAGTTCGCCTAACAGCTAAATTTCGTCGAGGTCACATCGAACCGACCGATGAAAGACGTACGAGTAGATCTTATCTCAAGTGGACGAAGGTGCTCCGAGACAAGCAGTTCAAAACAATTTCTCATCAAGTGTTCCTGAATTGTCAGCAAGAGCTGGCTCTTCAAAATCCACACTCGAAAAAAATTAGTTTCGTTCACAAAAGACCTTCAATGGTTCTGCATGATTTAACAGATGCATAAGCTCAACGCAAAATTGAGGTTTGCCGAAAACGGCCTAAAGATCCTCGGTATGATAGATTTCGACGGAGAATCGCAACAAGCGATGAAGAACATTTACTGATGATTTACAGGTAAAACGTCATGTTGAAATTTTGCACTTTGCATTGGTTCCTAAGGGGAGAGCTTTCAATGTAAGACTGTACTGGGAGCAGCTGGATAGCTTCGTAGAAATAAGTTTACAAATAACGTTCAACTTTGAGTATATATTTAACGTTGTAAAGATAGAGTATTCACCACTACAAATAATGAACTGTAAGAATATCACGGACAAATAACGTTTTCCTCGCAAAGGTTCTCTAAACAATAAAACAAGCATTATATGAGAAACCTGTATCAATAGTACTGAAAATTTGATTACATCAATGGCGCTTTCTTAAAACTAATTGATACATTTTAACATAGAAATAATGGTATTCTTTTATAAATTTTGGCGATATCTGTTAGCTAAACATTCGTACTTAAGTGTTTATTCACATGATGTCTTTAAATTATTTATTTTTTATTGTTAATTTTTTTGTTTCTAGAGCTAGTTCCAAACCATTTTTATGTAGAAAAACATTACATTAATTAACTCTTGAGTGAAAAGATCAAATGAATACTTGATAACAAAATACGTGCTGCGACAATTAATCAATTATCATTATTTGGTCCCGTATTGGTCGAAAGCATCTGTCAACCAGATTTCCAAATGATTTGCAGTAACCTTTCCAGACGTCGAAGAGAAATATGCAAATTTTGGACATATAAACGGTAATTGCCCCAAACGTATTCACAAATTCCTTCAATACTATAAAGATACGGGCGAAAGTTATTTTTCACACTTCCACGATCGTTTGGTTTTACCGCTTTTCCAACATTTCGAAATTTTGTAATCGGAGCCAACAGCACTACTTCATCGTTTGCCACATCCTCCATAAACTATGCCCCATGTGAGTCAAGCTTTATATTGAAAAAAAAAGATGCGCTTTCTTGTTGAGTACTTACAATCATATTTCTCAAAGCATCATGCAAATGGATTTGTTGAAACGTTAAAGTAATTATGGCGATGCTGGCTAATTGAAACGTTACAAGTAACATCGTATATATTAGCTATATTAATCATCGTTGTGCCAAATTACAAACTTTCTCTGCAGGAAACGCTTCTGATATATTAACTGAAACAGTAATAGTCCACGTGACAGAACAATGCTTGTATAGAAAAATTCCAACAAGCGCTGTACTCCATTCTTCGTGTGTAACGAAATTGGAACAAAACTTTTCTACAAATATGGATAAGCAGAGATATTCATCTAATCTGAAATTTCAGGTTAGATCACAAATTTTCATGTTACAGAAAGATGTATTTGAATTAACACGAATTCAAAGCAAGTTATTTAAAAGGACTGCATTCATTTACATCAATTGCAGAGATGTGCACCACTTAGAACATACACAAATGATCCTACGGCTCCTAAAAATAACGCCCTAACGCACTAGCAAAATTTACTGCTGTTTACTAATCCTCTCACGGCCAGTTCACGTTATTTACCGCGTCTTATCCTTACGCCCCTATTTAGTCCTAGGGTTTTCTGGAGTATACAGAAACCGGTAAAACTTCAGCAATACATTACGTAAGAAGGCGTCCACAGTTCAAAGAAGGATATCACGTCGCGGATATTTGCAAAGGCCCACGCCGTAAAGAGCAGTCAAGATTATAATACAAATAGGGGCCGAACACTAAACAGGCTCCCATAAAGGGTTAAGATTACGCCGAGTGTATAGCACGCATTCGAGTCCGAAATTAACGTCCTGATTGTGCGGGCGGTTACTCTTCTTGGTCGAGGCGTATTTCGTAATGAAATCCCGGCGGGGTTACGCATGGTATTAGCGCAAATCGCAAATGATACCCCGCCAAGCATTCTAGAGGCGTCGTTCGGCAGACAAAGGAGAGCAACTTGTTTGAAGCAAATATTTTCTTGTCATAGGGGCCCTTCTAGCACGCATAAAGCTATGAGAGCAGTTATCGAGCAAGATATCTAGCTAAATTCGGGTTTCGTATACCTTGTAACTCGATTATGACGAAGCTATGCTGAGAGGAATGCTAATTTTGTATCTCGTTAACATTTTACGATTGTATAATGAAGCTGCGACATGTTTAAATAGGGCCTATTATTATCACTCGTGACTAATTACGTGAAATTTCCATGCATTTATTTCTACTATGGTATATTCTCATGTTAAACAAAAAGGTCGTTTCTGTTATTTTTGTTAACTTACCGAACTTTTCACGTATTCCACATCGAGAGATATTCAGCCAATTCAAATTCCATAACAAAAATAATAATGGTCTTTATAACTTTAACACGCCGTGGTGAACGTATCGGTTCTTTCCGGCTATGCAGTCGTCAACTTTGTCTGTTTCACTGAAGTGTGCGTAAACATTGCAATTGACTCCTAAAATATATCTTCCTTTTCTTTCTTAATAGCCAATTAAGCAAACAAACATACGGATCTTTTCTCCAACTTTCACAACTTAACTATTATCTCACGCAGTGCCTTCATGTAACATGCTCGAACTGGAGCCTACGGCAACATTAATTCGGATGCCAATTCTCGAATTGTTTATCTAGAAAATACAAGACTTGCATTGACCTTAAAAAAACACAATTCTAACTCCCAGTAATTTTCATTCAAATTCCTGCTAACATAAACCTTACGCATCTCAATAAACGATCCATTCTAAACCATGTTTCTATCAAGGGCCAGACAGATGTTACGATGTCCCTATTGCCTGATAGATAGATGTTAAGCACAAATTAAAGTAATTTCGTAAGAGCACTTTGAATTGTAACTCTTATTCCACACTTCGATAGTTCTTCGTTCCTACAAAACGTCATAAGTCGTGTTCCTCTTTGTTTTATATTAATAATTAATTATAATTAATAATGGTAATAAGAAATACTCCTAACGCTTCCTTCAATAATAGATTGGAGTAAATAGGTCACTAAACTAAACCAACTAGATCACCCCATTATTTGCAATTATGTAGATGTGCAAGATATACAAATTAATAGAAAGAATGAAATACTATAAAGTACATTTGGAAGGATATTTGAAAAGACATTATCCAAATTAATTTGAGTGGAATAAGTTATTAATTTGTTACATTTTAATTTTTTTACTAATTTTTATCAAATATTTTCGTTCTCTATAACAACTTTTAGAACAAATATAAATGTTATCCCTCAAAAATACTCTAAAACAAGGGTGTTGTGAGGATCGCAGCTAGAAATCCCTGAAATAAATACGCAAGTTTATGGCATAATTCTAAGACTTGCAGTGCCGCCTCTGTTGAAATATTAACCTTTCGGGCTGACTGGGAAGATCTTTTTCGGAAATAACTTTTTCACTGAATAAAATTGAAAATAAATTTGAAAGAACGGCAATCTTACATCGGTGTGTAAGACTGCCCTAAAACTTTTATACGCTTTCACTTCCATATCCTACGTATCTTCCACTTAACATTTTCTTTATGGATTTTAAGATAAAACTACGCTCTTACTTATTTTTTTAAAATAATATGTAGCAGCTTTTTGAATACAATATCGTTTGTAATAAGCTTTGGTTTATAGGCAAGCTAAAAGTCCTAACAGATATCTTATTAAGAATAATTTAAGATGGGCCATTTCAAGTTTTAGGAGATACAAGGCGCTACAAAATCGTTTGATTTAAAGAATTAGTGAAACCTATTCTCTAAATTTCAAATAATAATTCTCCACATATTTGGGGAATTACAATAAATAGACTTGAACAATATTTTACGAAAGTGTAAAGAGCTGTGTTTCTGAAAAATCTTTTTCAGTCTCTCCTTCAAATTCTTCTATTGGAATATTTAAACTTACGCTTGTATTAAATCTTCAAACGATTCTGGCTTGAAACCTTTTATTTCTGCTAACAATCACGGCATTTCTCTTCGCCCAGGCCGAATTCCAACAAACACAGCCTATATCGGCAAGATAATGCCAACTTTGTTTTCGTTTCGAAAAAAGGTATTTTAGTCGACTTTCTGACGAAAGGTTTTCTGATGAAAGGTGAAAGTTAATGTTTTCTCAACATGACTGCGAGGTGGTATAACATGGACATACAAATCCCGTCTGAAAACGATTACGTAGAGACCAGAGGAAAGCCCAAACTCCAAGGATTAAATAAGAAATTGCTACAGGATTATATACACAAGGCAACATCTTGCTTGAGTAGCTTGTAAGCATGTGCTAAATATATCACAACAGCTTTTTATTAACATTTAGCACATGTTAAAGATCGTTTCTATTGTCAAATTTATCAAAACTTTTGGTGATGTTCAAAGCGAGTTATAACATGCTCTGCAAATGAATTTAAAATGCAGAAGTTGTTAATACCGACAATTTCTACGTTTGATGAATGAGATAACAGAAAAGCAAAACAAAGGCGATGTCGCCGTACGACAGATACGGGAGCAGCGGGCCGAACGCAACACCCTTATACGTATTGAGGTTATTTATACGTATTAAGGTTATCTTTGACTAATCGTTCAATTTCAAACTTGAAGTAAGAATTCGTCGGATGCGGTGACATGTTGGCGGATTCTTCCATTTCTTTTGCTACCATGAACAACCGAAGACGTAGCTAGGTTACATGAAAATATCGATCAGTTACTATTAAGTGTTCCAAAAAAGTTTCTTTTCGCCTCTCCCGCATCCCTTTTCCGATCATTACGCATGACCAATAAGACCGAAGACGTATCACCTTCTACAATGTACAGAAATAGATGTAAACGATTTAATTTTAAAACGTTAAACTTTAAAACGATGTAATTAAAATGATAAAAATATTATCGAAATCATCTACATCATTTTTAAGCTTGAGCGTGTATCTATGATGTATGAACTTTCCTCTATATTTATAAAAAGAAATGGGAGACCTTACTTTTGGTATTATTCACGCAATAAATATACAAGATGTTTACAAAAAAAAAAAAAAAACACTTATTCAGGATCTGTTCATATTTAATCAGACGGATTCAGGCACCATGACTGCACAAATCTAAAACATTTCATTGTTATCAATTATATTTTTCACGTCTTTTTTATATTACGTCTCACAGAAAGAGAACAAATTCCTGTTTTCAATTTTTTTATGTTAATAAATTATGCCAGCATTAAATATATCAAGACCAAAATGTCACAAGCGTGCGTTTTCATGCTTTTTTAAGTAAGCACTTAGTTCCCCAGAAAAGTTTCGTCGTAATCGCAAACTAGTTATCTCTCGACGGCCATTTTTTCCGTAGTTTATCCACGTAACGCGTAAAAATTCAGTAACAGATACCCCGTGTAATTAAGCGAAATCGGGTGAAATTAAGCTGGAAACTTTGTTAGTTAATTAAAGTAGTTGTTCTAACACGCGCGAAGTTAGCCAGTGACCCCCGGTGAGCTGCTCGGGAACCTGAGATATTACTTCAAGCGTTATACGTTGTATGTATATACCTTTGCATGTAAATATATATATAGCAATGGGAATCGGATGGGATGCGCAAGATAGATTGCCTGTCCAACAATTCCTCTATGGGTAATTTAAATTTTACGCCTGTAAGTATCATAGGATACGAGACCGTCATGAGAGAACTACAAGTTTTCGTGATTCCTTTGCAGGAATTGAATCGAATTAAACTTAAAGGTAATATGCGGGAGAAATATAGTCCGTCTAGAAAGTATCCGGAAAACGAAAAGCGCAGCTATAATTTACATGAATAATAAAATCACAACAATACTAATACAATCACCATTTAACTGTCAACATTTAACTAAACATCAATCCCGAAACAAGGTCGACGCTATACTTTTCGGTGATAGTGGTCCGGACTTGCAAAACTGACCGAATCAAATCCTCTTTATTCCGTTGTGCTGCTCGTTCTACTCCAATTTTCATTAGTCCCCGTACGTTTCCGATGGCGCTTGTTGAAAACGCCACTCTTCACGATATAAAGCACAAGCCGTTTCAAGAAGAAAGCCGTTTGGGATAAATAGATATTATCCCACAAATTAAGCTTGACAAATACAGGATTGCTGAAGCAACGCCACGCGAATTGAAAAGAAGCGTTCGAAGATGCCCGATAAAGCAATACTGTTAGGTTCTTTTATAGTTCCTTTACGATTAGTAATAGGAAAGATTTCCCTACACAAAAATCACACTTGAAAAAGTTATTTCAATAATATCTATTGGCTTCGTTTTGTTAAAGCAACACAAAAATTGTTATAGATACCTAATAAATGTAAAAGTCAATTAAGTAACACTCTGCTACGGTAACGTTGTTCCCGGGCCAAAGAAGCAGTGTGGTCTCCAAAAGAGTCGCATAAAACAAGCAACAAAAGCATGAGGGAAAGTGTTTCAGGACAAAAATTGGCGAAAGCACTTATATCAAGCTCGCCAAAGACAACAAAAATAGGGCTGCCGTTCGACGAAGAGAACCTGAGACCACTTTCAAACCATAAAATATCACTTACTCAAACTAGGAAAAGCTGAAGATGAAATCTGTCGTCTATGCCAAGAAGACCTGGAGCAAGTGTATTACCGTCGATGGCACAGGACACCACTATTTCAGGTGACCATTTCTTGTATCTACTGAAATATAGGAAGATCCTAAAGTAATACTAGGGTATATTAAAAGCCTTCATCTATTTTAACACACACAAGGGCATGCTGTTATAACAAATCTATTTAGGTTATAGTGGCTAATAGGGTATTTTCCATCTGAGACTATAGTAATAATAATAATAACATTATTCCTATTGTCTCTATCCTCAAGAAATCCCTCAACAATAGGAGTGGATAGGTATCGCTTTATCGTTGTCAGCAAATTGTTATAGTTTCATTTATATAGTACTACTCATTTTAAATAGAAGATAACCGAACACAGCGTAGTTACCGCTCGCGGTATGTCGAATTACCATTCACCGTATAATAACAATAACGCCATATTTGGCATTCCTAATATTTCCTTTTCATATAGGAGATACCCACGAGCTCCTTAGCATATTTTCCTTTTCTTCTTCACCTCCTTGTCGTAAATGACGATACGTTTAGTAAACGATTTCATAGATAAATACACTAAACAGTCTCTTTTCAACCGAAAACGCGTTACCTAACTATTAAAGCCAACCGGTATTTCCATTTAAAAAGTGTATTGACGTTGTTAATTTACATACATTGGCAGGCCATACTAAACGTCGGCGTACAATAATAGATTTGATTATATTATTGTTGTCAGAGCGATTACAAAATCTTTTAAAATATCCGCATGTGTAAAAATTCTCTCCTCCGGTCAAACAAGATGGGATTCTTTACAAATCATCTATGTACTCACATATAAATATACAATACGACATCCACAAATACAATCGATGCAAAGAAGCAAATAAAATGTCTCAACGCAGCCTACATGAAATAGCTACTTACATTATGTAGATAAGCTCTCCCGTCTCATTTACATATCAACAGATTCCCATTAGGTTAAATGAGATTTTTTATCTTTATTGCACGGAAAATTAGATGTAAAGTGAAGAGATATTTATATGGAAAAGACTGTTTTTACATATGTAAGATGTAAGATAGACTTTTAGAAAAGAAGCATAAGGTCTAACGCGCCAATTTGAAGGAAGCCTTAAACCGATTGTCCTACATATACAGAGTATCTCAAAAAATTTTATGCAAATGGAGAAAAAGTTTATCCTACATTTCACAAAAACGAGAAACATTGTTGATGAAAAGCTGTGCATGACTTGTAGATTCATAATCAAGTACAAAAAGTAATGTATGGTGTGGCATTTACAAAGACAGAATTGTTGGACCATTCCTTTTTCAAAATAACATGAATGGAGGAATGGTCAATTGTCGGACTTTCTTGATAAACTACCACTAAATGAACGAGGAAAAATATGGTGCAAACAGGATGGAGCACCATGTTACTGTAATAGAAATATTCCATATTTTCGCCTCCGCACCTTTAACGCTAAAGTGATCGAAAGGTACACGAAGTTTCTTTGACCTCCAAGGTCTCCAGACTTGCAAGAAAAGGTTCAGAGACCATTTCAAGATGTTGATGATCTTAAAAGGATCATTGGAGAAACATATGAAGCTGTAGCTCCAAATTGTCGTAATAGAATTTAATCAACGAACAATCACCTGTTTAGAAAGAGACTTAAGTTCAATTCAAAACGTCAGAGTTATAGGTTTTGGGTGGGTCTTGGGCTATATGCGGGCAAAAAAAATTGAGTAAATGTGAAAACAAACGAAAGAATTAAATCTTGAAATTAAAATTCATTAACTTTTAATCGATCAATTAGGTAGATTAGCTACACATTAAGTATTGTCTAATATGTTGAATCGTTGTAGTTGAATATTACCTTTTTAGATTTTAAAATTCCTTATAAACAATTCATAGGCTCCAGTTGAAGATAGAGACGTAGATTGTATGTTAATGTAATAGTGGCATCTTGGCAACACCTTGATTACATACAATGTAAAGGTTGGCTGTATACAGTTTTGAGAATAGATAAAATACAGGTGAGGAATGGAGTACGACAAGAAAATATGCTAACAGCTAGTAGTATTTACAATGGAATTGTAAATATTGCAGCTGAATAAATTCATGGAAGAAACTGAAGAAATAGGACTAATAAACAAAAAAAATCATACAAATTGTAGCGTATACGGAGTATGTAGTCATTATTTCAAGAAGCAGCAAAGAGTTAGACTTATTGTCATAGAAAAGCTAGGTCAATGAAAAATTTTAGAAGTCATACGTTTTTTTTTATTTCAAAGTATTCTCTAATTTTACTCCAAATCGTTCCTGCATCTACCTACAAAGCTACGAGATCCATCGAATTAAAGATTTTGTGGATTTAAAGTTTGCATATTATTTAGAAAGCTCCCATGAACCTATAAATTCCTGAGAACAAATCAATCCTACAACCAAGATATTTAACCCTTCTTTCTGAACGACGGTATTTAATAGAGCAAATCGTTTTCGTTTTTCTTTCTAGATTACTAGTGCTACGCGCTAATAATTAATTATCAACGTTTGTAACTACTTCATCGCTTCTACCATCGATTTTGCTGTGAAAACGTCGAATAGGTCATTTATTTTCCGAGGAAATGGCGGTGACTTCGCAGTTTCGCGCGGATATACGAGAGAATACAAGTTATTGAGGTGCAGAATATACTCAAAAGACTAATAGCACGAGCTCTTTCTTGCTTCCTCTGCGTAGATGTTTCTCTCTCTCTAACCTTTCGCGCTGCTACCCAAATAATGATCTCCTAAGAATTACCAAATTACCTCCATTCGGATTATTTAAGGCGGTCGTCTCGCCATACGTCCCACTCGCAGCTAACCTGGTGATAATTATAGGTCTACTTTACGCCATTAATTAGATAGTATAATGTTAATAAGACATTCTATTTTATGCATTACGTTTAAGATCGTTCATCATTTATGGCCAGTCTCCATAATCTAAATATAATTTCCATCGAATCGATCGATTTTATTGAATGTTAAATAAACTTGCCACGTTCGCTCGAGTATTTTCTAAATAGGCGTTAAAATTTCCATCGCGAGGTCCACGTCCTCGCATGCAAACTAAATTGTGCAAAATTTACATGTGTAAATGATTTTTTACATTGCAAATCGATAGATGACTGGATAGGAATACAAATTCATTCAAAATTCGATTATTTGCTTGTAATATTTACATAATTTGTTAGATTAGCGTCACGCATTTTTTTTTTTCCTAACGACGATTCAAGATTTATATTTAATAGATATAAATAATAAATAAGTGTTAAATGTCGCACTCTGAAATCGCATGAAGCCTACACACAAAAAATAGTTCAAAGCTTTCAATTCGAATTCAAAAATTCACCTCTTTATTTAAGTCAACAAAAGAAATACTGGTTCTCGAAGGCTTCTAGGAGCGTCATCTACAGTTTCACTTCAAAATATACAGGATTAGCATATAGCCAAGTAAATACCTTTAAAATTGAAAAGATGATATCAATGGGACCTCGCAATTAAGTAGAATGAGACACCGTGCATCTGATTTTGAAAACCCTGAACTTTTTATTTAAATGAGGAAAATAGACCTTGTCTTGCTGAATTCGTCCATACTAGTTTTAGTATCATTATCTGCACAAAATGGAACGAGAAAGCACCTTGCGTTTCAATTGCTTAAATTGCTCGCCGTATACCTTCTGATAACATGCAATCCTGTCAACAAATCCCTGAGATGCCAATTCTAAGACTCCTATTAATTCGCATTTAGGGACTATTCATTGTCCCAATTCCGACGAGATAATTGGCATAATGGTACATGATTTGAAAAAAGAAAAAGGCGAAAGAAAGATTCTAGTAGACTACGATCTAAATCATCATCCAGAAAATTCCTAACTCGTCTGCCACAGTGATGAGGCGCTCCAACCCGTTGAAACCAACAATTTTCAGGTAATTCATTGCATTGAAATCCGGGAATTACTTGGTTAGACAACAGATCCAAATATTTTCCATAATTTAAGTTTCCGTCCATAGAAAATGGTACTTTCTACAATTTCTATCAAAATATTCGACTTTTGTGGCTGAGTATGAGCCTCATGAATATAGCAAAGATTTTCATTTGACCAATACCTTGTATCATGTCGCTCAATTATTCTATTTAAATTTATTTAATTTATGGAATTATTACTTTTTCGAAGAGATTAGACAAACTCGTGTTTTGTCAACACTCGGGAATACCAGTAGGCAACACGAATCATTCTCATCTCTATCTAGTCGCTGCAAAAAAGGAATAATTCCACCTGCCTTTTTCATTTCTGAGTATAAATTTCCATCGTTCTTTCGCAAAACTTTAGGCATCGATCGAACTCATCGACTGGCAGTTTTTAAAACAAGTGTATTTTATACTCGCTCCAATCTTTTCAGGACTTATTCATTATTTCACGATATTCTTCTAATTCAATAATATTGTCTTCCAGTGTTTGGCAATTTTTTTAACCAGCTCAGGTAAGCTGAAACGTTTAAGTATTTTAATACCAGCTGAAGGTGTCACGAGATTTGTGTACTTATACTCCGCATACTTGTGACACATCCAGGCATCTTCTTGGCACATTCTCTATTAGCACATTGATAAATCGTATTCTTCTCGGTTGCGGATTTTATGTTCTTGTCGCATCACTTTTGCGAACTCATCCAGTGTTATGGGAAGATGTAAGACGAGATTGTAACTGTCAACCAAGCTTAACAGTCCCGAGAATTAGAAGGCCTTATCGTTCTTTCAATACTATTGACAACAATGACGTCGTCCGCGATATGTGCTCGACGAAAACAAATACAAAATTCATGCATAAGTCTCTATACTTCCCTGTATTCATGGATTTATCAAAACCATCAGTTCGGTGTGACTGTTAAAAGATATACCACCCCAAATCGTAATACTCTCACGATAAGTAGCAGCGCACTGCCTGCTAGCAATCTAGTGTTACCTGTCGGGCAAATGACCCTTCTTCCAGTCCTCATACGCAATTCCTGTAGCCCTCTTCGAACTGTCAGATTGGTTGCGATCACTATTGTTGCTACACTAAGATCATTATTCAACGTTCTATGCCGATCTTGGCGCAATAACTACTCTCCATCAATAGCTTCGCCTATAACCAATCTTCACACCAGCACTTCTATAGAGCCGAATCATTCTGTCGATGACACTGTAATATACATTATAGATTCTACTAGCTCTAATAGAATTACCATTCCGTATTAATCTTAAGGCATTGTTCATATTTTCGTTAAGTCATAGCATCTTTCGTAACTTTAAGTACCATAAACATAGTTTTATTTCAGCATTAAACTAATAAATGTGAGCTAATGTCAACAAATCAATGTCTTTTTTCAAAATTCTTTTATAAGTACCTGTGTAGAAATTCACCTGTTTCTTTATTATTATTAAATAAATAAATAGAGGAACAAATATGTTTTATCAGTTTTTAATGATTTTTTTTTTATTAGTGGGCTACTTCAATTGAATAGCAGTTTACCAAACAAATACCTTTAACGTACTAGCGCATTATCTCCTATTTGACGGGATTAGTATTTCACTTCACGCCGAATACTACACCTCAATTTCCGCTAGAACATTTCAAACGCATATTCGAACAATATCGAATAATCATCGTTCAATATTGCGCCCGTTTAGCAATACACGTTCGATTTTCGCAACCCTATTCGTATACACACGTGTATATGCCCAGATGCAAAACACGTAAAAACTCACGCTACACGATAACACAATTACGATGAAGCCTTTAATAGTAAATACGCGCGACAGTAACAGCAACTATAATTCGGACGATTAAACCAGCGAATAGCGCAAGTAACGACGCATTCATTGGCCTGGAAATACGTAACCGGCAGCTCCGTATTTTTTCCGCTATATCTCGATTTTCTCGTGTTTCCGCTGCCGTGATCCGATTGCGTGAGGGGACCGCGTCCGTCGTAAATATTAAAAATCGTCGCGTGCCGTGGAAGCGATATAATCGTCACGAAATTTGCGACGAAATTAGCGACGTTTTAAAAAAAAAACTTTATTCATTTCACTTATAGCTCATAAATATATGTATGATGTATAACTGAGATAATGGGCGATTAAACTGGATGAAATATGCATATCGTCGACTATCGAACGAAAATTGTTTATTATTCATTATTTTTCTAGGATATATTCATAATTATTACTTTGCATTTGTGTATATCACTAGGAAAGATTGATACTTGTGATTAATGGAAATCCTTATGAAGACTTGAATAATTCATGTAAATTGAAAAATATGGTCGGACGTCTATGTACGTGTTGTAAAATTAACGTCGGCGCTAAAATAAACCGAAAATGAAGAGTAAAAGTTGTTCCGTTTGTCTCTTATTAGTGAATTATCAATAAAGAACAAAAATGTTTAATATAAACTTCAAATTTTATTTAAAACAAATATTATTAACAGATATTTTCATCGCATATTTTTACAAGTTGTATTCAAATAAGTTGTCTCTTATTTCAAGACAGACATTCACATGATGTATTATTGAAGCATCAACCGTCTGTAGCATATTTTCGCCTGTTAACACCATAGCATCGAGCTACAACATCTTCAGGATTCACAACAATCCATCTGGAATTCAAATTAGGTGATCTAAGAGACCATGGAATTGGTCCACCTCTTCCAATCCACCTCTCGGAGAATTTTCATTCGAAAAATTCTTAACATGTATTCCATAAGGCGCCTATGTACCGTCAAGTTGAAACCGATATTTATATCCAGGTACTAATGGTAACTTCATCGAGTAACAGCCGTGGTAAATTTCCATTTATAAGTTGACGTACAAGTACAAATTTAATAGATTAAATATGATTTGCGAAACAATTACATCATTAACAACTACAGCGCAACAAGCCGACTACCCAGCAGTAACGTCACGTACGTGTTATTTAGGACAGAAAAAAAAAACAATAAGAGAATTTATGAAAACGCAAACACAATATAGTAAACAACTTACCGAATATGTTTAGATGGCTGAAGAGAATTTCGGAAGTCAGGCCTTCAACACTTGTATCCTAGCGTACGTTTCTATAGTCGTCTCTTTGAGATCCGTCCGCGTATATACATATATCTACTTATACGCAGAAAAAGATCGTTCTACATCTTTGAATTTGTATAATGGATCTTCCGCAACACTATTGTTTAAAAGATGGCGTAATCTAGAAAAATCGCCATTTCCACATAATATAACATTGAATTTTTCATTAACTGAACTAGCTTTTTTGTCATCTAAGATATATAGCGTTGTTTGTATGTACGTGATCGACAATTTCGCACGAATCCCGTAAGGACAACGAAGTGTTTTACAATTTTTGTTATTGCGTCGACTACTGGAACGTAGTTGTCGCTAATAGTTTTCAAATCTGCTGCAACTGGAAGATTTTGGAATTGCATTTGGCTTAGCTTTATTACAGCTGCTTTTTTTAACGTCCAGTTGTAAAATCACCAACTTATTCTTTTCAAAATGTTTAAATTAATAGAATGCTGCTTCTAACCGTGTGCCCCGTCGTATAAGAAGTAGCTGCGGCGGTTCCCAGTATGTCGGGACGCTGTGAGCAGAATAGCGGAATACGTTTCGGTGATTTACGAAAATCTGCTTCCGTCTATATTATTAGCTGATCCTTATCGGGATAACATTATCATCTCGTGTCTACTACAAGGTATAAAGCATGTTATGTGCATCAAATTTAGTTGAACAGCTTTGAATACGAAGCATAACCGCGAAAGCGTCAGTAACCATCATTAAGATATGTTTTGGTGATATTTCAAAGTTGTCTGGTGTTCTATCTAATAGACTATGAACAATTTCGACGCTACGCTTTTGCTGTCTTTTACAGGCTAGCAAATAAAGGTGTGATAATCCTTTCAAGAACATTGCCCGTGCTCGGACCGATACTACGGAATGTTTCTTTAATGTCTGTAATTTCATTTGTAGTTAGCCGCCACTCTTGTCGCGCAGTGACGATTCACGTTGTTTTGTACTTCTTCCAAAACTGATGAAACAATGTGGCATTTTTGTAAACGGCATATTACTCGTATTTAACAACATCCTTAAGTCACATCGAAATCCTTTATACGAACTCCTTCCGGTTTTTTTTTTAATTTGTGTGTTGCGCTATTTATACTGTTCCTACACGTATGATTTCCAACATAATAAACTTTTATCGCCTGATTTCTTTACCTAATTTTGCACCAGCCTGCATAAACATCATAAGATGAGCTTGGAAGCTCATCTTATTTCCTTTCCTTTCCTATCCTAGCTTTCCTATTCTACAATTTCATTTCAAACAATGAATATACTCAAATAACGATCATTTTCGGTGTGAAACATTATGTAGAACACGCGGTATAGATGCTGAGTATTTTATGAAAGAGGTATATTTCATCTCAAGTGTTTTACCTTTTTTTACAGGCGCTAAATGTGTAAATTATTAATTAGTTTTCAGCAGTGGTAATGAAGTATCTTCACTTGTTGAGTAAATCTTTCAGTTGATTTGGGAACTAAATTCATAAAAGTAAGTTAAAAAGCTTCACATTATTCTACATAATGGTTGTTTTTTAAGTGACACCGAAAAGGTCCGTATCTTTCCTCCGGCAATTTATGAAGAAATATTCACCTACAGCAACTTCTACTTTAAAGTAACTAGTAATGTCGCTTTACTTTGCAATTATTAACTGAAAAGAAAACGAAGGAGTTTTAGTCTAATGGTTGAGCTATATAACGCAATTAAAGCGAAAAGTGGAAAAAATCTCACTCATTTCAGCTACCGAATCTTCTCGTAGCACATTCCTAGCATCTCTAAATCCACCGCTCTAAAGCTCTATGAAAAAAAATAACGACGACAGTCGGGTAGTTCTTGTAATATTCGCAATTCTTTTCATGAAATCTCCAAAGTGAAAACGTTATATGACGGAGGATGCATGTATGCGGAGCGTATTGCGGACAGAGTCTGTGAAGTACTTGTTTCTGCAGCGGAAATAGCTCGCTAAGTATGTAAATTATCTTGTACGAAATGAATGTTTTTCCGCCAAGGATGCGAACGCTACGAAAAGCAATTTGTGTGCGTCGTGCAGTTTCTTTGTAAACGTTACGAAGAGGAAAGATTTGTGTTCGTTAGGCAGCATAAATACGATTACTTACTATTTAAATCTCTCTAATGATCTTCGGGTATGCATATAGATACATACTGAGCGTGTGTAAATCGACTACATGACTCCAAATTACATTTTTCTATCCAAATAGGAACCATTCCTGAAGAAATATATGATCGCATTCCATTAGCATTCATCAAATACATGTATACTGGATGTGCCTGAAAAGTATCAACTATGTGTTTTCTTCGACAGTATCAGGTCGAAATCGGAGGTTGGTTTAAAAAAAAAGGAAAATTTTATTTACTTTGTTGTTAAGAAGGTATTTTCCCAAATTGAAGTCTTTGCACAAAAAACTTAACCTTGTACTATTGTCGTATTCTCGTAATCGAAGTTTTGTTTAATATTTTTTTCCGATAAAATTTAAAATATTAAAAGTTAATAACACTTATTCGTTTACTCGCAAATTACCTAAAAATAACAAAGTAATTTTAATTTGCAATAAAAATAGGACCAATAGCTATGTCGCAAATATTTTCAATGAAAGACATCCAAAGAAGTTTCTTTAACACTCCACCATTGGCTAATGTTTTTTGTATTATACACAAATTTAGTCGAACCGGTGTTTTATTGGATGTCGTGAACATAATTTCAATTGCTGCTATTTCTAGCAAGACAAGCACAAAGAAGACTACGATGAGAGAAAAAAATAAATAACGCCCACTTATTTAATTTATCAATACGCTAAATGTTTGGGTTTATGTGCATGATTTAATTTTTGTACATGTTTCAGGTAAACTCGTCGACAGCTGCTCTTTTCCAAACAGATAGCGGCACAGCATCTTCTTAGAACAGGCCTGATGAAAACCCCAAATTTATAATTGAATGTAGGATCAATATTTCTTTAAAACCAATGTTTGGTATGGTACACTTAATTGGATCCAACTTTTCTCGGGAATTAACCAAGGTAATTGATAATATATTATGGAAAGGATGGCCGGAACTATGATTCCAACAAACACCAATACATACCTGTCCAACAGGAAGAAGAATGGTTTACGTGATTCTTTGGATTCACTTTTAATGTGAGGATTGAAATGATGAATCCACGTTCCGCAAGTGGCTATCCGTTGCCGAAATCTTCACCGTAACGGGCTAACAACTCTAGAAGTTGATGGCAAGTGTCTTCTTCTACCGTCCTAACAATCTTGCGGGCTAAAACTTTTCTTGCGCCCAAACAATGTAAAATGCCATGTGTCATTCGCCTGTCCTCTTTCAACAGGTTCTCCACAACAATGATGTTTCTTTCGTTTGCCGACGTACTCGGAACACTACGTGAATTGTCATCTAATGGTGTTCAGCTTTAAAGCGATCGATCCACCTATATACACTACTTTAAGATTCTGTAAACCCACCAAACACTCTTTGTATGCGTTGAATAACTTCTGAAATTTTCACACCATCTTTCCCTAAAAAGAAAATTACTGCACTTTGAGATTTAATCGCATCTTCCAGGAGTTACAAAAACAATGCTACGAAAACACGTCTATATCGGTCGATCACTTGACTTAACTGAACTACATTGTACTAAATAGCTGCATAAACATTTGAAGACTTGTTTATCGCCAATAGCATTGCCTATAAGTTGGGTATCATTTGATTAGAGCACAATTTCTAGAAACATCCCTCGTAGCTTGTAATACTTGAGCTGAAGGCTTTTTTTCTAATACAACAAATTCAATGTTAAAATTGCTTTGAAAGCTTCCTTAATTTATTTCTCTTTCCCTTTCGAATCCCTTTCGAATAGTAGAACATACGTTAGATGATTGATCAGATATTGTGCTAATAAGGAAAGCTAAAATATCCAAAATATGTTTATTAATGTTAAGTAACAATAGTAAAGTAAATAACAACATAGCGTAATAACAAAAGCAAGTAATAATAGCAGGAAACAAGAGAGAGACAAGACCGTATTCATATAAAGAAATTAGATCAATGAGTTACTCATCGTCTAGTGGACGGGACATGAGAATGTGAGACGAAGATAGTTGCCCTATTCCCTTATTGCCCAATACTGATTTAATTACTTTGTCATAGTTCATGTTGCGTTTCCTGGTATTATTAGAAGTCTGTGTTACTATTCGAATAGCCATAAAACAAATAATGTTAAAATTGAAACAAAACAAACTTAAAAAACCACGTAGGGGTCTTTTCTAAATAACTTCAGGTGTTAATGAATTGCCCCTGTTCAAAGCAAAATGCTTTAAACTACTATAAAAAAGAAGTTTTTTAAATGGCATCACAAAAAAATTAGAGAGTACTATTAATGTTTAATGATCGATTTTTACCGAAAAATCGAAATGCTTTAACTTTAGTCTAAATGGTTAATGTGGTTAATACGGTTCCTCAAAATTGACTGTTCGAAACGCCAAAACAATTCTCTCAAACGCCTTGTAAATATACGTTACAGTGTGAGAAAATACATACAACGTGCATAAATCTTTTAATTAGATAAATTATAGTTATAGGCGAAACAATTACTCGAAATTATACCTATTTCCAACAAATATTATCATTGCTCATCGAGTTGGAAAATTAGCTAATTAAAAAGAAATACTTTTGTTACGCAACGGATCCATTCAACAGCGAAATTTTCACACCGCACCTCGTGAATGAATACCTCCATTCATTGATGAATGGATTACATAAAAATATCAACATTAACACCTTTACGATTTACATACATAGATACAAACACTTTTTATACGGGTATCCACGGTGCAATGACGCACGCATAAGCAATCGCATCTGAAAGAGAACGATTTCTTTAAAATTCTCGCGCGTTACAGCCTTGTCTGAATTGAATGGATAACCAGGGAATAAAAAAGCCAGAGACGAGGAGAAAGAACATAAAAAGTCGGGATGAAAAAATTAACAAAGTGTGAGCGGAAATGGAACGTAGTGGGCTGATTTCTTCGGGTAGGCCGTAACAACAGTTTCTTGCTCCGTCAGACTGGTCGGTCCCCACGGATTTGAGAAATGAATGGGCCATGTCTACTTTATGTATTACAAACATGTAAACATGTAGGCTTACGATATGGCGTATGCATAAAGAATATGTAGCTGAGAAAGAGAAAATACATGGTTTTATGAAAACTAGTGCTGAGCTATTCTTTATGCTTTCTGTAAAAAATTTAAGAGTACACGTCTTCGCTAGGGAAATAATTACTAATGTAGCATTGCGTAAGTCAAATGTAAAAATTCACTAATGGAACGCTTCTGTAACACATTCCTTTGAACACAATTTAACGGTGAGATATAAAACTTTTGAATTATCTAATTTTTGAAACAATAACGTAGGCTTCCAGGGCCAAAATCAGTTAAAATTCAGCGTGTTCCTCGGGTGTGGCTTATACGTTGAGTTACCTAGATAACTGTGGTCTGCCTCCTAAAGAAACCTCATATGACGGTGCCCGAATGGTCATATCCAAATCCAAATTCAAAAAAACCAACTTCCAACAAAAATCCAAATCCGGAACATGTTTAGTTTCATCCAATTATTGAATTACTTCACCGTTTAAATTGCTTGAGCAAGTTTGGCAAAGCTTGTAAGTTGTCTAACAACCGAGAATGCGTAATCACTTGGAAACCGTATCATGCTAATGTTACGAATGTTTTTTTTTAAAGACTACTTTTAGAAAATCTCAAAAATTTAAATAATTTTTATAGGAGGCAACTTACATACAAGGGTGTGGTTACCGAAGGCACAATATGAACGCATGGCGGTCAATATCTGATCATCTACTAAAAAAACACACACACACACACATTGAATAGATCAATGAGAAAATACGTATGATGATTTTCTGGCACACATAACTACTGCATTGTTAGACGATCGACATACGCAATACGTGGTGATTAATGTCGGGATAGCTGTACGTGTAAATACGGAATTTTAGCGATCCACATCTACTGATGAAATCATCAGTCATTTGGCTATCTACTTTAAGCTCATTTATGAACTCGATGAAGCTTTAAAATAAAAGCGGAATATTGGTAAAATTTAAAAGGATTTGAAATGTCTTTGAAACCTCGATCTTCATCCTGGCAATATTGCTACTGTTACCGACATTGAAAACAATTCAAGGAATTTAGCGTTACCATTACCATCCTTAATTCGGATGATTTATATATCTGAAAATGGTATGAAGCATCTACCCTAGAAAATAATGTCGATGATCAAGAGATTCAATAAGAATGCAAACGGAATCTACCGTTCACATCCAAGGTGTGTCTCTCATAGGTTGAACTCATGCGTCTTAAGTAATGAATTACACTTTAATTCCTGATATACATCAAAAAACAATTTAAAAGTGCGAAACTTTATAAAATGCCGCTAAACGACCCAAATTAGCGGACACTGCGTAATAAACTGATGTTCGATTGAAGTAGTCCGCTAATAAAAAATCAATAAAGATTGATAAACATTTTCTTTCTAATTTAATTTAATTGACTTTTAGTCTGTACTGTTATAAGCAATTAACAATGCATAACATGCCAAATTTTAATTTTTCTAGTTTATATATCGCATAAAATTTAACGCATTTTTTTTATTACTGTTCGCCTAAGATGAAAGACTGACATTGATTATTTGACATTAGCTCGCATCCGTCAGTTTGTTATTGAGTTAAAACTACGTTTATGTTACTTAAAGTATTAAAAGTTCCACTAGAAAATATTATGAACAATGCTTTAAAATGGGTATTCTAACAAAAAAGTGGATGAAATCTGCAATGTATTTCACCATCATATCATTAACAAAGTGGTAATACAATTACATAGAAGTGGTACCGTATGGATTAATCATAGAGGAGACCGTTGAAGAAGAACAACTCCTGCGAAATCCATTAACACACGAGATCAGACGAAATAGCATTCGGCCGTCTGGGCCGTTGGACAACGATCTTCGTACAGCTACGGGAATGGTTGTATCTAATCTGATCGTTAGAAGAAGGAATTTCGTTTGAAAAGTAGAAGAAGAGCCATACCCTCACTATTTGCGAGGCAACACACAAAGATCGCTAACAATAAGAGGCAATAGGCTGCAAATCACTTGCCGTGGGAATCCAACTTCATCCCACATCATCTTGATAGAGTTTTAGAGTGGAGAAGGCGCGGAGTGCTACTGATTGGAATGGCGTATTTTTAATTTACCGTTTACTTGAACGGTCAGACAGAGCTAACGGCTTTGAGAAACCAATCCATGAATACAGTGAAATATAGGGACTTCTGTATTCTGCCGATCGTTGTGCCACTTGCACGAAATTTTTTTAAGAAATTTCGTATTTGCGGACAATTCTTGCCGCATTTTTAACGTGTCCAGGTTCATCAGGTCTACATCATTCTGATAGCAACATTTTAGTATGGATTAGGCATCACGAAAGATATCTTGATGGAAACATGGCTCTAAGTGCGCCATTGGGAAGTAATTTTAAATAATCGTACGGAGCTAGTGATTTGTAGAAGCCAATCAATGGATCAATGGATGGATATCGAGCCCGCATTATGAATGACGTAGTTATGACCAATAATATCGAAAGAATAATAATGTAGCTCCCTATTTCTCCAAAAACTGTAATTGCCCCCAGCATCTTTGGAACGAACTTGACTAAGACTTGCCATCTCGTCCTCGTCCTCGTCCTCATCCTTCCGTAACGATGGATGAGCTTGCAGAGGTGATGCGACAAGGATGGGAAAGAACTCTGTTAGGATTTGTCAAAACACCCAACATGCTCAAAGGATGCTTGGCTGTATTACAAGCACGACGTAGGCCCGCAAAATATTAAAATTAAAGTTGTCGCACTTAAAATTGATCTTTTTTCTAAAGATCTTTTTAAATTTTTATTAGTGGATCATTCCAGTTGAACAGCGATTTATTTTAAACCATATTCTAATAGACACGGCATAGGATAGAGTAGTTATGAATGCCCTGAGTAAGGATAAATTTGAATACGTCAAAGAAAATCCAGCTTATACAAGTCCACTAGCAGAAGCTTTTTTTGTAGCTTTTTCAGTAAAGCTACTAACTGTATAACATATTGTACGTTCACACACAGTAGCCCAAAATTAACAACTAAAGTAAATGCTTTGCCAAGATTAATTAATTTAAAAAGACCATAGTATACGTTAATTTCCACTACAATTAGCCTTTGTATTGTATATAAGATAACTAAGAATTATTATTAAGTAGTTACTATCATTATTTAGTTAGAACTAATCTTTAAATAAGTTAGAAAGCTACATCCTGAATAATAACTCACGATCTCAAACATTAATCTGAGATCGATACTTGCTTACATCGTTGTTCTTACTGTTTAGCAAGTACTAACCTAGCTTCCAGCATTATTAGCGCAACTTTATTCTTGTTGTTAAGTACTAAACTCCAATAATTATTAGAGAAATTAAAGCAATGTATGTATTTAAAATATATACTTCGCGTTGATTCCTGAAACTTACATACTAATGATTTATTTAATTACTCTTTACAGCGTCCATTTAAAGTTATTTTCTAGCTGAATCCCAATCCGGTTCTATAATGTACTCCCTGTTTTGCGGCGTCGGTAGTGGAGGTACGTACTTCCACAACGGCTGATTCAACAGCATCCCCGTACCATTCGGAAACAAATTCATCACGTGCAACCAGTATAAGCCGTGCGCTAGGAACCAAGTAAAGAGTACCAACTCCCTTTCGTACTTCAGTTTATGTCTTTGCGGCCATACGAAAATCAAACCCTTCGGTTGCGATTGCTTGAACGTATTGGTGATTTGGTTGACCCTGTTGCGCTTATGGTGTCTGTGAACGTGTAATTTGGAATAGGTGATCGGTCTCCAACCGTTGGTGCTTTGCTGCATCTGCTGGAAGTCGTTGAAGCGACCGTATTTGTTTGATCGGTCTAGGTAAGCGTCCATCGTTCGATGGGTTTATTTCACCACCATTTCCGCGATCGCGAGATGTTATGGAAAGACAATTACATGAGATTTGAAGCAAGTACACAAACTAATGAATAATGATTCGTTTATCGGACATGTTTGACAAGGAGATTAGAATGTGTGACATGACACGAACATCTGACATGTCAATGCTAGATATGATACACGATGTGATTATATGTACAAGATCGTTCCCAATGGATGCCTATTAGATCTCTGTAAGTAATTAAAAGAAATCCATAAATTTCAACACCCTTTATTATGCCTGTTTGACGTGAGCAGTTAGTGGAGAATCCAGAATTATGTGGAGCGTTCTTATCCTTATACCTTTTATATTTTTTATAGATTTTTTATATTTTCCTCGATCTTATTATTTCCTGCATCCAATCGTTCCGTAGTCGTTTACTTTTCCTTCTGTTTATTCCTTTTGCCTCATAAATTCTTCTATTTCTTCATTTCCACCTTTTGTAAATAAGCATAATAATCATTCCTGTTGTAACGTTGTTTTTATTGGAATTATTAGTTCTAGCTGTTTTCTGAATGCTCAACTTCATATTATCTCATCTTATGTTATCATTCCTTTAAATTTAACCGCAAGTAAGAAACAAAAAAATGATCTGTACCAATTAAATCAGAAACTAGGCAGACTCTCAGTGTTTTGTCGACTCTCGACAAATCAATATGCAACATGAACCCATTCTCATGAGACGAATAAATACGAGTCTGTCTGTCCCTGCTGATTTCGCGAAGCCCAACTCGCTTCTGCAAGCTTGATACCAATATAAAAATCATTTCTTTATTTAAAGAGTTATTTTCAAAAAGATAATAATAAAAATAAATTTTATCACGGCTCTAATGCTTTCCTACGTTTAATAAGCTTTATTAAAATCATGCCATGTTTTAATATTTGATACATGGTATCTTTTATGAAAAAAAAAACTTGGCTGTCCCTAAGTGATGAACAGTACATATAATAAATTACATTAGAAGATATTATACTTCTTATATACTGCCAGCTATAAGAAAGCTATAAGAAATACAACCTAATTCATTTTGGACCCTCACCATGGGGACATCGCTTATTATTGGAGATAAAATATATAGATAAACTTGGCGAAGTTACTAGATTTTGTTTTGATGTATAAAGCCGATGAAAAAATGGAACTGTGATAAGTAACATTGGAGATCTTAAAAAAAACTACTTCTACTACTTACTTCTAGCGCCTTAGTTTAGCTTTGTAAAAAAGAACTAAAGACACATTGCCAAAGCTCTTCTATCAAATGGTGAACTAAACATTTTTACATATTTCAGTTCTTTCTGACCATCAGCAACTTTATTTGTTGTCGACGACATATTGAATTTTGAAACCATCACAAAGAGTTTTCCTTCTGAAACCGGAACAAAATCGAAAATTTCAAGTATGATATTAAATAGAGAGAGTAGCCTGAAAATTGAGTTTATAGCTTTTTATACAAGGCTAGATACAGGTGCTAGCGTGAAAGACGTATTTTTCGTTTTACTTAAAGATTTAGAGCATCATCTGTTACTCATCAACTTTCGAAACGAAAACTTTCAACATCAACGAAAAATTTGGGGAAGATAATCAAAAATATGTACAAAAAGTTTTATTCAAGTCAATGTGTAGTACAGTTCATAATTAACCGATAAATCTGGTGTTTCGCCAATTTTGCCCAACTCTGTATAATAAATAATGAATTTTAAATGACTAACGACTAAATTATTGTAAAAAAACCTTTAAAACAACGATTGCAAATTAGCCGGGTTCAACAGACTTTTTTTATTTTATTACTCATGTAAGTTAATTGTATGTAATCCACAAGCACTACCTCTTTGAAAAAAAAAAGCAGCTGATAAAGTTGAATTTTTGAAAGATACATCTGGCAGGGCGGGCAGCTTTGAGGCCTTATGGACATTGTAAAATTTATCTAAAATAGTGTGAATATTGGTGTGTAGAGTTTTAAGTATTACAAAATGAATATGTTCTAAGAGTTCATCGATTTGCTCCATTTTTAAAAATGAATGGTTGTGAGTATACACTCTATACTCTCACTACTATGCTTCCAGACAGAATAAGTACTGCAGGCTACAAATAGAATAGCAGAGAGACACAGGATTTCAAACGGCAAGCATTAAAAATAATGTAGAGAGACTAATTCAAATGACTCCAGTTCTATTTGTAGCAAGAACGAAATGCCTTTGAGCAACGAAATAGGATTTATTGGCCATATAGTTTCGACGCGTAAACTTCAAACAAGGATTCACTAGATACCTACTCGAAGTTATTCTAATCGATTTGTGTTGCGGCTCAAGGAACTGACGCGTTCCGGCTTTAAACGTCTGACAGGACGACCGAAACAGCGAGTTATCGGATACAGTTCTCGCTCTCCCAACTTTCTACATAGATTTCCCAATACGGCACTATCGCGCCAAGTTTCTATCTGTGTACGTAAACCGCAAGCAACATCAAGCACGTATTACGTTGTAAATACATTATAAAATACACTTGGAAGGGCTTACTACGAAAACTACACATGTACATACGTATATGGGACTAACTATAAGAGAAAATGATGGGGCAAGACTGAGAAATTGCAATTTCACGTGCAATTTTCCGCTGTGACGCTTCGGCGTATGGAAATTACGAGCGTACGACGCGCTGATGAGGATATTTACTTGCGAAATGACACGAGTATTTTAGGGAATTATTACGTAGCATTATGTATTACATATATGTAGCTGGGAGATGTCTAGAAGAAATAGTGTCAAGCCAGAGGTTCCGGTTTTAACAGCGCGTGAATCATAACTTATATTATAGTAATGCGCTTGAAACTGTTTGAGATACATCTAGGAATACGCGGAGGTCACTATTTACCGGAGGTCTTATTACCGTTCAACTTACTGTTTGAAATTGATAGTATATTACGAAAAACAAAATGTCTTATTATTTTCAATTTTGCACCTTTATAACTTAAAGAATTTATTTTTTGAGCCGTTCCAATTATGCTTAAAAATACATATACACAATATTGAATATAATAATTACATATACTGAGACTAAGCTTAATAATTTATTATTTTGCAAATCACTTCTTATACTTGCTTACTGCACCCAAAATAATGTTAAGGCAACCAGTATGTTATCTATAAAATCATCTGTTTTATGGTGGATATACTCCATACTACGTTAATGTTATAAGTAAAGAGGACAAAGGCGTGTGAAATCATACGTTTTGTGCAGCGACTAGACCGACTCGTGTCTATTCGTCTCATAAGAAAGGATTCGTGCAGCCTACTGGTTTCCCCGAGAGTCGACGAAACACGAATCTGTCTAATCGCTGCAAGACAGGTATGATTTCGCTCGCTTTTGTCCTCTAGTTATACGAATCAAAATACTCTAAATCACAAGTATTATAAAAGCATTAGTCAGTAGCAACCCTCCAAAAATTAGCAAAGACTAAACATACTCGTGTTTATTAGCCTCGTGAGAATGGGCTCGTGTTGCCTACTGGTTCCCTCGATGGTCGGCAGAATACGAGTCTCTCTAATCTCGTATACTCGTATCTGCAGGCTTAGTCAATAGGTTACGACCTAGAGAAAAGCTAAAATACTGCAGATGGAAGAAATTAAAGAATTTCTACAGGAAACTGATAAGGTACAAAGTTGGCAATGTATCTTGCAATAAAAGTAAGAAATACATTCAGCCTTTAAGTTTCATATACATAGTATTAGTTATTATAATTGTATTCAATTTAGATTGTCATAAAAATAGATTGCGTTGGTACATGTGGGCGTAAAGCACTAATCGTTATTACGAGGTTGTAATGCCTAAAACAAAAAACAATACATATGTTAAACGCACATTTATTCGTTTGGTCAAAGAAAAATGCTGATTTACGATCAAAATATATTATTCATTAACATTTCTTTCTTACACTATTGGAAAATTGCCTAATTTCAGCTTTTCTGAAACTCAAACCAAATTTTGAGCTATACAGTAAACATTATTATTTTCGACGTTACACGTTAGCCAATATACGTAGCGATTTAATCACAATGGACGGTGGAAGCCTTCGCTATAAGCGATACATTAATACGTTGATTTGAGTGATAGCAATAGGTAGTCACAACTCGTCTCAAATTTCTATAGTTACAATATCTATAATCAAAGTCAATATTAAATGAATATGCCTAATTAAAGCAAACTATCTTTTTACCCTATTATCGTTCTCAAAAATTTGGCCAAGATTTTACAATACATTAAGTTGGTATCGTGACTTAGAATGAGGAAAGAAGATGAGAGCCAGGAAGACCGACTTAAAGAATAAAGATTTAGTAAGTTATACCATTTCTTCATTCCATATTTGTCTTAAATACACCTGCAAATTCAATAACCGGAGTACACAAAATTTAGTTATACAGTAATATCCAATTGTATTTGCATCTAATTATCGTCCTGTACTTATCAGTCACGTCTTATTAACGATTTTAATTTTTGCTTAATATTATTGTAATAAGCGATATTACAAGGTAACGGTAATGTTTGAAGTGCCCCGCGGTAAATCAATAGGCATTGATAAACGATCCATCATAACAAATATGCAAGGAGAAGGTTATTCACGTTAACAGCGTCGACAATAAAACATGTATATCATTCGCCGATATCAACAAACAATCGATTTGGAAAACCGTAACCGTGCAGGTCCATCATGAATAGTCACCTCAGCGTATGGATGGTCTACTACAATTAATAAGTAAAAGAAATCGCAAACAAGCTGCACCAGAAATAACGAGTGAATGCGATTGGATTCCAGCAATCCAGTTAGCCCGGTCAAATGCCGACTAGCGGAAGGAAATTTACGTAACTCCTCAACCATTGCTACGCCATAATCGATAGAAAAGGCGGCAGTGGACCTGAGAACATCGCAACTGGACGGTAAAACAGTTAAAATATGTTTTATAGGGCGATAAATTAATATTTAAAGTGTTCGGTCAAAGCAGAAGCGTATTCGAGAGACAACAAAACACGATGGTGCTTCAGTTTCCGTTTACAGCTGCTTTCTTTACGGCACAGGAACATAGCACAGAATCGAAAACATAACACGAGAAGAGTACTACCACAAAGTATTAGAATCACATACCATCCCTTCTGAGTAACCGGCGAGAATTTCAGTTTTATGCGCTACATCGATCCGAAGCATATAGCTCGAATTACACGATATCTGAATGAGTAAACAGATGCAAATATCTTACAAATTACGATTTGGCGACGGCAGAATCCCGATCTCAACACTATGGGATAAGTTCGATAGAACAATCCGAATTGTTGGTCCTATTTCTAAAAGCCTCTCTAGGTTATCCTCCAACAAGAATAAAACAACGTCCCACGTACAATTTTCGTATGGAAAATACAAAATATATTTTTTCCATGATATAAGCAAACTGCCATTAAATGGCCATTCTTGTCCGAATTTTTTTACAGTTTGATTAAATGTTGATATGAATACGATAAAATAGTCCAATTAAGGAACACCAAGAATAATAACGTATTAAATTGGAAGTGCAATATTCGCTTAATAAAGATGTTTATTACTTCACATTAGTTCTTAGTACTTTGTAGCTAATTAAGTGCATGAAATGGTTTGAAACAAACTTTATGTAGGTTAACTTCTCAATTTTCGCCACTTTTTTCCCAGCGTTTACAATCTAATGATCCGTAAGTTTACATCCAATTGCCTCTGCAATTCCACTATTAATTGGTTTCGATCACTTCAGTCTACCATCTCCAGCAGTATCTGAATCGTATTTCCTAAATACGTTGAAATGCACGTGTTACAAATAATCAATATTAGAACCTTAATTTGTATATCTGGGTATTTGCTAACCATTATGGATAGCAATTTTCATACATATAATATACGAATACCAGCACTTTAAATCTTCGGATCCCGGTATCGATCAACGCTTTCGTTCACCCTGTCTAAATCAATTTAGACAAATTTAGTAAATTTGTCGTTTGGTCTCAATTAATGTCTGAATAATTGATCAAAACAAATATATTTCAACGCATTGCGTTTGCAACACTAGAGTTATAAGTTTTTGTATCACAATCCTATCCAAATGTAGATCTAGGAAAATTTAAGTGCTTAGATAACAGCAATTAAACATTCGGCTTCATTTACATTTATATCGAAATTATAATTTCCTATAGGCCAAAACATATATAGCAAACATGGTTTCAAAAACTTCATATGCAAACGTATACGAGGAGACTAGGAAACTTTCGCTCTTCGTTACTGCTCATTAACTGCTATGTTATCATCCTCCTTTCATTTCTTTCACCTGAATTGGTTCATCTATCTTTTGAATACAACGTTGCCCAAGCTTCAGCCTGTAACTGATATATCGCTCACTGAATTTGTTGACAGACTCATGTTAAATATCTCCCTGATGACACATTAACTTTTAAAAATCAGAAGTACCATGGGAGAAAGCACATTAAAAAAAGCGTTAGATTGATAATTTCCGCAAACATGGATGAATCAGAAAAATTAAAATTGCTCCTGATAGGTAGAAGTAATCAACCTCCCTACTTTCGAGGCGTTAAGTGGTTGCCTATCGACTATAAGGCAAATTCAAAAGCGTGGATGACAGGAGGATTTGTTGAAGAATAGTTATTAAAATTAGACAGACAACTTGGAAACGCTTGAATAAAAATTATTCTTTTTATTTATAACTGTGCAGTTCATCCTAAAGACATCCAACAACGATTAAAATTTATCAAACTTGCCCGTATATAACATCAAAATTGCAATCTCTTCGTCAAGATGTCATAAACAAAGTGAAATGTCATTATCGCCGCAAAATTTTGAAAAAACTATCAGATGTTTAGAAAATAACAAAAAATTACATTACATTAATGGACTATGATGATGAAATAACCGTCGTATGGAATATCGATGTTAAGTCATTCAACAATTTATATTTAGTTTAAAAATGCCGCCTTTCTGCAGCGCTGTAATAGGGAGCCAGGGGATTAAATTCCTTCGATTTTGATGTGTGAACGCTTGAACGAAAGAAATAAAGAAGAATATGAAGCTTGGGAAAATATCAAAAATACACAAGGTGTCACCTTTAATGATTCCTCGCACGTAGATGAAAATATTGTTACTTCAGAGTTTCCCATGAATGAAGATATTATGGAGCTTTGAATGTGAAAAGCTTGACAATAAAGATGACAGAACGAACACGATATGAAAAAGGATGATTTGCAGTAACCACCTTTAAGCGAGTTGATTGCAAATTCGTTGCGCGTTTTGCGTTCCTATTTAAAAATCAACGAACATACAACCGATTCAGTAAATAAAGTAAAGAAATAAAATTAAAGCTTTTTGTGAAAATCCTCCCGCCAGTTACAAATGGCGAACAATTTTAGACTGAAATGATATGTATCTTGATAAGTTGATTTTTTTGCGGCAAGTCATAGATCAATAATTATAATAATTATGATATCTGATCACTACATAAAATATTAGCATATTCTTCTTTAATAACAGCTCGTTTTAATGCTGTGAATTAAGAATCTAATATTTCGATCAAATTCTTATTTAAATTTATTTTATCTAGTTAGCTTAATAACATACTTTTGCAACTTTAGATAATAACGAATTTCCTTGTTTCGAAAAAGTTATTTTAGGCTTTTTTCCGATAAGATTGCTCAAAATATGTGTTCGTACAAATATGTATAAATTATTTCTAGGAAGCATGCTTTATTCATAAGTTTAACTTAAATTGAATAACTAAAACTCGCGTATATTAGATAACATACATTACTTCATAGCATGGCTTTCATTTTTCCACGTACCAATCGAGTACACAAACTACAGTTGATAATTACATCTGTAAATGAAACTGGCCAGAGATTAGAGATACATGTGCGCCTATATAAAATAAGAAAATCAACATACCAGTTTATAGACATTAAAATAAATTAATAATGACGCAACAATAGTACGTTAATAAAACTTACTTATCTTTGTATCTAATTTAAAAACAACACGATTACTTAACGTAATTCTTTGTCTTTGACTTTATTCAGATATTCATACATTTCCATAAAATATCAAACTTAATTAATAATAATCAGTACATACCGGCAAACCAACTTAAGCGCGCAAAAAAAATGCTCAATGTTTATATCGCCAGCGTTAAAAAGAAAAACAGAAATTTCTCAAGGTATCTCGCCTAGAAAGTGTATGTACTTGTTAAACGTTGACTTGTACACTCATTGGATGAACAAAACATTTAGAGGCATTAAAAGTACGTTTAAAGGAGGAGGAAAAAACAAAAAAAATCTACGTCTTCTCGCGAAAAAGGACGCTCCTAACGTTAACTTCAGGTGAAAGAAGAAGACGTGCGCGTTTAAATAAATTTTTATCACATTTAAATGTACATAATACAACATATTTGAACTAGGTGTGCCTGATGCTTCGTCCCACACACGGAACCCACACTGGCTGCTCTCTCAAAACACTTACACGGCATAGAACAGAACTCGGACGTGGTCGTGTCTTTAGCAGAAGACCAGTGGCGGACGCCGTAGTGGGGTATAACTTGACAAAATTGGATTTAAACTGGATTTATTATTGTAGACAGTACAGTATTATATGGGGAACATGTGAAATATTGACCCATTATACCTTAATTAACTATATAATAACTTACTATAACCATTAGGTTGATAAAAGAGGTGCAAGTAAGAGTATGTAATTACAATGTTATTAAAATCAATTATCTGGGAGAACAGCATCCACTTAAATAAAATTCTTACATAATAGAGCGTATATTTAGTCTAATCTATTACGTAGAGAAGATAGGCAGTAGTAATCATTAAATAGACGACGGATGGACATTGGATACAACACTCAAAAAATAAGACAATCAGTTAATTGTTCAAATTCTAAGACTTCGCAAATAGTTTATTACTTCATCAGAGGATATCACTAGAATTACAATTTGCAGAGCTAGATATTACAATCGGCTACATCACGACATTTTAAAAAGTTAATAAAAGCTATCGTTTAAAAACAATTTTAAAATTAAATTGCGAAGACAACGAGATTTGCACATTATACCCGCGTATACAGCGCGGCAAAACTGCGTAAATAACTGAATGGAAAAAAATTGGGTACTAGAAGGTACAAGGGAAACTAGGCAGCATGCAACAATGTTCAAAAGAAACCATCCGGTAAGGAAAGAACCAAATTATCGAAATTCCAATGTCAAAAACACACAATCCCAGTGTTGAATATAATTACATTTAATTTAAGCGGTAAACTTTATCATTGTGCCCGGGATGCCATGCATTATGATTGTTATGCAGCTGCTCGTTGGTGGATCATTATCGGTATCCTCGGCACGCCTAATCAAAAAAAAAAAATCAGTTGCGACAGAGAAGCTGTGAGTATCACCGGCTGACCGTTTCCAAAACACCACCCGCCTCAAACAAGGAAGTCCAAAAAATAAAAATCTTAAGTCTTAACTCCCGTTTAAAACACAATGAAGCAATTAAAAATGAAAAAAAAACGACTAAAAGAAGAAGGTCTAGAGAAGAGAAGAAAGAAAGTTGATGTTGAATCAAACGAAACTGAAGAAGAGCGCACAATTACACAAAATTATACAAAAGAAGAACAAATTTGTTTGAAAAAAAAAACAACACGAAGAATACACGCAATAATGAAGAATATGCAAATTCTCCGGAAAGATCTAAAGTTGTTTTTATAAAGATCGGTGGTATGAAGGCTATTTCAGGCACGAAAACCGAAAAACGTTTACTTGTATAACAGACCTGAAACATTTTTGCTTATTTCAAGTTTGTATGTTCGAATTTTTACAAGTAAAGAGAGCTTTGTTATATCTCAGACTGCTGTATTTGCTTTAAGAAACCTTTAGTTCACACCATTCAAACTTTTGCCCGTATATAGGTTACGGGGTAAGAATTGTTTTTTGAAAAACTTTTATCGTTGTATTAATGTCCCTACTGAAAGCGACACAATCTGCTAATATTTCTTCGTTTTTCTTCTTTTTCTGTAGCATTACCCGAAATCCATTCTTTGATACCATCCACTGTTAGTTTTTTCCCCTTTAGAGACGTCATTCATCAGTACCATAATTCCTGGAATTCTTGTTCGGTTGCTCTTAGACTTCTGATCTCTGCTAAAGGCGTTATCTTCTTCGTCATAATCACCGTCTACACTTTCAAGAAATTGGGCCGCCCACAATTTGTTTCATGCCTTTTTTATTACATGAGAGCTCATAAATCTTAAAATTGAAAGCCGTCATGGAATCCGAAGGATCATTTCCTTCCGAAACCAATTGGAGGAGAAGTTGCTTTCAGTTGTAGCAACGGCATACCATTCGGCGGTAAATATAACATAAAAATTGGTCCATCTCCACCTCGTAGTTCCTCTGAGAAGTGACTTAGCACATTGTCTAATAACAGTAGTGCTTTGAGAGTTAAATCGATTTGTTTCAAATGCGTTTGCGCTAACGGAATAAAATCATCATGAAACCACCGTTTTGAAGATGTCCCACATCGTCCAAGCACCTTCGCGATTTTTGTAGACCGCAGGCAAAAATTGACGGCAATCTATAAATGCTCTGGGACGTCCAGCATTGCCAATCACTAACACCCAGTGATTGACTGGGATCCTGCCGCGTTCGAACATGGTATAAATAACTTTCGGTCTAACGCTGGCAAAGTTTCTATTGACAAAACGCGCACTTTCATCGGTATTTGGTAAATTTGGTGAGCATTAAAATTCATTGCTCGATCGATCGCAGCAAAACTACTCGCAAGTCTATCGCCGGTAATTAACTGTCGAATTGTGAACCTTTACTTGCAAGATTTCTTCCGATATTAATAGATTACGACTTCTCTGTTGTAAGAATCAGATGTACATACATATATTCCAAATTCTACTTCTGGATACTCGGCTTTCTTTAATGTCAGATGCCCTATTGATTCCCCTTCATGAGATTTTACGTACGCCTTAAATTCTTTCTTCTTGAGTTTGATGTCATCTAACTTCTTAATTATTTCATATTTTTATCCAACAGACAATGTTTTGTGCTTTTGTTTTAATCATTGCACACAACAAGCACTGTTGACTTAGTACACGTGATCACAGAGCTCGCTTTTATCTTATCTTCCTGATACGTTTCGGATTTTCAAGGTCTGAAGCAATTGAATTTCGGAGTAGCAAAATGCGGCATTATTTCAGATTGTCGCGATTAAAAGTCCAACCACGATAACGTACATAATATATACATGCGTGAAGTTATGTATTGTCGTAGTTTCTTCTACCAAATTTACGATAAGAGCAACTGGAAAGTAGGTATTTTCTCTAGCCTTGTCGCTAATTCAACTACAAAGGTGACGATCCAACACTGCGAAAAAATAAATAATCTCCACCAATAATAAGTTTATGTGTGATGGGCATACATGTGTATAGGTCGACACATGCATATATACAGAAACGCTGGCCTATAACACGTCACACAACACAGAAACCTAATACCGAGCCGGCTAACGCGAATGCGTGTAATTATTTTTTTCTGCTAATTGCTTGCAACCAGTTGCGAAAGGTTTATCGGCAATAAATAATTGTCTGTCACCTTTAAGGCGGATACTTGCTACAAATAACTCAGATTGTTAGCTAATGTCAATAATAAACCTTGTTTATAATGGTAATTTTAGCACGTCTACACTGCTAAATTAATAAAGGATATGAGGAAATAAGAGCTGAAAGTGTGAAACAAAGGATATTTTTGCTGTTTCTATAATAGTCGAAGCAATCAGCTGTAACGTATATGTATGTGTATTGTGTACATATGCCATAAAAAGACCTACTTCGAAACTTATCGATTTAATAATTCTGCCTTAACTCTGCAATATTTATAATTTTAATTTGTTTCACAACGTAACGTTATTAATTCATTGAATTAAATTAATCACGACTAAGAAAATAAAGAATCTGTTTGTGCCTCATAAAGAACTTCAGACGAGGACCGTGTATTCTTCGGGCAACAGAATCAAAAATAACAACACGATTATTTATTCCTAAGTATTCGCCAGCTTACAAATATTAGGCAGTGTTTCACATGGTGTCTCCAAATGCCCAACTATTTGGAAACACCACGCTAAACGCTCAACTTCTTGTCGTAAGTTCTTGCAAATATCACCATAACTGATAGTTGTTTTACTTTCACGTAGCAAAAAGGTTCTTAGGAAGAAGAACCAAAATAATGCTAACATCGCTCATGGTATCAAAGGAACCATTCACGACACAAGCAATATGAAGGGAGGAAGCATTGGCCAACGGATATGTTTCTTCCCACCCACCGTCATCGGCGTTCTTCTAACTGCTTCCCTACCTCACACCACTGTTTACCTTTTTGTTTCACTATGCCACAAAGAATTCAACAAATATATCTCCTAGTGCCAAGATATATAGACATGCCATCTAGAAGCCAATGACCAAAAAGTGTTCACAGCTTATGCATCAATTGGTTGTGGTAATTGTAATATACCATATGCAATTGCTAAGACCTAACAATATCTAATTATTGTTAACAGTACCTGCAAGTATGTCCTTACTACCTACTGCTTGTTTAATTAAACAATCACCAGTTACTGATACAAGTTTCGATGTTTAAGAATCCTGGCAGATATTGTACTGCCCTAAGCAAACAATATCTTGCGCAATCATAAAAGTAGAAAATGTTACGCCATAAACTTCAAAAGGATTAATGTTAATTTTGTTTCCAGTAGCTGCGCCAACTTACACTTTCTGCACAAAGCCTTAAGAAAGATATTTTCTCTACGACTTAGTTTTTATTTAAGAAACAAAAAAGACATTCCTTTTAAAATTTCTAATACTAACTAACTAATATTTCTCAAAACGTTTATTACAGACAATTTTCAAAAATGATCTTTCTGGAGGTCGATGGAATTGTCTATTTTAAGCTATAGAATGGATCTGCCCAAAATATAGTGAATTAGAAACGTACTTACTTTATTTTTAATTACTTAATTTTTAATTTCAAATAAAGCTCGCAGTGACATACGATGTTCATTTATAAATCTTATGCTAATCTACTTTCATTTGAGATTGTTGCAACTCCGATAAATCTTTATTTTATTTTATTTTTCTTTTTTCCCTAAAACTTTCCATCCTAAGCTCTTTTTTAGACTATTGGTAATTAACATTATAGATAATATCTAAGTACCACAAACAATTTAAACAAAAGATTAAATTTGTATTTTAAATAATAAAATGCAAAAAAAATTTTTTTTGTAAGTACATAGAGCCTAACAGAATGAAGCAGTTTAATCAACCTCTACAATTCAAAAAGTGTGCATAGTTTTAACAGTTTTAGTAAACCGTTTTGCTCCCATACTTGATATTTCGGAACATTAAAGCTCTGCTAAAAGTGCTAATATGCGTTGTCCGCCATGCATGTCTGCTGTCATTGTAATCAAGCAATACCAATCAGAAACCAATTGGACATCCAATTGCAGGATTTACAGGATACAAATATCTCTAATTTTCAATATCAGACAAATGCTTCCTTATATAAAAACGTTAGAGGTATAAATTTTCTATTTTGTTGGCGCAGAAAAAATATATGTAGCTCTCTCTTTTCTGGTGTTTGAAATTACCAAATGTGGCGTTATTTCAAAGCCATGTTAGTTTCGTACCTAGAGAGAGCCAAGTATGTAGCTTAATTTCGTAAAGATTTACGCTAAAATAGATTCGTATTTCAGATATTTCAATGAAAATACATTTAGGCGATTAATTAAAAATGTAAAAATGAAATAAGGAGTAAGTATCTGTTCACTATTACTCGCTGCATATATAAAAATATTTTTGAAATATGCCCATTATCGCAAAATTGTAGCTTCGTACTATTTACACAGAACGTCCTGTATATGCATATGCAAAGTAATCCCTACATCCTAGAACATATACCTATAATTTCAAATATGAATTGCATGAGTAACAACAATAAGTTAATTCATATTCTTCCGCTTCTAAAATCCTTAACGATTGTATCAAATGTATGAAAGAGTAGTATGCAAATTGATCGTTGGGTTCGATATTGTGGTACGCTCGCGGCCGCGGCAATATCTCCCTCTAATAAATTTTAATAACTGGTCGTAGGTGTATCGACATCTTTGTTATTGGATTTTTTCCAACTTCCCATCTGATCCCGCATGAACATATTCGCATTGAATGGCTTAGTTCCATCCTCCGGCCTACATACTTCATACGACATGATCACATCGCGTCAGGTTACCAGTACAAGATCAATGCATTGGTGATTGCAGTTTAAATGTAAAGGCCTTGAGGTGTATCTATCCGTACTTGTACAGAGAAATGTTTTATGATAATTACGATTTTCTTTTTAAAATTAATTTTTCAGGTACGTGCTTTCTTCTAGGTTTTGAAAAGCTTCAAAGATAACTGTTTTTACGCAAAATACTATATCAGATACTTCCTATTACAAGGGCAAATTTAAAGAAAACCTTGCATTACTAGTAATTAGAGTGGACAAAGACGGGTGGAATTGGTGCTCTTTTGCGGCTTTGCGACTGGACGGACTCGTGTCTATTCGTCTCATAAGAAAGGGTTCGTGTTTCCCCGAGATTCGACAAAACACGAGTGCGTCTAGTCGCTGGAAAAGAGTGGTGATTCCAACCACCTTTGTCCTCTCTACTAATGATGAATTGATGTTTTCTAAAAATTATTACGCTCCTTTATCGAGGTGCTACTACTACACAAAACGGGAATGATTGTAAAGTTATCTCTGAAGCAGAGAAAATGTATGATAATGTAATGAATCAAGCAAATTACGGCAGTATCACGAATACAAATATTATTTGTACATTATGACTCCCAACCCAATGATCAAACAAAGATTGCTAATATGTTCAGCAAGCGTTTTTCAAATGTTTAAATAAGCCGGGGAGATTTTGTGGGAGATTACGTGCTAAATGATAAAGTTGCAGTAAATACGTTTTTTTTCACAAAATTCATTATAACCAAAGTTTAACCGAGCGGACTCGTGTAAAATACCCACCTTTGCATGCTAGCTAAAAAAACTTCAACTTCAACTTTCCCATTTATTTTTTATAAATACTACAGATGAGAACAATGAAGAAAAACAAAAACGAAGCATTTTAAATGGAGCCTCATTTACAATGTATGTAGACAATGTCACGCCCAAATTGTTGTATAAACTTCAGAATTGATACTACTAACATAAATTTAACGAAAAATTGTCATGTTCCTACTTGCAAGCGTCACTAAACAAAGGTATTTTGCCAGATGTGTTTAAAACTGCAAAAGACGATCCGAAACTTCTCAACAATTACAGGCTTGTCTTCAGATTTATTAAAGGGAAGTCTACTCAGTTAGCTTTAGTTCTATTATACGAGGGGAGTTTCTCATGTTATGTACCTAGCTATGAAAACAAACTTGTTAGAGAGCAAATAACTTAATTTTTCAATGCAAAAATCACGTAGCACTTATTCCAATGTCTTTTTTTTTCTTTCTAATAATGCTATTTATTCGAAATAGATTTTCTTTGTAATTCTGCAAAATATGCCACCACAGCGTTTTCCAACTCATCATTCGAGTTATCAAGCGGATGTTTTAATTCTCCAAAGCCGCATTCGTCGGCTAATGTTTGAACAATTCGTGTTTTACGCACCCCGAAGTTTTCGCGCAGTCTTTTCTCGAATATAACCGATCCCAAATTGTTAATAGTATCTTTGTATATATTCGTATTGTCTCGTTATTGTAATCCCTTTTGGCATATGCTCAACTAAAACGATCCTGGTCATCACTTTCCCCGCAGAAAATTGCGTCTTCGCCTTCTTGAACTTAGAGGAGCCCTAATAAATAGACTCTTGTTTCCCAGCGGTACCCTAAGGTTGTATCCCCAATCATAATAATCTACTGAAGAATTCTTCATCCCGGGATAAAGCGGTCAAATTTTCCTCGCAAATTTGTCGTTTTTCCGACGACACCTTGCTCATTCCCAAATCTTCATGTAGGATCTTAAAAATAATCCTTTCTGATATTCCTATTTTTCTAGCAATACCTTCGACTATCAGTCAAAATCAATCTTCAACTTCGTTGATGACTTCTTTCGTAGGTGCACGCAGAGGTCTTCGATACTTTGAGTCGTCATGAATGGATTCCCTATTCCTTTTGAACCGCTTACATCATACATTACCACCGTTCTCTCGTGAGTATTCTTAGGGCTACCGCCTTCTTTCGATAGAAATTTCATAACGCTTCAAACTGATATAAACATTATAAAATACTGATTACCGACACTTGATACAAGAAAATTGTCGCTATAACCTATTGTTTTCATAGAAAGATAACATAAAAGAATCTCCTCGAATATACAACCATTTAAACGAAGGGAAAAAAGTACTAGAGTCTTATTCTTAGGTCTTTCTAAGGTTATAGATCTTGTAAGCCATGAGCTTTTACGTCAAAGGATGGAGTAATACGGACTAAGAGGAATTGTGAATTGGTTGAAGTCTTGCATGACACCAAGTTTCAATAAGCAACAAATATTCAGATGAATTTCCTATACGATCTGAGCTACCACAGAGATCAGCCTTGGAGTGTTTGCTATCCGTGCTATTTGTAGATAACATTCCAGGTGTTGAGGAAAATCTGTTAATCACGTTCAATTTAGAAAATATTTAGATTCGCATATCAGACAAAGATCTATATAGGAAACCTTCCCAAACTTGTTGTTATGCAGTGCACAGACTTTCAGGCAGAGTCAGCTTAAATATAACCAAAAGTTATTGCTATGAATGCTTTGAGTCCTGCCTACAATACGGCGTGGTCTTTTGAGGAGCAAGTACCTTAACTATACGAATCTTTTGATTACAAAAAAGCAGCAGGAAGATCCAGGTATTGTTCTCGTCGTGGACTGTTTTGGCAAACTTGCTGTCTTGCTGATACGATCCTTATTTGTTTTTATTGAAATGAGTAATTGAGCTAAACTATCAGCTAACCACTGTTATTGTTTCGCTGTGTAACAGCTCATCAGTACCCATTTGCGGAAGATAGTAGTTAACTGACTAATTGTTTTTATTATAATTGCGGTGCAAATTTGTGAAAGGTAATGGTGAATCGACTAATTGTTTTATAAATACCTAGAAACGCAACCAGGAGCCTTGGCATCACGATCTGTAAGAGTCACAAGGAACACCTTGCTTGTACGGACACGTGTTTCGCTATATAATAGTTCATCAGTGCCCATTTGAGGAAGATAGTAGTCAACTAACTAATTGTTTTTATCATATTGCACGAATTTCATTAGCTAATAGCTTAGTTATTAATTCAGATTCTCTTCAATCACCAGAGTTGTAATTCAATAGTAGAAATGTTTTTATGAATTTTTTTAAATCTTCTTCGAAAACATAAAGATATAGAAAACGCTACAAACAAAACCTTGCAATTACTGCCGATAACCCGCAAAACTACGTGCTCGAAAAGCTCGTATTTTACGTACTACATTTCTCTACTCCGAGCCAGAAGAGAAACTCCTTAAAACGTAAAAGAAAAATAGCGCTTTCCGCTCCGGAAGTAAATTAAACATTTGAAAAGAGCAGAACGGAACACGCAGAATTTTTTTGCGAATAACAACATTCCGACTTCATAGTTGCAAACGTATACCGCTGTAATTGAATTAGGCGCCCTCTCAGATGAGTTTAATACGAATGAAATACAACGTCGAACGGTTCGTTTTTTATTTTATTTGTTTTCCGTCGATAATGAAGAAAAAATGATTCGAATTTTCTTTGTCGATGCTCCCTCATTTCCGTTAGGTTGGTTTATCTCCAACAACGGTTCGGAAAAATACGACGAACCGGAAAGAAATAATAGGAAATCAAGGATACAGCGCGCCGCGAAGATGATAAAGCAAAGGTACCGCATCCGGTTCAAACGAGATTTTGAGAAAAGAACGCACGGATGATGAAAGATTACAAAATAGACGTAAAGACGTTGAATGCAAACTGTACATAAAGTTTTACTTCAGACGTTTTAAGTTGTATTATAAGAACTCTGAATATTCACATTAAATCCTAAGTACTTATTGAATATTATGTTCCCTAGGATTTTGCAGTAGAATGTCTTCGTATGAGTGTGCTAAAAAACATTAGCGATAGTCCTGCTGGTTTTATTGAAAGCATGCAGAAAATTGGTATTTTTTAATTTAATCAGGTCTATCTTACAAAATTTGATATCTTGCTGACACAAATAAATTTATTTGTTCTCCGAAAATTCTATAATTTAAATCAATATGTAAGATGGTGAAAGTCTCAAAATTGATAGCTGAACATTCTCCTTTTTTTTCAGTATATACAAAAGTTCAGGATTCGGGAGAATTTCATTGGTTTCTTATCTCGTCTAATCATTTATGTCTATTCATCGATTAAGGTCTGAATGCGAAGTTAACTAACCGACTTAGAAATGTTTTCCATTTCCAAGAATTAAACGAGAATTAAACGCTGTGTTCGAGCGCCGATAATCAACAAATTTTCTTAGTGGATCTGGTACATTGCCCAGTTACCATTCGCAATTGGGGTTAAATTAACTACGCTTCACCCTTTACGACGAGACGATGACAGCAACAAGACCATGCAACACTTTACACGCGCACTCTAGAAGGCTCCTGAAGTTATAACAAACTTGAAAAAGATTACACAACTCGTTGGGTCACCACCACAATATTATGGGACTGCCTAAATACGTTAAATTGACCCAGTAACCAGGTTAAGGTAACTACGGCCATCGAGGGGGCATTAAAGCGGTCAAACAAATCCGAGTGCGCTCGCTAATTACTGGCGGCTACAAAATAATTTGAAGAAGGAATCTCAAGACTGTATTCCAGGTCGACGACAAGCCTAAGCAACTTCACATTGAACGTATGCCTCAATTTACAACTGAGCTACTAACCGCCTTATAAAATATATGAACAGCCAAGGATTAAAGAAAGAGCTCCATACCGTATGTTCAAAGGATACTACTTCTGGTAAGAATGTCAAAGCCACCGTAAATGACCTAGCAACTAAGGAACCTCAACAAATCTGAGGAGGTCACGATGGGATAGACCAGGGATTAAATAATTTAATTATTAAATTAGATTTTCTAATTAATAATCATACATATTGATGTACCCTTATTAAGACCGAAACAAACAAAGTGTTATTATCTCTTTATTTAGATAACGTTTCCATTTTCGATTTGCTTTCATTGGATTTTGGTGCTTCAATATACTGATTGGTCAATTGTGGGCTACAGTTTGATTATGCCCAAAGAAAAAAATTGGTATGGTTATGGTTGTTGACAACGAGAAGGTTGGGTGGATATCACAGTAATACACAGTACTCAAGAGTCTTCAACCAACTCGCCGGCTTTGGCCATCGCCCAATGGGATGAGCCTGCTTGTGAGAAGGTACACCCATCTTCATTGGCGACAGCATAGGACGCTTGCTCCACCGTCTTATCCTTCAACTCTGTGTTCCCTGCATGAGAGGCCTTTGGTTAACCCTCAAGTTGAAGAACTGCAACTTTAGGCAACAGTATCCGCTTCTTCGTTAATAAGCTCTGAATTTTGGATCTTCAGCAATATAACATTGACATTATTTGTTTGATATTCTTAGGATAGAGCTCTATAAAAGTCTAACAAGTGTGTGCAAGTGCTGACGCTATTTGTTTACTCTAAATAGGTCGATGTTTCGGCCTGTAATATTGAGGTCAATTAACTAATGCGCAACTAAGGTCAACCCTAATGGTAGTCCCCGTCGCATAATCTGAAAAATAATATGCTGTGTACGCACACAAATTCTGGGCATTCCCGCCCGCTTTCCTTCCTTCGCCAAACATCAACTCAAAAAAATACAACAAAAATATTAACTTCTACAACTTTTCGCGGAAAGCACCGCATAACAATACTAAAATCTTTTTATTCCATTATTTCCTTCCATTGCCCTTTATTTTTCCGAACTTTTTAACGAATTATCAAATTCAAACGGAAAAGAGAAGTACACATGTGTGTTTTATGGTTTGTAGTCGCGAACAAATAGGGCAATTGTCTTCGGCGGGTGGAAACCGGATCGCCGGATCGCGCTACGTAACACCGGAACTTCATTATGCCCGCCTCTCCCTCGTATCCGTTTTCTAAACAGGAAATTCTCATGTTCGATACCGTATTTCGTTCGCACATAATACAAAACGTTGAAATCGGACGTGCTCCCTTAATTTCGCAAAGTGCCGCTTCGTGAAGCGAGGACGAGCTTAAAGCAATCACGAACATGTCTTATTTCCTCTAAACGGAGCACTGTCAACTCCTTCACGGAACTGCTGATTGTTGCAATTACTGGAGTGGATAGCAGATTAAATGCAAATTTTAATGTAAGTGAAAAAATTATTTATTTTTCACCTACTCGAAGATAGAGGTTTGAAACAAATATAAATATAAGAAATGAAACAAAATATATATGTACGAGTTATCTTCGTCGTCCTCCCTGATGGTAGTGATTGCCCTGGCTCATCCCGCCTGATGATGGTGATCAGCTTCACTTTATATCCTTACATAATTCACTTAACTTTAATAGATAGAAGGGGTCCATTGTCATTTAGTCAACCTTTCTGGCAATTGGTATTCTTTACAGCCAATTGTCTACACTTAGGCGGTGGTTATTCGTTTTACCGCCTCTGGAAGAAGATTTTTTTTTAATTTTACAACGCTCGAGAGACATAGTCTCAGTTTCTTGGAATTTCTTTTGTAAATAGGAAACACTTTTAATCTTTCACTAATCACAACACGCATAAAATACCATAAAGAAAAAAATTAATACATTTCTCTAATTGACGCACCTACATAAAATATTTTAAAAATACACTTAACATACAACTTTGGGATATAGATACGTATAAATCGTAGACAGAGAATTTCTAGATGCTTGCAAATAATTACATTAATTTATTCACCCGATTAATAGAACTGCCGGCAATGCCATGAAATACATTCAATAAATTAGTGCAAAACGGAATGAAACTTCGACCTCAACATTGTTTTATATACGGTTAAGAAATTTCTTAAAGGCGAGGTAGGTTAAGGTACAACGTGTATTTCGTTTGTAAATTTGGAAATAGAAGCAGAGTAGCCGAAAATCGGCTATTAGTAACGAAAGAAAAACCGCACGAGACCTGTCAGAAAAATTGAAAATATTGAAGCAGTTCGTATATCACCGCTTAACAGAAACGTTTGATTTTTACATATAACTGCTTCCATATAAGCAAGTTATTTAAGATTAGAACTCATGAAGAAAAGCAGTTGGAATATTATCAATTTAACCTTCAATTTAATTCACTTCAATTCCAGTTTTCCAAGTCAGCTTCTGATGTTTAATGAAGTCACTTTCTATTTGCTACAATTTCTTTTCTATGGTTTGGTAAGTGGACTTATCGCTGTTAATCCAACAAAAAACCCAGGTAAGGTATTAAAAATCGCAGTAATTCTTTTGTGTGCTGTTAAGATAAATGAAATCAAATGATCTTGTTTTCTGGAAATGTTGGCGGTAGATCAGAAATAGCAGACTATTACAGATACCTTTGCACTTCTTCAAATTGACCCCCTGAATTCTGGAAAGTTCTCTTCAAAGATTCTTCATTTGAAGCGATTTGTTTTTCGAAGTAGTGCTCGAACAAATCAATTTGAATTTAACAAAAAAGTAAGTATTTTAACATAAATTCTTTTTGTTTTAATAGAGATTATTTAATTGTGTGAACGATACCATATCAACAACATTTTCAAATGTCATTCAAAGAGCAGAAAGCATAAAATTTATTTACAACGAAAATCAAAGATAAATGTTATTATTCAAGAAATGGAATGACTTCTTTTAAAAAATTCAGGTTCTCGAGTTGAAACCGCGTCGTAATTGCATGAAGCTTCCTCTGGACTGTTGCAAGATGCGTCGCTGCTATACGAAGAATTGTTCAGATTCTCATAAAAAATCAAGGATCATAGAACCTGGGGATCTAGGAGCGTCCTCGCTTACTGATCCGCCTCCCATAAAACAGATTGTTTAAAAACTGCCGAATAAGACGTTCAAAATACGGAGAAGTATCTTCTTCCTCAACCAAATGTCGCCGTTTAAGTCTTCATTTTATCTCCGTTTGAAAACATTTCTGCCACAGCAATTATAAATGCATTCTCCAAAAAATTCAGATATTACTACTCTGTAAATGTTTCGTCAAGTAAGAAAGCACCCATGATTCCATATTAAACGTGTGCTTCAACAATCCAGTTAGGAATGTCAGCTTCTGTTCCAACTATGGAAAACTAAGTCCTGATTTAAAAAGAAAATTTGGCGAATGAATCGTGGATTATGGTTGCATAAATCCTACATTATACGGCAAAACTGCATTTGCCGAGCAAAGTCACCTTCGCAGAGTTCTTGCAGAGATTGCACTTTATAGAGATGGTATTTTTCTTTTTTTAGCGCACGTAATTCCAATCGCTCTGAAACTTCATTGTCTGCTGATACACCATGAGGATTCTCACACTTAACAAAATATCAAGTTTCACCTCTTGATTTATTTGCACTAGACGCCCTCCATTTAAGATGTGTTTAACATGCCCAATTTCTCTGAATTTCCTCTCGATTTTACTCACTGTGAATTGGCTGATATTTCTATACGAATACAATGCTTGCTTAGCTCAGATTTTATCGGCACATCCAACAAGAATTAAAATTTCATGCGCTAAGTGTTACTTAAACGGTCCATGCTTATGGTTAATTAACTTCCAAGTAGATAGCATTTCAAACAATTTAACAAAAGAAACATTTCATTTCTTCAATAACAGAATGTTTTTGTCATTACTAACATTTATGTGTTCCACTCTTTAAACGGCTTTTATTTAAAAATGTTGTTGTGTGAGGTATTAAATGTCGATGTACCATTTAAATAATATATTAAAATAAATGAAAACTCAGGAGTTACCAATTAAAATTTTTTAAAAAGACATGGCTAACGTTATTACTTGAAAATCAAAAACAAATTTTAAGAAAACTTAAAATTAATGCAAAAATGTTTATTAAAAAAAATAAATTAACCTATCCGAGCATTTCTTCAAAGCAAATTGTTTATATTTAATGAATTTACCTTTACCATGTAATATTTATCATGCGCAGTATAACACCATAATAGAAGACTAAAAGTAGGTAAATATTGAAACTTATTTATCCTGAAATTCAATTTAAGCAGGCCACGTTATCAACAGCTTCAACCAATAGTTACTTCCAAAATAAAAAAAATGATACTGAATCTAGACGTATGTAGGTACAAACTTTTTATGAGAAGCTGCACATCTATAAACGTAAAAGATGACCACACACTAAATGCTTAGCTTCACCTCGCGGCCCACTACAACTCCTACTTCCCTTCAAACCATTCGTCGTTCGTTCAGAACTATAAAATTTAAAACCGCGCACAATATAGGGCAATCTTTTATACCGCGGATGTAAGCTGGACGTTTTATAGTCTTTATATAAACATATCCCTATCTCCGTTCCCCCGTACGAAGTATGCACCTCGCTATACCTTGTTGCGCGGATGGACAACTCTACCTACTACCTACAATACACGCACAAAACAGACACGGCCGGTTATAAACCGGAAACCCTTTACTGTAGCCATATAACGCGATTGCTCAATGTAAGCGGGTGAGAAATAGCAGGCTCATTGTTAATACCTTACAATTTAATTATCAGAACAAATGGCATGAGTGTAAGAACGCATATGTATGGTATATTGGTTTTGGCGTTTACCAAAATTTATTCCACATGGGCGTCTAGAGGAAGAAGAAACGAAGCTGAATTTTGAAGAAAAAGTTATGGTTTTGGATAAATAACTTTCGATGAAAAAACTTTCCCAACAAAATGAACGTGATTGTTCTAAGTTGATCCTTCTCATTTAAAACCATTCAATATATGACATGCAACAAGCGTAAACGATCAGATGATGAGCTGATTTATATTGTGTGAAATTTTGAAATCAAAATGGATCAGAATCAAAACAAATTAACGATCATTGTTTTAGTTACCTACTGCATTAAAATCATATTTTACGTTCACATGAAATACAACGTCTTGCAGAATTCTCTCTTAATGGTATTTTAATATCACGTAATTTACATTAACTGCCCGAATAATTGGCCTGAGAAGTTATAAGCTTCTTCGAACTAAATTGCAGAATTTATAATTTTCCTCCGCCTTCCGCCCATCGAAGTGGGACCCTAGAATGTTATCAGCAACCTCAGTAGTGACGATATTTTAACACCCTCTTGGCACATTTTAAGATCCAAATTTATGGCCGTTTCAGATTTATGTTGTTCCGAAGCAAGTAATTAATGTGTTCTACTACATTAATATATAAATTGTTTACGTTAGGGAACTCGTGAAAAAACCATCTACATTATTTTACGTTATCTGCAGACGTAGATGTAACTGTAAATAATGCAGCTAGCAAAAGGAACAAATGTCTGGCGTATATTTTGCGCCCCTTCCTTCATTTGTCTTTCTCATACCCTAATACCTGTTATGTAGCTGTCAAAGTAAACCACTAACCAGCAGGAAAAAAGAAATATGAAATGGAATCTACTTACATACGGAATCCGTTATACTTTTCGCTATGTATACCTTCTTTAATAAGAATTTCCCTTATCTTCCGCGTGCTATGTAAAATATTAAGGCGAATGCTGTGGGTTAAGCTTAGGAAAAGAAAAAAGCCGGTCTGTAACGACCCCCATTGGCAGATCTCTCTGTTGTTATAATGAACATACGACTGATGTAAGTTTTATACAAAATTAGATGCTATGAATCTTGATTTCATCCACTCCAATCTTAGATGCAAAAATCGCCACCTAATCGCACCAGCCCCTGTATGAGTGAAAGGAGAATTCAAGTCCTTGAAATTTTATAACACTTTTTGCAATAACATATTGGTTAAATATTAATTATCAAATGTTTTATCGATAATTGATATTTATTTTTCCAAAAATTTGTCCAATTGTAAAACGTCATTTCGATAATTGTCCCGTTCGCTGAGCTTCATATAAATCTCATTCCTTTTTGCTACCTGAAAGATATTTTTTTTATTTTTTACTTTGCGGTAATGGTTCACCCATGCTACTTCAGCTTTGTTGAATGAAGTCAGTTCCAAGCGTGTAAGTACATACAGCCGTTGTCAGCTGACAAGTATACAGGCTGTTTACGGTATTGTAATTTTACTTTCAAAAGGTGATCTTAAAATATTAACGTAAAAATATCTTAACAATACTTGCATAATAAAATTAATAAAAGAGTTAATACTGTTATTTTTTTTATTTTTTTTTTTTATTTTCAATAGATAAAAAGAATTTTTACCACTAAAACGATTGATCAACAGCTTCTGCAAAGTAAATGTAAATTCAAACGATAAGCCATTACTGAATTTTTGCATGAATTTTTGAATTCCATGAAAAACATAAAAAAATTTTTAATTTAATACACTTAATGAAAACTTTAAAATAAAAATTGCAATTTTAACATTAATATTTCTCTTATTATGTAAGGTTAAGTCATGATATTTTTACATTAATGGCGTTATTTTAAGATGTTTAATCGCCTCTTGAAAATAAAATCACAAGAGCGTAAACACTCTGTATAAATACTTGACATATCATACATATAGTACTTAAAAGTTAATAATTTGGTAACTAAAACTGCATCTATATGTCGCATTGACCCGTACACAAATATGTATTTTTTCGGGATCTTTTTAAACATTATAACAACTTCCCTCTACTTTGCATACGGAATATGTAAAGATGTGTTGAAAAGAACTTCATTACGGCACGCCGTCTGTTTATTTTAAACAGCAGCGTATATGACCGAATGTTTATTTGGACTTGTTGCAATACTGGAGTTTTCTTATAATTTTTTTTGTTTGATGCGACTGTTGTTCTGATCTTTACGGTGCAGTTAAAAGGATTATTCATTTTTCTAAATTGTATAATATATATGCACATAAATCGCAATTATCTCTTCCTGATATATTTAAAGTAACTGAATTTTGTAATAATATTTTATTGCAAAATTATTTGTCTTTATCTTTAATATAACTTTCCCCTATACATTGGCTCAGATTTAATAAGTTGGTAACAGTAGATCAGTTCTTCACGGAACTATGGAGATTTTCTGAAGGGATTGGACAGATTGGACAAATTCGTGGATATAAGACATATCTCAAATGCTTTGGCAAAGTTATTAATATTCACTATTAGATAATTTTTAATCAAACTAACGCTTCCTTTTTTATGAACAGGATGATTTTGGTTGTTTTCCAGCAATTTGAGAAAACACAAGTTGTTAAAGAACATTCGAATAAATATAATGGCTTAGCAAAGACATTTGCACAATCTCTAACTACGAAGATATTGGGTCACACTGTGCAGTTACTTTTAACTGTTTCAAGGCACGACAAACATCTGATTCATGAGTTAACATGCCTAGAGGTGACCAAGGCAGGTGAAATTATTACTTTTTTGCAGCGACTAGACGGACTCGTGTCTACTCCTCTCATAAGAAAGGGGGTTCGCGTTGCTTACTGGTTTCGCCGAGAGTCAACAAAACACGAGGCTGACACAGCTTTGCACAAATCGCAATGGAAGCTCTTCTAATAATTGCGGCTGTATTTTGTGGCTCGCCTTTTTTACATGATATACTTTTGGTGTTTTGTTACAAAGCGACAGTTTCCTTTCTAGAAATTTATAGGCAATAAACAGACCAATCGATTGATTGATTGCAAGCTGAAAAGGTTAGAGCTAGGATAGACTTCTGAACTAAATGGGATTTCGATGCATCACGGTATAAATCATTCATCTTATAACAGAATCGTCGATATATTCCCAACTGTTATGCATATTTTGACCAAGATCATGTTACCGCTGATATAAATTTACCGATGATCCTCTGTCACCGTCGAAAAATTCAAAGGTCGCCGGGAGCCGATCCAAAAAAAAAAAAGGACGAAGAAGAGAAAATGGATCGCAGGTACGCAATATACGTCCATGTATCGCTATTAGACCCCGGATTATTTCCCGAAATATGGCCGACAGTAATGGATGAATTCGGTGCGACAACATTAATCACCTCTCCACACGACTTCCGGAACGCAATACAAGGCGAGGGCAGGCCGCTAGTGAAGCGGAACATCTATCGCATCGGCGAAATAATCGGGAAGGTCGATGCGGAAGGCGGGGGGAGAATTGGGGACACGTGCGCCGCTAGCAGTGCCGCCACCGCAACACACCGGGATCGGAAGGAAAACCTCAGGAGAAATTATGATTTGTCAACGAATGACGCATGAAAGAAAATCGATAGTTGTTCTTATGCGTTCGTTCGGTTGGAATTTCTCCGAGAAATTCCCGATCCATTCGAGCGTGCATCTTTATCCGAAAAAGGGGGGAAAATAAGCTGCCTTATGGCAGCACTTAAAGGGTACCTATCCGACGTTGCGGTTGATGAATGTGACATTAATGCGAACGGTTGGGCCAAATTTAAAAACGTTTTTATTTGTACACTTTTACTCGTTACTTTTACTCATTCTCTTCTTCATTTCATCATTCTGGCACGAACAACTGTGGTTGCATCTTATGTATTTTGCTACGTTAATCACGCATCAATAACTATAAAATAACACATCAGACTCGGTCTTTCGTTAATTTTACAGTAATTATATCAAGAAAGTCTATTTTGCACTTTGTCCTATTGTTAGAAAGCGTCTTGTTTAACACTGTTCTTTATTTATTTACAAATTCCGGTAATAAAGCAATAATCCACTTCAGCTTAGCTCTTTACGTGAAGCGGGCAGGACATGCGCTTATTATTTATTGAACTGCTTTGCATTTAAGTGTTTATTCTCGAAAAACCAGACTCATTAAAATGTTGCAAACTAGTGAAAACAAAAAAAAAATTGCTATGTCGGTGGAGAAGTAACTGAAGTCCTAAAGAAGGGATATTAATGTTTCAATCAACAAGGTATATGCACTCTATTACGACTATCAGAATAAACCTTGGGCTCCTTATTTGCTATTCGTCTTGTATAGTATTACTTAGTCGCCGGTTTATGAGAAATCACGTCACCACTCCACGAACTGTTATTTCCATATTATTAAGTTGCTTTGCAATAACAAGCAAGATCAAGAAAAGCGTCAATTATCCCAATCCTTCTTTTGTTGTCAAGCTTATTCTGCACAGAGACTTCTTATTGCTGGAAGAAACAGTATTTAAAGCATTTGTTCTCCCCAAAAGGGAATTGAGTGTATTTTACTTATGTTGATTCGTTGATGACATTGCATTAATCCTAAAGAATAGTGCTCAAAATTTAAATAAGTTTAAGCGCTGTGTTTCTTCATATTGGGAGTGAGAAACCATCAATTCATCTTGCCTACGCAGCCAATATAAAAGAGATATATGACAACATAAAGATTTTGCTATCAATAGTACAATACAACGAACAATCGCTTTCAAGTTCTTAATTAATTATTAATCAATCTTAAGAAAGCGAATTCTCAACTAAGAGAATTCGTTTCGCGTCCCAAAAACTGTAGCTATCACTCACAGAAAATTGCATGTTCGCTTTCTTCGGCGGTGAAGGGCCTTCATGCATCCATTGCATGCACTGAACTTATAAATATTCTGGGTGTAATGAAAGAGATTTCCGGTACAAGGATTCCGGTACTAGGCGTCTCAATTACATGCTAGACATACTTGTAGGTTGCTAAAAAGTTGCATTCATGCCATAGTCAACCTGCTCAAAATATTTACGAAGGTGATCATGTGATCAACATCGATGATCGGACGAGAATTCACATGTTACAGTTGAAACTTTAAAATCGTTTTACGGTGTGGCATGTTGGACAGTTTAGTCGGTTTGTATTGGATGGCGCTCTCACTTGACAAAAATTATAGACAACCTGTATGCTTGAAAGAAGATGGAGTTCTTGAACGTTTGCTTTCCCAATCGTTAGACTGGTAGAAGGACGCCGAACTCACCAGATCTTAATCCCCTAGATTATTATTTGTGGGAATTGAGAAAATGCTTAGTTTATTCAAGGGAATTGGACATACGAAATGCACTACTGGATCGCATTTTTAATGCTACAGTTACTTTAAAAAATTACCGATATATTCAACACGCTGCAAGGGCAATTAATAAACGAGTAAGAAAAAGCATTGAAGTTGACGGCGGTACTTTCAAAAATAATGATCATTTCTTAATAAATATCACGGCATCTTCTTCAACATCAATCCTGTATTTAACTCCGTAATTGTTAAATTTATAAAAAAAAGAACAAACTTCCGATGCGTCATTCCTTCTCTTACAAAGAGGCAAATCAACAGAAATAGACACACGAGTTATATTATATTTAGGTGTGTAATATCGAACCTTCGTATCTCCAAGAAGATTAAGTGCGTACATATATCTCTATCGTTCAAGATTACCTTAGCACTTACACAACGCGAAGCCTACTCCGATACCCTGTCGAACGTGACGAGGCCAACAGGTGTCTCGGCTAATAGCATCGGCCAGCCAAGCACCAACCAACCATCCCATAGAACGGATATCCATGGATTCATTCACATCACCTTTCGATCCGATCCGATGCGAGGGTCTGAATTCTAAACCGCCAGCCAGTTTCTCCTGCTTCCGAACTGGTTAGTAGCTCTCTGTCCTTTTGTGCAACGCGACAAAACAAATGTCAGCGAAGAACAAGAGAATTCCACCTACGCCGTCTATTTCAACATTCGCCTTATTCACGTCCATATATTTTCTACGTCTGGTATAGAATACGAAGACGCGCATTGATTATTTTAAGAGAGGCGAACTCTTGTAGCGACCGTAGGAACGCTTTTAGGATTATTTTTAACGCTATAAATGTGTACTTGTTTGTATATACGCACACGAATCGAGCTGTTGCGTTTAATTCTAGCTTCGAATCTGTCATGGTCGAAACGGATAAAAGGATTTATTTTAGTTATGGCTACGTAGAAGCTTTAAAACGAATGATTTATGCCTAGTGGAACACTAAAACATTAAACACGGTTAATCTCAACGGATTTTTATAAAACTACACTTTACTCTTTCATTAGGACGACCGCTGTTGAAATTAGGTACTAAGTACTTGCCTCGCGGTTGGCTATTTTGCATTTACAATCGCCAAGTAAAAAATGAAGATTGACGTAGACTTGCGTTTAACGTTTACCGTTTAAACTTCTCCCGTGAAATGCCATAAACGTTGTTGCTCAGGCGCTATTTACTCGTCATTATATCTGCTTTTTGTATTTATGTAAGCGTCATCGTGATTAGGGAATCTCTACCTGGTACAAATGGAAGTCAAATATCGCTACTACAAAAACGAAAATTCATACATATGTTGTGTGTGCTCGATAAAGGGAATATTCGTATACCTAGCATGTACGAGGATAATATAGAAACAAGTATTTTCTTGTCGAATCAATTTTTATTTCTCTTTAATGCATCCAAAGAGTGGTTAACATTTTGTTTTGCAAAATAAGGCAATGACTTCGTTCGACGAAAATCTCTGACATCCCGGCCAAACTTTGAGCCTGAGAAACAGGAAAATATCACCGGGGCTAAATCCGGTGAATAGAAAGGTGGTACGTCAGTTCAAAGTGCAAATCATGAATTTTTGCCGTGACGATCAAGATGTAAGGTGGTACGTTGTCATGATGGAATAAAACTTTATTTCTCTCCAATGCGGCAATTATTCCCCGATTTCTGTCTTCAGTTCATCAAATAGTAATGCCGTAAAACCTCGATAATCCGGTGGTTTCTCGTTTTTCGTGCTGCAGTGTTTCGCGTTGTTATTTACGTTTGGTACGATTACGTTCTTGATTGAAGAATGGCAGTCATGAAGCGAAAAAATGATGCAAGCATATTCACGCATCATTTAATGCTTGAAGTAGATTCTAGGCGTTCGAGAGCTTGAAAATCACAGTGAAAAGTTAGATGCAGATCATATTGCCATTGTGAAGTTTTGCCATGACTTAGAAGAAATTATCAACGAACATAATTTTGAACTAGATCACACCTATAACGCAAATAAAACCGGTTGCTACTAGAAAATTGAAAAGATGCTGCAGGATACAAAATGAAAGAAGATCACTTACCTCTATTGACTTTTCACCTAACATCCACCATTCAGTTCATGGATTAAGCAGTAGCAATAAAGCAAAAATTTCGCATAACCTATCTTTGCAATGCGTAAATGTTTGGCTAGATTACTTCAAGACGAAAAAGGTAACCATATGTAAGTATTCGTCTCATGTTAATCCTTTAGTTTTGAGTATGTTGTAAACTGGCTCAAAATGTCAATGTTCGAAAATGAGTAACAATTTACACCTAAGAAAAATGAAAAAAATTATCGTTTGATTAACATTTTCACTTTCTACTGAGTCTACGTTATTTATTAACGCAAAGATTTCTATTAGTCGTGTTTTCCAGTCATACGTGCCGATCATTTCCTGATAAAACACGTTCTACTGGACGTAGTATTTCCATGTTATGGTTTCTCAATTTTGAAAATAGTTGCTTTACATACGGTAAACGGTCTAGGCTGCTTTCGGAGCCCATTTGTTCATCGCACCTCACCTGTCTCGACCACGCCTTGACTCTCACGACTTATCTAGTACTAGTATATCCAAGATTTACCTACATTTATTAATCAACGTCAAAATTGCGAGCTATTTCACTTAAACTGCTCCAATAGGACTTTGGAAATGACCCGTCGTTGATGGTCCAACGCGAGCGGCCACCCAACGCACGGTTAGCTTTTACCTGCTCAAATCTTGAATCAATATATGACAAACGTCCTCTTTCAAGATGTCCACGGGCTCTATTGTCCCTTTAGAGAGACAGTCTTCTAGTACCATTTGGTTAGCTCTATAGCTAGAATAATTTAACCCAACCATAAAGATGGTGCGATCCGTGTTAGTTGGTGGAAGCAAATGCCAACGAAATTCGGCAGAGGTATTACAAATCCGTGTACAACATAAATAGGTAACGAAACTTGAATATATTCGAACGAGCCGGAAACCAAGTAGCCATTTAAATATTCTCAGAAGAACCGAATCCAATAAAAAGTGATCATTCTCGATGCATTTTCAAGAAAATTCTTGCGTTATAATGGACCTGTCGCTAGCATTGCTTTTATACTGGAACACTTCAATATCACCCTTTACCACAAATACTTCACTTGAACTGTACGATTGTTTCGATAGCAAACCTAACATCTTCAGCAGCAATACTGAAAAGTCCAGAAACGATCGTACAGTTCAAACGAAATGTTTGTGGTAAGAGATGATAGGGTGAAGTGTTTCAGTGTTCTAGTGCCACAGTATTCGAGTACGTGATTCATTGTTTTAATAGTTTAAAGAAGAGTTATGCTGAATGATACACAACAATTTGTTTGCCAGAACTCATCGTTGAATTCAGGGAATGCAATCGGTAACGTCGCATCATCCTTCGTCACACACAATGCATCAAACTTGAATTTGAAGGAATGTGATTTGAAGGAGAGTCGCCTAACGACTACTTTTTGTTCACGAACGTCAAACAAAAGATGGACAAGGATTTTTATCATCTCAAGAAGTTGCTAAAATCTTCTAAAACCATGTTTTGGGAATGCAACGTTTTGCGACCTCGTGCCAGGAAGTTATTAGTTAAAAATCAAGATTTTGCTCCTTCAATAAATATATTCGGTTACGTAACAATCTAAGCTTAATGTAATTCCTACAGAACTAAGCACGCTTTGAAGCCCTATCCCACATCAACCTAACAAAGCGACACACGGCTTCAATACAGACGACAAAACGGGAAGGCGGTGATCAATCAAAAATGCACGCCGCCACCGCCGTCTTAATCTGTAATTTAAATGAAAAGGCGCAGCCATACGGCTACAACGAATTGTATATATATAACACCTAGGGGGTAATTTTGCCCGCCCATATATTCTCTTCTTCGTTCTTCCTACGTCCGCTTTTGGTTCGACGTCTGATTTTTCGAACGGTGTACTTCCTCGTTTCAGAACGCGCACCTAAACGCTCATAAATAAACAGTTCGGTTATTTTTCTATGGAAAGAGATTTCATGCATTGCACGTGCTAGGTGGCGCTTACGTGTTTTCCCATTTGAAAGTCGAACGCGTACAGCTAACGTTGGCTAACATCGATTATACGAACGAACGATTATCGACATGTGCGAGTCTGACAGTTTTTCCACGCCTACGCAATTATTTTACCGTTAAACTAACAAAGGAATGCGTGACGAAGTTACTGTGGATATCTATAAGGTAAATACTATAACAGCAACGACAGATATGAAATATGAATTTATCTCGGCGTTTCTAATGTGCAGTATCGATTAAAAAGGAACTTAAACTATAACTTCGCTATTCATACGTATATTTCAGGAGTTTCGTCACTTTGGAATAACTTTCATTTTAAGGTACTGCACTGCCTTTCTGACATTATATTTTTGAAATTGCAACAAAAGCAAACATGTTTAAATGTTTATAATTGCCGTAATATAGAAGATGATATGTCTTTATATCAATTTTGCAATAATATTGACAAATCTTTTCGGTGGGTTTACTGTAAAGATAACAAAACTACAAAATCCTGGGTTACACCGACAGCATCTTGTTTAAACTTGAGGGATATGTTACGTATTGTAAAAGAAGCATCTAATACTGAAACAAACTTATAGAAGTCGTTTTCCTTGCACTTCACAAAATTAGCAAAGATACGAACCCATTCTCATTAGATGAATAAACATGAGTCTCTCTAGTCTCTGCTAATTTCCTGAAACACACGGAAACTGACGAACTTTACTTATGAGGGAAAAGTAAAAGCTCGGAAACACTTGATTAAGACCACAAAACAAGGTTAGTGTAAAGGTAAAGTTAGTTAGGAAATTATTAGTAAGTTTAATACTACTGAAATTTAATAAGAACAATAAAATTATTATTTCTCTTGTTGAGATAGCTGATTCTACTTCTGCTCTTAGAAATTCACATGAAATGTAATGCAAATACCGTGTTTTTATTTTTTTCTGTAAAGGCAAAAGTAATTTCAGTAATGAGTAAATCGTAAATGTTAAATTGATCAAAACTCATGGATCCTCTTATTTTCTCAACACTGCATTCGTTTTCGACCGATAGATTCCTTAGTTTCTGAAGCTTTCAATATTTTCTCAAAGCGCTTGGGAATCGTGAGATACAAGCAGTGACAGAACATGAATTGAACGCTGTTCTGTCGGATGTCTCGGAGCTTTCGCCACTCCCATAAATATGACCACCAAGTGCATCACTAACAACGCAACAAATAAACATAGGATTCAGTTGTTCAATAGTTGGCCCAACATCCTGTGATAAGAAGTATTAAGTCCAATATTCCTAATAGGTAGGAGGCCGCAATATTTTAAAGTTCATCCATCCGAAGACAGTTTCATTGAGGCCAACGATAATACGCCAAAAGCTGAGTGTGGATCGCCAGTGCATTGCATGGTAACGGAAGTATTGAAGGATTACTGATAGGTAAAGAACTCGACCAACTAGCGTAGTTATTTTCCGACAAGATGAAGATTAGTTTGGCACTAATGGCAATTTTATCATTTAAATTGGCATTAGTGGTGTATTTCGCCGATTAACCGATATAGAACTGAATATTTATCATCCATAAAAAAAATAAAACGAGGAGAATATTTTGTATGATCAAAAACCGAATATGGAACTCATGGCAGAAAAATCAATCGCACCAATTTAATTGTATTTACATGTTTCGTTAGGTTCACCCTAAATACGAAATTAAAAAATGCATGCCATCCCTATGTATGCCACTCTCCTCTATTCAACTTCCGAAAGAGGTGATTTTATCTATAGTACGTCCCGCAATTATGTTCGCCATAAAAACGTCTCCAACGAAATTACAGCAACGAAAATACATACATTTGCATTTATTTTACTACATTTATTCTCTTTACGGCGCGTAATAGGGTTTATGATTCCCTTTTGCGGATGTTAAAAAAGAATAAGTTCTAATTGTTAGCAGATTATGACTGTAACGTTTATATCTTCAGTAAAAATGTCCTGAAAATGTGCACGAAAAAGCTTTTCAACTCGCGCGTGGTGTTACGTGTACTCACGCGTTAAATAGTATTGTCACTTTATTGAAGGCAAAATTCTCTTGAATAATGAATGTTATGAAACTATGTTAGTTGTTAGAATTATGGGTTAGTTAAACCTTACCTTTAAAACGAGTATAATAATTCTTTTGCAGGTTGCTTTGAAAAATTCACACATTTACCATCGACACCGAAATATTAGTATTTTTTTTACAATTTACAAGTTGCTATCTGTCGTAAGCTCATAAATAATCTATAATAATTACGAAAGAGCATTTATCTGTTTAACTTAAATTTGATGAATGGATTCGTTTCTCACTTATGGGATTTAGACGCCTTATAAAAGAAGTACCATCAACAATGATATATTCAGCATTTAGAGCTTCTCTTCTTACTGTGCGATAATAGTTTACTTACGTAGCAAGAACCGCATTTCAAACACCTTCGTCCCATACCCAATATATCTTGGTAAAAGCACCATCAATAATCTGAGATCTTGCTCTAATCAACTGAAAATTCATCTAAAATGACATCGAAAAATAATGCTCTCGTCCAGCAAACTAGGAAAAGCTGAAGATCAAATCTGTCGTCTATGCAAAAGGAGATTTGGAGACGGCAGAACACATTTGATGCAAATATGTTGCCATCAGTCGCGCGCGAGACTACTACTAACTAGAGTAGGATTAAGGTTCATTTAAAGCCTTTAGAGCTGCTCGGAGAGCTGTTTTAGCATCTGTAGCCGGTTTGTTCATTGCTTTCTGGACGACAGATGCGACACTAGACGAAGCTAGAAATGTTATGTTGAAGGATAGTGATATAAACCAAGATCCAAACAGCGCGATGAGATAAAGAAGCACTCATAGTAATGCTGATGACGCCGGATAGACAAAAAATATATTCGTATGAAAACCATGAGGAACTACATACATTAACATTATTTTGATCACCTAAGATGAGATTAAAAAATGGGAAGAAAACAAAGGGATTTTGCGCGCGGACAGCTTTAAGTAAAACGATAACGTTGTCTCTTGGCAATAATGGTATAATTATAATAATAAATGGTCTCTATTAAATAGGGCGGGGTCCGGCAAGCCTTTATATCATAATCATTGTTGACACAAAATACAAAAACGTAAAGATCCTGCCAAGAAAAGATACCAATTTCTCTTTCAACATTTGTAATTCCCGCTAACCTAAAGAACGAGAATCTTAAACTAAGTTCAAGATGAATTAAGCGTTTTTACTTACTCTAATACACTATTACAATAGGCCTTCCTAGGCCGCATCCAATAAAGAGAAAAAATATATATTTTATGAGGAATATATAAAAGTATAGCCTAGAACACATAGCACTTAAAGGTATTGAAGTTCTCTAAAAACTAAAATAAAATATTCAGTTGTGTTTCTATAAAAGTTTCTACAAGTGTATCAACACCACATATTAATTCAGAAGTAATGTTAAAATAGCCAACATTATAAAAATAAAATTGTATGTGTTGCACTAGATAAAAATTGGTTGAAGTTATAATAAAGAAAAAAACTATTGTATCTTTTTTTATGGATTTCAGGAAATGTATCTGGGAGAAAAAAGAGGAAGTGCCAGTAACTAGCAGAAGTATCTAGCCAAACTGGATTTATTTTCCCGGTTTGAGAACTAATTGATGTTTAAGTGTCTACCTAAACACCAACTAATGTTACTACGTATAACAAAGTTGGCTATAATGTTACCGGTAAGTTGTCAAAATGTTCAACTTTACAATAATTCATTTCAACACGTTAATATTTTTTAACGCAACAGTACTTACCGTTTCCCTATGTTGAGCGATCGTTTTTCAAGATACGGTCCGGTAAGCAGGATTTGATGTTGCAGGGGTGAAACTGATTGATGTTATCGTTCCCTCGGCGTAATATTAAATATAAACCCGAGCCCCGCTCGGTTATTAATTTTGTTTAATGTTTACGTTTGTGATTTGAGGATACTTTTCGGGAAGCTTTATCCATATCCGTATATGTTTCATACGTTCGGGTGCGTAGTCGTATTTGACCGGAAGCGAAAGAATTATATATACGTATTCATAGGGGGGGAGAATGAAGATGGATTTTTTTAATTAACCAACCGACTCGAAAATTCAGTCGGTACGTTTATATAGAGCACTCCCAATAGTCACTTTGGACCTAAATATAGCATTTTTGTTGCCCTATAAATGTAATTTACGTACTTTAATACATATTCTTCCTGTATCGCTTACTTTAACAAATGTTATTTACTTTAAGAATTTAATTTAACACATGGGCTACTTATGTATCACCGGTGATTCGCAACTGTCGATTATTGCCAGGCCATATGGATCATAATCACCTATATGATGCATTCATTTCACTTTAAACCAGCGCAGTTCATTTTGGCCTGAATCCTAGGCAATGATACATTAGGTTTTGATAAGTCCAAAACCTAATGTTTCATTACCTAGGATGATTTTATAAGCTAGCTCTAGAGTTTTAGTAAGCGTGTACAACTATCTAACGTGAGCGTTTTTTGAAGCTGTTATGTAATTTGTTAGTCAGAGTTTTTGCCAGGATTAGAGTCGTGGATTTTTTTACGTAATACCTATGTTGACATGCTGGTGAGATTCGATTCATGAAGCTAAAAGAAATCCCAATCATTTTTTTGTGTAAACTTTAAATTATATTATAAACGAATCACTTTTTAAAACATGTTATTCTCCATCTGTTTTCAAATAGGTTGCCTCCTATTTGAAAGCAAACATTCGCACGATGGAACAACGAGCTCTCTGTAACATATCTTCATCCCGTTGACGCTACAGCACCATGAATACGAGCTGCGATATCTTCAGGATTTACTTTCAATAGACTTCTTTCGTTCAAATAGTCCCGGCAAAAGATGGATTACTTTTGCCGGGAATCAGATTGGGTGATCTAGGGAGCTATAGAACGGGCCAGCTTCTTACAGGCCATCTCTTAGGGAAATTTTCATTGAAGAAATTGTTCATTGTAGCTTTTTAACGTAGCTAGAAATAGAAATCTGCATTTATAAATTGTATGAATTTGGTGAGATAGATAAAACTTATGCACCAATTACATTATTATGTACTAACCTGGCACATATGTTTACCGATCATCGTCTTTGATAAGACCTAGCGCATATTAAGTAAAGGTTTCCATTTCACCATTCATGCAAATTATGATTATTTAATTATATATATTAAATTATGATATTTTCGGTAAAATACGGATCATTATTGACGCTACACAACAATCATCTGCAAAAAATTAACTCGAAGCTCCCCTATTACTATGTAGTTTAAAGTATATAATTTTTTGTATTGTATCCGTTCTTGTGTTAGTATTTTATTACGTACTATTCTGCTCTTATTGTTTATTCCACAATTCAATTTATTTTACTTTGTTATATGCAACCATTATTTACATAAAATGAGGGACTAAAGCTTGAATACATAAATACAATTTGAAATGAAAATAAAGCATTGTAATAGAAAAGTATGTATGCAGTGTATTTATTAAATGAATAATAAAAAATAACGAGAATTAAAAAATGTTTTGTTACGGTATAAATGACGGTAAATTCGCCAGAAAAAAATATATTGGACAAAAGTTTAAACACAACACAAAAAATATATCTCTTTTGGCTAATTTTAGTTAAATTGAAAAACATGAAGCTAAATTAATATTTCGTTGATCCGCCCCGGGTTTAAATGCCTATCCTTAGATGACGTGGCATAGGTAGAGCTACATTTTTTACTTTGGATATCGTGATTTCTGACCGGGCCTTCGATGGAGCCTTTGCTAGAGCTTCTTTGCTTTCTAAAGTTGCACGCTCAATTTTTCAAGCCAATAATTCCCAAACGTGCTCTATTGGGTTTAAGTCCGGTGATTGAGGAGGACTACCGAGCTACAGCATACAGTATATACCAATCCTTCACCAAACGCGCGGTATGCCTGCGGTCGTTGTTGTGTTGGATTAACGAATCTCTTACCACACCCGGGCTATCTACAGAAGGCTGCAAGTATTCCTCTAATATACTTTTATGCCGGTGCCTATCCATTATACCATCGATAAAAGGCAAATATTCTGCTCCAATCGCTCCCCTAACCATCACACATCTGTCACAAAGATATTAAATTTAGATTCATCTACAAATAGGACTCTTCGCCAAGAGTCCTCATCCATATCCTTGTACCTGTTTGCAAAATCTAAACGAAGCCATCCCGATTTTTGTTAGAAACAAAATTCTTCGATAGTCCTTATTTTCGGTTTTCGGTTAAACATGTTAGCCCAACACTGCAGCAATACTACCGGCTAACTTTGGCGGACGTATTTTTGCTTGCTTCTTTTGGGATAAGGCTAGTATCCCAAATCTCAGCGAAAAAGTTTCTTGGGTAGTCCAGTTCTGCGCCTATTTTCCACTGTTTTGTGTTTTATATTTTCTTGTAGTACTTTGCACATTTCCAATAATGCAAACCCAAAAGTTTGGCTATATTTCGGTAAGATGTGCGCTCTTGAAAATATTTTCAAGATGTTGATAATTATTTTTTTAGAATAGCCTCTATCTACTCATTGTTTTGTTTTTAAGTCTGCCGACAATGACGAAATCAGGATTAATACTGAATAAAAATGAGTAAATGACTAGAATAGCAAATAGAACGGTCCTTCTTTCGGAAAAAAAACCCAAGATACTTTGGCCCGGCATATTGTTGTTATTTCTGACGAATCTACTGCTATCTACGCTACAAAATAATCTTTTTAAGCTTTCCTTACTGTTAATATTCATCTATAAATAAAATGTATACTTCTATTCGTGTTAAAATGCTTTATTTTCAACAAGTGATGTGTTAGTCCCTCAACCGTAGATATAAACCAATTTTTTATGTGTGATGTGAGTATCTTAAAAATATGTCTCTTAAATGCTTAAACGGCCTCTTCCGGCGCCGAAAACCACTCACCACATAATTCCTTTTTGACGAAAAGGAACAGGAAGAAATCATCGGGTAATAAGTCAAGCAAATACGGACAATGAATCATTAACTCATGTTAGAGCTACCGTTGTCGTGGTGAATGATAATACGCCGATGTCCGCTGTGTTTTCTAATTTCATTGAAGACTTGAAGCAAACAAATTGATGTATACCGATCAGTGTTTACTGTGTTTCGGTCGTCAAGAGCAATAATAACAACAGGCCCTGTTTACGGAAGGAAACGAACAACTTTTGTTGGCCTTAAGTCACCTTGTACGGTGATTTGTTGTTTTGTTTCTGGTTCGTACGAACATAACCATCTATTATGATATTGTATGTATTGGTAGATACACCGTATTTGAATTTTTCAAGCATTTTTTTTTTTGCCAACTCACATGAATCATTTTTCTAAGCTTTGGTAAAACTGCGTGGAATCCAACGAGTGCAAAGTTTCTTCGTTACTAAGCGCTCACGTAAAATCGTACGTATTTGACGTTTACAAATGCCCAAGAGTATCTCTATCTTTCGATATGCCAAATGTCGCTCCGAATATTTTCGGGAACAGCTGCAGCTGATGGACAACTTTATGGTTTTAGATGGTGCTTCATCACCAAAGGCAGAATGAAGTCGAACGATACATTCTTATTGAGTTAAGCCACCTTTGAAATCGCACAAAAATGGTCAGAAGAAATGTTAATTTTGTCACTAAATTGGTTTATTTGAAACGATAATAATACTAAACAACGCGGCCGGTAAAACCTAAGAACTGCTCTAATTTCCAATACAATAACTATTGTTCGAGAACATAAGGAAATCAAATAAAAAATTCAAGGGGATATCTTCAAGGCAATTATCGGCGACGGGCAAAAGTTAAAATAAATTAATTAATTAAATTTCCAAAAGGCTTAAATAATCCAATCTAAACTCTTAACGCGCTAAATTTTAAAACGAGAAATAAATGTAACATAGAATACAAATTTCGCTCGTGACTAAGACAACACCCTCTATTAATAATTCAGCAGGTCGTAGCGCCGGCTAGATTATGCACATCAACGCGAGCCTTCCTTTGTTTAATATTAGATAATGATAGAACCCATGGTGACGAGAGCAACGCCAGACGAATGCCGAGTAGCACCGCAACGTCACATATATTCGAACGTTAATCAGATCGCTGACGCTGACTACTCAGATTCTAGTTAGTTAAAATTACATACGACGAAAGCCAATTAATGACGGGGTATCGGGGTGTACGACGCAATCATAATCCAGTTGACCGAGGGTTGTTGTTCAGATGACGGGGGATCCGACGCGTTAACATTGTTAAACAGGCTGGGTGATAGATGGAGATTGCGTTTTACATATTTATACCCTCTCCGGTTGGTGTTACCGGATAGAGGTTAATAGGCAAATGTGTCTTTATCTATGTTACGAACGCTAAATAACGGAAGCAATGTTTACCGCAGCGAATAAATAGAGCTTGTAAAGAAACAAAATGGAAGTAATCAAAAATGTAATAGATATATCGTGGGGAACGATATTAGGGAGTTTGGAAAACTATACCAGTTTCGAAAATTATTGCGCTATAAACAGGTATCCAATTTTCCAGCAGATTATTTTTATGTTCTCTCTATGGTCGATTTTAAGAGTATAACGCTAATACAGCGAAGAATTCCAAGGCTACAGCTAGTAAATACATACTAAATATTTTTCGAGTTTCGAACCGTGTTATAGAAAGATTATAGGATTTATTTTATATACTATCATAAACAGAATTTTCAGAAAAATGAAAATACCGAATACTACAAGGAAGTAGAGCGAATGCGCGAGCTTTTATAAGGTTTTGGTGTTAGAAATAGTCGGAATGATTAGTACCACAACCAGTGTTACATAGCATTACAGCGGCTTATACAGCCGAGTCCACTCTGCTTGATTCTCTATCTCAGGGGTTCCTTACCAAGGATCGAAACCTATGTAGCCCATCAGGAAAGGAAAATAAAAAATCAAAACAAGTAGTAATGTGTTCAATTTGCAACTTGAAACGATAGCCGTTCTCGAAGAATACAATATTAAACGTTATTATGATACTAAACATCCTCAAAATTCTTCAAAATATACAGGAAACTTACTAAGAGAAAATTATGAATCTCTGAAGCTCGACATAAAATTTCAGCAATCCTTGTTGTCTGATGTCAATTGTTGTCTGAACGAGAGGCAGCAACTTGTGCCAGTTGGCAGCACAACTAATTATAGATTATATAATTGCAATAGCAAAGAAATGCGCCCTGAAAAGGTTAGCTTATTTAAAACTATTACACTGTCAGCAAACACTGCGGCTCGAAGAATAGATGACACTGCGGCAAAAACATCACCTCAACTGTCTGAAAATTCGTTTCCTTGAGTAATTCTCTTTGGCTTTAGATGAATCAACAGATGTGTAAGATGATGCTGTGGTATTAATTTTTGTTCGAGGTGTAGATACAAAAAATACAAAAAATACAAAAAGTGTTCACGGCACGACCACTGGGGAAAGACTGGAAGACGCCATTAATAAAACATACCTTCAACGGAAAAACTCGAAGTGGATCGCCATTGACGAGGTCAAAAACGTGTGCGGGACAAATATATAAAGGAGTGCTTGCTTTTCTGTCAAAGTCTGTACAAAATGACGATGATTATACTTGGACATGGACTTGCATATATCAGAAGTTCTAAAACCAGTCATATCAGCTGTTAATTTTATTAGATCCCATACACTGGATCATCAACAATTCCGCAAGTTTATTGAAGAGATTAGAGAAGCCGACTTACCATACTATACTGACGTACGCTGGCTTCGTTATGGGAAGGTTCTTACGCGGTTTTCTGAACTTCGAGCAATAATCGAATTATTTTTGGATGAAAAACAATTCGATTTAACCCCTCTTGCTGAGTTACGAAACGACGAGCGGTTATAGAAATTAACATTTTATGCAGATTCAGCAAAACATGTGAATGAAGTTAATTTACGACCACCTTCTACTTGATTTATATACTGGCATCAGGTCATTTCGGCGGAAAGTATGACTGTTTCAATCTCGATTAAATAAAACGATATTCCACGCATTTTAAAACATGTTAAACACTCAATGTAGAAACTGAGACCATTCGTCGTTGACTTTACAATTGAGGCCTTGAGCGATTTAAAAACTAACGTCGAGTCTCAGATTTTGATGTAGCGGCAAATGAAATTAACAGTTTTCAAAATCCCGTCAACACCGACACAGAAACTGTTACTCCTGATCTTCAAATGGAAATTATTGATTTGCTGTGCAGGGATGCATTCAAGCACAAATATGAAATCTCTCGAATTTTATAAGAGTCTTCCATTTGCGCAACTTGATAAATTGCAAAACTTTGCTCGTGGATTCTTCTCTGCTTTCAGCACTACTTACCTGTACGAAAAAGAAAGATTGTCTAACATGAAGTACAGAAAAAAATGTTTACATATCCAACTTAACCAATGAGCATCTTAAATCGCTTTTGATAATTGTTTATTTGATTATAATGTTTAAATTTCATTCAACCACAATTTTTTAATATGTTTTTGTATTTAATAGTGAATCAGTGGTACTGGTCTTGGTCCGCAGGCCGTACTTAGAGACCGCTATTCTACATCTATCCCTAAAATTTTAGTCGGTAAATATTTCTTCAACTAACGGTGATTCCGAAGAAACCTGAATATAACTCATCTTTCTCTTTACGAGACAATAACTTTCATAATTACAATTTTTTACATATAATTATATAATACAATTAATACATATAATTATTATTCTCATAATTATATGTATAAATACTTATACAAAGTGTTCCACAAAAAAGCGCATCGATCGACATATATGAGAAAGCAAGTATTTTAGAAAATCCTAAAAACTTGGCGATGTACAAAAGTCTATGTCTACTACTGGATTAAAATGTTTTCAATCACTCAAAATATCGGATTTTACCAGAAGTATCTGTCAAGTTTTTTATGCTAACTAAAGCACTTCATATATTGTTACATTTTTAAGATTCTAATCCAGCTAAGTAATAGCTTAAATATTGTATGTTTAAAAAATGTATATAATACGAATGTCTATGCTGAGCGGGCGTTAACATTCAAGAATAAAGATAATTAATAATAACTAAAGAATTCTTCAAAAAAAATCAAACGAGAAATATGAACAATGTAAAACGCAAAAGGTAAATTTTTAAATTTGGCGGCCAATTTTTATTTAACGTATTCTTCTAAGATTATTATCTCATTTTCGCAACGGAAATAGGTAATACACTTTCCAGTTTCCATATCAGATTTTCTATCAACAACCTTTATCCGTCCCCTTTCAACGTTCGTGTGAACCTTGTAAAAATGCAGGTGAAGATCCCAACGTTCTAAAATATAATTTTAACTTTTGCTCGCACGTAGGAATATAAATCAAAGTTCATATCTTTGCTCGAAAATTCGCAACGAGAAATAAGACAGGTGACGTTAACGAAATTCGTTAAATATGTATGTATATCGCAATAAATCGTCGTCAGAAAAAAGAAACAAATTCAAATTCCGGAGTGTAAAGCTACTCTTAATGGTAAAAATGTGCCTTTTAAATTATTCATTGGCCCGATATAGAAATGCGAAGAGAACCCGGAGAACGATAGCAGTTCACCAATCAGCTCTAGCCGGCGAACGAACGGTTTTGGAGGAATAATGAAGACGTATTTAAACATAATGGTCGATTTTGCTGAAGCTTGTACATTGGAAATTAAATGAAAGGATTAATTATTACGCTAAACGTTATGATTCGCATTGCTACTTAGCGGAAGGTATGTACATGAGGATAGCACTGGGCATACTATGAGACTGGATATGTAGCGTACATTTCAGGATACTTTACTGCGAACAAATTTAATTTATCTGTCGAATGCTTCACCTCCTCCTATTTTTTCTTCAAGCTATACAAGCTCTTACAACTAAATGTTGGAACAACTAGTTATCATGACAAACAAACATATCTGTCAAAATTTTTGCAAAACTGACTCCAGACATTCAAGAAGAAAAAGGCAAATTTTCATAAAATCGATGGTGAACTTCCAAACTATGCTTGAAAATGGAATATTCCAACACGCAACATAATATGCAAAAAGTCAAACTCGGACATCAAAAAAAAAAAAGATTTTAAAGCAAAGAATATAGAAAGGAATGGAAGAGATGAGTTAATAAAAACCGATAAAATTAATCAAAATCCAACGCCTAAAAGAGGGATTATGTCAAACTATAGAAGTCATAAATTATACTTGCGGTGACAATCTCTAGATGTTTAAAAAGTAGACGAGCACAACAATGTTAAGTCAAAATTCCCATTTGGATTCTATTTTAGGTTAAAGGAGCTAAAGTTAAAGCAAAAGCTTAGGATGAAATAATTTCAATTGATAAACTTACCACGCATTGAAGAACTTCATAGCTTCTAAAAATTCGCTAGAACGGTAATGAATTGAAGCCATTAGAACAAATGGCGAATTACTCTTCGATACATTTATGCGAATTTCGGTTGGCGTTCCACACTTCATATTACTTCATTTTTAATTGGTTGCTTGGAAATGATTAGAGGTTCATTAACCCACTTGTAAAGCCCACGTCTTCCGAGAAAAATATGTAGCATGGGTCTTGTGGGCTGCTACCGGTCAAGTGAAAACGCCGCTCTGAATCGCGCCATGGAGGTCGATATCTAAATCAACATATCAACCATTTAAAAACATGTGGGCTGTCCCCATTCACCCCGACGCATATTAATAAATACACTTCCTTTGCGTAAATTAATATCTCGATAATTATTATATGTGGCTAAACTTTTTATTCGAGCAATTATGTTGCAATGTAAGTTCCTAGTTTTTATCGATATTCAACAGAAATTTCTTGAACTAAAAATTAATCAAATATATTTGTACAAAGTTAGCAGAAAAATGCTCCGCTTTCACCAAGTTTCAATGGTTTCTTAAGAAAGCATTCACGATTGCCAGTGGTAATAAGTTTTGATGTTTGGGTTGCAAATTTAAGCCGCGTTCACGTAGGATTAGCGGGAAATTAGTGCACTGCTTCGCATTAATTTGACAACTGACACCAATCATTTACTTTTATATAATGTAACCTAAATATATCTAATGATATTAACAATTTGTTTTGTAGTGCACGGAATTACATATTTGTTAGCAGTTCATGCCCGAAAATCATTCAGGTAAATATATAACCACTTCTTTTTTTAATAAAGTTGAAAGTATATCTTTTTAATAGATTTAGCCCATCTGCAAACTTCTAAATTACAAAGGGATCATTCACACTTTCATAATTAGTTGTAATTATCATTTTTTTGTGTTCTATCAGCAAATATGAGGCAAATTCGGAAAGGAAAGACCGTTCGCCCATAAGAACAATTATTTCTATTATCGACGCTTTTAGTTTCCTACATCTTTCCGTATATTTCTAAACATATTTCGTAACGTTACAATAACTTTTTTAACCTCTTTGGCTTTGATGTCTGAAAATTGAACCAATTAAAAAAGTTCGTAATTGACCTCAAAGCGTTTTCACATAAACATCATTCCAGTGCCGATGGTCTAAAACTTCCCAGCCAAATCTTCGTCATACGTTCAGCGGTACGACAGCTTCCTGGCCGTCGCTTTTGGATAGGACACACCTCAGTTTGGTGAACATTTCGTAGGACAATAAATTGTTGTCCCACGTTCCATAAAATCAACCAATAGACCGTTTTTATCCCAATCAAGTAAGGAGTTTGTTTGAATGTTTTCAGTTTTGGTAAAATTGATTGGTCACGCTGCATTGACTGTTGTTTTGATTCTACGTTGCCGCAGGATATCCACATCTAGTCTCTCGTAATATGGGACGCTGGATATTTTTTTACTCATCGGAAGCGATTTAGTACTCATAGAGCAGCTCAACATGTTTGCAAACATGCGTACGGCGTACATTACGCGCAGATCATAGAAAATCGTCTTCAACCTGTCCAAAATTTACAACCGAGAGATGCAGAGAAAAGGATAATCTTTTGCGACTGGCTCATACACAATAAGATTTTTTTGATAAAATAATGTGGACAGACAAAGCTTCATTTATTGGAAGCGGATTGCTTAATAATCATGTCTGAGAACACAAAAAAATTTAATTCGATCACGTTCTTTTAGAAATGAATTAAATGTTAACGTTTGGATAGGAATTTTACATATAAAAGCTTGCGAACCTCACATCTTACCTCCACGCTCTAACTGAATTATTTTACGCGTTTCTTCGAGCAATACTTCAAACAATTTGCTTCAGGACGTACCACTTCATTGGAGAAATAATAGCTGGATTCAATTGGATGGTGCACCAGCTTTTTGTGGATTAATAGTGTGATAATGGTTAAATATAATTAATCCGCGACGTTGGATTGGGCGTTTGGGATCAGTGCTGTGGTCTCCAAAATCTCATGTGACGACAACAGTTAATTTTAAGAATTGAAGAAGCTTGTAATGAAATGCAATCAAACCCATTACCAATAACCCGGACAATTTCGCCGTTGTAAAATTTAGTTTAATTTTCTTCGATGAAACTAAGTTTTTAATCATTTTTTTGTTAAAAATTAGCGTTATTTTTGTCATATTATGATTGACAATTTTCACATTTAATAAAGAACAACTGGGTAATAAGCCCGATTTAATGCAATAATTATTACAATTATTATTACGTTTTCTCCCGATTTCCGCGCAATGTCGTCTGCGCTCGCTACAATATAAAATCCTTGAACAAGCTGTAATTCGAAAACAAAGCATTTTTGGATGTACGGCGAGGAAACTGTTTAAGTTTCCCCAAATAAAACTAAATTGTCCTACGTATAAAAATCAACGTGCTCTTTACCATTGCATCCATCTCGAAATCAGGTTGCGATGATTAAGACTCAAAGGCTCTAGAAGACATTGATGTTATGGGAAATTACATTAAATTTTGAACATGCTAAACGTAGGATTTTAGCCTAGTTAAATAGATCATTTCTTTCACAATTGGAATGGATAGCATACATACATATGTACGCTTAAAGAAACATCAGAGAGGTATGAAATTAAATGAACCTAAGAAATAAACGGCACAAACCCGCAAATTATTAATAGGATAAATTTAAAATTTTATATTTTCAAAATCTTATGTTATGACAAGAAATATACGTGTGAGATGAAAAGAAAGACTAATATTAAACTGCCCAACTAAAAAAAGTAATGACATTGTTCGTTGCGAACAAAATTAGATACTGACTAAAATACCACCACCTCGCTGGTAGCACACATAAATACATACATATGTTGCTCTTAAAGAAAGACAGGGAATCATAAAAATAATGATGATTAAACAATACATACGTACAGGATATTTCGCACCTGATTTTCAAAACATGAAAGTAGCTGTTTAATACTTTAAATAAACAGCTTTTTTACACATATTTAGATCAACACCAAGATTATCAAATCGTACCTGCTTTTGTTGCCTTTATGTGAAAAGTGATCAAAAACAAATAGTCTTATTAATCTAATACTGACATAATATTTGCAACTTATAGAAAAGCTATTAGTAATAATGATCTAAAATATGAGCTTTTTTCGTTATTATCTGAAAAAAGATATTAATACCCGCCATTAATTTAGTCTTCAAACGCAACGTAAAGAAAGCAACATAAAAAAGCAACATAAAAAAAGATTAAAATTTTTAGAGATAATTGATAAAAAGTCGTACAGGGGGGGTAATGGCAGTATACATCTTTGAACATTAGCGGGTAGGACAAATTGCGATTTTATGCCGTTTCAACCAAGTCCAGTCAACCAAGAAGTTATAACAGGTTTAGTTTTACATTATTTGTCAATGCCTTTTACATTTATCGTTCACATTAGGACAAATACCTTCAATCAAAGTGGTACGTAATTTAACTAAGTTTTTTAATTAAGCATTTAAAGTGATAGTTAATCCTGGAACTCTTATCATCCAATTTAAAATTCATTGGTTGTATTAAATTTCCCTTTCCCACACGCAGTGCATTAATATCCCCGGACAGGATCAACATTTACATTGCCATTTTCAAATTTTTTTCAACCAACAAATTCCCAAATCTTAAAATATTGATATGATCTCTTTCCAACCAATATTGAGTAAATAACGACCGGAATCACCAGTTTGCTTCAGATAATCTGAATTGTAATTTTCGTGTCTACTAAACATGATCTTAAAGCAATTTGTGTCTCGAGGGGTAATCAGGAAACTAATTCAGGTGTTAATTGAATATACATAAATTCCATTCTATTTTACTTAAACAGGGTAAATCCTTTGCCGATGCCAGAAAAAGTAGCATTGCTACCTTAATGTTAAAGGGCAAAATATTATTATTTTCCTTAGTTTACAAAAGTGTTCTTTTTTCAACAAATCGTTAATAGTTTTTATATTTCCTATTGCTACATCAGTGTCTTTAGTGTTCTTGGAAAGTTTCCCCGGATATTTCGATTTTCTTTAATTTTCTTTACCCAGTATTCGCAGGATTCTATGCGAAGAAAATGCTTTCTGTTTACAATTTTTAAATTGTTCTTCTTGCGAAGCAACAACTCATCCTCAACTGCCAAGCGCACGTTTTCTTTTAACACTTCTCTTGCATCACGATTTCCTCTTAGGTGTTCTGAATTTATACATCCATTAGTCGCAAGTTCTCAAAATAGTTTCTTGATAACTCTGCGTAGGCTTTCACGGCCGGTATAGCTGTACACAACTATACATTAAGCCAATGAAAAGATACATTCGGAGAAAGCACTGAAGAAGAATGTTTACGTTGACATTAACATAAGACGAACCGCTAGGAAGAAGTTGCTTCTACTGCAGAACCGCAGAAAGGCATGGCGTGTTTACCGTGCGTAGCGGGAATCATCGAAAAACGATCCCACGAATCCCACGACGTGTTTCGGGGCTGCAAAGTCAATCCAGCAGCATCTACCGCTGAGGACAGTTTAAACAAAGATCGCACAAAAGAGACTGGAAATGGACTTCAACAATGTAAAAGTCGTAGCCACCAGCAAGAGCTAGGAAAGCCATAGAAATAGAAAAGAACAAGACTGTCAATAAAGGAGTATCCCCTTAGCAACTCATTGGAAGGGTCTACGAACCGTTACGCTCGGTGGAGCGGCAACTTCACAGTTGAATGCACGAATGGCGTATATAAGAAAAATAAGTCATGATTCTTCGTTGTCGAACAACGAAGAATCATGTTTCCCTGATTCAGTTTTCCTGAAGAAGCCGTAAGCATGAGCGACGAAACGCCAAACGAAAGCTAATAGCAACAATGGTTTTTTGATCTAAAATCGGACGATTTCAAAATTGCCACGTTCCCATTTGCTCGAAAAATTAAGGACATCTTAAAATGAGTTTTAAACAATTTTCTCTATATTTAAACTAGCAACTCAAATGTTAATAATACGACAGAATAAATTATTCCGCTATTGTACTTCTAACACGTCTTAAAACTTATTAAATCATGTACAACAAGCTGTAAATCAAAGGTTTGCCAAAAATTATCCGAAAACCTAATGTGGGGAAACTATTAGGATGAGATGATGCTATTTCCTATAAGGTATCTATAAAAATGCACTGCGTAATATATTATTTTTTATGACTGTCTGTATCCACGAAAGCTATTGAATGAATTCTTATTATTCCACACGTATTTCTGTTATTGGAATAAAAAATTTTAATATACATTATTATCACTATTCTTTTTATATTCTTAACGAAGCAGGGAGGCTTCATTGCTATCTGTTCAATAGTTTTTGAAGCTACGTCAAGGCCTTATTAGAACCTTGCAATATTTTTAATAAAGTTAAAAACATAAACATGGCAGATTGTAATACCCATCTGCCATGTTTATGTTTGCTAGGGTAATTGCCGTTTCATTTCCTATGAATCAAGTCAGACATGGCAGAATGATCTCGTCAACAAAATATCTTAGTAGAAGGAGGTCCCGCTTTAAGAAAGTAGATAAATAAGTAAGCGACAGCTTTATTTCAAGCACCAAAATAACTAAATAACTATGAGATCCGTCGTTACAAAAAAAAACGAAAGAACTAAACATAGGATAAACAAGCAACATCATATTGTAATTTCTGCGCCATAATGAACATTGGAAAAATTCAAAAATTGAGTAAAAACGATTTGTTTTTAGCCATGATCTAAAAGTTCTCTTAAAGTCAATCCGTTCAAGTGCTTTCTCGCAATCGGGCAGTTTGTTTGGGGATTTTTAATTTAGTTCATTTATCGTTTTAAGCTTTAACTGCATTTGTAGATGGGCTAATTTACCCCACAAACTAATTCATATCAACAATCTAGATAAAAAAAATTATAAATATCAATTACTACTACAATCAATGTTATATTCCTTGACAGAATTGCGCGTTCAGAAAAGTTCAATATAGAACTGGTCGCGCCTATTTAGCGTAGAAATGCACGTTGAGACGGTAAATAACATCTGTACTGATATGCTCACGTTTAACTAAAAACAAGATGAAATTAACCGATGATATTTCTTCATATCTGAACATCGATGTGATAATAAAATTTTTAAAATGGCCAAATTATCATACACAAGGATCGTAGTGACAGCGGCTTTAAATATTCTTTTTATACACTATCAAAGACCTTTTTAGTAAACACGGCCTTTCAAAACTTTATAATTCGTTCAAGCTATATAACGCACCGTAACGACGATACTTTTATTTTTCTCAATCGTTTCGAAATAAGATACACACACAGGCTTACGTAAACCGAAAGTCGAAAAGCCCACGCCAAAATATCAACATACCTATTAACGACCAACGATTTCCCCACGCAATCTCGAACAGATGTGAAGAAGAACAACAATAATAGTAATAAGGTAAAAGCATTGGAAGTTTCAAAATTGGCACTCACCTTATTAGAAGGGGATTAGCAGTTTTCGAATAGGTTCGCACAGAAAACGGTTGCACACAAACAGTTTCGGTTTCATACTTTCCGCGAAAAATCACTTTACAGCGAAAACAACGATGCAAGGATTGAACGGATGAAAATCACTCGATAAAGTATCACATTTTTCTCTTTGAAGTCAGGAGTACCATGAAAAAATAAGATTTTTCTTGAAACTCAATGCCAAATGTGCACTTTCTGGTTTCTGTTATATATGTATGTGTGCACGAGAAAATGAATGTTTAATCGCACTAAACAGTCCGATTTTCTTATCAATTTTGAACTATTCTTTAAATAACGTCGTTTTCCTCGTGTACGCTGCTCTGTTCATTACAATATCAAATCGCCACTAATAGTTATTGATACAAACTTAATATCATTCCCTTCTAAACTACGTTTTCATTCGGCGTAGCTTGATCGGAAAATAGTGTTCGATTAACTGACGACATTCAACAAACTAGTCGAAACACGTCCGAAGACTGCGATGCCTACGAGCTGTTTGGAGGTCGCGGCGTACAGCACTCCCCGTACAATTGCCGCCGAGCGAATGTGCGCTCGAAACTCGCTGTCAATTCCATGTATGGAGCAACATGATGCGGCCAAAAGGCGCATGCTCTCAGGTAACAATAGGGTCAACCTCCTACGACTATCTATCTCTTCGAATGCATTATCCATCCGTTGAATTGCGTAAATAACGCGGTATTAAATTAACATGGGTCTTCCTACACTGCGCGCATCGGTCCAAATCTCCGTGCAGACCGAACGAAATCTTGCTTCTGTTTGAAGAAGTTCGCGAACGATCGGAACTCGAACGGTAGCGAAAATTGCAATTTTTTAATTTCAGATGTACGCTTTCTTATCATTGCTTGAATTTAGACCTTGATATCCAGCCACTTGTTTTGTTTTGAAAAGCAAATTGTCCATAATACAAGGTGTTAAATCAGAGAAATTACGCGCAACGATTAGCACTGTTTAGTCAGCTACATTCAGGCTAATTCTGCCAAAATATGAAGATAACTGATAATAATAATAATGCTTTATTGATGATAAGTATTCAAAAGGAAAATAAACCAACAGTCATGTACAAAAGAAATGAAAAATTCAAACAAATAAGTAATAGAAGAATTAATTAAACATAGAAAAACAAACAAAACAAAATAGAACTTAAGAATAAGCATAAATTGCTGTAGTTAGGAAACTCTTCCATACTGTAGTAACTTTGTTCTGTTAAATATCTTCTAATTGGTTGTTTAAAAGCTCGTTGTTTAAAAGGTTGTTTAGTAGCTCTTATTTCGCGATGTAATTGTTTCCCAACGTTCCTTAATCCTTAATCCTTTAACGTGCAATGCACATCTAGAAATATGGAGATCACTTCTTCGCCTGGTTTCACAGGGATGTATGTTTTCATAGCCATATATTCATCCTTCCGATTATGGTGGTAGCAGACAGTTTCAACGATATATAAAGACGGAAAAGTTAGAATATGCAACGTTTGAAGAAGAGGTTGACGCAAGTGAATTTCCAATAGTACACAGAGAGTAACGTGTATAGTGGTAGTTAATCTTTCAAACTGCGAAATAGTGTAAATTTAGCGTATTCACTAAGTGGTCACAATGAACATTTAAGAGTAGATTATCCTGAATATGCACCACGAACAAATCCACTCAGAGCATTTACTCAGATACCACAATTAGCAAACTTCTTCAACAATATAGAATGTTGTAAGCAATCAAAGGTCTTGCTAAGATCACAGAAGGTAACCATTGGAAAATGTCTTTTATCAATTTGGTCTAATATAATATCGTAGAAAGACAATAGAACAGTAGCATTGGACTTACTCTTCCTAAATCCACGGTGATTCGCATGTAAAATGTTATATTTGTCAATAAATGTTGTTAATCGTGTCAGCATGCGATATTCAAATATCTTTGCCACATTTGATATTAACGAGATTGATCTCTAGTTGTGCATACCTGCTCTATTGCCCTTTTTAAAGACCGCGACTACTTCTGAAACCTTAAAACATGATGGAAATACGCCAGAAATGAAATTTACGAGATAAGTTAATGGTTCCAAAACGTACATTCCGAATTCTTTCAAGATTCTAGCCGGTATTCCATCTGAACCTTGAGGTATTTGTATTTTTGAGCTTATTAGTGATTTAGTTCATTTCAAAGGCAGTATAAGGCGAGCGTTGGTGGAAAGGATAGATTTTAAATTAATAAACAGAAGAACAAAAATTAAAATATAAGGATTAACATTCCGAACTATAGTTATCTATGGCTAGGAAAGGTATGAACAACGAAAACTGGAATTTAGGAAAGGTAAGTTTCAAAAATTATATTTGGAAGTAAATGAAAAAGAAGACGAACCGATAAGGAAGTTATGAATAATAACCAAGTATCACACTAAAAAATGTCAATAAGGGTATATAAGAAAGTATGAGTTCTTCGATACAATTAACACAAATAAATAAACCACTATCAAAATGATAAAGTCGTTTATCGATAAAAATGTTTTTTACATTCACAAGAGTTATCAAGAGCTTTCTGTGCCGTTTCCCGTTTCAACATTAAGCGAATTCCAGCCATATCTCCGGCCCCGCCAGATGAAGCCATTATAACTCCGTTAATATTAACGCAGAAAGTATTGTTCTTATGGCGCAAAACGGCGCAAAATAATAAAGTACACAAACTTCAAAATTTGGGAGTAGTAACTTTTGTGCTCTGCTCAACAATGAATGTAATGTAATAATTAATTTTTGCTCGATGTTAATCTAATAATTTAAAGAACGTATCTTATTGCAAATTACTCGTTATTACAAGCATCTCCATGAGTATTTATACATCATTTCGTATATGATCCGTTTCAGAAAGATGTCAAATTCGATATTTTATTTTTTATAATATTTTACATAAAATCGGAATTTTTAAAATACTTAGAATCCTGAAGTTCAAACAAAAGTTGACTAATATAGTGGATGTTAATGTCAAGAATCGGGCTAAAAATCTAATTTGTATGATATCCTCGGGAGAACTGTAGATTCTGATTTTTCCATAAAAAGTCATAAAAAGAAATATTGGAAAGAATGGACAACAATGCCTAAAAAAATGAGCCTTTTGACATCCGAAGAACATGACTCAAACAAGTAAACTTCTCCAAATTGATCACAATTTTATAATCCGACCGCGTATCCTATAAAAATCATAAATTCAAGTCAAACCATACTTCCTTCGTTTCAGCCTCCTTCACCCAGACAGTCCCGTTGTAAGCGTCCACTTGGAGCCGGCATGTGAAAGAACAACGAAAACATTTCCAAAATCACGTATGGCGCATTTAACCATATCGTTTAGAATTTATAACTTGTGGATCCTGTCGACACGGGAAGAACAAACAAATAATACTCGTAGAATACGAGTTTTTACGACCAGGTAGGTTACACGTTAAGGCATCGCCGAGGTTACACTAAACCTGAAATTGAGACATCCATCGGATTCATTTCCGCTTTGCACCCGCAAGAATCCGTGTATTTTAGCCGATTCGTTAACAGCTGCGGTGGAACGTGCTTAGTCATAAGGTTCAGGCATCAATGCGCACTCCGAATGGCTTTCTTTCATGACAAGGCAAATGGAAGCTTGATTTTGAAATGATTTCGTTCTATTTTTTCAGTATAATTTGTTATTGCTAAAAGTCGTATACATTCAACATTAGAGTATTGTTTATGCCCGGAAAAAAAAGTAAAATGAAAGCGAAGATTCCTGATCAAGGCAGGAACTAAAACGTGGTGAAGGTGACATTGGCCACGGGCGCACCGGTCGCGAAAATCCTCACCGTAAGTAAAAGATCAACCAAAAAGATGAAGCAATAAACAATTTCCCTAATGCTCAACAGTTATCCAGGAAGGCTACAAAGATATAAAAAGAATAATATTAATAACCGTGAATATTGATTTAATTTAAGCGGTTGACTCACCCCTTTCCGTCTCAAACTGCTTGATGCAATATTTTTTCTGTATAGTGTTCATAGGATACCTCGTTTTTATGTATGGCTTGTCTATTTTGCCTATATTGTCTAATCTCCAATCATGTTGATACTGCATCTGAATTTTATTGGAATATACCTTTTGTTCCACATAACAATTACCGCGATAGATTTATTGTAATTTCCGATTCAACGTATCCGTTTCAGTACCAACACTATCATTTCTTCTAATTCTCTTTATTTATTATCTCTCTATTTATTTATTACTATTATTTATTTATTATACGCTCATGCAAACTGAAATAAGGGCTGTAGCAAAAAGAAGAACTTCTTCACAAGAAAAGCGCTATCCGAGTTTCCACCCACGACATATGCCGCATATTTAACCCAATCTAACAGAGAACGAAGCACTATCTGACATCCCGGATTGGATATTGAATTTAATTTAACAGAGAACGATCGGAATCTTGCAGAACTTAAATGAAACATAGACTTTGATAATATGAAAAAATGCGTATCGGAATATCTTTAATTAATCTTAAAACATTTAAAGTCGATAAAGGCTCCATCAAACTTTACAGCGAGCACGGTCCTATTAGCGGATAAAAAAAAATAGGCGATTCGTTTACAAGAACAACGACAAACTTAGAAAGAGTACTCAGAAAATGGTTAATTTATTGCAAAACACCGGATGCCCTATTTTGTCTTCCATCTACGTTGGGCTGTGATAGTAGATACGCTATTTGGGCAAATTTTAATTTCAATAGATGTTGCTAATAATGTTTCCAAGGAGGAGGTAGAATACTACCCTAATCTGTCGAGTACATCGGCAAACAAAAAAAATGACTATTCATCAAATTAGTGTACGCCTAGGAATAGGTGCACGACATCTTACATGATTGTATGGGGGTTAGCAAGGTTTTAGCTCGCTGGATGTCAAGACTGTTGAGACCGGAACAAAAACTCAATATCTCTGACACTTGTCGTTAACTTCAAGAGCTGTTAACTCGTTACCGTGATGAATTTTGGCAATTCCTTAGTTCAGTCGTAAATCGGAAGAAGGGCCTCTATTGCAAAGGTAATCCTTATTATATTCTGGGATTTGAAGGTCTTTTATAGATTATCTGCCGAAAGGTACTGCAATTAACTCAGAATATTATTCGAATTTATTATTAGGACCACTGTGCCGGGCACTTATCAGAAAACGGCCTGGAAACTTGCATAAGCGACCCTTATTCAAGGAACAAGAACCCAAAATCAAGACACCATACATCAAGAAAGACAAAGGCTATTTTTAACGATTTACGATGGAAATCACTTCGGCCTCTACCTTACTCACCGGTTCTCGCACCGAGTGATTTTCAGTGTTCCCAGCTATAAAAAAGCCTTTACGGGGTGTTCGATTTGAATGTTTAACCAACCGAAAACGTGTCACAAATAGGTAGATTGTGAGGACACTAAAAAAGTTCTTTGAGAACGATTTTAAAAAAATATTTTATCGTTGGGATAAATATATTGAGTTAATTGAGGATTACGTAGGAAAACTACATTGTAATATTGATGAAAACGAAAATTAACAAAATAGAAAAGTTATAGACCTAAATTCCCAGAACTCCCTCGTAGAAGAATGACCTGTATATAAAGTGCAAACATTATTTCTTTAACATCTTGATGCACTCGTTTAAATTTAAAACCATCGGTTGATATAACATTATGGTTGTATGGTGACAAAGTAACCTTTGTTTGGAACATACCCTACTAACCGTACAACTCTCAGCACTCTCTACTAAGTATTCTCTCCTCTAAAGCATGAACACAAGAGTTTTATCTACTTTTTACAGAATAAAGAAATTTTTTTATACACGAAAGTATTTTAATCTTTAAAAGATCTCCATGCATTATTTTATTTTATGGAGGAACACTATAAGCTCTATAAGAAGTAATTATTTCTACTCGTTAAATACCTGTAAATAATAGTGAAATAAATATTTCCGACAAAATTCCCACCACGCCCACAGGTCACAGATGTTTCAACTACCGCAACCATTCAAATTTTCAATTTCGTATTTCCCCTTCTTACCGAATTAAGCAGTGTTCTTATCGCTACACTATTTGTCGATAAAAGTCGGGGTTATTCCAATCAAAAATCTAAACAACCTGAATAATGAATATAATTTTATCTTGTGCAACACCTATCTCCGATTATTTCTTATTTGAAAACTAGACATTTTTTTCAAGTTGCTCAGGAAAGCACTTACCTTTCGCCAACACACACGCAGTATTTGAAAACTTGTAAATACACCACTGCGACTAAACGCATTTAGTATTTTATTTAACACTTGCCCATTTGTCTGAAAGAAGTAGAAATTTCTTTCGGGTTTGGTCGTGTAATTAATATTTTTCTTGACGTTTCGGTTACTATGCTGTCAGCTTCTTCAGGAGATTTCTAAAGACTGTCTTTAGAAACCGTTCAGTCAGCGAAACGTCAATAAAAAATATCAATTACACGACAAAACCCGAAAGACGTTTCTACTATAAATTACGGTCGTGAAAGCCTACACTCAACTATTCTCTGAAAGAAGTTTCTTGAAGGAAATGTTGATGCAACTGAGCATGCAAGTACTCTTTCGCATATCCCACAATGTTTACAAAAATTTGCAAATGGCCTGAAAAACAATTAAATTCTAAGAAAATAACTTTATTAGAAATCATGTATGTAATGGCCGGCCTACCTTTAAAACTCGTCGCCATTGTAACGATCACATGATATGTACCGAAATAAATTTATGAATCTTTAGGAATGCAACATTTACATGGATTTCAAAAATTATTTTAATAAAAAAGAAAATAACGTAAAACTTGATGTATCAAAATGATTGTTGATGAACTCATGGAACAAAATGGTTCACAAATTCGATTTAAACCCAATCTATAATATCTGCGGGAATTCACTGTACTTAAAACGGCATTTATACGCTATTATGCCATATTATCATCATACTGGAAAGAAAATTTAGAGAAAATCCTTGACAGTTAGTGTAAAACCCGCAAATAAACTAAAACAAAATTAAGAAATATGGCGTAAAATCGGCAGTTCTTGTATATTTTATGGGTGATTCCCCTGATTCTTACTAATATCAAATGGCTTTAATTCTAGTATTGACACTTCACCTCATGTCATCTACTATCAGGTAATTTGTAATTGTCAAAATGTCGACTCGTGAGTATAAAGCTTATCCTGTTCTGTATTGTTCGCCTATGTGATATACTGAAAGAAAAATTTTTTTCAGTCCTTTAAGAGACATCTGTAGGGCACGAGTCTAACTACTACGCAGCATTGACTTATTCGAATACTTGCTCTATAGAATACTATGTAACCAGCATAACTTTTACCAAACAATAAGAAGTTATGCAACCAATGTTACATCAGCTCCTCTTAAAATATTTTTATTGTTACTATTAATATAAAAAAAAAAAAAACAGATCACAAAAACATTTATTTTTCTTTGGGAACACTCTCGACGGTAAAAAATATATCCATTACTTATCAATAAGAAAACAAAATTGTAAATAGTAAACCTAATCCTTTTTATTCCGTATTCCGTATTCCGTACAGAAACTGAATGTACTTTTTTATATTACAAACTACTTTGAAAATTTTGGAACGTACCAGGAACGCCCCTTACCAAACGACTCTTATACTTCCACAGCTCCTGCGAAAAAGTTTCCTATTGTATCAAATGTTGAAACCGACATCATCATAAAAGCCTGTTAATTTGCTGAATATAGTAGGTAATACACCAACAAAATAATATAAACAAATATTATTTTTTGGTAAAATATACCATAATTATCTACCAAATGTAAAACCACATGCAAGAATTACTCACGGTGTATTTAGCAATGTAGCCCCGTTTTCGCAATATCCCTTCAACTTCCTCGGCGAGATGTTGTTGGCTTGTCCCTCTAACATCAATAAATTCGCAATTATTCTCAGCGAAATGAATAGAAATAGCTTTCCTGAATCCCTGTAATAATGGCTGGTAGTAAAAAGATTTCATAAAATGATAGGATAGACACATTTGTTAAATTAGGACCGGAACCATGGAGCAAAATCGGATGAAAGAATGCTGTATCACCTTTCTCCATCACTAAATCAATCTTAGGCGCATTCTCAAAGCCACAAACACCATGATAGCCAATATTCGCAATATTCTGCAAAATGTGTTTAAATACATTAGCGGTGATAAAATAACGGGCATTATACTTTTGGATAAATGTGAGGATACAAAACGTCCCTATGAGAGCCAGGGATAGCAAAAAGGCAACCGTTACGTTGATCGATTCTTTCCATGGCCGTCCAAGAAGCACAGATTCTATCGGCTGGTCGGAATGGAAAATAATGCAAATCCTAAACAAAACAAATTTTAACGCCAATAGGCAAAACTTTTTCCTTAAAAGTTACAAGACTACCTGATGCAAAGGATGCCTTGAAGTATCTTTATCAGCGTCTGGCGGCTTGTTAATCAACATAGAATGAACAGCAGTGATATTTTCGCCAATAATATCCGAAACAATATTTACTACAGCCTCGTCGCAGGCGTATTTGAAAAGCACATCATCGTATAAAAAGTCTTGGATCTGTAGATTCAATAAAACTATCAATCAGTTATTGTCTACTTCGCAATGGGCGGGTGTATCTTACTTTATTTATAAGAAATTCGCCTTTAACGTCGGTTTTCATCAACGAGAAATCTTTCATTACAATCAAGTTTCCTGTATTGGCTTTCCCTTGGCAAATATCTATGAAATGCTTCCTTAAAAATTTAATTTCTAATTGAAAAAAAAAGATACTTTCGTTATGATTTAACTATGTTTACCGGTATTCATCCAAAGAATCGTGACTAACTAAATTGCGAAATATAATATAACCATTTTCTTCATAGAATTGACGCTGATCATCTGTCAGATACTTATTATTTTTGGTATATCTGAATATGGGTTTTCTGAAATTTAAAGCCGAGATATTTTATACTTTGTTTGTATCGTAACGTGATGTTCTCATTTTGAACCGAGTCACGCGAGTGGTAATCGTGTAAATGAGATAGGTGGACTTGAACAACGTTACGATTCGCTAGTATATCTGCATTACACATCGTATACATTACCGTTGACAAAAAATACACGAGCAAGTCTAAGCCGTTCCATTTACGTCACCACCAGCCGCTGTTGTAATGGCCACAAATTCTGAACAATTCTTAGGAAAGAACGCTTTGGTTTTATCTTGCCTATTTAAGGTTGATTTTGTAAATTGGCAGCATAGGATTGTTTCCTACATTTTTAAAAATTTTTCTACGTATACTCACTCAACTTGAAGAGTACAGAAGGAAGATAACAACCACAGCGTATCTCCTTATTATTATTATGTATATATTTCAATGGCAACATTGCGGGATAATTTTATTGTAATGGAGTATTTAAAAAAATATAATTTTAATAAAGCGTTTAATTCATAACATCTAGAAATTGAAGTTAAGTCGAATTGTTGTAATGGATGAATTCCGTGTGGTGCTTTCAATTTCATTACTAATGAATAGTTTATTATTTCCTAATAATCCAGAGGGAATAAAATATGGAATAAATTATTTATACTCTCTAAAAGACAGTTGAAGCTTAACATCCTTGCTCTCAAAAAGAGTAGAGGAACTCTATTTAATATTCTTAATTTTGTACTCTTTTATTTTGTTGCTTTTATAATACCATTTTTACATAAAAGACAGTTACTTAATAACATAAAAAGATGGAAATAATTATTAAAAAATGTAAATGTTTACTTTCTTCAATTGAGATCGTTGCAGAAAATCCATTCGTTGAAACGTTTTCGTGTAACTAGGCGATATCAAAGCAGATTCACAAATATAAACAAAATTAATATTTGGGGAACGTGTTACAAATAAGATTATACTTACAAAGCCATGTTTAATGTAAATGCAATTGTTCTGCAGCACTTTAATTACTAACGAGAAACATCAAAAACAGATAAGAGAACATTGACTATTCATTTCGAATAATATTTTGTTTGAATCAACTGTAAAAATCCGTACAAATAGCGCATGCAATTCTACAACAACATATATTATCGTTATACGATGTCGGGAGGTCAATAAGAGGCTCTCTAGTTAAAATTCTACGGGGCTCATTCAATAAGTCATTAAAAAAAGATTTTTTTGTAGATTTTCGTTTATTTTTCAACATAATCTCCGTATACTACTAAACATTTTTCCAAGCGTTTTTACTTAGGCGATGACTTCCTCGTTCAACGTGAACCGTTGTCCGCCGACCCATTTTTTTTTCAAATTTAGAAATAAAAAGAAGTCACTTGGGGCCAAAGCCAGTGAATACGGAGGATGTGATAATTCGAACTTCAATTCCATAATTTCGGCCATCACAGCTGCGTATGTGCGCGTCCGTGCAGGTACGTAATCGGTAGGTAGGTAATCGGTGTAGATGATTTTGCTGGTCGTTTTCACCGTCTTCGCCTTCTTCGGAACTCGTTCAGCTCAAAAACCTACAACTTCATTTGTCGCTTTGCCTCCGAAGGATAGTAGTGTACCCATAGTTATACATCGACGGAGGATTGCAACGGAAGACCGTCGAAACAGTACCCATCCTTGACGAGGCTTTTTCCACGCTCAGTTTTTGTGTTTGAATTGAAAACACTGTACTACACTACTACTAATACTTCGAACACTTTGATTCGTCGATCATTAATACCAAATCCCGGGTTTGACAATGATTTCGGAGGTAATCACTTCCGGTGGACATTGAGACGGACGTTCATCTGCCACGTTTAAACCCATTTGTCCAATTGTGAACAATTGCTAACACAGGAGCACATGTACCATGAACATCATCTATCTCAGTTTTGATTCCTTTCGATGTTAAGCTTTTCAAATATAAGTGTCAATTATCCCTCGAAATTTGCTTTTTTACCATTTTTCCATTACAGTCACCGAGACCCTGAGAGTTAGCGCCATCTCATCGACTTTTTAAGTACTTCTTGGCCTATCCTTGTACCTACACTAAAAATTTTTTCAATAGGTAATGTTTATAAATAACCATGACAGTACTTAAAAATAAAATTCAATCATGAATTGAATTGAATTGAAATCTGTGAAGAATTTTACTTTGAAAACTTGATTCGTGAAACTAGATTTTTTTCATTTATAACTTTAGGTTAATTGTTTTTGCAAAAAATCATCTCCATAAAAATTTATAATGTACAGCAAAATTGTTTAAAGCGTTTTAAACTAATTAATTCGTTGATTTATTGACTTAACATTAAATTCTTTATGAATATTAACTTTCTATTCTATTAACATTCTTTATGAATATTAATATTAACTTCTGAAGCACTTCTTTAGTTGGGGATAATAATAAAAAAAGAAGCTCCCAAAGACAATATGTCTGCTTACGTGTTAATTATACAAAATATGTAATTTCTCACACTAATGCACTTTTTACTACATTTTGTGAAATATCACCGCTAAAAAAAGAGATTTTCCGCTTTTGCTTCTAATGTTTTTTTTATTACGAAAAATTTATCTCTTCATAGAGGCTTTTCGGTCGTTGGGATATACCCTTTCAAATCTAAATAAAGTTGTCTACCTTGATTCATAAGGTAAAATTCCATGGTCACCAATATTTCCAGAGATACAGTACTAGTTCGTTTTGAATAAGAGTACAAAGTGAACCAATAAACCGGCAATGTATAATTACAAGTAGTTGCCCTGACGTCAATTGCGAGTATTGCGTATTTGTGCAAGCAGGTTGGCCTTTGCATAAATATTTCTAATATAGCAATTTGCAATGGAGTTTTTATATTAGTTAATTACACGTTGTTCCGCTTCAATACGCATTTGTTCGATGTCATTGAAATATGTGAAATAAGATGGATATGATGCTTTGGGGAATTTTGTAAAAAAAAGTGGAGTAAATTGGCATGCTTAATTTTAAAAATAGATTTTTTTAACGAGACCAACAACCACTAATTTTATCTTTTTGACAATAGTTTAGTGGTAGAATGCTGGTTTTATTTACAAATTTAGCTCTATTATGTTACGAGGGTATTTCAAGAAGTCTTTAGAAAATCGGAGAGATGGCGCTCGTAGTATCGGAAATGGCTATTATCAAGCAATGATCATTAGTCACTAAACAACTGTCTCAGTTATATCCATCACACGGTTTCATTTTCATTGTCGATTTAAGCAAAGAAATTTTGTTTATGCAAAGAAATTAAAAAAAGTGAGTTTCCCATCGGTGATTAAAGATTTATATTTAAAAGTCTTAACACCCAAAGAGATCAAAGCTGAGTTGGATGAAGTTTATGGCACGTCTGCTTCTATGATAGAAGTGTTTACAACTGAATAAATGAGTTTGAACGTGGCCGCACATCCACAAAAGATAAGCATCGCCTGAACGTCCAGTGGAAACGGCTACCCCAAAATGATTGACAAAATCCACCATATGGTTTTGAATGATCTACGAATTAAAGTACGCGAAATAGCACAGGCATATCACAAGGTAGTCTTTTTAAATTTTGCATGAAAAATTGGATGGTTAAAAATAAGTTTTTGATGGCGAACGGGCTTCGAAGAAGGAGAAAACGGTGAAGTCGGCCGGCGAAGTGATAGCCTCCGTTTTTTGGGACGCTCACGGAATGATCAATACCGATTGCTTGGAAAAACGGTAAACAACTGCAAAGTATTATGCGTCGTTATTAATTATAAAAAAAACTTCCTCGTTTAAAAAAGAAAAAATCTTCCATCAAGGCAATGTATGGGTGCAGACCTGCGGCCAAAATTATGGAATTAAAGTTAGAATTAGTACACCATCCACCGTATTTACCGGCTTTGGCCCCGGGGACTTCTTTTCATTTACAAATTAAAAAAAATGGCTCGGCGGGTAACAGTTCGCTTTGAACGAAGAACTCATCGCCCAAATAGAAACGTTTGGAAAAGTATATAGAGTTGCATGACGATTATGTTGAAAAATAAATAGTAATCTTCAAAGAAGATACTTCAAGCAAAAAATGTTTTCTTTATTGTTTCTAGCATTTCCTGATGTGTTCAGAAAATACTTAATTTTTCTTTCTCTATTGACTTATTGAACGACTCCCGTAGTTAGTTTTAAAATAATGAGACTAACAGGATATAGATTATTCAACGGAGAAGCAAATAATCAGGTTATAAAAATGCGAGAATCAATTTTAAATAACAAATAAACAAATAATATCTAGATAATAAGAAATGCCAATAAAGTATTAAGATAATGAAACGACCTTGAATATATTGAACCATATGTTTTACTTTATAATATCCGTAAGGGTGTATTTTTAATTACTTCTATTCGAATACATAAACATATCTGTAATACGCTATGTATTGCGTGTATTACGACATAAATGAAACTCTTTCTAATTAATTCAAATTTAAGAACTTTCCGTCTTAGTAATTTGCACATTTTAAATTTCCCACCGTTTCCATTATGGCGCCCACCAATCAGAGCTACGATCCATCCAAGAAAATAACCAAAAATAACATTGAACTTTTAAACGTCATTTACTGTCAGTCAGTCGAGTAGTATATTAGATGGTTGAGTGAGATACATATGTCAAGCAAAAACACTACGCAATTTCTAACATTTTTTTAATATAATATTCTCAAATGTCGCACGTGCATGTAAAATACAAAGGTTCGTACCAGTTCGTTCGATACATGAAAATATTTAAGGTTATTCCGTTAATAAAACATATAGTGCTGCAGTTCTTGTTTTGTGTATTTATAGTACTGTTTATGTTAATGTAGATCGAGAAACACGATTTTAAAAATAGTACAATGATATATTACTGCGTTACCAAACAAAGTAAGTGCTTTTAAATATCGTTTTAATAAGAGGAAACATTCCAGAAATGGGTAACGATACGGGTTGTTTTTGGCCAAAACCGAAAAAATCGAAAATAGCAAGTACAAAACAACTCATGGCCAGATGGGACACATTACCAACCATCATTCTACACGATATATTTTCTTATTTATCTCTAAAAGATCGAATTAATGCCTCAAGTACCTGCCATATGTGGAGACAAAGCTTATATCACCCAAAGTATGTATATTAATGGTAATCCATAATCGTATCGTTGTTAACATTCCATATTATAGGTTTTGGAGAAATGTTACCTTTCAAATATATAGCGATAACATAGAAAGGGCTCAGTATTTACGGAGTACAGCAGCTCATGTAGTTAGTAATGCCGTCATCAGGTTCGATTCATTATCGATGCCCTGCCTGAATGAATTTATGATACTTCTGGAGGAACTTGCCACCAATGACAATTTAAATTCGTTGATCTTAGAACCGAGTCATTGCCGTCTAGAAATTCCTCATGTGTTGGGCATGTAAGTACCTCTCCGCATCTATTTCTTGTGTATTTGTACAAGCTTGGTGTGAAGAAATATTTTCCCATTAATTGTTTATGTCATCATACTTGAAACCTAAATAGAGTTAGGTAATCTGGGAGAAATGCTAAACTAGCTTGGAATTTCAATTATTTTGTTTTCACTTTTACTTTTTGATGTTTTATCTCTAATTTCTGTATATATAAAAAAAAACTTACATAAGCCTTTGATTTTAAAGATTACTGCCATGTTATTATCTAATTACTGGAATATCCATAAAATTGCAGTAGCTTCATTATATTTTTTTATGTATTTAGGTCAGATTATTCTTTTTTTTAACAGCAAAAAGCGTTTTATAATCGGTTTGTTTCTTTACTAAGGCGAATAGATTATACAAGTTAGAATACTTTTTCTCATTATAGTTGATTGCTTGAGTATTCTTGGAGTTTCGGGCAATATATTGAAAAATTAATTTCTACAAGATGACCATCGGAATCATTGTTTGCTGCTATGTTTGATTCATGTTATTTATTTTTTTTTTAGATGCATCTTGTATGTTTTTCCTGAATTTAATAGGAAATCTTTTCTAAAATTGGAACGTCAATAATTCAAATCGTTAAAAATTCTAATTTTGAATCAACTAAATAAAAGTCGATCTCAGCAACACTTACAGAAAGGGACGGCCGCCTTTAAATTCCTTTCTGTCGGTGTCGGCAAATTGTATCATAAAGTAAGAGCCGCCACATATCTTTTGATAAGTTAAAAAAAATGTTTATTTTGTTTCTGATAAGTTGCGCCTAAAGCTTTCTACTTTTCATTCGTGTTTCACGATTCCACCCAACTATTGTTACTATGAAGAGCTAAGTGTACGGTTCAGGGTTGTCAGCTTTTTGCTGTAATTAATAGTCAATTTCAAGACTTAATAGAGCCCAAAGTAGCAGGATTCACCGACAAATAGCTCAAATGTGACCAAATTTATTATCTAGTTGCACGAATCGGATTTCCATAGAAAATGGTGGGGTTTCATTGTAATTGTCAACAGCTGTATCCCTTAACAGTACTCCCCCTTGGTTTAGAATAAGGGCAGAGTACAACATTCTAATGTCATAATCAAAATTGGTTGATAGTTTCATTCATAAATAAGCCAAGAATCTAATTGCGTAAGGTCGATAAGTAGCATCTACTCGATACTTTGACCAACTCAAACTCGAAAGACCTACGTTTTTTGGTTCATTTAATATCATTTAATGTTTTCACTGTAATGAGTGCTTGTTTTGCTAAGTATCAATTATCTAAGTTTAGAATCGTTTTATATTTTAATAGCAATCTAAAATGTTACCAGCTTTCCGTAAAACTTTACTGGAAACTTACACTGAAAGTAATCGTCATTTAATTTTGTATAGAATTTGTTTAATCGTCGAAAATGCACATAGATAATAGGTGCTAACGTAGAAACTGTATAAATTAATTCGTTTTATCATCGGTATCATCACTTTGACATTAAATAGCACTCATATGGTGCAAGTAGCGGAATTTTCATCAGTTTAGGTGCGCGCAGTACCTTTTTAGTAGACCAATTCGGTATATATATATATATATATATATATATATATATATATATATATATATATATATATATATAATTCGCGTGGATGTTGCACCCAATGTTATCAATTTAGGGAAAATTCCATCAATTTTGGTGGAATCAAATTTTGTTTTTAGCCGACAAACTTAGTGAATTTTTAATGAATTTATCATTATTCACGTCCTTGGTATTTTATATCAATATTCAACCCTTATCAAGTCAGACGTAAAAATGGATAAGGTACCATGTAAAAAGATTAATTTGAACATTGCACGACCACATACGATATTATTACACAATTGTTGCATTCTGTACGACAAGGATTCGAGGACGGTAACAGAAAGAAACCTACATCAGCATTGCTCTAATTCACATTTATTTTTATGTGTTTACAATATTTTTTATGTCAAATTAATTAGTTGCGTTACATAGTGTGATGAGTAATGTTGAAATGAGTACGCCAATATCATGCTGACTTATTAACCGAGTCGGATTGTTAATACTGATTTTAATAAATAGTAACTAACGCTAAGGAAAAGTACAGGCACGTAATGGGTTTTTTTATGGGATATAAAACTCTACAATAAACAGAAAAACCAATGAGGTTTATACGAAAGAGTTATATATGGACAGATATAAAAAAAGGAGAAAAACGTAATAAGTATTAACCCTCCAATAAACGAATGAAAAAGAAATTAGGAGAGAATCAAATGGGCTGCGGAGTTCGGAGATCTCATTCGTGCATTGGAGGATTATATATAATATTGACCCATATTAAATTTAGATTTTTATGTGCATGATATTGTAGTAATAAATAAAGCTCCTGATTTACTATGTATCACCGGGGACTGTTTCAAGCACAGTCTGTGCTCTAATTACTATTTTCATAATTTCGTCGAACGAATTTCGTACCTATATAAGGCCAGACAATTTGCAGATCTATCCAATATTTTCGTTTGAAACAGCACGTAGACAATATGAAGAGGCAAGATACGCTTGTAATTAAACAATACGAAACGTATCAGATAAGTAGCACAAGAGACGTGTCTCACCGTTCTTTTCTTTATTTCTTTGTTCATTTCTTCTCATACTTACTGATTCTTAGAAATGCTGATAACATTGGGTGTGGGGGTAGAAAGGACATTACTGCCTTGGACTGGTTTGCCAGCACTCCAGATCTAAATCCAGTAGAAGAAGTGGGCTGGAATGATCAGAAATTGGGACGTAGACGATAATTGTGTCGATTAAGCTGAGGAACACTGTCGTGGACAACAGTCCTGTGAAATCGTGGTTAATTGAATGACACGTAGATTGAATGAATGCATGCCAAACAATGATTATTATACAAAAATATTAATTATTAAATGTTCAAATTAATCTGAAGTTTCTTTGTCACCTTGTTAACAATACACACAGTGCGAACACACACTGAAATCTATTAAAAACTATCAGTTAACAATTAAAAGACCTGCAAGACAAGTTATGACCTATTTCATTTGAACATTACCCCTTTTAATAAGTACTATAGAGGACAAAGCCGGATCATATTACTTTTTTGCAGAGACTAGACAGGCTCATTCTCGTGAAGCGAATAGACACGAGTCTATCTAGTCGCTGCAAAAAAGGAATTATTCCACCTGCCTTTGTCCTCTCTAGTAATTACAGTAAAAGACGTGCTACCGTAAAATCGACAAGAAACCTACCGCATCATCAGATTGTATCACACATTACTAGAGATGACAAAGGCGGGTGGAATTTTTCCTTTTTTTGCAGCTCTATTCGCCCCGTTGAGAATGGATTCGTATTGCCTACTGGCGTCCCCGAGAGTCGACAAAACACGAGTCTGTCTAGTCTCTGCAAGAAAGTAATAATTTCATCCGCCTTTGTCCTCTCTAATTATTACAATATACATTACCTTACTCTTAAGACTGGCTATTTATTTATTTATTTATTTATTTATTTATTTATTTATTTATTATAAAATTCAAAAAGATGTGAAGTCGAAATTGTACTAAGAACCGGTAATAAGATATTTAATATAATTTCGGTATTCAGTTGACTATATTGTAAAATAAACAACATATTATAATTATTCAATTGAGAGCTCCAACGTTTGCAACAAACTAATTTTAAATGTAAGATGCATAAATATTACAACCAAATGGTAAAACATCAAAGCTGGAGCAGATAGAATTTGGCTGCTCAATTATAAATCGCTTTATCTTTGCTCATCATCACTGTCCATAGATGTAAAATAGCTCTAACATAAACACAACTTGTCATTTCACTATAAGCACACCCTGAACGTAAAGATACCAGCCAATCGCTAACGATAGATTCATTTGCTGGCTAAGTAGATGTTTTATTCAGATGGCTATCCATAATTTATATTTTTCCATTAATCATTAACGTATGTAACTAATATCAATGGCTTCCAATAACATATTTCAGTTTAGTTCTACTCTATAATTTTTGAGTAATGTAAGTGTAAATAAAAACTATATATAAGATTAAATTCAAATTTTATGTTCTCGATGCCAAACACTCTTGCATAACAACACACACTTTCTTCAAATATTTGAATATGTTCTTACATATGTTATAACTTTCAGCTATACCGAATTCGCCTCGCAAGTACATCAACTTCTAGCGGAAATATGCCGCAGACGACCGTTACAATACTTTAGCCTTGGATTAAACGAAGAATTGTTGCAGCATATGCCTAATTATTTGGAACTGCTGGCGGGGAACCGAGGGCCAAATAAGCTCCAGACGCTGGGATTGGCTTCTGTTAAAGACGATCCCGCAAACTACCTAATCTCTACATGTGATCCCATTTTATTTACTCCATTTAGAGAATTAAAGGTAAGTAGAGTACTAAATAATTTCAATTTATTCAATTATTATTTTAATTGTTTTTTCTTATGTTGAGCGGTGATCTGTTATAATTAGTGTGTGCAATTATTTTACAGCTTAGCGGATCACAGGCACTCCATAAAGGGATAGCTACAGCTAACCAAAGATTTAAATAATAAATATATATGTGGTTACCTTGCTTCAATAGCTTTGACACGCTGAAAAAAATAAATTACGAACAGCTTTTCAATCACCTTCACGTCCCCACTTTTTTGTTAGTCTTAATAACCAGGCCCAAATATATAGAGTGAGGTGGAATAAACTAATCAAATTCCAGGTGTAAAGTGTTCACGTGAGGATAATGTAAGAAACTCACATGCTCTTATTCGATTTTCGTCTGTTTTCAGGTGACACTGTAATTATAAATAAACAAAATTTCATGCATTAAAATTACTTTAACTACGGCATTCTTTTAATAAATATTAAAACTTATCGCCTGTTGAGCTACAAATTGCTTCCAATTCGTAGGCCAAGCGAAAATTTTTAGAGAAATTACCAAAAATATTTTGTGCAACTTCAACTTTTTAGTAGCTTCAAAAATTGGCATTTTTAAACTCTTTCTTTCCGGAAGTGTTTTTCTAGCATTTTTCATACTAGAATAAATATTTTTACAAGAATTGCTCAGTTTTACAGGTTGCCTTACGGGAATTACGTATTTACCTTACAGCTTAAATGATGCAAAATTTCAGACAATTTTTGAGTTATTGCTTGCGGAATGCAGGTTACCATTTGTTAGGTAGATGACCAGAGAATGGTTAATGTAGAACGTACCTGACTGTACCTGTTTGTTTTACAAGGGTATTCAATGCAAGAATATTTCTATTTTATTTAAGACGTGTTAACTCTAAAACAAGCAAAAGCTTGGAACATTTATAAGAAAAAATCAAATCGGATAAGAATATATGAGTTTTTTCTTTTTTTTTAATTGTTTTCACGTGTACACTCCTGGAATCGGGTCCGTTCTTCCCGACAAACCTTTACACTGTAACGTTACGAGAATACAAAAAATATGTACAGTCTTCTAAATACTACACCCTGTATATCGTTAATATGTTTGGTGCTAAATTTCGCAGCGAAAAAAGAGAAAGCTATAATATGTCGTTTTTGGTATCTCGCCTTTTTCACGATCTCTCTTTTACAGATACTTAGCGTAGATTACGACATAGTAAGTGATACGTTCCTAGACTCGTTGAAAGGAGCTAAGAAACTCGAACGATTGGTGATACACGTTCACGGTATCTGGAATGATCATCCGGGCACCACAGAGCAAACCTGGGCTCGTTTCGTCGGCGACCATCCCGACTGTACAGTCAGGGTATCGCTTATACATGCCTACGATGAAATCTACGACCCCGAGCCTCATTTCTTAAAGAAGAACGTGCCCCTTACCCATTTAAAAGTTTTCTTCTGCGAAAACGTAAGTAAGCTTGCGATTCAAATTCTCAAAACGGAAGTGTCTTGACTAATACACAGTATAAAATCGGCATCATACAGATTTTATATTATGATGTTAGCGATAGATAAAATAACAGTAAAAGACTAACCAAACGTTCTATGCAAGTCAGCGGCGGCTCGTGAATTATGGCTACGTACCTGCATTACACCGCTTTGATTCCTTCGTGTATTATCGTTACATGTCATGTACATTATACTATGTAGCAGAAATACTCACGGAATTCGAAACGTTGCAATTGATCTGCCATTCACGTCAACACCAGTCGCCGCTGGTTCAACTATAAAAAAATAATGTCAAGTAATAACGTATCATTTTTAACCGACAATTTTGTCATTCCTTACAAAAAATTACATGACATTGTCTTATTTTTACAAAATTTCAGAAATATAAAGCTGTCTTTTATGATTTTCTAAAGAAAATGGTAAAAATTGCGATTAAAAGGCTACATCATTTTTAAGAGAAATCAAATGACGAAGCAATTAAAAGCTACACTTTTAAAACTTTGATAATTAAAAATGTAGATCAAAATCTTATAATTCTTCCTTGCCCAATAGGTGAACTTACGCTTAATCGATTATTTATCTTCGAATTATTCCAAAACTCTGACCAGTATTATGTGGGTAGATTCTTTAAGTAACGACAACTTAGATACATGGAACTTGATCAATCCTGAACGAACGAATAATTACGCCGAAATAGTTCCGAATCCTCTCATCATGTTGGCTTGGTTGTGTAAGAAATTGGAAGAAATTACGTTCATGGGTAAGCAATTATATTGTAAACATTTAATGGCTTTGCCGAGGCACTCTCGATTTGTTTCGTTGTTTTTAAAACCTTAAATAATTACCTTTTAATTTGAATCGAGCTGAATTAGAAATAAAACGAGATTCTCTGCCAATAGCAATTTGTTATATGATAACACTGTCGAGGAGAAGGAATAATGTTCTCGACTTAAACAAGTACAATATTTGCAGGCTACAAATATCCAGAAGAGAACTTGGTAGCGATTGCTCGTTTGAGGAAGACTACGTTGAAAAAATTGGAATTTGCTCAGGCTGATGTAATATATTCGGATTCATTTAGCATCAACGCTAAAAAGGTAAGCTTTCGTCTGTCTGTTCCACATCTTTAAGACGGTAGCACGCCATAATAAAAATGTCACTCACAGCAGCACTATGTAAATTAGTGGTAGTACAAGATGCTTAGTACGACTAAAAAAAAAACACACAAGACACTAATTTGATAGGATAAACTAAGCACCGCCATTTTCTTTTCAAATATCTTCATAAGTATAAGAGGTACGAAAAACAGTTTTGTACGAGTCACTGTTTTTAATAAGACCAATTTAAAGTTGATGTTGAATAAAAATACAAGATGGCAGTTTTTGAGTTACTCATATCAATTCTCTTGAATTAAATGGATTTTAGAATACTGAATAGTATTTCTTATTCTTTCTTTGACGATGGTTGATAACGTATCACCCTAACAAAATCAACTTTATAAAAAAAAAAAAACTTGGTACAATACTTAGTAACATATTAATCTAGTTCTAAGTATTAAGCACTTGAACCGTAAGAAACTCTCTGATATGGCTTTTTTAAAATATTCGATCCAGAAAGCCATCATATAGCTATGATGAAAAACATATTTATCCAATGTTACAAAAACTACCGTCTTGTTGCCCAAGCTAATTTAACTAATTTCCTGAAAAGAAAATGGCCAAATCCTAAAACGTTTAAAAGATTAGACAGGAATATGCAGTTGTATAGAGGTTTGATAAAACCCATTAGAGCTAGAGAAACAATTTAGTAGTGGAACAGTGTGAGTTAACAATGGAACAATCCAGAGCTGTTTCTTCATTTGCACAATTTGGGATCTTCCATTGACACCATCCCATAATAACGCAATGGGGTTTAGGTGGGAAGTCTGCGATGACTACGTCACAATTTGTAAAATATAAGTAAAATTTTTGTCGATTATTCGCAGCCCGGCGGAAATGTCTCACAAACATACTCCTGCTTTGATTGAACACTTTAAATATCGCTTCATCGGTCTAAACAACATGTTTCCGCTGTTTTACCGTCAAGTTCATATGGTTTACAGCCTGCTATGCGACCTTCTGCTAACGTCCACAAATCGGCTACAGAAACAAACCTTATGCATTGCCTCGAATAGGGTGTTACCTCGTCACCAAGTGTTGCTCCTCAACATTGACACACACTGGGTTGTATGTTTTAGATTTAAAAAGCGTCATTCATAGTGTAAACACAGGAATTCGCGAATTCTATGTACTGCATAAGCAACTAAACGCCAATTTCCAATATTGTAAAATCCATAAAAATTAAAAAAAAAAACAACTATATGAGAGAGTATATTCAATACATTGGTATTCACATAATATACATATATTGTAATATATTAATTAATGTGTGTATATGAATATATATAATTAAGAAATTTATCTTTAATAGGAAATATCCGAAATATTTGGAAAACCATGGTCACCGATACCATCGTCACAATTGCATCCGGTTGTCTTGGATCCATTAGCCGGGGACTCCGACGAATACATAGCCCCGTATTTACTGGCCGACATAAGATAAGTAACAAAAACTCGCAAAGCAACCGCAGCAAAAACAATCACCATACGTATCTTATTTTTAAGCCTACACGATTTTTTTTACCAGCACAACTTACGTTGAGTTCCCAAAATTAAGTTCTCAAAATAAGGAATATACTTTCCGTTCAACGTTAGTTTTTAAGTTGTAAGCAAAAAGTTTTTCAAAAAAATTGTAGGAATATTACTTAATAAGTTACAATTTATCCGTCGTGTACACGCCTAAACCATAAAAAAAGGAGAAAGAATGAGTTAATCTTGTTTCTTAAATTCGTTTTATTTGACTTATGTATTGCATTTCTGTACATTATGATCATTTGTATCTTCGAGATTAACATTTTATTTTTATGATAGATATATAACGCTAGAGATTAATGTTAATACTACTAATATTAGCAGCTGAAAAAAAGAACTGAGCACCTATAATAACTAAAAATAATACGAAAAGAAAATCAGGAAAAATCCACCTTATCGATCTAGCTTAAGAAATAAATAAAGATGGATTAATTTACTGAAATACAAATATCCTTCTATCCGATATACCAAACATTTCGTAACGTTTAATTTTTACATACAAACAATTTTTATATTTATACATTTTATCGAAAGGAACAAAGAAAACTCAAAAAAAAGATATATATTCAAAGTAATATTAATATATTGTAAAATAGAACATGAAAGCACGAGAACTGAATAATTAATAATAAAGAGAAACTATGAAAACCTTGAAAAATACGCGTGTATGGCAGTCGTAATAAGTTATTTGTATAAAGCGTAGTAGTGATAAGACGAAAACATCTGTGATATTGTAAATGAAATATAACATGAAAGACAACAACGATTGTTAACGGAAATACTTAACTTTAAAAATTAAGGGAAGAAAAACGTGATGCGCTTATCAAAATGAAATAAAACAGCTAGAGAAATAATCTAATTGACGACGCTATTGCATGGTTTTATTTTAATTATGAAAATATTCAAGTGGCAATAAATATTTACAGCATCAATTATGAAAATTATTAGCTGTCAAGAATACATCTCCACCACCTTTGATTCGATAAAATGTTAAGTTTGCAAATAGATTAATTACATTTAACGTTAGCAAACGAATGTATTATTTAATTTGAAATTTAAGTTCGTAGAATGAGATCTTGACAACAAATAATTTCCGCAAAATTGGTCGCAGCGTAATAAATGGAGATTTTTCTTCGTTGTTATGGCAGCCTTTAAATTGATATTTTCTAGACATTCCATAAAATATATTTTGATATATTTGAGAATTTGAAATACAACCAGCAATACATATTATTGTCAACGCAGCTGTATATTATAGATCGGGCTTAAGGAAGGAAACATGTACCTACCCAGTTAACAATCTATTTATGAAAATGAAAATAAAAAAAAAAAATAACATAAATGCATTTTATTTGTATTAACGTTTGTGTGACTCTGTCATCATGAGTGATATACAGGCTGTACATAAAATCATCCGCAACCGTAATGAATTATCGAACTTACCCGAGTTAAATCCGATGTCAATAAAACCATTATATCAAATGATAAGGTGTATTCATTTGATATTTAATGTGTTTTTTTATATAAATATATTTTACTTGACGTATTAAGAAGTAACATTTCAACATACTTCTTGCCATATTTACTTCCATGTTTTAGTTTAATATTTTTTTAATTTCAACGTATCCAGCCTGTATATGTATATATATTTTATAAATCTATTTTTTTTAATATCACTATGTGGTTAGTTTCTTTACCAAACTGTGTGATTCCAGCATTATGTATGTGTTGCGTACATCCTATGTTACATCTATCCTATGTTATTGATTAATCAATCGCAAGAAGGAGGAAGAATAGCAAATATATTCTAATTCGTTACCTGTCATTGTATATATGTATATGTATACAACTTATATTTATATGCGAGCATATTTATAAGCAAAAAGTATACAATGTTCTCGGAATGTTCTTAAATCGAACACCAGATCGAACAAGCGAACAGAGAGTTAGAGCTGTTTATCTTCGTTATTTATTATTTTCCTGTTTATTTTGTTTCACAAGTAGTGTCGGGAAATATTAAATCCATCTGACACTAATGATAAAGGCAAAACCAGTGATCGAATGATCATTGATCATCTTGCGCCGATTTCGGAGATTTTTTTTACGCCTACAATAATGGTGCAGTTCTTTAGAGTAATGATGTAATTAAAGTAATGAAAGTAACAGGAATATCTGACCAAAAACCCATAGCGGTTCACTTACCATGTATATTGTATACCATTCCATACACGTTATGAATGTTTACGTTGATCTGAAGAATTATTTGTTGTAAAATAATCTTACCAATTTCTAACAACTGCGGCAATGGAAGACGGACATCTGCAGTATTGTCTATTTATTTATTATTCCAACATTGTAAATAAGAATTTACCAATTGCAATTGCAGAGATAGCGCATTTTTTTAAGCTTATTAATGAAAATGTAAAACTTAATATTGTCTTAAAAGGTCAAATGTCACAAACATTCCAGTGGCGTTCGTGCGATAAAAAAAAACTACTAGCGAAGACTTGTATCACGAATATTTTATAAATTTATACCTATAGCGTGAATGATTTAATTTGTGATAATTTAGATCTCTGCAATTTCTCATGCAAGAATTTAACCTTATTACATGTAGATATAGCCGACGAGAGGGCTTAAAATCTGTACTACATAATATAGCAATGTATGTATTAAATAAACTATTGAGAGTTTGAAATCGAAATAATAACCTAGGGAAGCTATCAATGTTCTTCGAATATTTTGAATTTGTTATAACCAATTAGTTTGTTATAACAAATAGGTAATAATTAATCGGAAGAAAGTACGACGAGATAGTTATAGAAATTAATAATGTCCTATTTATCCCCATGTACGCTAGAAAATTGGCGTTAGTTTTGTAAGGAACAAAATCAAAATACACATTATTCTAATTTAGAAACGTACGGATACCCTGCCAACTATAATGTTGATAGCAAACTCAGTCTACGTGAGGTTAGTCTTTAAATATATAAGAACACAAAACACACGAATCTTGCGAATATTATAGTATTAATATATTAAGAACGTTGCAAGTTGGTGGATGATTGAAAAACGAATTTTATGTACTGAACGATTAAAAAAACTGAATAGAATCAAGATCTAGTACCTGAATCGAGTGATCTAAGTTATAATAGAACATTTAAAAACAAACAAAAAAAAGAAGAGTTAAGCGAAAAAGAAAACACTTTAGCCTGCAATTGTAACCAAAAATCCTAGTCCAAGTGCGTTGAATTATGTAAAATAACGAAAGCAAATAATAAATAAAATAGGTAAAAACAAATAACGGATGAAAACTTATATACAAATAATAAATTAATAAATGTGTGTGATTATATAGAGTTGAATATATCTTGAGTGTGTGATATCTTAATCGGATACGCTTTCAATTGTCATTTCGTCCTTTTGATCAGGATCCCTTGGCCTGCAGAAAATAACGGAATGATTCTATTATATGTCGACATTGTTTTTGCTTTATTTTACGTACATACGTTTTTATTTAAATGTATAATTCCTGTTTTAACATTGAGACGATATTATCTGTGATTTAGACTATAGTAGCAAGCTTCCTAAGTGAATTTTCTCATCCGAGGGAGGCCGCGAGTGGGATGAACTATGATGAATGAAAGCTGCCGAAGTACCGGGGTAATATTGTTGCCATCTCTTAAATAAAAAAAATATGCAAACTATCTGTGATGAACAGCGGACACATTAGTAACAGCGTACATATGTTAAACAACGCTCAAATGTTACAATGTAGGTCGTAACTCCTCATAAAATATAATAATATTCTGTAATATACAAATTGCTCGATTATTAATTTGAAAACGAGAATAACTCGGTAAAAGGGTTTGAATTTCTACGGCCCCGTTACTATTTATTTCTTTTTAACACTTTTAACGGGACAAAGTGACAATAAGATTGGAAGAATCGAGCAGCGAAGATACTAATAATATTTACAACAATTGCTGAAAGATAAGCAAACACTTATTACTTATTTACTACTTTCTTTTCGTGTATTGTGAGCTGATTACCCAATTCATTTTCATTACGTTTAAGAAAACGGTAATCAGTCGTCCGTTTATATTAGAAGTATGTAGTTTTATTTCTTCTTCTGTGTAGTATATAGTCGTTGCAATAACGTCCTCCCCCTCTTTCCAGCTCCTTTAAATATTATACATTACAATTATATTTGAAAAAAATGTTCTTTTCTCTTATAAACAGTTGTAATATTAAAATATAGCTATTTCTTTATTTCTGTAAGAACCATTTCTCAATATTCTGCACTGCTTTATTGTAACCTATAACGTATGCATAATATTAAAAGAAACGCCGTATTATTCTGTTGTGGATTTAGAACGTATTGATGTATTAAATAAAAGTAATTGGGGTGCCATCTGTTGATTACTTTTGACATAATTAAGCATTCACACTTAATGTACAATTAAAAGGATAAAACAACCGATGTCGCTCTAATTGCCACAAAAAAAATATAAATGTAAATGTATCAAAAGAAAAAGATGTTACAAAAAATATATAACTATGGCTAAATACTGTTGTATTCAAAATGGAAAAAAAAAGTTCTAAAATTGTTCGCATTTTATTATTGTAAACTCTATATATTAGAATTATAATATATTTAAAGTAAATATCCCCGTTTGTAGTATTTTTCCTTCGAAAAATTATACTTAAAAAAATTCTCAATGTTGTAATCGATTAGATACGCTGTTTAGAGAAAGCGTTTACGAAATTTTATTTAATGTTTCGATGTCCTTTAAGAATTACAACAATGCATGGAACTGTTGCACTTACAGGAAGAATAATTATATCCTTTCATTATCTAAGAGAATTAGCAACTTAATTAAAACGAAATGTAATAGGTTCTAGTTATCGTTTAAATTGTGCATTCTAAAGAAACTGTCTTAGATATGTTAATCCGTTCGGTTGTAACAGAAATGCACACGATAATTTTAAAAATTATAAAAATATGTTGCATTCTGCTTAAAATTTTTGGAAAACTATATATGTACCCAAATATAAAATAGATCGTACTATATATTCTTCGTTTTATTTCGCATCCTTTCTGCTTTAACACATTAATCAGGTACGTATAATGTGAAAATTTGTAAGATAAACGGTAATGAGCATCTCATTTTATAAACGAAACAACGGGATCTTTCTCACCTAAGTTTCGAACTTAAAATTAAACGGACCAATGAAATATTTGTTTTTATTTTTTCTACACAATAATACTAAGCTTCAAATTGAAGAAACCTTTCCAATCTATCTTGTTAAATTATAAAAATCAGAAAAAAATAAGATTATCATTCTTAAAGCATCCGTTATCATAGAGCACATTACTGAATAGAAATGAAAAGAAATATGTAAATTCTTAGTTCTTATCTAAGAATTTGAAGAAAAAAAAAATTTTTAGACATAAAAATCTACTGCTTGTACGCGCTAGAAAAATAATTATTTTCTAGTGCGATTATAAGCATGGGCGCAGCCAGGGGGAGCCAATTACAGTTGACATTTGGGAGACTTGTATGACTGGCAATAATAAACGAAAGCGAAATTATTTCAGACATTTAGGGGACGGCCATGCGCCCATGTAGCTACGCCCATGTTTATAAGCAATTTTTAATTGTAATCTTGATATTTCACAACCAAAGGCATTCCATGTGTATCAAGAAAACTTTAGAATTTTGCAAAATAATCGCAGTTATAGTTTGTTATTTTGCAATTCAGCACAGGTAAATTATAGCAATCGTGTTCAGCAAAATTTAGCTGATAAGGAATCGTTCACCCAAAGATAAGGTGTAATAACTTTACGTCAAATTTGTATACAGTACCAATTGAAGGAAAAATACGAACGTTTAATGGAGATACGTAAGAAATATTCGCAATTCCGTTAAGCAATGGATATATTTCATCTTTCATAATTAAACAATATTTCTCTTTATTATCTGATTTTTGTTTAAGAATCCACTTTCTACCGTAAAATCAATGCTAATTAAGACATATTTTCAACAATAAAATATTTATTCGGCGCTGTATCGGTTGGGAACCTTATTAAAAGCGCTTATTTCGGTTGAGTGTGTACAAATCTAAATACAAATTTTATTAGCAGTTTACTACTTCTTATTTACGCCAATAAAAATAATGGAATCGTGAAAATTAACCCTTTTAATATATTCGATCCAAAACATTTCGCCTAGTTTAGATTTTACTCGTAACGTTACTTACCTGCAGAACGTATTGAAAAGAGACCGGAGATCATCGGCGTGTTTGTTTTACAAAATTGACACTGTAAGGATTTGATCTATATTTTAAACTTACGGATTAAAAACTGGGAATGGGGCAGCGCGTTGCGGAGAAAGAGAGAGATCCGTATGCAATTGTGTCTTATTGACGCGTACACCGTATGAATAAAGAGCGACGGTTGTCAGAAAAGAAACACGTTCCCCGCAAGCAACACGCTTCGGTGAGGTTAGAAAGAAGATAAAAGTGTCTACGTTAGAGTCGAAGCGGCGTAGACACAACACAAGGCCACGCCATATTGAATTGAATCAGTCGTCTGTTAATTTTGGGCCGGAGTGAAGTGTTGCGTTCCGGTATTTTTTTCCGTGTTTTAAAAAAAAATTAAAATAGAAGAAAAACTACCGCCTACGAGGGAAAATAGGAGATATGAGAGAGACTTTCGAGAATCGACCGTAAATACCAAGCGAAATATTCTGTGTTGAACTTTTTATCTGAGGAAAGTGTGTGTGCCTATGTTGTATGTGTACACAAGATAATCGATTTGTCAACGCAAGGTTTAGATTACAATTTTCGGTATACACTAATTGACCGAAGGTGTGTGTTGTGCTGACTCGTTTTCATCTAAATACGTCGTGTTTGGTGTCATTTTAATCGTCTCGTCGCGTACAATAACGTGATTACGTGTATGAATGCGTTTTTCGCGGCATTCAAAGGAGGTTAGGATCTTTCTACGTACGCGAAATCTATCTTCGCGGCCGTTCCACTCTGATCTCGTTGTATGTGTGTAGTTTCATCAAGTGAAGACGCACGTTTTGCGGTAGCTGCACGCGATCACTCGGGGGACGTGTGCCCTAGCTAGATTAGCTACTTTTGATAATTACAACCGGCAATGTATGTACAGACATACACCGCATGTACAACAACTTTCCGTCAATAATTCGTAAGTTTCTCGGTCTGTTCGTGTCTTCGAGTACAATAACCGCGGAGGGAAAAATATGCGAACTGTTTTTTGTCGTATTTTGATAGCGAAAAGTAAAACATTTTCTTGTTGTAAAACAGGTGATTAGTTGATTCATTTTAGAATAGAGTAAAGCACGTAACGACACACACATGGAAAAAATGGATGTTGATGAGGCTGTTGTTGATTTAAGTATCAGGTAAGCATTATTTTTTTTTCAATTTAAATGAAAAGAAAAGCGTACAACTTGTACTACATTACGTAACATTTTTACATTATCCACTTTAAATGTAACACAAAAACTAGAGTCTATTTAAGTAATTTACTTTATTTTAAAATAGATTTACACATAAGTTATGCTTATTTAGTAATTGACAGTTACATAACCTAAACGTAAAGAAAAATGCATTTATAATTTATAATCGCGTTACCTATGATATTACTTTTTTTCATTTGTTTCGTTTATACTAGGAGAGCCAACGGATTCCAGTGATTGGTGCACGAATGTTAAATATCCAATTTTAAGTTTACGTTAATTTATTTATTTGTCAGTTTACATTATATACTTTTTAACGTAAATATTTATGTTTGAAAATAGACTTACGCATTCGCTAATGGAATTTAGGGGAACAGTTAAACCACGTCGAAACAGAGAATTGTTATAATTTGTAATTTTGTAATTCTGTGAACCTTCTTCAGACTAAAATGCATTTTAAGGGCAAAACGATGAAATTTTATTTACAATAATAATATCGTTTCGATTATATAGCATTTAACGTTGATTTGATCATGGATGTTCCTTTTGTTGAACGACGTGTCCTTAATCCTTACCAATTGCGAAATAAATAGCAGATAATAGCGGGTCGTGTAAATAAATGACTACTATAGTTAAATGCGATAAGCGAACATTTAAATTTTACTACCTTATCTTTTTATTATCATGGATAAGAGGACTATTGCAAAATCATAGTCAATATTTATTTAAACTTTATGATTTACATTTTATACACGGCGTTCTACCGGCAACCGCATCGATCGACATATTAAAGAGTACATATATTGTAGAGTATATTCGTCAAAACTTGGTAGCTTTCTTAGCTAACAACAATTTCGAACTGCTATACAGGGTGTCGTACCAGGAATTGCATCGATATTAAAGAAGAATTCTGAACATTGTAGAATTCTGAAAATTTGCCAACTTCTGAACTTCAACAGTTTCGAACCGTTATACAGGGCGTCGCACCAATAACTGCATCGATGAATATATTAAAAAGTACAGGGTAGGCCAAATTCGATACTTTTAATAGAGAACTTATACATTTCTAAAGGAATTAGACAAAAACTAACCTAAGCTTCTGGAGCTCGATTTTAGAGGGAAAATACTTGATTTATATACAAAACTATATTAGGACGCTTTATGACGCAGACTCAGACTTTTTTGAGATATTATCAAGACTTGTGTTTTTTTATATGGAACACTCTGTATATTTTTACACTTTTGAAAAGCATATAAAATTACCTTTAGGATAATATAACACACTTGATATTCTACTTCAACAATTTTTCAATTATTTGTATTAAGTATTTTCACAAATAAAAAGTTACAAGTTAGTTGTGTCCATTAGAAAACAATCCAACATTGATGAAATGTTACTTAGTTGTCAATTACAAACGATGCTGCTATGTTTAAATTATGTGAACGAATACATTATTTAAATTTGTTTATTATTCGCGGAGAACGCAATAAAGTAATGTCGCCACCAAACGCAGTTAAACGGATAACGCGGTGTATTGAAAATTTTGTATCTTCCAAAACAAAAGTTCAAAAGCATAAACCTGTTGTTGACGATGGAAACATTGAAATTAATTTAGCTTACTACTTAATCGAGGAAATCATAAAAGGGTTGTTAGCTATTCACTAATCATAAAGTATTTGCTTAGTCTAGGCTAATGGTAAGCTTTCTAAGTAGATAGTTTCAAAATTTTATGAAGTATTCAGGACAAAGAAACTATGTGCAAATTTTATTACTTATTTCATATTTACCGTTTAAATTTTCTTCGTAGAAAGAAAATATTACCATACCTTCTGCATGTTTTGCTCTCTAAGAATTGTGCCGGTTAAACAGACCATTTCGACAAAATTTGGCGTCACCTATTCGGGTAATGTCGTCCAAAAATAATTTATTCTCTTAAGACCATATTAGAATAAATTCACAGAAACTTACCCTTCTTGGGAAGTCAATTTCCTTTAGTTGCTGAACCACGTTTGCGAAGTATTCTATGTATTGAACACCCCGATTCCAGCGCTGCTTATCTTAAAGGTAAGTATATGCTGCAATGTACCTTAAAATATTGGTTTCCATGTTTGCAACGATATATTTACGATTTTAAATTTTTATCTGAACGGATCTAAAAAAAAAATTAAAACTGTCTCCGACATTGAAAACGTATAATACATAGGTGTAAAATAAAATAACAAAGTTGACAAGTATTTTCGATATATCTGAAAGCGTTTACTTACTAAAAAATATTTTAATGGAATAATACATATAGACCAAAGTATATTACCAAGTTTTCAGAATTTTTCAATGTATAGTCTTTAATATATCGATCGATGGAGTTTCCAGTTAAAACAGTCCTTACAGCAGTTCAAAGCTCTTAACATTAAAAAATAAATGTCTTTATTTTTTATTGTTCAAAATTTATTTGGAGAACGACATCATCTGTTAATTTGAGGGGTTCACATAAACAGTTTGGTTTTATTATTTGATTATTCCACAAATTTGTATTGATAACTTAATTGGCTGTGTATGAACTTTTAATTAAATAAATCCTTATCTCTCTCAGATAATAGCGTTAAACATATTACGGACAGTTCTTACATTTAGTAATCTTATTAAAATATTTATGAAAATAAGGCTGTAGTGCTCGTACATGTTATGAAAACGCTTAGAATGATGCTTAGTATTTTCGGGCAATCTGATGTGTCCTGTATACAAACCCTAAAACCAAATTCTCAGTAATGGTTACGTAGTAAACGATATACTTCTTTCATATTATTAATTTGGCATTGTAACATTTTTGGATAATATTCGGATATTGCAAACGAGTTAATTTATTTTTTTTTTGCTTACGTCTACTTTAGGCCTTTCGTTAATTCCTCAAAATTAATATATTAAAAATTAATAAAGCAGAATAGCACTTTCCACTGTTTATTCCTTGTTTTATGCAAAAAGAAAATATCAACGCATGCGGGGTGATTTATTAGCTTTGTGACAAATTTTGCTATATGAAAGCTAATGCAATTCTAAGTAAAAAAATATAATATGAACACCATCTAATTCGTCTTCGTTAAGGAAGTATAAGTCTTAAAGATTTCTCGGACCGTATGCACGTTTTCAATATTACGTTGAATCTAGTTTTGATCGATAATAGTCGATTTAACGCTGTTTAATTAATGATAATCAAACAAAATAAAAGATATATAGGGAACACGTTTAACAGTTTTATATTATTGACGATAGTGGAATTAATGTTTTTATTTCAACTGCTTCAATTACTGTAAGTATAGCCTAGTTTTACCGTAAAACCTCTCAATAACCAGCAGGTCTGGGGAATTGAAACGTCCGTTGTCGAATTGTCCGTTACGGGAAGATGTCCATTAATAGGAAAATTATATTTAAAAGTCCTATTTTTTTTTAAATACGTTAGAACCCAATAAGAACGCATGTAATAAAAAAAATAAATATTTTGGCATGTTTTTTTTTTAAGAAACGAAATTGGAAACAAAAAAAAATAAAACTTTGTACTACGTAGGTATTTTTGCATTGATTTGAAAAATATATTAACTGTTTTCTATTTTAGAATCCATTATTTTCTACAACTACTTTTTCTACGTGAGGTACAACATCGATCATTTTTTATTAATTTATTAATTTTAATATCATTATCACTTTCATCACTTGTAGATTCTTGGACAAACCCTTCTGTATACTTTTTCATTAATATTTTTGTGCAAAGAGCCTCGTCAATTTCTATACTATCCAAAAAGGAATGCTGCTAAGATAAGTTAAGAAAAAAGCATTCGAAATATGCGGTCTTGTGGATGTGAATTTTACACAATAAAAAGGTTTATCTACACTCCATTGGCAAGATTCTAAACAATGGTTGGACTATCTCGTTGTTTATGAATTTAAGATACGATAAGATAACTATTATCGCGGCAAAATGTGCCTGCCTTTAGAAATTGTTGAAGCATGTGGTGATGTTTGGAAACAACAATAAGAATAAGATGGAGAAAAAAGATGCCGAAACGAATGGAACTAAGCTCGGGAACCCGTAGTGCAATAATAACCTTGTGCAAAGATAATTTCCAGTGCCTGTTGTTTCGAAAAAGTTAAAATAATTCATGGAGTCGTATTTTTTCTTTTTTTGCTCATTGTGCCCGTTATAAAGAGGCGAATTTCATAAGAATTATATGCTACCGTTATTGAGATAGGAGGTAATTTTGTGTTAATTCTTCTGTATATTAGAAAAGTTCCTAAAAAAGTGCTCGGCCTTTGTGAGGCGCCAATTAATAGGAGATGCCGTTAACAGTGGTATGCATACATACATGTACAGCCTTTCCCGTGCCTTGGTGTACAAGTTTACACGAAACCCGTGGGCATATTGTATATTGCAAATTTTTTAAAACTTGGTCTTTACTTGTACTACTCACATTACCGGTACATTTACATGTACAAATAGATTATTTAAATAAATTTTTCAAATTATACACATATTACTAACTCCTAATTTTTACCATACACTCTATGTACTCATACAGCTATTGAGCCGATATCCATATAAACGCATATAAATACACACATTCAACATACAAAACTTTTTTTTATATAGGAATTTTGAAAAACCCAGTCCGTACTTCTAATTCATGTAGATTATTTAAATCGTTTAAATTATACTCACATATATTGCTCATTGTTAACTGAGATTTATCGCTTATCTCATACACTTACACAATTATTAATGTTTATTATAAATATTTCAGTAAGTGCGTACACATATTATCTTAATATAACCTCCTATTTTAATCTTGTAAGACAATAGTCATTTCTGCGCTGAACGCGGATATATCTTTATAATAAACATCATTTAACATGTTTTTTAATCGCCAATTTCGTTTCGATCCTTCGTCTTCCAGTTTAGTCCGAAGATGACACTTTTGTGTCGAGATCGGTAACTATCTTTAAAATAACTCGTTTGGTATCGAAATTGTTCTATATTGTTTCATCCTACGTATTATGGATATCGATATATGTAATTTCATCAATTTTAAACGTAGAAAAGAGAAATTAAAAAAGTTATAATTTATATCAATTAGGAAGGAATGCACACTGCATCATACACACCGCCACTGGTTAATGTTCACAGTGTTTACATACAAGTCTCACATCAATGGAATTTGTTAATGAATTATTGACATGTGGCTATTTCGGCTTAGTAAATAAGCAGAAATAGTATGTTCTCCCAGGAAAAAAAATGATTTAAATCCGAAGACTATGGTGGCGCGGGCCTTCACGGCAATCCATTTCTTTGGGGAAAACATAACGTGACTTCTATAATTCGGTAGTGCGCCATCGTGGTGCGAATAATGTTAATCAATGGTTTCTAAGAAGCCCCCTGCACCTACATTCAAACTAAGTAAACGGTTAGAGAAGATACCAAACTTTTGGACTAAATCGTTTCTAAAACCAACAAACTCTTACAACATGCGGAATTTGAAGAGCATCATGGGTACTCATTGTTTTCTTCTAAAACCATTTACCACAATACCAGTGCAATGGAAGGAAATTGTGATTGCGAAGCCCTAGCATTTCGGCGATAATACTAATGCAACTTCTGGGGCCGATGTTAATTGGTTGCTACATGGCGAATACTAATTGAAGGGCAGTTAGAATAGAATGAATATTATACAACAATTGTTGTTACGGCATCTTTCGTTAGTAATTCAACCAACGGCTAATTTCATGACCAATGTGTGTGTGTTTTTTTTTGTTTTATTTGGCTAGCTGAATCTTACGACTTCTTAACCGATACGAATTGGAATATATTAGTAATGATATTTTTACATGGCTAATAGCATAAATTAATCGCGCGTGTCATACATAAATGCAATAATCCACAATTCACAACCTTTTTGGCAACATTTATTAATTATTGGTTAACATCCACGTAACTTTTGTAACACGCTGTAAAATATATGTAAAGTAATACTATCAACATTTCTAACCAATAAATCAAAAACAAATCCGCAACACAATAACAATTTTATGCTTAAAACAAAAATGTTAAAGCACATAGGGGTTGCAAGTATAAAAGTCGTGATTTGGAAATATCCAGGATTAAAAATAAAAACACAAACTAACTACCGCTAAAATAAATTTATTTTTCTTTGTTAAATTATAGAAAGTACACGTAGCATATATCATATAAGCTATGTGTTTACATGGGTGCGAACGGCGATTTTTTGTTGACTTATCTGCCTCAGTACTTATCAAATTATGATTCGTACTATTCACATACTACACTTCGTCGATAACGTAACAGAAATTCGAATATTGTTACGTAACAGCTGCCTTTCCACTATGCTTAAACGATATGTACCGAGATGTACAATGAGCGTCATTCCCAGCAGAAAAACTAGTAGAGCGGCCTTCTAGAAAGTCAAACTCTTGTTATTCAATAGACAGAGATGTACCATCGTGATCACCGAAAGGCGAACAAAAATACGCAATGTTACAATTACATAAATCATATATACTAGCTCCTGCTTCTACTCTTTATGATTTACAACTTTAGCGCAATAAATTGAAATTTGGAATTACGGTAAAGATGGACGTAAAAAATACCTCGTTAAGAATTATTTTGATAGCATTATATTAATCGGTTCAAAATGTGGACGATTTAGTTGACATTTAAGCAGTGGTACATTTCAGGCATCGTGTCAACACATGGTGAAAACTTCCGCACAGAAATAGAGTGTGATGATTATTTATAAAACGTACTAATATAGCTTCAAGGCAGTCTCTTGTATTATTCTATGACGTGAATAGTTCTTAACGTCAATAAAATTAGCGAAGTTATTAAAGTAAATTGTTTTACCTAATCTCGTTTTCGATCAAACAACTGGTTATTCATTTTTGCGTTTATGATGTAATATTACAGTTCTCACTGCATTTGGAAATAACGCAAGAATCTTTGGTTTGAATTTGTTTTACTTGCCTTTATCCTTTATTCTGTTTAATATAATAAATTAATAATAAAAATGGTATTAAAGCATCAAGATTTTTATAAGACGTATTAAAGGTAGTACTTCTGAACAGTATACAGGGTGACATTAAAAAAAAGCTGCTTAACTAAAATAGTGAAAAACATTTATTATAGGCAAGTGTCAGTAAGCCTTCTGTTTTCAAAATATTAACGTTCGAAATTTTCTTTCTTAGAAAATGTATTTCTGTTCCAACATCTTATAACAACAAAAAATCGCTTCTTTTTCAAAATGAGCTTTAAAAATAACATAACAAAACAAAGAAAAACAATTATTAAATTTTAAATACTATAACATACTTTGCTCTAAAGAAGATGATACGCTTTTCCGATCTCTCTATTGGTTCCTTTAATGTGTGCCTGGATTATTGCTCACTATTAGCAGACTCCATACTTCTGTTCACTAATTGCTCTTCATTATGTAAGTTCTACGGCATTCGTTATACTTTTTACAAACTTCCAAAATTAAAAATTCAAGGGAATAAGCTCGAGACTTGCGTATTGTACAATCTTTTGTTCACTGAGATATTTTTTAATAGGGTATGCAGCTAATTTTCCAAGAAATTATACCCGCCTACAGATTAATGGAAGACCCATACTGGTGCTTCTGTGTTACGGCTTAATGAAGGTTTTCATCTCACCAATGGTGAGATATTATATAGGTTCAAAACACCATTTGTTTCATCAGTAAACAAGATCAGTGACAGAACATTTCTCCCCTGATTTTGTAGCAATATTGTATACATGGTAGGTGATGCATTTTTTGGATTTGAAACGGTTAAAGGATCCCTTCTTTGAGAACTTGCCTACCTTCTTCAGGGTTAGCATTCCGTAAAGCTGGATTGATTGATTTTCTGGCGCTTATTTTTAGATTATTTTCTATTTGCCAAACAACTTCTTCGTTTACAACAGCAGGATGAGGTCTGTTAACCCCACTATTAACTTTTTTTTTAACGGTCGTCTTTCAAACGCCTATGCACATCAATATATGTTAGGAACTTATTTTCACGAGAATCGGAAGAATTTGATCCATCTTGGTCATCACACACGATCACGTTTCTGTATTATTCTAAAATTCAGAGAACTTTTTCCAAAAGTAATTTTAAAAAGCAACAAACAATAAAATCAAAACTTGATTTAGGTACATTTTCACAATCGGAAGAAATGTAAAAAAAACTATATTTTCTAAAAAAGGTTTTAAGATCCTGTATCTTGAAGACAAAATGTCTACGAACATTAATGCGTAAAACCTTTTTTTTATTATGTTATATTATCGCGTAGTACTATATATAATATCACTCGGTATAATTTGACATTTTCAAGTAGGAGCCATTTGTCTCATTGCAAATTTTTTGTATCGAATGATAACCAAATTTGATCTAAGAACTGTGTCCAGAGACAGAGAAAGAATACTGCGTTAAGGGCATTAAATGATATATTTAGAGTTATTCAAAAGTAAGTTTCCAGTTTGAAATTTAACTTTGTTAAATTTTTAGGGTCTGTAAAAATAAAAACACCAAATTGTTCATAAAAAAATTTAGTTTTACAATTAATATGTAATAATAAAACTTTAATTCCTCCAAATTGTAAACGATATTAGTGATAGTATTCTTACGTAGCAACGCCTTGCGAGATTCGGTTGCCCATGTTCCATTGCTTTATGTAAATATCGTATTAGAAAATATGACATTAAGGCAGGACATTTTGGCGTAAACTTACAATTCGTGTATTGTTCGATATCTGCTTAATGCGTTATCATAGTCTGGAGCTTCCTTTTGAGTAACACTACATATCTATTAGTTTGGTATGAGGTTTTAAACGTGGAAAATATGACTTCAATGAAAAGTAAATGACCTCGCACAACGTAAGTGTTAAAAAAATTGTTAAATGCAAATTAGTGTTTTCTTTAATAAAATTTAGTTGATTAAAATGAGCTACGTCTGAATTGAATTTGAAGAGCAATAAAAATAAGCGTCAAGGGAATGCGGCAATTTAAATCCAAACTATTGTTACTCTTGCTTGAAACTTTTTCATCGATAATAAAAAAAAAATAATAGGAAGGTCAAAATATAATCAATAAGGCTGTATATTAAGCAAAGAATTAAGAAGATTTACTAGGTTATACTTCTAATCTCAAATCATGAATATAAAGTTAATCATTTCATATCGTTTGAATCACTAATCTCCGTGACAGATAATATTTTATTATTGTTACTTATTGTTAGTACACATTAAAATGTCCGGTATAGTACCTTTATGTATTAGAAGTACATAATATATCAAATAAGTACTTTGTAGTTCAGGTAATTTAAATTTTTTTACGCAGTCAACGACTCTTACTAATCCAGCTTTGTGTATTTTCTATTTTATTTTCTTAATTATATATTTATCAGTACTGCAATAAATGTTCGCACTAAATTGTTATAATTATGCATGTAGAAATGCGGTAACCTTATTTTCAATGCGGAAGCTGAATTTTATTTATGTATTTTTACTAAAAAAATCCTAAAATATTCACATACCGTAGGATCAACGAACTTCGGCTTTGACTATTTGGTGAATTGCATGGTTTAATTGCTGGTTTTTGTCGTAAACGAATGGCTATTAAAGAGTAATTTCTGTCCATAGATGGGATCCCCTTATATACAAGTTTCGGGATTTTATGAATTTATATATTTATTATATCTTATGTTTCTATTAATAATTTTTTGTGGTGCTAATGAATCATTGTTTATAATTAAATTGATAAATTGCAATTCATGGAATAAATAAATTTGACGTCACCTTCTTTTTTGTGTAATCTAAGTACGCAATAACCTTTTAATTTCTTGTATAACTGGGTTAATTTCATTTACATCGGGCATTTAATTTTAAAACAAAAACAGGGACCAATCTTCCACGTAGCCTTTTGCTTACTGTTAATTCGTTAATTGGTATCCATAATTTTTATATCATTAAAGAAAATTAAAAAAATCAAAGTATTCTTTCAGTCTCTAGAGTTTTGGGGGGTGCCGGTGATGCCTTGTAAACGACTCACAATAAGAAACCCGTTTTTGCATCGCAGGGATACAACCGGCTCATATAAACATTTTGCTATTAGGGGTTCTTGGCATTAATTCGAATCTATTTTCTTGATTCGTTTATTAAACAAATTTTTAAATAAATGAAATTAAAACTGTAACTTTACGTTTCAACAACAAATTATCTTCTTCAGATTTTTTTCCCTAATTTGTTATTAATGAAACAAGATCGGGAAGTGAGTAAGTAATGACCTATTATTTTTGTTTTTGCTCTGCTTTTGGTGGTTGTTGTCGTAGTTTCTGCCATGTTTCGTCGACATTCTTATGGGACATATGGGAAGTTACTAATCAATGAAGCGTGGTGATTGCTAGCAAGCCCACATACCAGATTGTAAAAATGTTTATTTTTAACAATCATACAAAAATAACATAACAGTAAACATTGCAGACTGTTTCGTGTGATTTTTTGGAAGAAAAAGTAGGTTTGGCCATTGAGACGGAAAAATATTTTCAACTGTGGCGCTTCGTTTTAACACGAAATATTTCTTACAATTGACATAAACGTGAACGTAAACGTGAGCATGAACGAATAGACGTAAACAAATATGATTTCTCCATTATTAGACTAAAGACTGTACATCTGTTAAATAAAAAAAAAATAAATAAAAAAATGGTTTATATGACGCTTCAGTTTTTTTTCTATACGTCGTCATCTTGATTATGATTGATCTCGACCATGTAGATGACGTGAAAACACTACATTGTGTTTTAATTGATAGAGAATATAATTTTAAGATAAAATAAAGTAACTATGTCATATTGTCAAACATTTCGTTCATTAGAAATAGAAAACTACCGTACAGCAACGAAAAGAAACGAGATGTGTTAAGTATTTTTAGCAAGTACAAGATTTAGAAGTGTATTTAAAACGACAACAGCCACGTCGTGAACTTGCAGTGCAAAATAGTTCATTGTAATTTTTTTTTTAATTTGATTTTTCGGTTTTCTCTTTCGTAGCCATCAATCGTAAAAATTCATCAAAAACGCCGAAAAAATCCTACATTAAATAGTTAAGATGTTCCCCCGTCTTTTTCACGTCAAATAGCAGCAGTTTATCTCGTCCATATTGCTCTACATTAAACACATCTATCTATCAAACCAAACACTAACATCATCGACGCGTGTCTAAGTATCCATGTATACATAAGCACACACTTGGATTCGTTTTGTTGGACTAAATATAACTTCTTAAATTGTTTCTATAAATAGGCCACGTATTTCCTGAAAATAAATATTTAATTCGTTCTAGGTCCAGTGTGTACGTGTATGTATTGCATAGGTTTTCAGCTCTTGGCCCACGCGAACAAGATGGCTATTTACATTTACATTTACAACAGTGAAATTATGGACAAGTAACTGCGGATTAAAATAACGCTTGTTCTATAAATACAATGCCTAAATGATTGCTAACTTACTTCTGCATTCCTGAACGATGAATTTTTAACGTATTACAAATAGAGTTACTATCAAAATTAAATTATTCATTGTGGATTATCTAGTTCTCAGTGGTTTATTAGGACTTTGCATCTTTGTTGACGGCTATAAAATACTAGACGCTGAATTTAAACGCGAACATAAGAACATTTTTAATGAAAAACTTCCAGGCCATCCAAATGATATCCGGCTATCTTCGAATACAAATTTTAAGAACAACAAATTAGCAACAAAATATACAGTGTTGTTGGTGTGGTTCGTGTTGATATGAGAAATGAGATTCGGAATTACCCATAATTAGCCATAACGCGTACGTGTGTCAACTTCAATTGAATGTTTGTCGTTGTTAAAGCGTAGTCCAAATGATTTTTGACGTCGATTCATAGCTATTGACGAAACATAGATTCATCATATAACACCAGGCGCCAAAGAACAGTCCAAACAAAGAAGGCTAATGTCGCTTTGTCAGCCAACAAAATCATGTTCACAGCGTTTGTGAATGTAGGCATCATAATCGATGTTAATTACCTTGAAGGGAACAAAACGATTAATGTTGGGTTGGCATTTGGCGAAGAAAAGAGTTCCGCATCATCAATACAACGTACTCGTGCGCACTTGTGGTCGCCATTGCAAGATGCTATGAATTAGAATATGAACTGCTTCTGTACCCACCATATTCGCCAGATGTAGCCCCAAACGATTTTCTATCTTCGATTATGAAAAAAAAGCGGCCCAATGGAGAAGGATTTGACTCAAACGATGAAGTAAGTGCTGAAATATAGCAACATATATGTGAAACGTCATACTTCACACGTATATTAGCAACAGTTTCATACGTATATTAGCAACAGCAAACAAATAGTGGATCATCTTTGATAATCTTTCCATTAAAAGCTATAAAGCGTATTATTTCAATACCTTATGTCTTAAAACAGAAAGTTTATGCAGGAAAAGCCCCAAGCTACATCTGTAGATATCTCAAATAAGAGCTTTCAAGTAAGTACCTCTGTAATTTACAGCCAAGCCCTTAGAAATCTTCGATGCCAACTAGGGTATAAAGGACTCTTTGAAAGAATTTGTTTGCGTTACGTACTGCATTATTTACTTATTTTCTTTGTATTGAACTCCACATCTAAATTTAAGAGAAGAAACAATATTATTTACACCCACACAATGCTCAGATGAATATTTTCATGAAATATATAGAGTACGGTGACACAAAAAAATAGTCTCACCGGTCAATATCACCTTCCAGAAACTGGCTATTTTTAGAGTTGGAGTTGGTAGGTCCGAAACATTAATTATTTATGTAGCTGTACACTCTCTAATGACGCGTTCGTCTAAGGCAAAGACTTACTTCCGTCCATGATAACCTTATATAAATAGGCACATACTCTTTTACTTATAGCCTGTTTAATTCATTTCATTCATTCTTGCAAATTTTGTCCCATATTTTGGGTACCTACGATAAGTTTATACAATCTACCAAAAAATAGTATTCATGTCGTCGATATGATAATATACAGTATAAATTAAATCTATTCAAAAGATTTGATAATAATGCTTGATTTGATTTCAACTTTTTGATAATAATGATAATAATGCTTTATTGTCATTGAAAAATTAAAAGGAATATATGCCGATTGAACCAAGTGCACGAGCCATTATAGAAATATTGTTTGCTACAAGGGATAGAGTATGGCTTTAAATTCAGCAAACTTAACAAAAATAAAATAAAGATTATTTTCAATTTTTTAATTTATATGGTTTACAACCTGAATTGAACTTAGCAATGCTGTAGCATTTTTGAAATGTTGAATTAAAATGTTCAGCAAATACTAACTACATTGAAGAAAAGGCAAATGTAAACATAATTTTCAATAAAAAGAACAGCAGTTGTTTTAAAACCTATGGTTTACTCTTTGTAATACAAAATCTCAGCTTTCATAAAAGAATTGAACTCAATTATCAGCCATTTAATTTACCAGAAACTACTTATTTTATTTTATTTTTTGCGTACAAAATCAAGTATTTATTACAGAATGACTTGAAATTTTATTATTAATGACATAGTATGTGCGTTAACACGAAATTGTGGATTTCTAAAAGCTTAAAGGAAAGCTTATTCAAATGGAAACAGGAAAACAGATAAAATTGTAATCAACAGTTTTAAGATATTTTCAAGCCTATTTGTATTAATTGGAATACTAAAAAGAAATCGATCAAAACAAGAAACAAACATTAGCAGAGTTCAATACCAAAGAAAAATTTACCATCACTACTCAGAAAGCCACAAGATAATTTTTAATGAAATATTTGTTTTATCACTTTTATCTTTATTCTCTTAAGAAACGCTATTGGGTATTCGAAATTCTAAAAAAAAATATTGAATATAAATATCACATTACATTTGCTCCATTACCTTACATGATAGACGGATAAAAAGAAGTATATCAAAATCGGTACAAAATGATCATAACATCGCCTGCTTATTTGATTAGCAACCTGGTAACGTATTTTGTAATTTGACCTATCGTCAAAGCGATAACTATCACGTCGATTGTTTCCAGTTCAAGTTGGTTATTCATTTCGCATTCGTGAAAAAGGACGTGTACATAGTGGTGACACTGAACAGCACAGATAACAAGTAAATAAAGAAAAGATTAAGCAATAGGTTTGCTTATCAAATTTAAACAGAAATATGTATGTACGCAAAAGTAATCCCATGTTGTAATAATTTCCACGTTAGTCAATTTCTGTACAGTTGTTTACAAAATTTTCTATACACTTGCTGGTACCTAGATTTTACGTGAAGTCAAAAAAAAATGAAGCGAAGTAATTTCATCTTGTCAGGGTTTGTGACATCACTATGAGCTGCAGCAGCGATGAGGTATTGTCGAAATTCAAGTTTTTGGCAGGTATCAGTAGTTGTAACTCCTCATTTTTCCTTTTTAATACACCTAAAAACTTCCGTTTGTATTTGACGGTGTTGGACTTTGAAATAGACAAATGTTATGACAATAGGTGGCAAATTCGAAGCTTACAGCTTATTTTCGCGAAACTAAGGCAATGACTTCCTTGGAACTGTGTTAAGACGTACTATCTTGCTGAAAATAAAAGTAGGGCTCTTTATTTTGAAATAATTTTAAGATAAACGACCCGAGGAATTTATTTAACATCGTTGTATAACAAACGGTATTAATACAACCGCATAAACTTCGTTGACCGCGGTCACTGGCATATATCCCCGAATCATCAAACTTGTTCCGTGTATGTAGATGCGACGTAATCGGAATAAACGCTTTTCCTCTCCGGTGCCATGCCGTAAATAACTTTTGACCATTCTTCAATACACCAACGTGCATACTTTTTTACCAATTGGAGACCCTTTTTCCCGTGGTCCTTTTTTCGGTAAAAGCTCCCGACGGCCTCTACAACTACTTTAATTCGCATCTTCTTACAGTTGAAATGACAATTTTATGAAGCTCACACAGCTCACCATACAAATATTTTAATGATCTTTAATCTCAGAGTTCCGTTCTTTTTATATGCCTTCTAGTGATGGCTTTGCGTCCACATTTCTCTTGGGAAAATGTTTTAACGTGGTTTGGACAGCACTTTCATTTTTTTTTCTTTCAACAAAACTGACAACTCGCGTGTTTTCGCAGTGTTACTGCTACGGAACATTTCCCAACACCATAACACTCCATTCCAAGCAAGCTTTCATCGACAGCAGCCCATCATCATACGTAAAGAAAATCGGTTTCAAATTAAACAATGCATTGAATGAATAAAGGTAATAATAGCGTTCCTTTCAAAATAAGTTCATCTTGTCTTCCGTTTACCACCATTAAACTTTTCCTCGAAGCTACTTTAGTCAAAAAGTGCAGTACGATCAAATACTTTTGTCAATCATTGTACAAAACTAAAAGATGTGTAGTTAAAAAATAAGGACGTGTACTTGTTGCAATGCGATCTAGGCGGCATCATGTACGGAGACCGATTCTCTTGTAAAGCGACACTCCAGGTTTGGTATCAGGTTTTAAAGAATTATGCGGACATAATTTGTCGGTTAAAAAACTTAAGTTGTCGCTGATGAAATCAGATGAACTCGTAGCAGCTGTAAACTAAGGATTATAAAATCTTTTAACAACGTACAGTATCGGTCAATTTTGTAAAGGAAATCATCTAGATGCAAATTGGATAAAAATGCAGTAAATATATTTGCGTTTGTCGTATCTATTTTGAAAAACAAAACAATTAAAGTAGTAAGTAAGATTTACATATATGCACGTGTAACGTCTGTATACTTTCTTATTTTATCGTTTATCTGTTGTATTTATTATGGAAAGTTTTAAAATCTTATGGTACTATCTTAAATAAAAATGTTAAAGTATCACAATAAAACGATCATCTACATACGGAGCGAAAACATTTCTTTGTTTCTAATGGGAGATCAAGATCGGTCAATACGAAATTATAGCATCGGCTTCGTCGTACTCCTCGTATGCCTCTTTTTTTTATCAAGAATGCATATTTTGCAACCGATACACATGTAAGTGTTGAATACATTTGTCCATGTACCGTTCGGCAGAAACTATCAAGAGGATCAAAGTTCAAGAGCGATTTTTTTATGTTATTTACATAATTATTAAAGTACGCTAGTTATATGTACAAACGTAATTAATCCTCTGTACGTTCTACGTGTTTGTACATCATAAAATATGTAAATAATAAAATGACGTTTAATGGCGTTAACTTAAGGAGATGTTGTAAAAGTGGGATGAAATTCATTGAATTTTGGGTGTAAATTGATTTAATCTTGCTAATCCGTACAATTTCAAGAATTCAATGATCAATCAAATTTAGATCACTGATTATCAAGTGACTATCATAAATATTCTCGTTCGTTTGAAGTTACTATTTCGTCTTCTTTGAATGGAGGTAATGGAGGTGTAAACAAATTTCCCATTGTTTTATTTTCTTTTCATTCGATTTATTTTATTTGGCTATGTTTCGTCGACATTCTCAAGCCTTTTACTTTTTTTTATTTTCTCCATTGTACTGGTTCTATTCAAATGCTAGGCGATATCTGAACATTCCAGAAGGATTTATCAAGTCATATCATCAAGCTATTTTTAACGTGACGAAGCAGTACTATACCAGATATTCCTACAAAACCTTTAAGGAAATTAGTATTATATGTCTAAGAAAATTATGTAGTAGTAGGTTCCAAAGTAAATTATGTTGTTCTCTTTTCGTTGAGCCTACACTGAAAGAAAAGATTGCTTAATTCAAGCGATTTTGTTTGTTAAATAGCCTTAATGCTCCTTATGATTTAAAACGACAAGCATACAATTGGTTAACCTTTTCATTTGAATCAACTTTAGGATTAATGTTCAACCAACCTACATTAAAATAATGATGGAAAGCAAAAAAATACATGGCTAAAATTAGAAATGAACGCGTGTACATAAGGAAATTAGTATTTTTAAAAACGCAAAATAAAATAGATATAAACGCTGGTTGTGCAAATCTGAGTATGTGCGGTTTTAAATAATGAAAGATATCTTTATGGAACTCTATTTATATTAGCTGTGTAAAGCGAACTTTGGGGTTGATAGAAGTAATATGTTTTGAAACACAACCAACGCAAACATTGGTTTGACTTAACAAAAATAATTGAACTAAGCTAGTAAGTTCTAATTAGATATACTCGCTGAAGTGTTGAATAAATAAATTTTTAGTTGAATGGCCACCTAAATATGCAACATTTCTTTGTTGAATAAGCTCTCAATGTAGTAAAGCAGTACATTTCGAATTCGACAGGCACATAGCTTACGTACTATCAAATCTGTGTATAAAATGGCATCAATTACTTTCACGGCAATTTCTGAAAGTGCTTAAATATTTCTGGCGACAATATATCCGCTCTTTTCCAAACTTGTTTCGTATAGAAGACCAACATTCTTTTCGGTAACTGTCGTTTTTGACTTAGGATTTCGAAAGTGAGCATTCAAAAAAAGTTGACCACGTTGAAATTCATTGTACTGCCGCCTTGCACTAAGTAGCTAAAAAGTATGACTTGTCGCCAAGCACTCGGTTAATTTTTTTAAATCATTCTTTACGGCTCAAACCACGCTTGAAATTGCAAAAAATCGTAGATCCATATATGATATCTTGAGGAAAGGAAACTACGTTCAAATTTGTTTCAAAATATCGGAGGGCTGGATAGTCTCGATGAAAAAAGCCCTCATATTAACCGCAAAAAAAAACTCTACTCTTAAGACGTTCATAAAACGGATGATTGAAAGGAAACTTAACAACAAGTCTCAAAACGCCAGTGGGACTCTGGTCTGCGACCTTTCTTTGGTTGGGTGGACAAGGTACCACTACACATCAACAAAATTAATTCCTGGGTAAAAAAAATTAGCAACAAATATACCGTTTAGTTCTTGATATCTGCAGCGAGTGAAAAGTAACAGCAAGTGATACGACAGCTTAATATTAAGTTAGCACGGCTATTGTTTCTTGGAATCGGCTGGAGCAACAATTCTTGGGTAGCAAATTATATAAAACACGCAACTGGTTTGCTGCTGGGCTTGTGGAGTGACTTAATAGACATGTTTCCGTGGACGACTGCTGAAAAATCGAGTTTCTATTGATTTTACTGATGCAATTAAATGCAATTACTGAAAGATCTCAAGATGCCCGTAGAACCCGAACCTATGACTCCCGTTTGCCGAACCCTCGCGCACCTGTAAATTTACAGACATCAAACATCTAGGTATTCGTTCCTGCAGAGATCCTGTGATGTAGTGGTAGTGTGTGGTGCTTTTTTTATTATTAAAGGTTAAATCTAAACATGCCTTGCATTCACAATCACCCACATTTCTTAAATTCATAATAAATCGTGTTTGTTGTTCCATATTAAGATTTATGTATGTTGACGCTTAGCCTCATTAGAACTAAATTTTTGTTAACGTATGATTTTTTTTATAAATATGTATTTCTATATTTTTTCAAGACGTACAGCATTATGTACAGTGCCATTTTTATGCTTCGTCTCTCCCTGAAATCATGTACTCTACCTTCTACCACTCATAGCTGTGCACTTAGATTATTTGTAGTATTTACATCTAGATTTCATTGCTCCCATTTTAGTTTATGATGGGTATTCCCAGTAAACGGTGTCCTGCGCTTTTATTGGCTGAACCAAAATACTTGGCAGTGTCACGCGGAAGATAGTATCGATGTTTAGTCGTTGCAAAGGGGAGGCAAAATACAAGTCGACCACTGTACATCTGAATTGTCTTGAGCTATAATACATTCAGATGTTATGCACAGTGTCATTTTTATACTTTGTTTCCCCTTGAGACGATGTATCTATATCTTCTACCACTCATAGTGGTGTGCTTAGATTATGGAGTGGGATGGGCAGGTAGATTTTATTACTCCCATTTTGGTTTATGCTAATTATTATTATGATTTATATAAAAGTAATACGGATATCGTTCTGTGGTTGGTCTACTTCTAATTTCCACTATGTCAGTTCTGTAATTGTGTGTTTTTTTTTCCTTTTAAGGATGTGGAATAATTTCCTAAGTTTTACCAAACAAAAAGAAATACAATTCAATTTAAATTTTAACTAGATTTCTCCCCAGAAGCAAAAAAGCCTAACCCCAAATCGACCTATTTCAACACGTAATCAAATTCTCTCACCCGCCTTCTTCCATATTTACCGAATATTCTCCGCTTTTTCGTGAATTGCATTACCCACCCTTATTACTATTTTACACCGCGCTTACCCAAGGGCGAGCCGAATGAATCGATGCCCATACGATACGCTTCGCAGTTCCACGTGCCACCGCATCGAATAAAGCTATATAAGGTGCGCCACGATAAGCGATATTATCAAATTTCACGAAAAGCCGAATGAAAACTTAAAAATTGGCCGGGTAAACGGAATTTATGTCGAGGGATACGTATGTTATGAAAATATTAATCGACGTCATACGAAATTTTTTAAATGGAATATTTATTTCAATCTAAACAAAATAATCAATTTTTTGAATAAGGAATCTCTTATTATGTAAACAGTGCGATTTTTTTTAATAGTATGGTGGCGGCCCAACGTAGTGTATAAGTTTTGATAGCTTGTCATAACCTCAGTAGCCTTTTAATGTGTAAATTATATGCGCGTAAGGTGTTTCATAGCTTTGTTACTATCATCCCGTCGCCGTAAATGGTGAAACAGGGTTGATTGTACCTCATTTGTGAATGGAGGCTCGAGAGTATATCAGACCCACCAAGAAAATTTTTCGATCCTAACGGAAGTCGAATACACAGCGCCTAACTCTGCCCGGTCAAACGCAAGTCCTTTTAAAGCAGAACTAATAAGGAAGTTCGAAGTAAACTTCCGCCATGTTCACTCTACCTCTTAAGCACAAAAAATAATATTTTGAAAAGATCAGTTGCGATTGCTATGTGCTATCTTTTTTTTCCATAAAAAAAAAAACACCTTTGCACTTAATAAATATTTGGGAAATAAAATGCTATATTTATTCGTCTTTTTCTTATGAAATTGTTCTTACAAAAAAAAAATCATAAAAATTGATACTTTTCAAGATCTAGGAAAATGTCTATTCTAACTCCAAAAAAGGAGTACCCAGCAATGAAAATGATTGGTGACCATTAAGAAATAAAGCGACATTAATGGAACCTTTAGTTTTTCCGTTCTAAATACGTAGAAATTTGAATTGCTCCAGCAATGAGTTGTGCTTGTTTGGCAGTCCATTTCTTGTAAATTTGTCTTTATTTGTTCAGAAAGTGTTGTCTAAAAATAATTCGCGCTTTTGGGAACATTAAAATGAATTCGAATTATATTTTTGAATCTTTGCGTTGACCGATCCGAAGTTCATCAATTTTATATTATTCGTTTAACTGGGTGTGGTGACGATTTCTGTTTTTATGGATACCGAACAGCATAGGTATTACATACTCTTGATATAGCTTTGCTGTATTCTCCATAAATAATAAATGCATTTAAATAATGTTCGTTTGAACGCCAGTATAGTTTATACATAATTGATAACTAAATAACATTTCATCAATTTTGGATTATTACCTAAAGGCTATAATTAACTTAGATGCCGAAAAGTTAGATAGCAAAAAAGTCTATTTAGTCGCTGCAAAAAAGGAATAATTTCACCTGTCTTTGTCATCTCTGGTAATGAATATTAACATTTTTGTTGTATTTTTATAAAGGTAATATAAAAAAAAGTTTTGACATCACTTCTATTTCAAAATTTAAGGGTAACTGTTGGACAACCTGTATAATGTTTTCCAAAAATTTGTTCGAACTCTGATGCTACCATACACAGGCAACAGTTCGGCAAAATTTCAATTTTCCAAGTTAAACACTTTCGTAATTATAAAAGTTCACAAACACTCATTCACCTGCCAAATATTTTCAAAAAAGCGAAATGGTAAGAAATCGCGACATAATTGCTTTATCAAACAAACCTTAAAATTCACTAATGTACCAATATATAAATTATTGAAACATAATGCTGAGTCGATGAGTGCTAATGATATATACAGGCTGATTAAAACTAACGGCCACTACTACTGTTTCCGCCCCACGAAATTCGTCAAATTACAAAATCTAACCCTGGCTTACAAAATACTTTTTAATCCTGTATTAAGTTAGTCGCTAACTGAAACATCATTCGTGATTACATATACGCTGGGTTTACACAAGGTGAATTAAATATTTAATGACGAATTAGTACGTTAATCTCTAACTTAATTTCGTTGACTTCTGTAACGATTGAACACTTAAATCATCAATTAAATGAATTCATGATTTAAAGCAAACGTCACGCGCAGTTAGCTCTTTTATGCCCAAATCCTAAAGAGGTTTCTTTTGAGATACCCGCAACCTCTGCTATCTCTCTAACCTTAATTCGACGGTCGTCTAGCACAATTTGGTGAACTCCCGATGTTATCGATAATGATAGTTTCTTCACGTTTGAATTCAGTTGCCCAAAGTTTTACTGTGGCAAATACTACAGAGTTTCCGTAAACAACGTGCGCAAACACTGACGAAGAGTGGAGCGTCTAACATGGCTGACATTTTCAAAGATACTTTTCAACGCATCCACAATTATATTACCACAATATGTTTGACCAGTAATGCCATCTTCATGTTGAGGCTTGACATTTTTCAGGCTGAAATTGTAGTTACACTAACGTCCATCGAAGTCTGACCAAGTAATAAATGTTTTAAAAAATGAACAAATGAAAAGCGACCAATATCAGCAAATTAATTTATTACTCTGAAGGATAACAATTATCAAGATCTAACGTAAAATTAATTTTTTACTATTTATTAATAAGGAAATTTGTAAATATTTGTGATGAACCATGTCGTGTTCTTCCAAATCGACCGTTGGTTGATATTGGCGAAAGATATGTTTTTATTATCCGTAGGGATAGATTTATTTTTTCACCGATTTTCCTGCTGTTATAAGCTTCTTCATACACGTCTATAACCTATTGATTTACCACTGAACATTTCGAACACTGTTATCACCTTGCAATAGAGTTTATTACAATAATATTCAAACAATAACTAAAATTGCGTACAAGCATTCTAAATGGTTAAGTCCAGGTATTGACGAACCACTAAATACAATAATTACGTAAAGTGATTACTTACTTGGTCCCATTAACAAGATGTGACTAATAAGTAAAGGACAATAATGGTGCGCATATGCAATTGGTAAAGTAGTCTACAAAACGTTTATACGAAAAGTTGAACTATCATAATTTTGATTTTTTTTACTATAACTGTACATTAATCAGCAGAAAAAGAAACTGCTGCTTTTCCTCGTTAATCAATTTCAATCAATGATCAATAATAAGGGAGATAGCAATAGTGTTCCCTTAATAGATCAACCTGTATGTAAATCGCAACTTGACCAGTATATACTTAAGTGCTAATTAAAAGCGAAATAAATTAAATAAATTCCGGGCATAAATTGCAAATTACATTTGTCGTATCCAAATTTTAAATTTTTTTGCCCATTTTCCTGGAGTTTGATTGATCAGATTTAGTGTCGCGCACTGTAGAACCGTGTGCGACAAAAGAGAGTGCTCCAAACTAGAGAGCCAACCAAGCTTTCCAGCCGGGATCGTACCGATGGCGTTGGTGTTCGGGGTCGGATATGAAGGAACGCGCGGAGTAAGAGACGTCGGCCGACCGGAGGAAAAGGTGGAGGTGGAGATAGAGGCGGAGAAGCAGGAGGATTGTTTTGTTTTAGATGGGGAAAGAACAGGAGAGGAAGAACGAACGCGAGCTTTGTGTCGCTTAATTTGTTTTAATATTGATTTTCCAATACATGTACGTATATACTATAAGAGCATTTACATACATATGTATTGTCTGTATTTTGTATATAACATGCTTTGCCGGGTATATGTGTTATATTATATATGTATGTATTTTCCGCTTCTGCTTCCACCTATAATTTCGGTTTTATCTGTATGTATGGTAAGCTGGTTCGTATTCAGTTTAATGTTGACGTGGCTATGACTTCAAGCGCTGTGGTATTTATGAATATGCTAATAAGTGAAAACGAATGCACTTAACAATTTTAATTATATTATAGCCATGGTAGTTGGATAAGTATAACGTAAAGCATTTTATTTTAACTTATTGAAAAAAAAAAAAAACGAATATCCGGCGAGATTTAATACTTTTTTTTCGTCTTTGAAAATTGTCTATTAATCTATGATAACTTGCTCGTTTTAAATGTGTAATAACGAGCAACTCGCGAGAAATGTATTAAAATGCTAAGGTTTTGGAATGGGTAACCTTTAAAAAAAACGTCGCTTATTATTATTATTTAAAAACAGGAGGGAAAGTACTCTACAACGCTGAGGAGCAAAAGCGGACAAAACTAAAAAAAAATCGAGTATGCTTTCTGTTCCTGGATAAAGAGTTAAAACTCTTTCCATTCTTTCAATCTCAATATTCAACATTTTATCTCAATTTATGGGGAATTACTGCATGCAACAGACAGATTTTTAAAAAATGGGTAAATTACTTTCTGAATGTAGGCATCCTGTTAATTGAGTATTTATTTAAAACACATCAAAAAGTACCTAAACATTAACCAAATGTAACGAAACGTAGTGGTATAAACAGCGATGTAAGATAGAGAAATACCGTTCGGAACAACGTTGATGATGACACATAGCCAGAAACATTGATTAGCGATTTTTTTTCCTCATATTGGTTTTGCCATTAATGATTCCACGAGTAGCATGAGTCATTTCAATTCAAAATGAACATATAATCACTTTGATAATACTAGAGTTTCAGTTGAGCTGATTTACAAATTATTTTGCAAGAGGAGGACTCGTCGGAATTTATGCTAAGTTTGAAAAGCATGCCCAATGCTTTGAAAGAATTTTAAACATACATGAAGATTTTGATTGAAAACTTAAGCAATAGTGTCGAGACATTTAGTAGTGCGACTACTAAATGTGTTTATAAATATAAATTTTCTTAGTGGCTTCTTAATAGAATCTTAGTACCCGTTAACAACAAATACTGCTGTAAATGAGGTTATATAGCTGTATTTACAATGTTTCCCCAAAAAATTATATCGCAGTATTTTGATAGTGATGATATAGATACAACAATGTATTTGAACTAACACTAGGTTTTGATTGTGAGTTATTATAACAGAAAGAAGATGTATTTTCAAGTTGTACGACATGATGTAATTCCTGTATTGGCGATTGAACTGATACTAAAATCTGATTTCGTTTTCACTTACAGCGCGCACAGATCGTCACCGGTGGCTCACCATCAAGTGCTAAGCATCAATTCCAACAACGTCCAAGCGCTGTCCATCAATTCGAGGCGAGTGCTGAGGCCGAGAACCGAACCGCGAAGCTATGTCGAGAGTCCGGACGTAGTCATCAACGGGCTAGACAAGTTGCGAACGAACGGTACAGCAGATTACAGCAGCGACTCTAGCGAGGGCGAAATGCCGCCGCTTGCGCCTATTAAGGAGCTTAGCCCCTCTGAATTAAGACAAAGGTAATTTTTATGTGTCGTAGTTAGATAAGCAGGTTACAACTGAACAAAATGTTTTGTAAGTATACTTTTTGTAGCTTTAAATCGCCCTTAATGCTCCATTAAATTAAAATAATGTATCCCAACGCTCGGAGTACGCCAGCGTGAAAAGATGCTAAATGAGTAAAGGAAAGACGTAAAGATATGGAAAAAATAGCTATTTATTCAAACTAAATTAATAAAATAATTTCTGATAATGAACAAAATCTTACAGGAAAGTATATTGTGCAATTATGTAGGTGCAAATATTGTCAATTTCTCTGGAGTACTGCAAAATGTAATAAATAGATGTCTAGAAGTATAGGTTTTCTTCTACTGTCGGCTCTATTACTGCCACGATTGGAAGGATGTAAAGTAATAATTCATTAATATAGAAATATGTGTCAATACACAGCAAAAATTAGCAATTATGTAGTATATAAGCGAATGTCAAATACTGAATTTTTTGAAACTTTGGACCAAGAATAGAAGAAAAAAACATGATACAGTATTTTTTACGGCTTTTGTGGTCTCGGATTACCTTCTTCTTAGTCTGGAAACATCATCCTTGACACATATGTCCCGGCAAATAGCTATTCAGCGACATCTAAATCAAAATCACCTGTTGTTATGACGTGATTTTGATTTAGTATTTAATTATTAATTTATGTAATAGTCTTTTTGAATATTTATTGATACCGCAAACATTTCCTTTTTGAATTTAAAATTATTTGATAATATTCCTTTCGTTTTATTTAAGATTCATGATATTTTCAAAATGGGATTATGAGAAACATTGTTTTTTTTTGGTCAATATAAATTTAAGAATTCGCCATTATTGACATTATTCGAATTTTAGAGAGTGATATCTTTTTATGGATACGTATTTGAGGAGGGTTAAGTAATAACAGTCGAAACTTATGCCAATTTGGTAAGATAAAAACGTTTTGCGATGAAGATGTTCTGAAACATCTTCTGTTTGTGAAGTGTAATAAATGGGATGGAAGATAAACCTTAAGTATATCGTATATTACGAACATTTAAATGTATGTCCCACAAACTGATACTTATTAAAAATTAATTTATGAGTATAAAATAACCAAACAAAATTTATAAAAAATTTTAGATATTTACAACATCATCAATACCTATTTCGTCGGTGTTAGAGAGGAAAGTCGGTACAACTAAACTTAAAAATATCGCCGTGAAATTCAATCTATCCAAATTAATTTGTTAAAAACAAAAACTCTTCGTTAAGAAAGTTCGTTATAAAAAAGCTGCACTATTTCAAGAATACCTTACATCCTTTTCATTGGTTAATTTTGATACTAATGGGCTACTTACCCTAATAAGTATATCGCAGGAGATGATACGTTACCCAATTTCTTGGTCTATGGATGTAGATTCGTTTTTCCATTTTCTCTAAAAATCATCCAGTCCACCAATTGCATTTTGTTGTACTTTTGTTGAACGTTCGAAAACGGCTAAAGTTACCCAAATTACCCAGAAGGGGTAATTGTGAACAGAGAAAATGTTGTGTTACTTGTAATGGATATTACTCTCATAACTTTGTTCTTAAATCTGACGTACCCTAGGGATCAAATCTGAGGCCGTTATTATTGTTAATAATCTACCTATAAAAATCGTTTATGAGGATGATATTGAAATCTTCACTGAAATATGACACGAAGAAACTTTCAAGGGGTCTTGGTATAATAATAATATTCTCATTTAAATTTAAATTGTACGAGGAATATGGCCTAAAAGTATGTACGTACATATGTGATAAATTAATTAAAATGATGCTGTACTGAGCTCCAATAAAATGCTGCAAGAATTGCATGTTTGGTGCCTTGTGTTTATGTATTTTGGTGTACTTTTCCTTGCCAGTCTCGCTTTTAAAATCTCATATTAACAATATGGGTACCGAGTCTATGAAATTTCTGAATGTCGTTATGTGTATCTCTAAATACTTCAAGAATACTTACTTATTAAAATCATTATACCTTTGTATTGAGCAAATTAGAATATGCTGCTCTAATTTGGTATCCTTTATGTACTTGTCTCCTCTAAATCTGAATCGTAACCATCGCAAATTTACCAAATTGAATCCTAGGAGCGATAGCATCTGTAAAAAATTTCTTCAAAAATTGCTTGTCACGCTTGAATTCATAGCTGTTGCCTTATTCTTTCATTCTCTGAGACTAACATCACGAGATGAGCTCAAACGTATACTCCGTCCAATACGGCTAACAAGCGATGTGTAACTTTTATTTAATTTTATGCATCTATTCTGTCTTTCTAGTGTACATGCGTATTTAGTGTTAATTACTAGTATCATGTTATTCTACATATAAGCATGTTGGATAATAAACCTATTATTATTATCACCGGTCAAAAAATTTTTTTTTTAATTTCAATGCGTTAACAAACTTTTTTGATATTGTACCTTGATTAACTTAGAATACATTTTAAAGCAGCGTGCTTCAAGTGTTCCTCGAGTACTTGCAAAGTTCTTTACCGTTTTGCTCGTCGAAACCTCGCTGGCGTATCGATGCATGATCTTCGACCTCTCATTTCGAACATGTTGGAATGATCGCTTGCATTATGTTTTGTCTTTTCGAATATCTAATAGTACAAATTACATTGGCTTTTACATTTCTCGTCTTCTATTAAATTTCACGTTTATTATTCATTGACTTTTTAACCTGCAGATCGTTGTTATGGTTATTCTAATTTTATAGATGCAAGTCCAAATTATTCATCCTCCGATCTATTGGAAATTCTTAAAAATTAACTTCTACTGGCGTATCAAGTTCGCAAATATTCCCACAATTAAATTCATTTTTTTACTATCAAATAAAGCGATAAATAATTTAGCAAGTTGATGATCATCCAATGAACGAGCGGAGAAGGATAAGAAATCGTGTTTAAGTGATGTAAAAAAATCATAAATAACATAGTACAGATCATAATTCCATCCATAATCGAGTTGTTGCTGTACACGCTCAAGAAAATACTTTAATTATAATTACACCGTTCTAGAATTTGTTTTTTACCTCTTGTCCGCGTATAATTATGGTAAACGTCGAAGCAAGTTTATATATACTGTTAAAAATTTACATGAGGAACGGTCACGATTCTCTGTCAATCAAAATCACTATTCCTGCAAGTTAATAATTATTTAACCATATACATAACTTTTACGGTAATAAAAAAGCGGCTGTTTATATCAAGTAGCTTCCTGTAAATTGCTCTGCTCACAACTATAAAACAGAAGTTGAAAATTTTGTTTAGAAATATTTCTGATCGCTTTCGTAGTTATTCAATATTTTCTAAATTTTTATTTTGCGCATGGCGACCTTATTGCAATGGAAAAGGATGAGGGATATTAATCATCTATGTCACCAGCACACATCCAATTCGTTATACAGTTTGCTATTGTTATTGTTTTGAAATTTTAGAGTTGCAGCTAGAATTTGCCACGCAACTCGTTAAAGAGCACATGTGCCATTTTTAAGTTAATTAAATATTAAACACGTTTATTTGATTGTTTTTGTCGAGAATATACTAATTTTTGATTATTAAACAAATTGATGGTAGCAAATATCAAATATAATTAAAACAGAACTTTAACTAAAAATGAGTAGATTTTTTTGAATAGGTTTCCACTCTTCGTTAGGGACTTTTGGTCTCAGGATTGAAATGAGGAATCCATGTTTCGTCAGTGATGATTATCCGTTGACAAAATTCATCACAGTAACGGGCTAATAACTCTTGAACTTGACGAGCTTATTGAGTTTCTGATTCTGTCCCAACAGTTTTGGCATTCAGCGGACTGAAGCTTTTCTTACGCCCAAATAATCATGTAAAATGTACCTATTCCTAGCCATATAATAATTTGACAAATAGTCATTCGCCGCCTGTCTTCTTTCAGTAGGTTCTCCCCGACAGTATTGTTTCTTTCGTTTACTACGAAAATATTATATAAGTTATTTAAACAGCTGGAATACTTGACGTAACACTTCTGCCTAGGGTTAGATTTTCTCCGACGTATGGGACAAAAGCCACCACGTAGTGTTAGAGAGCGACGATTTATGGGAATCACCGCTAACTCTCTGCGTGATCCCGCCTCATATCTAATTGAACCTCTCCACCAAAAGCGGTAGTAGTAGTCGCGTCGGCACAATCTTCTCTTCTGGTCATTATTCCAATTTTAATGACAATAGTTAAAAAAACACACAAACAGCTTAGTTGATATCTACAGATAATAGGTGTTTCCATCGTAAGAGAACACACGTTTAAAGTGTTGACATTAAAAACTTCAATTATTTAATGGAACTTTCAAAGCTGTCTAGGTATATACTATAGAATAATAAGATTTCTTAATTAATCAACTATATTTTTTTTAATTTGCCCATATGTTCTTAACAACCATACGGTCATAATGACAGGAAAGACGTTAGAAACTCAGGTTGTATTTACACAGATTTATTATATTTACCACAATTTCATTATTTTATTGTTTTATAAAAACTCTATATGCAAGGTAGTCATATTCCTTTTTTACATACATATTTGGGATAAAGAAAATACATTGATTAGACTGTCTTGGTAGTCTGTTGACTTCCGTTTAAATCGGACATCCTCTATAATCCCACGTTTACGGATGTCTTTTCCTAATTTCTCTCAACCTTCTTTAACATTCCCTACCTGAATTGGTTTCTGAGTTAATTTGATTTTTTTAAGGATCTCAATATTACTTTAGCTCATTTACACATTTGCTGTTTTATATAAGCCGCATTCTGTAAACATCTAAATAATCATTATCGGAATCGACGGAATTTAAAAATATACACGTATAAACAGGCACATGCATACATGGTGATTTTTCTCAAGATGAAATTGGATCTAGCGGAATGCATACGCATAAGTTTCCTTTAACTCTTATCTAAGAGATGTTGATGTGTACATACAATTTTTTTTACTGGAGCAAAGGAAAACACTTTTGTTTGTTGGCTTCGTATTACACGTGACATTACTAGGTCTCTGATTAAGTTCTAGGAAGTTAAAATATGCTTGCAAAGATTAGTGTAATAAACAATGGATTATGTAATTAAATTAATATTTATGAAGAAGCCACGGCGTCATAAAGTTCTTAACTCCTATCAAGTGCGCAGTTCCTTCTTTAAAACAGGCTCTACTTACAAGTGTAAGTATTACACATTTTTGCATCTTTTTGTTATGATAATGTACAATCGCTAATGTTTTAATAGCTAATTGAAGAAGATTTGAACATAGGAGTAATATCTCTTTTTAAAATAGCAAATACAGAGAAACCTCGCCAATTCGAACTAATTAAGGAAAACAAACGTTCGAATTGGCGAATATAACAAATTTTTAACATCAACTACTTTAAATAGTTATTTTAGTAGCATATATGTAGATTAAAAAAACTAAAAATGCAAAAATTTCAAGTATTTTAGGAATTAATATTTATTTATTTTGTTTTATTTTAAACCCTTCGTTGAATTAGATTAACAAAAAAAAAAAGATAATAATAAAAATTCAAATGAAAATTATTAATAACAGCATTCAACTAATCTAGTTGCTAACCTCTATGAGATCCAGTGAGAGCTACTTCAATCTAACTAAAAATAATGCTAGAGTCTAGAAAAATGAAGGCCTATCAATAGTTAATAAATAATATTTCGACCCGGGAACAGAGATTGGTAATTAGAGAGTTTAGAATCACTTTTTTTTTCTTTCAGAGCACCAACGAAATGATAATTTTAACTGAAGTTTCTTGGGAAATCGTTTGTTCAGATTATACGAGGTGCCCCACTCGGAATTGCATCGCTCGATGTATGAAAAACTATGCTTTAGAAAATTCTAATAGTAAAGTACACTAAAGCCTATATGCTTTATTGAAGTAAAATATTTCTAATAATCGGTCACTTCCGTATTTACCGGAAATAACTGTCAACATTATTTTGAATGTTAGTACATCTGCGGATTTCTAATTCAATTTTAAGGTTTGTTTGATGAAATAACTATATTGCTATTTTTTTTTGTGTTTGCTACATTTGAAAAATTCAAAACATGAAAAATGTGAAATTTTGCAGAATTGTTGACCGAATGGGATAATAGATTTCGGATAAATTCTTCGAAAATATACAGCGTGTCCGACAATTACTATTAAACTTTCAAATCGAAAAACCGTCAAAACTTACTTTTTTTTAATACAATTACTCGTATCAAAATACAACAAAAGTTTATTAAATTTATTATTTTATTATTTTATTATGTTTATTATTTATTAATAGTTTATTATTTTAGAAATTAAAAAAAAATGTTTATTATGCACCTAAAATTGATACTTCTCAAGAACTTTGCGGAAATGTGCATTGCGGAGCAACTTCCCGTCAATGTATACTACTGTGCAAAGAAATGGGTACAACAAGTTTTTTTGAGAAAACGAACTCACAATATAGGATTTACCGGATGTAATCATTAAATATCGAATGTATCTGAATTTGTTTATTAAAACATATTTATAAATAAAATAAAATAGTAAATAAGATGATATTCATTGAAAAATAAATAAAAAAATCTATAAAACCAACTATAAACTAAATCTATAAAGGTGCAACACGTATTACTCTTAAAAATAAACTGTGTATACAAAATAAAAGAGTAATTCTATGAGTAATTAATTATGAGTAGAATAACTACGTTTTCCTAAAACTGCTACACATCGATGGGGCATAGAATCCACAAGCTTACAGCAGGTCTCTAAAGTAATCGAATACCAAGCTCTCTGTCCTTCATCCCAAAGTTCGTCTTTGTTAGACCCTTTCAATGGAGTAAATGGTGTTTTTGCTTCATCCCACAGATCTTCTATGGGGTTCAAATCAGGCATTTGTGCAGGCCAAGGTATAACGTATATCTTTATTCTTTTAGAAACCAAACCTTTACTACTCTGGACGTGTGTTTTGTTTCGTTATCTTGTTGAAACGTTCAGAGCAGCTGCATGTGTTCTTCTGCATAAGGTAACGTTACCATTCATGCTTCACTGTTTTAACAGTGAAACGAGGATCGTATGCTTTGCCTGCTCGTCTTCGAACACGACTACGGGTACGAACCAAAGACGTTGATTTGTGTTTCGACACTTTTTTGGCGGTAATTTAGCATCTACGAATCTTCCTCTGATTTTTAAGGTATGAATATTTAAGTGCAGTTCTTTTATAATAGCCTCTGAAGTTAAATTTAACTGCTCTTACAATTTGTGCGTCTGCGCGGATGGCAGCCTCCTTCTGTATCTATATAGGTTTCAGATTATTTAAATTATAATGTACTTGTAATTCTTTTATATAACCTTACCTGAACTTATTGTTACAATTTAAACTAAATGCTGGGCAACATAACCTACAGACTTAGGGATATGCCCGAATATTGGTTGCTACGGTCGGCTCTTATATATTAAGGCCAAGTAGTTCTATTATATTTAGTGTACATCAAATGTCACATTGGTCTCGTGGATTTACTAACAAGAAAATTAAATCTTTCAATGTAAATGTAGTTCTGTAAAATATCATTCAACTTTTGTATATCTAAGTTAGATATCAAACAATTCTGAATTGATGGAATGTCACTTAGCTTTAAAGCATAGGAATTAAGTTCTGAGCATTTAAATCTAACATGTTCACTTTGACATCTTTTCATTTGTCTTTTTAATTTTGTTAAAATGTTTGCTATTATCTATAAAGAGTGTAATTAATTTACATCCTCGAGTTAACTTATAAAAAATTAACAGATAAGATGGTAACAGTTAGAAGGAAAGTTGCCAATTCCAAATATCGAATAAAGGTGGAATATTCCATTAAAAAAAATTAGTTGGGTAGCATCATCCAATAGTAGCTTATTTAATTAAAAAAAATATATCACAAAATATGTGTCCTACCATACATTTACAGTAGTTTTTAGAATTTTAAAATATTCATTCGCTCCTAAGATATCGTCTTATTCCTTACAGAACATACTATATACGAGCGATCTCTTGCTTTATTTGATATTATTTTATTACTCATAGTTCATTCCAACCGCATCTGTCGTAGTTTCCGCTTTTAAATTGTCATCTTAGAATTGATATTATTAAGTATGTTATGTAATCGTTTTAGCTGGAAAAAATATTTAAAACAGCAGTGTTTACGTTTGAATAATAACTAAGCTTCCACTATCACGTGCACATATTTTACCTTTGAAGAAACGAATTTATTGATTTCATTACGATTCTTTTCGGTATAAATCAATCTGCGACTTGATCTTTTGACGTAACTCGTGCAGTTATCCTATAAATTTTCATCGGTCCATTATAAATAGAATAAAATTGTTGTAGTTTATCGAAGTATTCTGAGGTTTGCATGTACCTCGTAAATAATGAGTTATAATTAGTATCGGACGAGATTCTGTTGCACAATGATACTGACTTCGATCGCCTGCAAGCAATAAAAATATTCGTTTCTTTGTCCGTCGTACGTTTGAAACAAAAACCCGTTTAAAATCTTTTTCGATCTTCGCAAACGCGAACGAATCCAATGCTCTACATTACATACGCACGGGTAAATCGAAACCATGTTTGCACGGAAAAGTAAAAATTTACACAAACGTTTTATACAACGCAAAACGTTAGATGTATTGACGTGCATAACGTATGGAAATTGTATTTCAATAATCGTTTATGTCATGATAAGAAATTCTATGCTAACGTTGTTTATCTTTCGTCATAAACAAAACGTTTTATCGAAAGAATGCACTTTGTATACCTTCAAAGTCTGCGTAGTGAGTGTATGTTTAGATTTAGAGCAAATACAGTCATTTCGCATAAATATTTAGACAATTACAAACGTCGAATTGTTAACTAGATCGTGCTGGATTTGAAGAAACGTTCAAGTAGAAAACAGAAGATTTACATATACGTATTGCATAGTAAATAAACTTATTTTTCAAAAATTCTGACTCACTTCCGTGCTTTTTTAATTGCCATTTTCTAAGAAACTTACTGTATTATACTAAGTTTAATAGAAGAAATAGCGGAAGCAGAACGGTTCGCAAAACATAGAATTTAATGAACCATAATCCTGAACAAAATGACAAAATGGATAATTTTCAATTCAACTAATTGTTAATATTATGTGCGTAAAAGTACCTACGTCTATAAACTAATAGATAGAAATTATTTTAATAATTCATGCAACGATTAAAAGCTATACTAAATAGTAAAATAAATAGTACCGATGGTGCCTGCCTAAGGTTGTATTTTTATGTTGTTACAATAATAGATGTCTTCAATTGTTACAATAAATCAGTTGGAAATATTTTTGAACTATCAATCCACAGGTGACAGATTACAACAGTGATTTCATCGTTTCCGTTATTAGAGCAGTTTCAGGATAAATTAGTGTTGTTGATTCCATATTTGCTAACATTTTTATCACATTGACTCTAGTTTTTATGATAATACTTCTTTGAAATGCTAAATGAAATGCAATGACTGTATGATTTTCTTCTTCTTTCTTGTATTGGGCTTCAAAACAATCACGTTGCAGGTTCCAGGTGCGACGTTGTTCTTCGCTTCGTTATATTGCAATTTATTCCAAAATTGAAAATCTAAGCAAAATTTTTATAATAGGTAATACGGTATCAATATTAGACAACGGAAACGAAACTTCATTAACGACAATTATCCTTCGATAGTATTATAAAGAAATTAAAGCATTGCAGGAAGTCTCTGAAAGCAGGAGGATTGTTCTATGAACCACGATTTTTTTGGTCAAATCACCATAAACACTATCTTTAAAACTTCTCTTATTGATTCAGTTTTGATCAAATAAAAGTATAAGGTGTTGTTCAAAGAATAATAACGATTGTATTATAGTATGCATTCCTAATTATTTCTTTCAAATCCTCATTTAATGATCAAAAAGCTGGTAAATGTTTTACGTGATTAAAAAGTTGGCTGAAAATAAGTTGGTTTAAATCTCACAATTCTTTATTATAATGATGTAATGTTTCTAAAAAAAAATCAGATGAAGCTTGACTGAAAATTGCAGATTGCTGAAAATCGCTGATTAATTAATAATCAATTCCCCCAAATTTAGCGAAATAATTTTGATTAAAAAACAATACATTTAAATTCCGCAATGGAAATGGCTATTTTCAAAAAAACATAAGATTTAGCCAATCTTGTAGGAAAAACGATTAAAGGAATCGTTGAAATTACAGCGGATAAAATCCAGTCTGAAACGGTTGCTGTGTATATTACTATTAAATGTTGTTACTGCACCTTTTCTCAAAAAAAAAAAAAAATCAAACCAAGCGATAAGCTCCGATAAGATAGACACATCTGTTAGTGGGGAAAGGGAGTAAGTGTTCAATACTTTGCAATATGTTTTCCATCTGTATGTTTTTTCAACATATGTCGAACTACAAAACCTGTGCCATCCCAATATTCTAAACGGATTGATCGTTGTCGCACGTCTTCTACAGATGATCTTGATAAGTTCGACTCGTCGTCATCGGAGGAAGAAACATCCACATCGTACATCATCATCCCCGCGTGTAACTCAAAAGGGTATCTTAACCCGAAAATACATCGTTTACAATGTGGTTACATTATTCTAGTTAACGCTTACCAACTGCATAAAGTAGCTGATACTTAATCCCCTAGAAAGGATATATTTATTTGTTTGGCAACTTTAGCGGAACATTGATAACCCGAAAATATCATAAGTAAAGTTGCAAAATGTTTAACAGAAGATCGATAAATTGGGCGTTAATACATCGTTAGCTCGTACTTGGTTGAAACAATAGATTGATAGCATTAATTGCGATAACTGAATACTAAAGGATACTCAAATAATATTTAAATCGTGGCTTTGGTTTAAAAAAATACTTGTAGAATAACAATATAACCGATTAAAGTTCAATTCGAAATAACTTAGTACATCCAATTCTTTATTCAGAATCACACATATTCACAGCTTATTTTATTAATAAGAAATCAGATCTCGTTTATGAAACCTATCTTTACGGAAAATATTCTTAATAGTCTTCCTTTTGACAATCTTATTCAATTTTGTTTTAAATGTTATCACATTGTTTTAATTTATGGTTTTTATAAGGCCAAATTCTTCGAGGCAAGTGTCTGTGGAAAATAAAAACGTATTATTCCATGGCAATAAAATTTCTACCACTTTTCGCTGTAAGCTCCATTTAAACCCATCGTTTTGAGAGCTCTCAAATTCTTGACCTTGCTGACGAACCCACTTGTGTACAGCTTTCTTGACCGTTTCCTTGTTTTTAAACTTGGTGCCCCGTAAAACTCATTTGAGCAGGCGGAACAGATGAAAGATCAGGACTACGAGATGGATGTGACAACAAGCCAAATTTATGATCGTCCCCGTTTTCTGGGCTGCGCGAGCTTTACGGTTTTTAAAAGATCCTGGCTTTATGTTTAAAAGTTTTACCAGATCTATCGTACCGTGCTGTCTCTATGTCACTGTGTCTTATGTTGTTGCGTGCTTCACAGCAGCTTAGAATGTATAAAGAAGTTTCCTTTTCCTCACCGCTTTATCTACAGACTGATTCAGGTACGAGTTCCATTTGGTGTAGACACACACAAAATGGAACTTGTTCAGTAACGATAACCAGTTGTGATGTCTATCCATAATCTGACATCGGATTTGCTTTTGATCGTCGATTCCATGGGTTTTTCTTTTGAGGGCCCTACAAGGAAAGTCTTCGAATTTCGCGTTTCCTGATTCGCGCGTTTCCTGATTCCTCTCTCCAATGTTTTTCGTGCCGCTGATGTAGTTGTCTTATATTCTCCGCCTTAGTAATCTCCAGAGGAATCCCAAAGGAAGGCTGCTTAATTGATTGCAAAGAATGGATGTTTTTTGAAATGTTAGGTTTTTGACATACTTTGATGTGACCATCGAATGAAAACAAATTAATTTTTGTTTCATGATTAAATAGTACTTTGTTCGGAAAAAAATATATGGTCATATTTTCGGGTAAATTATATTTTGTTTCATTAATATGTGGTTTACCTATGGCACTGTGGTTACTAAATTCTGCCTTTCTTAAAACTCTGAGAACCCAATCTCTAAATCCAATTTTACTGCGTATCCCTCTGACTTTCTTGATTATATTTCCATTTTTGTTATTGGGGAAAGTAAAGGTGGACAACTATTTCGAGATTTGTGTCTCTGGACGGTTTTGAACACTTCTGTTAATGATTTCGGATGATTTTTGAATTTTTTAGTCTAAACGCCATCTAATTACCTGTATATAGTTTGATGAGATTCTGAATAGGATTTATTTAGCTTTTTTATTGTTTTCTGTAGCAACTAATCGGATAAAATGGTTAAAGTTCTAAAAACATTTCTTTTCCAATGTGTTGGTTTTTCTAGTGTCATTAAAATTTCTAGTAGTGTATGTAGACTTTTGTAAATAACCGTATGTGAACAAGGTTCTATAATCGACTTGTTTCTAAAGAGATTATTGAAAATTATTTTAATAAGTCGCTTTATCAGTCTTTATAGCTTTAAATATAAGAAAGAAAAAAGATGCTTTCTGCGAATGACTCTTACATCTAACTTTTAACAATATCTATAGTATGAAATTTTATCAATTGCTCATACAAGGCGGTTTTCGTTGTTCTTAAGTACTTACACGCTATAACATGTGTTTGTCGAAAAGAATCATTTGCAGATTTTTTTAAATGTCAGAGTTAATGGGGAAGCCGTTTCGTAATAATAAAATATTAATGGTCATGCAAAATTAGTCGAATATATATATTTTTTTAATTTCAGGGAGAGAGGCTTAAGAAGACTTAGAGAAGAACTGAGAGCTGAAGAAATGAAATTGGTCCTATTGAAAAAATTGAAACAGTCACAGCAATTAAAAGAAAATGTTGCGGTACTGCCCCCGAACATACCCCAATCCGCACTGCCGCCAACAGGTCTTCCCAGCGGCCTGAGCATAACGCCGACAACGGTGAAGTTACCGACTAGTAATAAAACGCAACAACCCCAAGTAGCTCATTCTCGCTCCTCCCACAAACCACCTGGACAGGCCAGCGTTACACCGTTGTTAAGAGGGGTACGAGTTTCGTCGTTGTAATATTTTCGAATTAATTATCTCACGTAACTTTTTCCATTTTTAGCCTTCCCCTTCTCCACGTAGTAGCCTCCATGTATCTCCCATACCAGGATCTCCACATAATAGAACTAGTTTATCCGTACCGCAACCGCCGCAGAGGGCGCCACTGGGAAGGCCGCCAGGGTTTCCAGCCGGTATTAAGGAAATTTCTCCTTCGGTAACGATAACGCCTGCTCCACCGCAACCTGCGAAGGTAATTATAAGGATATTTAACACCTGAAAATATTCAAAACGTAGCGCTTTTATTATACAAAGGTCGTTAATTTACTAAAGAGTCTTTTATAATCTTGTAGTAATAAATATCGATGTACACTATGAAATAACTATTAAGATGCTTGTGTTCTCTAAAAATATCCGAAACACTTTTGCAAGCTATAAATTTAAACTTTAAATTGAATTCACGTAATTTTATCAAAATGACTTTAAGTATCAATTTAATCATGGAATATCATTTAAATAAAGATATGGTAGTCATTTTCGCACGGGACTCTCAGTACAACTATGTGAATATGTATTAGGCACCCCCAATTTTTTTTCGGATGTATAAAAATAAATTATACATTAATAAAATGATACAATACAGGATGTTTTAGTAATAATTTCAATATTTGATTGGTCCACCATCTGCTCTTATTAGAAATCTTACACGTTTTGGCATGCTACTAATTAATTTGCGGCATACATCGCTGGAAATTGAGATCCATTCGTTGAGGATTTGTTGGCGAAGCTACTCTTTTGACCCATACTGATGTTTTACCAGGTTTTTCTTCTTAAAATTTATACCATAAATTTTCTTTTTGATGATAAGTCCGGGGATTATGGAAGCCAGTCCAACAGTCGCACCCGTTTTCCATGAACCACTGCATTGTCGCCCTTGCACGGTGACAAGAAGCGTTATCTTATTAATAAAAATATTCTACGTTCTCATCTTCAAACAATCCTAGTACAGATGACTCCAGGACCTCCGGTAGTATCTCGGTGTAACATTCATCCCCATACCATGACGCTACCGCCACCATGTTTTACTATTGGTACAATGCATTCCGGGAGATATTCTTCTCCGGGTCTTCGCCGTACAAATTGGGCCCCTGGTCGTCCGAAAAGCCGCAATAAAAGAAGAAATACAGCGAACATGATTAAATAAGACTTTTATAAAATTACGCTTGATGTTATAAACAACTATGAAAGAAGTATACCTCGATGTTCGAGATTCGTCAGGAAAGATTACACGCGACCATTCTTGCTCTGTCAAACGCACGTACTTCTTGGGACATTCCAAACGTTTTTTTCGATGCCTTACAGTTAAGTACGGCTTCTTTCGCGCTATACGTCCATGTAAATTAGCTGCCTTCGCTCGCCTTCTTACCCCATTTGGGGTTAGAGAAACCCCATGTCACGTCCATAGCTCACTACTTAATTCCTTCGGCGATTTTCGTCGGTCCTGTAAAGCCATTCGTTCTAAGAGGCGATCTGTTCTTGCCGTAGTCCGTCGTTTTCTTCCTAATTTAGCTCTATTTTTATAACCTCGCTTTCTTTATAACTTTTAAGAGTGACCTGAACCGCACATCGCGAACGCTGCATTTTTTTTTTAATTGCACTTTGCGTTAAGCCTACAATTTGACCGCGTTCTACAATAGTTAGTTTTTTAGGCATAATTACAAACGTTATCTATTAGTCAGTAACTTATCTAGATGTAATCTAGCGAGGTACTGACGACTTATATTCGTTTTACTTCAATACGCTCTAAGAAACTAATAATAAAAATACAATATTTGCTCTGAATCTTCGTTTATCCAGTTATTATAATCCTTTATGGATACATCTGTTTTGAGGAATTACCCGAAATAAGCGAAGATTTTATAATACCGCGTTTTGCGAAGTGCCTAATACATATTCACCTAGCTGTATTCCTATGCTAAAGATCGATAATTAAACACGATTTTATTGTATTGCATGTTGTTATCCACTTAGACAATACTATTTATTTTTTAAGTGATAAAGTAAATATTTATTGAACCTAAAAATTTAGAAATTCCTTGGTATCTTCCGACGTATTTAATTATATAAAAATATTTCCTGACAGGCCCGTTTGCTAGACTTTAGGGCCCGTCAAGAACAATACGAACATCATCAAGACTTAGAAAAGAGAACATTTCTGACAGGTTTCTGTGGTATAGTTCGCAGGCGCGTCTAACAAAATAAGATGTTAAATTCGATTTCTTATCAAGATATTATTTGATATAATTAATTTCATCGGAAAATACCAAGAAAATTACAGGTTTCCATATTCCCTAATTATATTAATTATCCATTTGTCCTCTTCGCTCCAATAGATAACTATTGGAGAGTACAATGGTAAATATGTAGGTGCGTGCATTCACAACGATGCCCTATTTTGCATCTCACTGAATATGATAATTAAACATATGGAATTTGGTGGATAATATCATGGAGCAGGATACATTTTTTTGTATTTTTAATTTCATGATACTTCTGATTAAATTAGAAAGGAATGTCAATAGCTCTAGAATCTTCAGACACAAGTTAAATGACAAAGAACCTAATCGGGTCAAGATATACCAATTTTGGGAAATTACTTTTTATAGATTTTGGTGCAAGCAAATCTCAATTCAAACATCAATATCTCTTCCTCGGTAAATTAATTTTGAGATTCTTATGGATTATTGTTTATAGTTATCAAGACATATCAGCATGTTCCGAAAATCCAGTCCATATCTACATATTCCACTTCAAGAGACTAAGGTAACATACATTTTATTTCTTATGGCCTAAATGCACTGGTTTCCGAATTATTTAAAGAAATTCATAAAATCTGTTCGTTTTTCAATAAAAAAAAAAACAGCGGAATCAACCACAGATAGACTTTGATTTATATAAGGAGTCCGGCAATAAAGATATTTTGAATTTCTTGTAAATACATAGTGAAAACAAGTTGGTGGAACAAGTAAACCATATTCCTGCATGAAAGAATTGTTGACTAAAACAAAGTTCAGGAGAATTGAAACATCTTTTTTTTAATTTCGAAGTGAGTTTCTGCTTTTATTTTTATTTTTCTTTAATTCGGTTTAGTCTTCATTCTTGATTATATTGTATTATATATAATTTTATGCAAACTATTTCTTTTCGTTCCATCCACAAATTCCTTTGAAAATTATTATGCGAACATTCATATTATCTGTAATGTATGTATGTATGCATGTCCAATGAAAGAAATTTGGCATATTGAATTGGAATCTGCAACGTATTGAAATTAAACTTAACAGTAGTGTCCAACTAATTTTTTGTAAATAAAACAAAATTGATCTTGCTGATTTAATCGCTTCTTATCAGAAAATCAATCGTTTTTTGGGGTTTTCTTCGTATATTTCGGAAACGGATGCATTTATACACAAGAAATAAAGGATTTTTAAATGGACTTTTTTATACTTAAATATGCCCATGTTTAGGCTGGATTTCCGGAACATCCTGTATTACGCATTTGATATTTACTCGTACTATACATAATAGCACCAATCGGGGTGATGTTTTTTTTTGCAGATAATTGAAAAAGTATTATATTTTTATATGATTGAAAACATGACTTTGTTGATCTTTAGGCTGTCAATTGGTCATTAAATCAATGCCGCAGAGAGACCATTTTTTTAAATTTCCAGAAGAAATGTTATTGTACGATTCTAAGTTGTTTATAGATAAAATGCTTTAAAATCAAGATAGTTAGCAGTTTTTACGTTTACTTAAGGCATCATAAAAAATCAATAGGACTGTGACATATTGTGGTAAACAATACGAAAATATCGCCGCGCTCTGCACCACAAACGTTTAATTAATTAATTTAATTAATCCGGGACGGCCGTTTCGAGAACACATTGGACCGTTCTTCCCGACCAAACGATATTTTTGTGTTGTTTGCTATCTTTCATAAGTATTATAGCAATTGCAATTAATAGATCTTATCGAACTTATGAAAACAATTGAATATTTTCAATTTTAGTTTAATTTAGAGTTGATTAAGTGTAGTAAATACGACTAAACGCCTTGCGAATCTTGAAGAAGCGACATCATTTTATTTACCGTTTATCATTTAAATATTGATGGTTATTTTTTGAGGGTACAGGTCGTTTCTTTGCGCTCCTTCACTTTTTTTTCTGCGACGTTTCGTTGCACGTATTATTTTAAGCACATGTCTACAAAAACGATTTTACGTTTAGTTGAATTCTTAATATATCGAGTTCATTCTTTATTACCTAGAGTGGTAAGAACCAACCTGCTTTTCATAGATTCAACTGTGCAAATTTTTGCTTTTTAATGTTTACAAATTTATGGAATACTTACTGTTCGTATTTAACTGGCACCCCCTGGATCACGATTGTTCGTCAGTCGGCTAGGCTATTATAAATAAGAGACGGTTGATTGTTTATGTGTTGTTGTCATACACATTAAAAGAATATGAAAAACCCAGTTTGATCGACTGCGCTCAGATTGACCGTAGTTATTTATGCAGTTCATAAGAATCTTAAAACCGATTTGCGTGAACAATCCCAACAAAGAGATATTGATGTTTAAATTGAAATTCGCACCTGTCAACATTTTCAGATAAAAAAAAATTGACTAAGTTCGTAACTTTAGCCAGCATTATTTAACTTGCTTAAAAGGGCCTTCCAGAAAAGCCACAATATATAGAGTGTTCTTTTTCGTAACAAAAAAATATTCGTTGCCGTTTTAATCATAAAATTTAAAAATATATATGTATCTTTGCTCATAATATCGAATAAAAAAATCGAAATGTTCTTTTAATTACATTCAGAAATACGTAGGCGAAATAAATAGGCTACCGTCGCGAATGATCTTCTTTGGACAAACAACAGATTTCATTAAATACGACGTGTGAACAAACAGTTTTTATCCACACGCCGTATTTAATGTAAATCTTAATTAAAAGTTTAAACATACACAAAAATGCACTAACTTAACTAGAGCACGTTGGAAAAATCTTTCCTTGTAAAATCGTTATTTTTAGATATGTACATTTACTTGTATCTGACAGAAGTAAATAGACGCTGCATTTCAAATAAATTGTTAACTCTGGTAATAACATATTTAAAAAAATAGCAACAATAAGGTTTTTGGTACCTCTTACTGTTTTCTTTTTCATAAAATAATGTGGCTTTTAATCACCCTACCGGGGGTTTATCCCATGACTTTTGGCAATGTATATACGAGTGCTTTTTTTTCATACCAGTTAATCAATTAAGAGGGTGGTGTCTGTAATGGCTCCTGTTCGTAACTATCAAATGTTTTGTGTTTGGGAGAAAATTTTATTAATATTCGTTATATTATTAAAAAAATCAGATTAATTAGGGTAAACATGGATTATTTGCATTGTCCACTTACTTCTGTCATTCTTATATGCTTTAATTTAAAAAAAAATTCTTACCATGCAACTATGTATTCCTTTTTCTTTCTTGCTGCTTTGTTAGTCCGGAAATGCAATGGAAAATAAAAGTTTAACTGGTGGCAATCCGTTGCCACCTACGACTCCTATCCCGGAACAGGTAACTTTATCTTCACCCAGTAATATTAGCGATAAATTAGTTTTACCCATTCTCATGTTTATGTTTTACACTATCTTGATTGTCCAATATATTTATACAAAACGTGTTTTATAATTGCAGGAAAAACCTAGGGAGGAACTGCAAACGCCAGCACAAAGACAAGCCGCTGCAAAACTTGCCCTACGCAAACAGCTCGAAAAAACATTGTTACAAGTACGTCGATTTGAGTTTTGTTTAATTTTTCTGCCTTCCATACTTTTTGTTTTAATAGATACCCTTTTGTCCCGGAACTCCCTACTTCTCCGGAATGGATATCCTTAAGTTAGCAATGTGTTCCGATTAAAAATTACTACAACGCGCTTATTTTTAAATTTTTGTAACAATTAAGCTTAATCCGGAACATTTTATTAACTATCGTTGTATATAGCAAGTACCCTTTAGATTATCCTAATGTTAATCACAGAAAATTCCTTTGAATTAATCATAGTTCCATTATTTAACAAAAGAAAAAAGCATAAGGAAAAATTGTCAATGAATATTAAATCCGGCTTGAAATAATTATTGAATTAATGACAATTTGAACTTGATGCTTGGTGCAGAAATTCCCATTACGGGTCGATAACATTTTAAAAGAGATCAATGAATGACCAAGCCATTGATCAGAAGCAGACTTTAAGCCTGTTCTACACGTCGCGATTTATTAGTCAATTAATTGAATAAGTTCAGTTAAAGAAATCGGAAGAAATATGCTATGTTACATTTCACAAAAAATTTTGCAACTTTTTAACGATCGTGAAAATGAAATAGGAAAAATGTGTAGTTTATGCGGTCATAAATATATTTAAAAAATGCAAAGGGTTCGGCTAAATAGGGCCGTAAATGTGTTATATCAGTATTCTATTTGTATAGTGCATCCTATCAATGTATATATTAAAAAAAGAAAATCGAGCTCATCATTTTTATCAACCCATAGCAGCTAACGAAAGTAAAAAAGCTGATAAGAAAATTTTCAGTTTACAAATATGATTGAGTACTCGATCAACAAACATGCGCACAGCCTGACATACAGCTTATTGCTTTTCCAAATCTAAATAAATAGAATATGATCTGCAATGCCTTCGCTGAATGCGTTGTTTTAAGAGCTTTGGTATTGGAGAATGTTACACTAACTTTTAAACAAATCATGCGAAAAATGAAAAAAATTCCTGCACACAATTTAAAGTTTATTTTATATTGAAAAATAATCTTTTTACAACACAGCTCAAAAATGTACGACTTCCTTGTTGTAAATAAAAATCCCTTTAATATTAAACTCCTTGAATATAGGCAACCTATTCGACTCCTATTCATGGATTATTCAGGTACGTGTAGTTAATTCATTTGATTGCCAAATTAGTTATCAAAGCTAACTAACTGCTGATGGACAAGAATTAAAGACAAGGGTTGCTTTGCCTTACTTAGTATTACCCATAATTTCCACTATGTAGTGTTTCATTTGGAATAAAGTGCCAGACGGACAAGCTTCAGCAACCATTTTTAATAACCGTAATTGAAACATTCAAACCCGCTAAAACTTCTCGAATGACCGAACGACAGTTTAGCAACACTACTTTGTTTTTTTCATATGAACGTCAACAACGATCGTTTGAAATGAAAGCTGTAAGGTGCGGAATTATCACAAGCATTGATAAAGAGTTGTGCCTTTATACAGAGTGAATCGGGGGAAAACTAACAGACTGAACGAGTGTATTGAACACGTCGAAATAATGCGAGAAAGCTCGGATATTCTTGTCCGATTTTCATTTGTTCTAAAGTTCTATCCCATTTCAAAAATTTTAAATAGAAAGCTTGTAAATGGTTCAAATTTTCGCTTGTTTTCGAGTTAATACGTCTTAAATAAAATAAAAATATCCATGCATATTCGTGCAAAACAATGCGATGCATACCTTCTACATTAATAGTGTACTTCAAACTTATGTAAGAAAGTACTCTATTGCCGGCTCGACTTGTAATTGCCCTAGGCCCGTATGCTCTTTTTTTTTCTCGGCCACCAGTACATTTATAAAAATCGCATCACGTACTTTCTACTATTAGATGATAAAATAAACTTTCTTACCTCAAATTTCCTCGCAAAGCCAAAAGTAATTTCCAGCACGAGTTTTCGGTACACATGTACGTACAGTACATGCTACGATCCGTTATTTAATTGGCCTTTTAATTTTGGAGAATCACTTCATAAGAGAATGCTACCTAAATCTTTTTCCAAAATGAATCGCAAGCAGTGCTTTGAGGATGTTCTAAACATCGGAATGATGGAACTCCTGCACGTTTCGCACGTCAAGTCAAACAACATTTGGCTGATAAGTTTCCAGGGTGTTGGATTGGTGACAGTGATCCTCTTAGTTGGCCTCAAGATCTCCACATCTCCCACCCACCACTAGACTATTGCTTACGGGGCTAATTCAAAAAAGTTGTCGACCTATTAGAGATATTGCAGCCGATAAGAAATACAGAATACAATCATGAGAGCCACAGGCACCCTTCGTTAAATAGAGCTCAATTGCAGTATTTTTTTAAAAGAACGCTAAAATTGAGAGTCATGTATCAAAATGTGTAATTTCATTACATCGCTGAACCTTTTATTAACTTAATTGAAGTCGTTATCTGTTAGTAAATAATGCAAACTTAAAGTAATTTAATCGTTAAATACAAAGTTCTAATTGCGTAAGTGTAGATCCACGTCATCGTGGATTTTCCACTTATAACTAGAATTAAATCGATATTTCGATTTCGTTCTAACTAGAGTGGACAAAAGTGGATGAAATTATTATTTTTATTCAGAGACCAGACGCACTGGTGTTTTGTCGACTCTCGGGGATAAATCAGTAGGCAACACGAACACTTTCTTATGAAACGAATAGACACGAGTCTGTCTAATCGCTGCAAAAAAAGGATGATTTCGATCGCTTTTGTCCTCTCTACTTAATGCAGATGCAAATATTGTATTATTCCAATTTATCCACTATAATTACCTTTGCAGTTCTCAGAGTGTTTTTTTTTTTTTTTTCAAATAAACATAAACATTATGTAAATAAACAATTTGTTTGGCAAGAGTATGTGTTATCTATTCGAAAATTTCTGCTCAAGCTCACGCCTTGAATTTTTTGGAAATAAGAATATAAGGAAATCTTATTGAAAAGTTCATGTGACTACTGCTACCTTCAACTAATGTTTGCAGAAATTAATTTTTGATGCATGCGACTAGTTATCTATTTTTTAGCCAAATATTAGTGCTATTAATGTAGGCTACAATTGATTAAAACAATTTTTAGTTTGTGAATGGGAATACAGGACACAATAACAGCTTGTTTAACAAAAAAAAAATAAGATGATTATGTTAAACTCACTTTAAAGGAATACTCGGAGATCTCATACACACATCTCATATCCGCCCAAAACGAGTTGCACAAGCTTGATTAAAATTCAAATTCACTCCGAAATTCAAAGGAAATTTCTAGCATATTCCTTTTCACTTCATACGTATCTTAACGTATCCCTAATCCAGGATTTACATAATTATTCAATGTCTTTCGTTATTATCACCATCATAACCCCATTTTACCTATGCTTAGTGCTTGCAACTTTCGTATTACAGCAAACCCACAATCAGCACAGTAACTTTGTAGGGTCTGGATTAGAAAAGGCTCTACCAGATTACATGCAAGCAAGTATATTTTAAGCAATTACTTTATTATTTTCGTATCTCGAGAAGTTTTTATGTTCAAGGAAGGAAATTCTTCCCTAAATTATTACTTTTATTATTTTTCTCCTAAGATCTAAGTTTGAAAAAAATCTTAAATTTATTTTTATTACCTACGTGCGTTTAAAGAATTTATTTTTTGCTTCTTGCAGATCCCACCTCCCAAGCCGCCACCGCCCGAGATGCATTTCATTCCCAATCCAAGCAATACCGAGTTCATTTATCTGGTGGGGTTGGAGCACGTCGTGGATTTTCTGACGAAGGAATCGAAAATGCCGATGCCTCCTCAACCTTTCTCTTGTAGTCAATGCCAATGTGATTTCACGCCCGTGTGGAAGTGGGAGATGAGAACTAGTAAAAGTGGTAGAGGTACGATTGTAATTATTTTACATGTTAAACCAACTAATAAATTTATTTTTTATTGTAGGTAAAGACTCTAAAGTAATATGTGAGCAGTGCGTAACGACGAACGTCAAAAAGGCTTTAAAAGCTGAACATACAAATAGACTAAAGACTGCATTTGTGAAGGCATTACAACAAGAGCAGGAAATTGAACAGAGGCTAGCGCAGGTAAGAACTATTTCAATTTTCGTAATTTTTATATTCTTTCGTTTAATTAAATTAATTTTCCTTTAGTGAATATGCCCTTATACCTATAATTTAATCCAAGTCCATTGTCCCGATGATCCAAACTCCAACTCATGCGTAAGGTACCCTTATTTTTTCATACATTCGGCAAACCATTCTATGGAAGTTTTTCACCAGTTATGAATTAAATTTAAGAAATGCCTTCGTCTCTTGAAGATATTCTGCGGTGCACTGTTTTATTCAAAAAGACGGCTCGGTGGTAAGAAGACCTGCGCTTGACTGGGTGATTTGAGTCCCTAAGTCACCACTCCTTACGGCGAATGAGCGATAGTAACAAAGCCATGGAACATTTTGCACGCACAATTTTCGCACTAAAAAGCTCTTGAGGTTATGACAAATCTTAAAAAGAACATTTTTACATAGGCCTTATATGCAAATTTACTTATATGATACATGTTTTATTTACTTTACAAATTAAATTGTGGTGTGAAAAGTAAGCACCTACATGTATATAAATGTTTTCGCAAAAAAAATAAGCTGAATGGTCACCGCTTGAGAATGTATCCTTGAAACAGCCATGCGGATGTTGCCGATACATTTGTATTGTTTGCAACATAAAAGAAATCGGGAATTTATCAACTTTCATTGGACGGTTTGCACAACGCCAACTACTTTTTATACTTTCCCATATCGTTGCTTTACAACTTCCGAAACAACTGTTAATTCGTTTATTTCCTGTTTAGAATGGTGTCTTCACGTCAAGTAGCCCTGCTCCTTCACCGGTGACACCGGAAGCAGTGCCAAAAGCGGTAACGCCTACTCCTGCACCTAGACATGCTGCTACACCTCCGGCACCACCAGCACCCCAACCAACGCCACCACCACCACCACCACGTCCTTCACATCCTGCCGTACAAGACAAGTTCACGATGCAAGCTATTCAACAACAGTTGCTTCGAAGTAAGTGGTAGTGTATGACTTTATTACTCCTACTATTTATAAGTAAGCTCTTTTTATTTTGGTTAATTTATCGAGAAGAAAGAGCCAAATTAATCTTCTACAATAAGTATCAATTATAGAAAAACAATAAAAAAACAAAAGGAAAACTTTTAATACATTACGTCGAATAAATCGTGCTGTGCCAACCTCTTGGGATTGTAAAATTGCGCCTATTGTATTTACACAATAGCGTCAATATTGTTTGGTTGCCGTGATAATGATAAACAAAAGATATTGGCATTGGCATTTTTAAATTACTGGTTCAAAATTTTCAAAAGCAAATCTATTTCTTCTTTTGACCTTGTTTAAATACACAGAAATATTTTTCAAAGCGAATTTGGTCTTCCGACCATTCACAATTGATTTTGCAATTTTGGAAGGTTGAAACACTTAGCATATTTACTCATGATAGAAACAAGAAATTATATCAGTTAGGTTAAATCAAATCTAACTATTATTTTTTTTACAATTATTGTAAATTTCATTTCTGTTATGTTTGTCCTTAGCTATACAAGCCAGTGGTTCCCAGGCTCATATGTTAAGCTTCTCGCCGTTGCTGTATTCGTATCATTTAGCGATGGCTCAAGCGGCAGCGGGAAAGGGAGTGGCGCCGAACATGGCCGAAATGCAGCGAGCGGCCGAGTTACAAAGACAGTATCTTCTCGACATGATCCCTCCACAAGCGAATCAGCGGCACAATTGGAAAACATGATGTGCTGACACGAATTAGGCGTATTTTCTTTCTTATTTCTTGGTGATGTATATTTATTAGTGACTTTATTGCTGCTACACTGCTGATGCTAAACGCGCATAATGGTGATAATACCTATAAGAAAAAGGACAAGGACGAAAAGGGAAGAGAATTATAGGGAAGTAGCGATAACGATCGTTTATCGGTAATTTTTCACGAATATGGTACAACCTGGATTAGCAGATATACGCAAATGGTTAGGATATGTTACAGTCTACATTATGGAACTACACGAAAAGAAAATAGTATATTATACAATATTTAAAATCGTTTCCCTTTAAGATATTGTCGTTAATGGGATTAGTTAATAGTAATGAAAAATTGTTGGGTCGGTAATGTTTTATTATCAAGTTAGCTTTGATAATATGAAGAATTCCATGCAATATGCTCAAATGTAAAGATCTTTTAATAGTTTTGTGAACTTCTGTTAATTGTCACTTATTGAATATTTAATAATTTAATTTTCCTATGAACTATGTATTGTAATTATAGGAAATAGTACTTCACGTTTTTATATGTCATGGTTTTAAATTTTTTTTATTATATAACTTTTTAAGAATTTTCAGTACTATTAATATGACCAATTTCTTTTTAACATACTGAATTATGCAGAATTGAAAAGAACATGTATATTGTGTTATTAAGCATGGGATAAATGAATATTTTGTTTTTTATATTTTACCATTATCTTTTGTGCACGTCATGGGATCATAGTTGAGAAACATCCCGGTAGGGTATTACAATTTCCCAAATCAATAAATATTAATCTTTTAGTCTATTAATAATAACAGAAAAGAAATACTAATCTAGGCACTTAAAGACTATAGTACTATTAGCAGATACTTCATATTCTAAGTTTTAGAATAACGAAAAGAAAAGGTACAAAATTCTCTGCTCCCTATAAATGTATTGTTATGTACGCTAAAGCTAGTTTCGACTTATGTCATCAGCTAGAATCTGCGACTAATATTACATCAATGTAATATAGTTCTTGCAGTGAATTTAAAACTTTACGAGTGAACTCGGATATATTCTGTTATCAGATATATTTTCACTACATCGTTGTTTTGTTGGACTACCAATGAATGTATTCAATATTACCAGAATTAAACAATTGCCACAATAACAATTAAAAATTTGCACAAATTTTGCTGGAAAAAACGATTCTAATTAGAATACGTTCGATCCAATCAACAAGAATCAAGAGATCAAGGTCTTTTGATCATGTACCAATTAATTTTGCCGTAGTTCCTATACTTTATCATCAATTTTCGTTCACAAAGTTGTTGGTAATTAATCTGTATTTCACGAATCTGTAACATCCGTGAGGGTGCTTGCTGGCATTCCACGTGGCATTTTAGCTTATCATAAAAAAAAATTAATCATAAAATTAATTAACATTATTCAGACAGTTTAAAATCTCAAGTGGTAAGATTTAGACAGATAAAACAGATCGATTACTCTCATTTGCTCACGATAGCTCAGCTTACTGCTACTTGAGAACAAAAAGAGCGGTATACGTTCTAAACTAACAAGTGTCTAACTGGGGAAGAAGCTATAGTATGAACCAATGAACTAAGATTCTCATTGATAATGGCGTAAGACGAAACTAACCCTAAAGTATATACTTTTGTAAGAAGATAAAGATGTATTTTTACATGTATTTTAAATCGGGAACCTGCCAACGCTTTTGTCATCGTCGTGCAGAATTCTGATTGTCGACTTTATCACCAAATTTTGTGGAGCGACCGTTATTTCTAGTTGTGATTGGGGGTGACGCCATGACTTCTACAAGTCGTCAAAACGTGTTGATTGAGTTTATTCTTTGTAGTGTTTATAGTTCTAATCTCTAAATATTTGCGTTGCGTTCATTGCTTTGTTATTACAAACGTATGGATTCAGATACGATGGTCGTCATTAATTATAGGGTCGAAGTAGTGTTGGTTGCCTAATTCATTACAAGTATTTGTTTCCGAAGTAACTTTTTTTAAGGAAGTTCCTAAACTAAGTCAACAAACTGAATTATAATTCAATCAAATGAATTATATTTGACCAGCTGCAATGGACAAAAAAATCCTTTTTTGTATATTATGTTTTATTTGACATCATTGTAAATTCATATAATGTAGTAGATTTAAAAAATATATATTTCATATTGTCTGTTGAACTATAACTATAACTAACTATAGCTGACGAAATAGCTCGTAACATGATATGAAACAACATTATTGGTCTTTATTTAGGTACCTTAACGGCTTCTATTTAATCAAGTTTGTTGACCTCGAATTATTCCAACTAATTCAAACTTGTACAATTTACAACTCATAAGCAACATAGTATGTGGTAATCATAATAATTAGTACGTCTTATTATGTAAAGATCAGTGGGTCATTTTTGGTAAAGTGCATATATGTTTTATGTAAATATGAAAATATAAACCTCGTGGCGAGTAGTTCCTGGGATTATTACAGAAAAAAAATACAAATAATCGTTATTACTGCCAGTACTTTCATGCTGGGAAGTCACAAATAAAAATTTAAAAAAAGCTAAATGAATAATACTTTTATTGATTACTAAGTTGTATACACGTGCATTACGTCCTTTCATTATTTTTTTTGTTCTTGTATTTCCTTGCCCTAATCTCCAAAATATAAGATGGGTCATCATCATAAAAGGGGTTCTGTTAAATATAAAATGAGTTGTTACTCCTGCATCTAATATAGACTGTTGTACTTATCGTTTTAAATCATGTCAATATATTAAACATATAGCTTCTTTATAAAATTTTCGTCCATTTCAATAGGAGTACATTGTACTACCATATGGATTTTATTAGAAAAGTTTTACCTGTGAGTTATATTTGCCTACGTACTTTAAGAATAAATTCAATCATATACTCATTAATATGTGACGACCACTTAATCGTCAAAATAAATTAGTCCCTCCAACCACCCAAACATTTGGGGGTTTATATAGACCTTGTTATGGATCAACAATGCAGAAATATTACGGATCAATAAATCATAGGTGTTGCTAGAGGCTTCAAATGAATTTAATCGGTCGGGACTTCTAGGTCTGATGTAAAGGGCGGCCATCGTCCTGATGTAAATTATTCGGATGTTTGAAAATCTTTATAGATTCAGGAATTTTCCTACTATCTCCTTACAATTAGTAAGGCTTCCGGGACAAGATCTGAATAGAAATATTTGGATTTAGTCAGTTTCCAATTAGTGCTCAGTCAACGCGGTCTCGGTTTGACCGATATAAACGCTATCGAGCAAATATGGAATAAACACCAAGGACTTCCAACTGATTAAACCTCCTAGCAACTGCCCGCAGTTCCCATAACAAGCACTATGTGAACCCCTCCAGAACGAATAGTCTCCAATCAGTATGCAATACTCTGGAGATATCTCATCAGAGTGAGGACCAAGCATCGGTAGGAACTACGGCAACGACGCGGTTCCAATTCGTAAACTAGGAGTATAGTATGTAAATTATTCTTTTCATGTGCCGATATCTTTTTGATTTTTAATGATAGCGTCATATATCCAATTTTATCCGGGAGAAGATGACCAACAAATGAAAAACTCAAAATCAATAGTTTTCGTCAGAAGCCTCGTTTCTTCACATATAATCAATTATAAAGCTATAATGATTTGCAAATTATATAATTTCGATGATTCCAAATTCCCTTACTTACTATGTTGTATTTTAAATGTGCTTAAAACTTAATTAACCAGAAGAAAGATTATGCGCCACTTCAACCGTGTTATATAGCACGTCCCTGTACCAATATAAGATTTCGAGTAATGTTCACAAGTTCACGAAAATCCTAGACCTCTGAAATTGTAGTATTAACCCTAAAGAACTACGTATAAGCAAATTTAACTCTACGTTGATCTCATGATAGCACAGCAAAGCAATACTTCAATCCGTTTGTTTTAATAAATACTGAAATGTACTTTCAGCATAATAAATAATTGAGATGATTAAATATCATCCATCAAGTATTAGAGCATGACTTGTTACTTCTTTTTATTGTTAAATTACCACAATGAATGTAATAAATACATTATTTCCATTGTTTCATGATACACACAGAAAATTAAATGGGAAAAAATCCAGTTTTGATTAATTTTCTGGAATCTTACTGCTATAAATCTGTATGAACAAAATACATACGATATACTTAGTAAAAGAAAGTGTTTTTTACGTATTGTATATGTAGAAAGGCATATTATTATATATATTTGAAGTGTAAATATGTGGTTTTTACAATTGTGTACGATACGAAATGGAATATGTTTAGAATGGTGCGTAAGAATAATGTTTTTAAGTTATTTCCTTCGTTCCTAACGCTATTTTCATTTATTAGTGTTATAATTTTTAGTGACGAGGGACAGTTATTAACTATTGTACAATTGAACGTGAACTGTAAATTAAATGCAGCTTTTCAAAGTGTTTTAGAATTACTTCTTTTTTTATTGTGTACAAACTGTTGTCATCTTGACCACGAGTGAAATTTTCTTTCCTTTCTTGTTTAGACATATTGTCTTACCTGTGTAAAATAATTTATATAGCTAAACAAAATACACTTGTACAAATTCGCTTTACGTTCTTATTTTTCTCTTGTTTTAGTGTATTATACAGTAGTTACATGTGTCTGTGTATTTGTGGCCATTTTTTTTTCCTATTTTGTAGGTCAGTGTTACCATGTGTTCCAAAAGTAACTGTTGTAAAACATAAGTCCAGGTTTCTCCAAAAATTTATTGATACAGTAAAATAAATAAATTCCAATTAAACAGTGTTAGATTTAACAATTACGTTTACAGCGAGGTAACGCTGATTTATTAAAAAAAAAAATCCATTTTTAGTAAATTTTACTATTAGTACCTACCTGTTGTAAATATATGGAAATGACGACAAGGCTCAATTTAATGTACGTTAACGTATAGTTTTCGAGAAACCCTGTTACATGCACTAAACATAACTAAATTTGAATGAAAAGATTCATGTTATTTTTCCCGAATTTATTTTTATCAGCAATAATGTACACTGAACCAAATGGAATTGCACATCCTCGAATGGAGTTAAGTTATTTGTAAAAATACAGCAAATCGCATACATAGAACTTTCTATGGGCGTCTTAGATTATATACAACTAAATTTTCTAGACTTGTGGCTGCGCCGCCACTTTGTAAATGGAATTATCAAAACAGTATTTACATATAGAACTCGTTTGTTTTGATTTTCAAAAGTTTATTTTAATTTAGCCGTTTGAAATAATGGTGATTTTTAGTTTGCAACATAACTGTGGCTGTGTACAGCGCTTCGATTCCATTCATGGTACTGTCCAGCGGAAATGCGGTAGTGAATCAAAACGTTGTAATTAACGTTTCAAATTACGTTTTTACATGTAAGCCATGTAATACATTTGTTTTGTTCCAGGTAATAATAATTCTCATAATAATCTTGTCTTTTAAAATATGAAGATTTGTATTGATTTTACAGTATTAGTTGGTTCAAATTGCATATATAAGTACAAGCAAAATCAGCTTGAGATAAATATGTGAATTAAAGATCACAATTACGCAGTTTATGAACACTACACTAAAAACAAATATTAAACGCACGACTAAAAGATAATACCCAATTCGAAATGTAAATGAACAATGATTGGTGACTCCGTTTACAAAATGGCGATTTCCTGCATGCATCGTTAAAATAATTTTGCTTTCGCCCTTTAATTCACGTCTATACTAGGATAAACAGAAAAATCCGCGGTCAATTCCACATTGCGCATATTCCCTAACTGCGATATATCGTGTAAAATATTTTAAATTAATTTAAGCAACCATTGTCTAATATACTCGTGCCGATATTTTAAGAAACACTATATCTACGTTAAAATGTAACATAAATTTCTTTTTCTTTTCAAAAACGTTATGTGAAACGAATTAAATATTAAGCAAAGTTTTTTGTTGCAAGTTGTAATCATATATTTTAAATTCTAATTTTACATATATGTATATATGTCTCTTTTGAACTACCGCAAAATTAAGTTAATAAAGAAAGCTAAGTAATTAAATGTTTAAATAAACGTTTACAAAACAACGCAGGCATGCATTGCCATCGTAAACACAACGAAGTGTAACGTAAAAAAAATGAAGTTCTGTGAAAGTTGGGGACGATCGGCAGGGATATTTTTTATTCCGTTAACGCATAAAATTTGTTTGGTATAATTTCACCAAACCAATTAAATTGTTGATAACGTTTTTAATTTTTAGAAAATGTATCAAAAGTTGTATTTTTATGAGTAGATAATTTAGATTAGCTCCTCCATGTATCAAACGATGTATATGTTGTTCCATTTGGTGTAATACTTTGAAGCAGCCCATATAAAAATATATACGTGTATTATTATATTGAGTAGCATTTCATGGAGAGTGAAAGAAACTTAAAATAAATTATGGCAATTCCAGATCATGAACAAATTTAATAATAATTTAGATTAACATATACATGGACAACCCGAAACACATTTAATCTGGTCAGAAATTCATTTTTGGCACTGGTCATCGTAAAAGTAAGAACACGCTATTCCTGCACACGCTGGTAATCTTTTACAGTATTTTGGGTCCAAGTTTCCCTTATTTCCATATTGGTTATAAGAAACGATAGTTCCTTATATTATGAAATAATAAATGGAAATATTCAACAGGACTGCGACGTAAGCCTGTTCTTCCTTCAAACATTCAACAATTGTAACAAAAATAAGTCGTTTTAAAAAATTTAAAAAAAAGCCCAAAGTAGAAGTATGTCTCGCAATACTAAATATCGCAGTGTTTGGCCTTTACTTGACGGCAATTGCTTTTCGATATGTATCTTGTTTTATAGTTTTTTGAGCCGACATTATTCAAGAAATGTCTACTCAAAATCTATTGGAGACATCATACAAAATGCTTGAAATTGTACATTTTCTGTTGTTAAATTCATTATTAAATCTCTCCCATTCTATCTACTTCCGTCACCTACCGTTACACATTAATTTCAATTATGATATAATGATTTTTTTAACTAACTTCGTCTTATAATTTTCTGCCATGCCAAAAAAAGGCCGGTACTGGTTTTAGGCTGTTTTTGTACGTATAAATTAGAATCAGTACGTGTTGTCCATACCTGATTTAGCGAGTTTAGTTTGTTATCGGAATTTGATGACGAATGCTGACACATCGTTTCCCATTTAACGCAAACAAAAACACGCAAATAAATTGCTAACGGCTTGTTTGAAATCGGCAATTTCTGCAAACCTCACACCTGAGGTATAAATGGCATACGTTATTGATTCTGGAATTGGTTGTAATTGCTTTTTAAAATATTCGGTTGATATTTACGTAGCTTAACAATGCTCAACAAAAAAGAAGTTATTGAAGCATTCGACACTTTTTAAGATAACTGAACCATTTATTATGAAAACAAATTGTTGGCGCCCAATAGAGTTTACAGAACGTAAGAAGGATGAAATAACTTAATAGATTTAATCGATTAAATGTAATTTGGTGAAGGAGTGATGGAGGGCAATTGTCAACTCTAATTGCTTCCCGGCAATGAGAAACGAAAGCGAAATTGTTTCGTAGATTAAAGGACAAAATTGAACTATGGATGACATGAATTTATTTATCAACATTCAGTTGATAGTTCCAGCAATAAACGATCTATTGTCCAGTTACGTAACGCACGCGAATGTATCCTTTATTACCGGAATTACCAACTTTACCAGAATAATTTTATCAATATTCATTCTCTACTAAAATGCACTCTATTTTAAAAATATTTTCGCGGGCACCGCATTTATTGCAAAGATATTTTTTAAGAATGGTAACGTAGAAAATACATATTGGATCACTATTGATCGGATGGATAAAAATATTGATTTTTTTTTAACTGAAATCTTTTCATTCAAAATACAATCAATATGATACAATAATTATACATACTATACAATAAATAATTAATACAATTCTACGCAAATAAATAATCTGTTACGTTTTTGTCTGTTTTAAGAAATATTCCCCGCGTTTGCGGGATCCATTTTTATCAACTATTATTACTATACAACAACTATCCTCTACTATTAAAGGAAGTTTTAAAATGAAACAAAAATATTCTCTAATACATACCTATACTTATACATATATTAAGCACAAACGCAATACACAATATTTGTAGTTATAACATGTTTCATCGTTATTATTGGTATTTATAATATCAATTCGATTGGTTCTCCTCCTTTCTCATCATCAGATCCCTTCTAGCGAAGTTCCGCATGTGAATTTCTCGAATCCTTATTTCACAGTCAATCGATCCTAGAATTGATTTCTTAGTGTTCAATATATATTTAGAGCTTTTTTCAATACGAGTTATTAATGATTAATCTTTAATGTTAAGGAGAAATTTGTAGTCAAACTGTTCAATTATATATCTTTCCCAATATTTATAAAGGATATAATAATTTTTCAAAGTCGGCTGTGGTATCAATTGATTAATTATTAAAAATAAAACAAAAAAAAAGTAGAGTTCGAAACTTACTTTTGTGCCCCTATTATCGTTTCCCCTATGATCCAATCCATCCCCTTCGACCCACTTTTAAGTGTTCTTTCTGTACAACAACAAACCATTGGATACTGAAAAGGTATTTAGACGTTTTAGTTGATTATCGCTAGTTATTTATAAACTCTAATAGTGTTTGTAAATAATGTTTTTAGTAATTTATTCGCAAACTAAACACCTTTCTCAGTAAATAAAAGCATTATGTATGTAATAGTGACAATTGTTTCAATAAGCAGGACCGATTAGTAAATGTTTAAATAAAATGTAAAAAAAAAAACATTCTATTTTATAACATTAATTGTATTATTTCGACATGATATGTTTTTAAATAAAATGGCTCATAAGTTTTTCTTGTGTCTTATTTCTTTTATCTTATTAGAAATAATTGTTAAATTTTCTTGTGATATCTATTTATATATATTTATCTATTTATAAAGCTTGCTGATAGTTAATGCAAGGATATCAGGTAGATAATATAACTTCCAGATATTTTACTATGTTTAACAAGAAGCGTTTCAAAGCTAAAAAAAGCGTGAAAATTATCTGTACGGTTGCGGTGCCCTCAATTTTCAGTTTGTTTTGAACATGACTGTATATGGAAAATTTTCTACGTTGTAGTTTCAACAGGATAACATTATAATTGCAAATTAACCTTACGAAACTAAACTTAAATTTGTTAAAACAATTCTTATTGCGAAGAATAGTTTACTACTGTTTTGAATACTGAAAGCTCGAATCGCCACATCAAATTTTGAACCATATCAATAAAATTTATTATCTTAAAGGAGAATTAATGAAATTATCTGAAGGTTGTAATGTAAGTATCTTTTTTTAATTTAGATCCGTAAGTAATTTGCTTAGCAAATTTCAATAATTTACGAAAAAAATATTTTCAATAATCTATTAATAAATACAAAGTTACTACATAGCGGATATATTTCTGTAGTTTGAGAAATACTTGGCTTAAGGAAAATTAATATGATGCTGGTTTATTTTGGCGAGGTTCCAGACCACGGCAAAAATAAGATTTTTGAGAAAAACGCGTTCAGAATTTTCTACGGTTTATTGTTACTATCAAAAACGGTGAAAGATAATCAATCTTTTTACACTGGTACCCTTTTTTGGGGCACCGTTACATATACAACGTCTTTAAGTGTTCAAGATGGTGTATTTATGTTTTTTTTTTTTCTAACATTTATAGAAAATAAATTTGATATGAAAATAAATATTTCATTCTTCCAATTAAAGTAAACCGCCTGAATAATAAACATAATAATTTTCAGGGAAATTAGGGATATGAATTAAAAAAATGCCTATAATCCTAACAATTATTTATGTAGATTTAAAGAATGCGTGGGTGCATTTATTTTCAATGTATTTAAATGTGATAAAGGTAACCGCGATAAGGTTTTACTGCTAATTAAATAAATATGTATTTATACCGGGGAGATTTAAATTATATTTTTTTATTAATGTTCTGTTAACAATAATAATCGGAAAGAAATACTTTGTTACATTATTTTTATTGAAAGCACGCTTAAATCCTTATTTATTGTTCAGCAAAACCCCCTATTTATTGGAGCTTTTATTTAAAATAATTATAATTTGCGGATGCAAAATTTCGAAATTAAATTGAATTAGGTAAGTATAATATTCAACAATAAATTAAAATATAAAAAGGGGAAATATTTTTTTGCTCGAACAGTCTAACAGCTTGATTTTTAATAACATATCTCAGTTATAATAAATTAATTAAATGAGAATATCTCATCGATGATTGTTAACGTTTCTAGTGGGTGATCGATTTTCAAAGTGGATGCGACCCCACACTTCGGGGGTTAATCGATAAAGATTGGGGAACCGAAAGTATTAAGATTAACAATGATCAAATTGCTTCCTAACACCGCATCATAATAATAAACGTTTTCAAAACCATAAGCCCGGCATAAAACGACGTTTTATGCCGGGCTATTTTTTTTTTTATTGTGCCAAAATAATTTGAAATAAAATTTGTTGCTGTTATTCTTTCTACTTTAGTTTAAAAATAAACTAAATAATAAAGGGTCACCCTCTATAAGTCCTCGCGTATTTCGAATAGTTTGGCACGTATCTGTAGATAGTATTTTTACGATTTGTCGTCTCAAAACCGTATGACTAACGTCAAATAGAGTGATCAAATATAAACAATTTAGCATATAAGCAAATGTAAATATTTAAACAGTCCTCCTCTTGCAGGAAGTACAATCTCAACCGAACCAAATCCAACCGTTACAGATATCAAATAGTGTGATACTTTAAGATATCTAATGCGAGGCCGAAACCGGTTTATTCTTGATTTAATCCACACTTAAAGAATTTGTTTGCGTACGGATTATGTAATCGCGTCACCGTGTTCTGTGATCCGCGTTGTACGTTAAGAAACAAGCCCCTGTATATACCAGTTTAGTACATTTTTCGCATACTCCAAGAATAGTGTTTTTATCAAAAAAGATATGTGATCCGTTTATTATATAGTGTAACGGACGACCGCGTTCGTTTTTTTTTTATCGAACGATTTGATAACATACATGCGTCAAAAGCCGATAGAGGAAAGATGGATTTATTAATTTCGAAACAGGCGACGTAGGAAATCGCCAGAATTCGAAGAATGTAAGGTTAGGAGTGGTGTTTTTTTTTTCCTTGGTATGGAATACCCTATGCAAGAGTTCGATACCGGCGATGAAACAGAATTTTTACTGGGAAATTCCGTAAACCATGACATGGAAACGTATACAGTAGCCATAAAAAATAGAAGAACGAAAAGGCGAAACTTTTTTAGATTATTATGTAGGTAAGGGATAGCACAGGTAATTTCTTATTCAACCGTTGGCAGTGTTGTTTTCGAAAATATTTAGTGATACGTGTGACAGATCCTTTCAACCAAATTATGTTTATTTGATGAAAAGAACAAAGTATTTACACAAATCTATTAAATATCGTGATATTCGTATAAAATTTTTGGATTCAATTGGAACATTATTTATTATTGTTCTTTGTCATATACCTACCTACAAGGACAGTAATGGAGAATGTTGAGTCACAAAGTAATCTTTCCAAGCCCACCTCCAAGGAAGACATACCGTTAATTACCAAGTCTAATAAAGATCCGTTTATATTTAGGTAAACTCCATGCAATTTGTTTATATTTTTGCTTCGGATAAAGTAATAATAGTGGTATTTACCCCATTTTTATTATTGACAGTTGCTGGTGTTTATTGTGGAGAAGATGCTGTGGCCCAAGGGAGTTAAGATCCCGTACAATACATTTAGGAAAACCAACGTATGGTCAATATCCAGCAAACGCAATCCGAAATCAAAAATACAATATAATAACGTTCTTACCTTTGGTTCTCTTCCAACAGTTCAAATTCTTTTTGAACCTCTATTTTCTTATAATGGCGACAAGTCAATTCGTGCCTGATATAAGGATTGGTTATTTATACACTTACTGGGGACCATTGGTAAGTACTTGTACTTATGTTAATCATTGTTTTGTACTCATTTCGAAAGTAGTTATGTTTAAGTAAAGCATTATATATTAGTCCCAATCATTATCTTTCACAAATACGTTGGAGATATAAGCTACTTAATACTAGCGTATTAATATTTAAGGATAAGCAGTAAATAGTAGTCTATTTGTGCTAGGCCCTTTTAGTACGTGAATTTTTAGATCACCTTGAAATACGATTCCAAAAGGAAATAACTTGGAAAGAAAATTGAATCTCTGTGTATATATTAAATAAAATAAGTTAATAAATGCTCACCTAATTTGTAAGCGAAAGATAATTTTTTGTGTGAGATAATATTTAGAGACAAGTTTAGTACAACGTAAAACTTATGATTTAATCTTAGAGCAGGGCATACTATATTTTATAAGAAAGAGCGCGCCAAAATTAGTGGGCGCCATAGTTTACGATAGGTGAGGGATATGCTTTTTTAATATAATAAAATAAGTAAATAATTGAATTAAATACAGTCCCATTCCTTAAAATTATATGAAAAATATACATTCAAAATGCTGTTTAATATAATACATGAAATATTAAAAATATAGAACAAAAAAAAAATATTCGAAACGTATCAGATAAACTTGGCTGGTACACCTTGCAGACATGAAGATTGCAAACTCCAAGCAAAGAAATGAATTTTTTTTAGAAATAATTGGCTTTTCTGTTAAATAAAAATTGAAGTAGGGCGAATCTATGAATGGTGACAATCGCCATGGTCAACTTGTAGAATATAGCTGAAACTAATAAAATTTAAAAGACCAATCGGCATTTTCGTAAATATTTATTAGAACAAAAAAAATTGTATCGTGCGAAGCGGGAACTGAATTTCCTGCCATAATTTTATATTTTGCCTTAAGATTGCTAAGAAAGGAATTATCTTCCATTTACAGGTAATTATCAAAAGTTGTCCAGTAAACGTGTATGTTTGCGTAATAATAACTTAATTCCCCAACTTTGGAAACATTCATTGTTATATCATGTAATTTATTAAATAAATTATTGTGACTAGCCCTTTCGGCGCGACGATATTTCAGCCGCGATTTATAATGCGTGATAGGTAGTCTTATCTAAGGTCGCTGCATAAAATAACAAATTTGATAGCAACTCTCGAAAGTCTAGTAATGTAATCACTATAGAAAAATGCTACTTTTTCTCTATAATACATATATAAGAATTACATAGTTATTGGATAGCAGACTATTCAAAAAAAGTAGAAAATTTTGATTATTCTACATTAATGTATTTATAATATAATTAACTGATAATCGACTAAAATTATAAAAATGTTGACCACCTTTTATTAAAATTTAATCGGTTATTTATAGCCTGCGATTAAAGAATTAACTGCTGATTATTCACTTTTTTTTGCAATTTCTCATGGCTCATAAACTTTTTTTTTATTCTAGTGTTTCGTATTATTTGTTACGATATGCCGAGAGGCAATAGATGATTTAAGACGGCACAAAAGGGATCAGGAAGTCAATAGTCAAAAGTGCAAGAGGTTAATTCCTACTGACGCCAACTACGAAATAGTTGCCGCGTCTAAACTTAAGGTAATTAAGGAAGAGACTCTGTTGTTTTAATTAGTTATCGCTTGTGTTTTGAAGTAATATGCATAGTATTATTGCTTTTGTATCTTCGAAAACAGTTATAGTTAGATTAATTCTACATGCAATTGGACTAATTGTTTACAATTATTACATTGTTGCAATGACAAATTGCCTTTATTTTATATGTGACTAATTCGCGTGCCGTGCACCCTGAGCATTACACTAATTTAACCATTCGTTAACATACAGAATGTGATAGTGGGAAGTGCGATGTACAATGTGAAGAAATATCGCGTCGTTTCAAATGCTATTGAATGTTATTGGCTGGGAAAAGTGGTTTTTAAAAGGGGGTTGCAACAACATCATATTAAACTGTTTAGATTTAATTTTAATTGTGATTTTTTGTTTATCTTCGCAATGATCATCGATACAATAATACTATGCATTTGTACAGTTCATTCTAGATTTTAAGGACAACAAAACAGTGTATCACCTGAAAACGAAGAATTGATCCAAATCACATATTTAGTTCTTTTCGTTCCCTTTCTTCAGGTTGGTGATTTAATTATAGTCGATAAAGATGAAAGAGTGCCTGCCGATTTAATTCTCCTACGAACCTCCGATCGTAGTGGTTCGGTATTCGTGCGAACAGACCAACTAGATGGGGAGACTGACTGGAAATTACGACTTGCCGTGCCGACAACTCAAAAGTTGGCTCACGATAAAGACCTCTTCAATATCAGCGCAACCATATATGCCGAGAAGCCGCAGAAGGACATTCATTCGTTTATCGGTACATTTACTGGGGTAATACTATCTACTTAAACGAGTTTAAAGTTTACGTTACAATTACACTTTCTTCTCACAGCACAATGCGGCTAATACTGACGAGAGTCTGGACTTGCGAAATACGTTGTGGTCTAACTGCATTATAGCTTCTGGACAAGCGTTAGGTCTGGTTATTTATACTGGTAAGTAACAACAATGAATCAAATTGAATTCAGGTAATGTATATTAAAAAAATCGATGAGTTCGGCAAATTCTACAATTGAAACAACGTATTGTTTCGTGATTGTTATATATTATCACCGCAATCTAGCAAATTTATAAAATGGTTATAATTTGGTTGGCTTCCTGTAGTTTTAAGAGCGTTCAGAAGACGCAACTGTTGTGGAACTCTTGAGTGAATAAGAATGAAAATCCAGGGTCACCTATTCCTTCTGGTTATTCGCTTAACTTCTGTTAACAGTTTTCAATGCTTCCACTATTTTCACGCAAAAAAAGACTGGTTTCCTATAAATAATGAAAAATGAAATACCTATTGTAGGACATTATTAATTTTAGAAAAATGCTTCAGTATAAAACCATATTTTTCTTTTTGGAGAAAATATTTACAAAACAAAGTTTGTAATTTTAATTAATTGCGATGGTAGTTTAAAAAGATTTCAATCTAACAAAGAAACAAGTCCGCCAATAGTATACAGCTGCTAATAGTATACACCCAGAGCACGCATGTGCTTCTCTAGTTCAGCAGTCCAAGAACTGCTATGGGATTGGGTTACGGATATGTGCCCGCTTTCGGTCGCTGTTTTCCAGTCGACAGGCGCGTGTATCTCCTTGCACTGGATTGTGCCAAGGGATACACCTATCTTGTTGTTCTTGAAGAAGGGTGATATAAGTTGAGAGGCAAATAACGATATGAGATAAAGATACGTTTGGAACATCGTTGATGAAGCCGAGTAGACAGAAACATGTTTTTTGGTTGGCATTTGCTCTTCTTACATTGCTTTTGCTATGGGTGATTCCACTAATCCAATACTATGAGTAGGTGTATTAACAACCTTATTTCGGTTATTATTTCTTCCCATTTTTTTGATGTGTTTATAAAAAGATGTAGAGTAAAAGACTTATCTACAACAGTACTTGTACCGTAATTCTACAAATTTCCGATATTAATGTTTAAAATTGCATTTAGGACCGGAAACTAGATCTGTTATGAACAATTCTCAACCACGCTCTAAAGTGGGCCTACTTGATATGGAACTGAATACATTGACCAAACTTCTGTTCGTGGCCGTCGTTGGTTTAGCTATATTAATGATGGCGTTGAAGGGATTTGGCGGACCATGGTACAGATATATGTTTAGATTTATCCTTCTGTTTTCTTACATTATTCCTATTAGGTAAGTGCATTTATTGTTTTAGAATTATGTAACTATTTACATTGCCTTAAACCTTTCATTGCAGCTTAAGAGTAAACCTAGACATGGGGAAATCATATTATTCCTGGTCAATAAGCAAAGATCCTGCGATGAAAGGCACAACAGTACGTTGCACAACAATTCCCGAAGAGCTTGGGAGAATATCTTACCTTCTCAGTGACAAAACTGGTACCCTGACGCAAAACTCCATGGTTTTAAAGAAATTGCATCTAGGATTTACGTGTTACACCCAAGATGGATTTTCTGACGTAATAATTGTTATTATGTTCCTAATTTTATCAACTATAATTTTTTTTTTATACATTCGTAGCTATCTGCTGTCTTAAAATTGGCATTTTCTGCAAATGGTTTAGAATTAAAGCCTACCTGTAGTAAATTCAGACGATCCGACAATACTAGAATTGTAGATGCCGTTCAAGCATTAGCTTTGTGCCACAATGTCACGCCTGTTTACGACAGCAATGAAAATAGCGAAACAAGTAGGTAGAGATGTAAAAAATAAATATAGCTTCACTACAATTCTATGCGAAAATCAGGTTCTATTGCCTCGGAAACCGAAGCCGATCAGCACCTTCAAGCGTCGTCTCCTTCAGAAGATCCTGTATCGTACCAAGCATCCAGTCCGGATGAAGTTGCTCTAGTACAATGGACTCAAGAAGTTGGTTTAACACTCGGCCGGCGGGATCTACATTCAATGCAATTAAGAGCTGCCAATGGTAGAATGTACAACTACAACATTTTACAAGTATTTCCTTTTACTAGCGAAACCAAGAGAATGGGTATCATCGTGAAAGATCTTCAAAGTGGCGAAATTATTTTCTATCTAAAAGGTGCTGATGTTGTAATGTCATCAATTGTTCAATACACGGATTGGCTGGATGAAGAAGTCGGAAATATGGCACGAGAAGGACTGAGAACGCTTGTAGTTGCTAGAAAAATCTTAACCGAGGAACAATACACCGACTTTGAGGTTTGTTCACCAAATTATGAACACCATGACATTCCTAATGCCGTCTATTTTACACAGAATAGGTATAAAGCTGCTACAATGTGTGTTACTGATCGAGCAGCACGGTTAGCCCAAGTCGTAGAATCTTTAGAAAGAGAAATGGAATTGCTTTGCGTTACGGGAGTCGAAGATAAGCTGCAAGATAACGTTAGACCAACCCTCGAGGTCTTACGAAACGCAGGAATCAAGATATGGATGTTGACCGGTGATAAATTAGAAACCGCCACTTGTATCGCGAAAAGTTCAAGGCTGGTGTCGAAAACACAAAGCTTGCATATTTTAAAGAAAGTATTGACCAGAACTGATGCCCATTTAGAGTTGAATAATTTTAGAAGACGAACCGACTGCGCTTTAGTAATAAGCGGGGAAAGTTTAGAAGTCTGCCTTTCGTATTACGAACCGGAATTCATGGAATTGGCGTGTGCAGCACCCGCCGTAGTGTGTTGCAGATGTTCACCAACCCAGAAAGCGCAAGTGGTAAGTTAGTTTTTCAAAAACTGCTCTATTTGAATAACTTATTACACAGAGTTCGGCAAAAATAACGCATTAGATTAACCGAACTCTGTATATTGGTATGGGTTTGGCTCCTTTATTATTCTTTAGAATAACCTATTCTATGGCTACAATACATTCAAATTATTTTAGTCAAGCACATTTTTATTACTCGATTTATTTTATTTATTTATTTTCGCATTCTAGGTTCAATTAATACAAAAGTATACCGGAAAAAGAACGGCGGCTGTAGGTGATGGTGGTAACGACGTTAGTATGATTCAACAAGCTGATGCTGGTATCGGAGTCGAAGGTAAAGAAGGACGACAAGCTAGTTTGGCTGGTGATTTTAGTATACCGCAGTTCTCGCATTTGGCCCGCCTCTTATTAGTACACGGTAGAAGATCCTACGAACGTTCAGCCTCTCTTGCTTTATTTGTCATTCATCGCGGTCTAATTATATCTATAATGCAAGCTGTATTCAGTAGTGTATTCTATTTGAGTTCTGTAGCTTTATACCAAGGATTTTTGATGGTTGGATACGCAACCGTTTATACAATGTTCCCGGTAAGTTCACTTCACCTTTTTTAACTACCTGCATTAAAACTGGAAGCGTGTTTCCCAGAAATTCATACAGTATAACTTGTACTAACGATATTTTTATATTGTAGGTTTTCAGTTTAGTTTTGGATCAAGATGTAGATGCCGAGACAGCTTTAACCTATCCAGAACTGTATAAAGAACTGGCGAAAGGCAGAAGTTTATCGTTTAAGACGTTCTTTATATGGGTGCTGATTTCCATTTATCAAGGTGAGTCTATAATGTAAAGAAACTAGTATTCATGTAAAAATATCATCGGTCACGTTAAATAAAAATGATATGCTGTATTTTAATGTTGATCTGTCCAAATAGTAGGCCGACCGGCGTCAAAGCAGCACATTATCGGCCAACGTCCTGGCCATAGTGTTTTAAAATGTCCACGTACATTTTAATTTCGTTAGATTAGGTAGATTTCTGATTTCTGTTTGAATAAGACTTATATTTAAAACATGATAATATGTACTGTTAAACATCTTTGTTACAAATCCTAACAATTTTTTTTTGTTCTTAGGCGGTGTTATAATGTATGGCGCTTTATTACTTTTTGAAGATGAGTTTATACACATCGTGGCAATCAGCTTTAGTTCGTTAATACTAACAGAACTAATCATGGTGGCCTTAAATATTAGAACTTGGCACCGACTTATGATATTAGCCGAAGTATTCTCTTTTGCCCTGTACGTATTATCCTTGGTGGTCCTGCACGACTACTTCGGTAAGTATAACCCATATCTCACCAGAGAGATAAATACCCCCGTTGCGATTCAGAATAGTACTTTTACTTTCTATTTCCAGATTCCGAATTTATTAGAACTAATGACTTTTTATGGAAAGTATTGGTAATAACTCTTATCTCTTGTCTGCCTCTTTACGTACTAAAAATATTAAGAAAGAAATTCTCACCGCCAAGTTACAGTAAGTTATCGTGAATGGAAGGAATGAGTAAGAATTATTTGAAAGTCACACAAAAATATTCTCACACTTATTTATTACTAATTACGTGATATACATACACTAGGAATATAATAACTTATAACATAGATCGTGATGATAACATTGCATTTATTTACACTGTTGTGATTATCAATCGAAACATTTTTTATTTCCGCTTACGTAAACGAGCAGCGGAAGTGAAAAACCTTTTATAAGATTATTATTAAAAAAGTTACGAAGAAAAACTAAAGCAAAACACGATAGATTGCGTAAATTACGTAGTAATTTTTAGGTTGGTGTTTTACTGATTTTATAAGATTTTAATAAAATCTGTACATTTTATTTAGCTTTTTTTAAGGGAAACGTTTACAGCAAAGTCATAGTGTAACCCTTAAAGGTAAGCCTCCCATGTTTTTATAATGAATTTGTGTCAATTAAAACATTATTTTTTATACATTATACGCTGTATTTGTAAAAATGATGCGTAATAAATGTCGCTAAATTAAAAAAAAATATGGAAACCAAGCTAATATGGAACCTAAAATTGTAAATTTGGCCCTATTCCTTTTCAACTCAAAAGTTTTCCAAACCCCGAATAAGAAAAAAAATAGTGCTACGCAGGGTGATACATCTCCGTCAATAACTCTGGAAGGCGTAATTTAAGGCAATAGTACCTTGTTATATTTTGTCTAAGAATTTAAGGAGGCAATAATATACAGCGTGTCCCACTTAAAACAAATATATAACTTTGGATAATTATGTATATGTATCTAGTAGTAGTAGAACTAAGCGTGTTAGCCGTTTTCAAGAATCTCAACCTGCAAAGGCTTTTAGAGTTCGCGGAGATGACTTACTCTGCATATAACTCGGTCTTTTTCTCAATAAACTGGTTTTATTTATTTATTTTGTTGATAGCAGTATTACGTCTTCTTTTATTGCTTTTTTGAAAATATCTAAATGTAAGTTTTCAAGAAGCATTAATTACTGTCGGCCTTTCAGAAGTCATTTCAGGATATGTTTTAAGTAGCGAAAGGATGTAGTAGCCGAAGCTACCCGTTGGCAAGGATTGCCGCCCCTTCTACTCCCACTTCTTTTTAAATAGTAATCTTACGATACAGAATTAAAAAATTGCTTGTTCTCATCAAATTCTCGTTTTATTGAATATTATTTGAATTACGGAAATAAACAATGTAAAATGCATATTTAGGATACCTGACCGCCTACAAGTTATAGCTCTCAATAATATTATGGCTTCGATTCTACTAGCCCCATCTCGTCTGCATCTTGATAAATAGATGCAATGAAAATGATCTTTTTGTTCTATATTAATTAGTTCGGCTATTACATATTCACTTTAAATGTTAACAAGATTTCCAATTTCGTCGGCGTGAACAGAAATTAATTAATAGTACAAGCTTTTTCGAGTTACAAATTATATAGAGGATAGTGACAAGAAAGCCAACAAAGAATATATGCAATCAGCTTCAGTATCTCTATAATACACCTATATTTATATAGAAATCTATACAAGAGGTTATATTGAAATTATTTTATCTAAAATCACATGAATGGTAATTCAGATAACGAGTTGTAAAATTTACGTTGTTAATAACAAATAAGCACTGTCATATCAATAACAACATATATTTTGTGGTCGTATTTCTAATAAAACATAAAACAAAATATTCCGCGCTTAAACTGAAAAAAAATAAAAGAGGTAGTCTTCAGTAAGACTCTTTATTTATTCATAACAGGTGATACAATGAATGTGAATATTTTTAGTATCATAAGTAATACCTGTGTTGTTAATTATTTATTAGAAAATAATATGTATACAATTTCCTAAAAATATATATAGTTATATATGTTTCCTGTTTTATTACCCGATTATTTCAAATTTTCTTCTAATTTGTTTTTGCCTTTTCAAAATGTCTACGTTGCTCCGGTATAAACCAACCATGAAGACACTTAGTTATAGTTCCAGGTGTTTTGAACTCGGCTCTTCCAATTTCCTTCATTGTCTTGGCATCAATAATTAGTAAACCAACCTTATTTGTTTCAACATTTCCCCATAGGAGCGCAGATAACAATATTCCATCATCTTCATCCTAACAACGGTACCGCATGTTGTATTAGATTGCTTTAAAATTCTATCACTATACAACTAAGAGATAAAAGAAATCTATACTTCATTCATCTTAGGCAAGATACGCTTATATTTCACAACGAAATTTATGTTCAATAAAATGAAATATTGGTCGCTGCGTTTTTGTAATGTCGCTTGATATGATACCACTGATACTGGATCATCACCAATCTTTACTAAGTGATGCCTCGAAATTATCAACATAAAAAATATATATTTAAGTGAATGTTTTAGAAAAGAATTAAAGTGCCTTATAGAAGTCAGTCCCATTCAGAAATATATGCATTATAAGTAGAATATATCTGAAATATAAATGTTACCATTTTTTTTCGATTAAATAAACTGCAATAAACGTAATCGTATGTTTGAAATGTTTTTTTGTTAAACATGTTATTAAAATATTAGTCATTAATACTTGAGTTGCTTTTAAAGAAATTGACAAGGGTCGTTGTATAACTTACATCTTACTTTCAAATTATCTGTCATCTTTTAATCAATTTCAATATTGGCAGTGTTGTACATGTACTGTATTCTTAAAGTGAATGTACTATAAAACCAATTGCAAGCGACTGACCAACACATTATAGTTTTGTTATAAAAATAAAGCAAACGCAATTTTAGCAGCTCCTGTAAACAGTGTCATTTTCACAGCTTTAATTTGCATCGGCGTTTAGCGTTTCAAATGCAATAACCTAATGACAGTTCGATATTGGATTTATTTTAATTTTGCAGAAGCGTTGACATCGTCTACCACAATTGACTATTAAAGAACTGAGCATGCATATGGCTAACGCCATCTTCAAGTTGAAGTTAGAAACTATCCAGACTGCTCCCGTATTACAACGTCTATTCGGTCACACGAGTATTTGACTTGGCGACTTTTTAGCGAGTAATATTTAATTATCGCAACGTTTACGACGTTAAGAATATAGAGAGAATACGTAGTAATTTCACCGGTATCCTCTTTGAATATAGATAACTTTAACTGTGGCAGCGCTAAGAGCAAGGACAGGGAGACTCGAGGCTTTATAAGCCACTGACGAAACCGAGAAAGGTGCCAGAATGGCAGAAGTTGATTAAATGGATAATAGCCGGACGACACTACACGTCGTTTTTTTTTAAGATATAATAACATGTATCAATATTGTATGTGTAAGAATAGCTGTATTTTCGAAGCAGGCGCTTTTATGTCGCCTCTTTCAAAAGAAACCTGAAGATACTCGCAACGAACTGTTCTATTTACGTTGTTACTGGAGTACTTCAGGGTTAAGTTGTTGATGCCATTTGCTCTAAAATCGAAAGCAACTACACTTGGTATAAAGCGTGAGAAATCGACATCTATACTAATTTTACTACATTCATTTTTTTTCCTTATGTTTAATAATTGTTGCAGATGGTAGTATCTACTAGCAATTAATTTCAAGCAAGTCAATTACTCAATTACCTGACCGTTTGGATTTGCCACAAAGACTGGTTCACTTGGGTAACAGTTTTCTTCGCACCATGTTTTTGTGTGTTTATTAACAACATCCACTTTGATTAGCTGAAAAAGATTGTGGTTATATTTTAGGAAATGATAATTCATCGTAATAGTGAAGCTAACGTAATAATTCAAAAGGAGTTTGGTAAGGAAGAACTTTGAGTCTATTAATAAATTGAAACTAACATAGCCTCTCTATTTAAATGCACCACGTATGTATATACACATGGTTTCCTTCAAATAACATCAAATGATAAAAAATTGTATTTTATCCATCCATGTAGCAGTTATCTGCTCTTTTCGAAATAGACGTTTGCGAATGTTGAAAATGTTTGCCCTCAGAGGTAAGCTTTAAGCCTATAGAAAACTTAAAATAGTTGCTGGGATCAGATTTGATAAATAGGGCGGAACGTCTATCAACTCACTAAAATGATTGGTTTTAGTAACCTTCTTTTTCTTTAAATACCACCGTTTTTTTCCGCTTTCACCTTGTCAATCTTCTCATGTCTATTCTCACTTAAAATTTTATTTTTAGCAAGAAACGCCTTGTAAACTTGTCTCTCTTCTATAAACAGCTAACGTTAGTCTCGTCCATTATCGATTTTTTAAACAATTTTTACTTGAAAAGATTTACATTGCTTAATTTATAGAAACGATTTCAAATTGTCAAACTTCTTTCAGGACATGTGCACGTTCCCTACAGAACTTGACGATTCATCAGGTAACTATTAATTTGGAAAGATCTTTTATGCCGAATAGAATTATTTGCTATGTGTCTAGCTGCAGTTGAAAATTGAGGACCAATAGGGTGAAGATGGGTCATGTTCTCATTTGGCAGAGATACGTTGAAAATCATCCGAAGAGAGAAATAGAACAAAAATAAAGGATTTCGCTACGTAAATCGTTGCAATATAATACAAAGAGACTAGGTAGTATAGTTACTTGAACGTATCTCAATGCTTGTGGCCGAATAACACCAATGAAGCCCTGATTATACTGATTCTAACATTTTTAATATTTTTCTTTTTAATATTACAATACCTATTATTTCTGTTTTATTTGATTTTGTAACAATCAAGATGATGTACTTTGCAACTATATACAATGAAAATATCATTGAAAATTGTACTTACTGTACCGGGATTATCGGCATCGACGTCGGCGCTAATCGCGTAAAAGAACTGATAACATTTTCCTGAAAACGCAGTATAAAATCAAACAACAATCTGTCTATATCAATTCTGATGATCGTATTACCCAAACTCCTTTCGTAATTAATTCTGGGCGTCTCGCAACCCAAATTGCACAGTCGTTCAGGAACAACGAACACCGTTCCGTCATCCTTCAGATACGCTTTGGCGTTACTGTTCCCAAGCGATATTAAATTCTCGCCAATTTTTGCGTACTTTGTCTTAAGTGGTAACACAAACCTTAACGGTCTGCCCCTGAACATTTTGGCGTAGTCTGGATTCTTATGTAGATTCTGAAACGATATAATCGCCTCTTGAATAAACGGGATTGATAAGTTATTTTCCTTTACCTTCAAAGCTTCCACATACATACATTCCAGCATGGTAGGATCCCTGTAGCAGCATATGTCTATAACGACGTAGTCGTCAATTTCATATTGATTTATTATGTGGAGATAAAAGAACGAATCGGTTAAGAAGTAATGCAAAGGTTTGCCAGTTTTTCGACATAAAATATTAATTTTCGCCTGAAACAGACCGCTAACGTATTCAAATATATAAGCATGGATTTTTTCTTTTACGTTTTCGTTGTGGAACCAGGTGAAAGCTCCAATGAGAGGATCGTTGTAATACTTGCATTTGGCTATACTGGTAATAGATATGCTCAACGGTTGTTCGACAATAATAAAATAGTTTTCAGTAATACCTAACATTTATATATTTAATTTCAATAATAGATAATACTTTAATTAAAATTACCGAAGGTATGCATGTAAGAGGGATGAAAGCGCCATCTAGCAGGAATGCCTGCAACGAAATGCGCTTTTTTGAAAAATGAAGATTCCTCTGCATCTGAAATGATTCCGATTTTTTTTTACGATATTAATTTAATTAGTCATCATTGGAGACGAGAAAGGCGGGTGGAATTATTCCTCTTTCGCAGCGACTAGATAGATTCGTGTCTATTCGCCTCATGAGAATGGATTCGTGTTGCCCCGAGAGTCGGCAAAACACGAGTCAGTCTCAGTCTAGTCTCTGCAAAAAAGTAATAATTTCGTGTGCCTTTGTCCTCTCTAGTCATCGTACCATCGTCGGATTTACTATTTGGGAAACGGATGATATGGTGTCTTGGGCCTGTCAATCCTACCGACATGGCCAAATTGTAAACGGTACCATCGTTCGTAACGTGCGGATGTGACGTATGATTAACTATAGCAACGTAATCGTTAATATAGACTTTTCCTTCGGTAGCTAAAGTGCCCTTGTTTACTTTGTGTATAACGGGAGTTTCTGGAAAGGCGTACAGTTCATCACCGAAAGGATATACTGTTATCATCGCGTTGTCCGACATATTTTCTTTGGTAGTAAATATAGATGCTATCCTGAAATAATGAAAAGTGTAGCAAAAGGAACATTTTTCGAATCTACATTTTTAACAATTTAATCGGTGAGTCGGTGCCGTTGAAAACTAACAGCTCACCTTTAAACATTCCAAGGTACCTAATAATCGAGGTAACTCGACTTACCTTTGGAAAACCCGCTAGTGCATGTAAATTACATCAGAAACTTCGAGAAACTAGCAAATGCTTACATGCGCTAACAGCAAACCCACACATTTTAAATAAAAGAGCGCAATAACATAGGCTCGTCAAATCGCATTAAACTATTTTTTAGCTTCTTATTTGTGAATGTCTTTTTTTTGTTAACGTAAAACTGAAGAGTAGTAATATAAAAAACAAAACTGACTATCGTGAAAAATTAAAAAATTCTAGATTAGGTTTAAAATAACAATTAAACCTTAACATTTTCGAGTGCTTGTTGCATCTTCTACCAAGTATTTTTACCACGGTTCCTTCTGATAGCTTGCAAAACTCTTGACATTGTGTTGATCCACTTCCTCCCATTCTACCTAAAGTTCCACAACAAGTTCACTCAAGTTGTTTGGACGGTGTACACGTGAAGGCTATAAGCTAGCCAGTTCATGACAAAGGTAGGTGAAAGTACTCCCTTTTTGCAGCGACTAGATAGACGCGTGCCTATTCGCCTCATAAGAAAGGGTTCGTGTTGCTTTCTGGTGTCCCCGAGAATCGACAAAACGCGAATCTGTCTAGTCTCTGTAAAAAAAGTAATAGTTTCATCCGCCTTTGCCCTCTCTAGTCATCACCCACCGCCGCTGCTAGGGACTCTACCTGACGAATAGGATGGGCGGCAAATTAATTAGAACTTCAATTCGTGAATTTTTTGTGTAGCGACTGAAATCTGAGACAGCGCATTGTTTTGGTGAAACAAAACTTTCCTTTTCTTCAAATGCGGTCGTATTTGGATACGGTTTAAAAATTGCGGCTTCGTCGTCTTAAATTGAAAAAGAAAAGAAGGAAAAGTTAACAAGAGGAAGTTTATAGAACAAACAATATATACAGTTCTTTAAATTTTGTGGAATCGCTGAAGTTGATAGTTGTACGTAGGATCTTCTCGAATTTAAGGCATTTGTTTCAGCAATTTGTAGGAATTGTGCCGTTAAGAATCGCCCATCCAGTATACGCCTCTGATCTCTTTTTGTTCGATTCGTAAGACTTGTTCACTTCTCCGTTACGATGAAATGGATGCTTTAGATGGTCCTAAAGGAAAAAGTCCTACCCCTTCCATCTATTGAGAAAAGCGTTGCACATCTAAAGGAACATCTCTTAATAATCGTGCTTTCGTAGCGGGCTACTCCAGCTTGAACAGCCGTTATCTTGGTAATCGTTATCGAGGACTTATGACATCTGATTCTCAATGCCTGCCAGTTTGCCTGGAGCATATCAATTCAATGGTTCTTAATGTCCTTTTGATTTACCTTTATTTGGAAATTAAACGAACAATTTAGAGCCAACAACAGACTCCCAATTGTTGCATATGTCGCAATCTATAAGACACGCATTTGAATTAAGGCAGACATTTGGAGCGGTGTTCTTGCACATTTCTTGCGCCTTCAATCGTCGTGAGAATTATTCGTCTTATGATCTATACCGCGAATAGATCCGAGAAACTCGTAGTTGAACGGCTTTAACCAGCAATGGTTAGCAATGGCAAGTTCTGATATAAGTGGTTGTTGTGAGGCTTAGGATGAACGTTTACCTCCAAAGAAAATGGAGATTAGCGGGATGGAAATTCCATAGAATTCAGGGATTGATATGAGGAACACACATTGAACTTATTAAAAATAGAAAAGCTAGAAGTAGGCTGATGGCCCCGTTTGTAAGCGACAGTTGCTTAAACCTACGAACCAAGCTGTTATCGCACAAAGTCACGCACGTACATCAGTCGCAATTTTACATTTGTGGAAACTGGAGGTTCTCCAGAGCGAAATGCTGAGAATGTTCGTCTCAATATCTTGGTACGAGCAACTCCGCAGAGACCTAAAGTAATTTACCTCAAAGAAGAGTTGAAAATTCCTCCGACTTGAGTAATCGAAGAACTCCAAGATCCTTCGGTTTCATATGTAAACATTTCGCCGTATCCTCTGAGACGAACAAGAAGAGAAGCTCAAATAAAGAAAAATAGGCTGTAGAAAGCTCTGAAGCCAAAATCTACCTTTAGAAGGACAATGCAATTCTTACATATTTACATACAGAGCACTATTTACAAGTGCAATATACATTATCGCACTACAAATTATGTATGCGGGATGCAGATAAGGTGAACATTATATACAAAATAAATTAACTAAATATATTTTCATTTCATATCGAATAATCCTTCCGCATAGAACTTTTTAAATTTCGCGGATAATTTTAAGTTGGTAGTTCCAGTAACCGTAACATAGTTTGGTTAAAGGGAAATGTGGACAATTTTAGCGTAGCTTAGATCTAATAACGTCGAAGGAGAAATCGAAGATTCACGGTTTCTTCGAGGATTGCATTAAGAGGCGGAAAATGCCCGATAGGCAGATTCCGCAAATCTTGATGATGCAAGAGATTCTAAAAAGGGGGATCGGCGTGCATCATAGCGGAGTACTTCCTATAATCGAAGAAATGGTAGAGATGCTCTTCCAAAGCGGCTTAGTAAAGGTTAGGATACGGGAAGCTGTATCGGTTCTATTATGTACGTTGCTTTATTTCAGCTACTTTTTGCTACAGAAACTTTCGCGATGGGCGTCAATATGCCTGCCAGAACTGTTATATTTGATTCGATCACTAAACATGATGGAAAGGAGACTAGAAACCTTCTACCAGCTGAATACATTCAAATGGCCGGTCGTGCAGGGCGTAGAGGTTGAGATAAAGAAGGCATCGTAATTATTCTGTGCAAAGGGAAGATACCTTCCTCACTAGAAATTAAAGATATGATGATTGGAAAGCCTAACCAGTTAAAAAGTCAATTCCGATTGAGGTACAGCATGGTAAGTGTAAAAAAAAACAAAATCAGAATTATCTGATGTAAACACGCTTTCTATTTCAAATAGGTTCTTAGCTTACTGCGCGTTGAACGGCGCAGCTTCAGGGAAGCCGATCATGTAAGAAGAATGGATACCATTCGAGAGGACCTCAAGAAAATGGACCGAAGCCTAGAGAAAGAATACAGTCGCGAGTTGAGCGAATACCTTCAACCTTCGATAGAGCAGACGAATGTTTAGAGTCGAGGAAACAGAAATTTGTAAACATTGTGTTTCGAAAGGTGATTTGGCTTTTATTCGCAGAAATAAGACGTTTAAAAACGTTTAAATAGCCCAGAAAACCCAATTCAATTATAGTAAATTTGCCGGTGGGACATTTTTAACTTATTTTGCCCCAACTTGTCTTTGAGGCAAGGCAATCTTGTCCCACAAATCGTATGAGACGTTGAAATATGTTTTTTCTTTGCATCAGGTTCCCATACTGCAATCCCATCGTATAGCATCCGAACTTATCCCGAGAAGGATAATCTTCATCGCCCATTCGAGTCGCATCAACAAATTGGCAATGCTGTTGTCATCTAACACGTCGGGTGCTAAAATCAATTATAAAGTTCTAATAGTAACCGACGACAAAAGTAATACGGATATTAACCAAAGCGACGCCTGGTATAAAATGCTCGGATTAGCACGTGGTAACGTCTTCGTGCCGGTGGGAACGGCGGGTCATCTTATACCCAAGATACGACAGAGCCCCTGGTCGATCACGAATAGACTACTATGGTGGTATGGTGAAAACATATCAGCTGTCTCCTTATAGTTTATATGGTATAAGTTTAAAGATAGCCCCCGTTACGACGAAAACGGAGGTGAATGCCAATACATGCCTTTAAGTAAATGGCACCAGCGAATATAAGATAGAACCTCGGACGATTTTACCAAATTTAACCGGATTCACATATAAAGGTATACGATATCTTTCATTCATTGTTGAAAACCACCCAAGGATGACCTTAGACCTTTAAAACCTTTTTGCAGGAAATGAAATTGTCAACGGACAAGCTACCCAGAAGTGGCAACCGGTGCACGAAGTTGGTCGAAAGTCCAACAAATACACCATGTGGTTAACAACGAAAATTTGGATTTTATCACTGAAGTGAATCGTCCTACGTCTTGGGGCTCTCTGACTATGCGCCTCAATAAAGGATTGCCGGAATTGTACGTTCTTTCTAAAGTTTAGAATGAATAACGTAATAAATGCGACAGAAAATGCATGTCGAACATTGGAACTAGAGAACTAGGTCGTGAACATAATGCTGATAGGAGCGTGCAAGTAAAATGAATGAAGCACATTTGATTAGTGAAAAATACTTGACGGATTTTACATACATATCTAAAACGACGAACACTGCAGTTAATAACAATTCCAGTCCATTAATTTGTAGGCGATGTAACACTGAATGTTCTTTTTTTTAATCGGTCAATGTTGATGATCTTGAGCAACATACCGTTAAATTAAAAAATTTGTTAAATATGATTATGTTTCAAATCATGTACTATAAATAACAAGATGTACCCGTCCAAACCTCCCATGTACGTTATCGAAAATAAAAAATCAAAGTAATCATCTCTTGTTTTATCGATCTACGAAGAGAGTTGCCTCGAAGCAATTGGTAATTATCGACTGGTACGAAGTGTATGTGTTTGGTTGCAAACGTGACCAGTCCAATAGATCATCCAACGCGCCATGGAGATACTGAACCAATAAATTTGCAAGTGTACTTCCCAGCATCATTCACATGGTTGGCAAGTTCCGCCTGAGGATTCTAAGAAAAATAGAAGATAAATATCTCAGCCTCATCAGCGAAACCGGCGGCATTCCAACCAAAACTGCCCCAAACGCAGCAACACTAAACTCTCATCTACTCCGAACCTTCACCTTTTTTTATGGTATAGTTAATATCTGAATGCAAATAAGTTACAAATTTAAATTACAAAATTACAAATTAAACACGGCAAAATATCGTTTTTTATTTACTTAAGAAGAAAAATTCAAATTACAATTGAAGACGGCGCCCTCTTCTGAAATTTCGACTAACATCGTGATTTCGCATGCTTCTAACAGATGGCGCCACCATCAATTAAAAAACAAAAAAGAAACTGCAAAATATCGTTTTTCATTTACTTAAGAATCCGGCATTTAAATATAATCGTGAACGAGTAGGTTATTAGGAGAGCAGGAAATCGAAGGGAAATATTTCGGATGGCCCGCTACTAGTAAAAATTCGAACTAAAATTGAAGATGGCGCTCCCTACCCGAATTTCGTCTGATATCGTGATTTCTTTTAACTTATAACGTGGGACCCCTAAACTGCTAGATTTTTTACAGATTCTCGGAATATAACTAACTTAAGCGCATATACTCTTGAATTAAAGGAATTTTATATATTTTTTCAAATTAGATAAATCTGTTGTATTATAGATGTATAGACGTATTGTAAGTAGATACAATCCATATAGGACTTGATCAAGTTCTACAAGTAAGGCAGAGCACTATTTACAAGTGCAATATACATTATCGCACTACAAATTATGTATGCGGGATGCAGATAAGGTGAACATTATATACAAAATAAATTAACTAAATATATTTTCATTTCATATCGAATAATCCTTCCGCATAGAACTTTTTAAATTTCGCGGATAATTTTAAGTTGGTAGTTCCAGTAACCGTAACATAGTTTGGTTAAAGGGAAATGTGGACAATTTTAGCGTAGCTTAGATCTAATAACGTCGAAGGAGAAATCGAAGATTCACGGTTTCTTCGAGGATTGCATTAAGAGGCGGAAAATGCCCGATAGGCAGATTCCGCAAATCTTGATGATGCAAGAGATTCTAAAAAGGGGGATCGGCGTGCATCATAGCGGAGTACTTCCTATAATCGAAGAAATGGTAGAGATGCTCTTCCAAAGCGGCTTAGTAAAGGTTAGGATACGGGAAGCTGTATCGGTTCTATTATGTACGTTGCTTTATTTCAGCTACTTTTTGCTACAGAAACTTTCGCGATGGGCGTCAATATGCCTGCCAGAACTGTTATATTTGATTCGATCACTAAACATGATGGAAAGGAGACTAGAAACCTTCTACCAGCTGAATACATTCAAATGGCCGGTCGTGCAGGGCGTAGAGGTTGAGATAAAGAAGGCATCGTAATTATTCTGTGCAAAGGGAAGATACCTTCCTCACTAGAAATTAAAGATATGATGATTGGAAAGCCTAACCAGTTAAAAAGTCAATTCCGATTGAGGTACAGCATGGTAAGTGTAAAAAAAAACAAAATCAGAATTATCTGATGTAAACACGCTTTCTATTTCAAATAGGTTCTTAGCTTACTGCGCGTTGAACGGCGCAGCTTCAGGGAAGCCGATCATGTAAGAAGAATGGATACCATTCGAGAGGACCTCAAGAAAATGGACCGAAGCCTAGAGAAAGAATACAGTCGCGAGTTGAGCGAATACCTTCAACCTTCGATAGAGCAGACGAATGTTTAGAGTCGAGGAAACAGAAATTTGTAAACATTGTGTTTCGAAAGGTGATTTGGCTTTTATTCGCAGAAATAAGACGTTTAAAAACGTTTAAATAGCCCAGAAAACCCAATTCAATTATAGTAAATTTGCCGGTGGGACATTTTTAACTTATTTTGCCCCAACTTGTCTTTGAGGCAAGGCAATCTTGTCCCACAAATCGTATGAGACGTTGAAATATGTTTTTTCTTTGCATCAGGTTCCCATACTGCAATCCCATCGTATAGCATCCGAACTTATCCCGAGAAGGATAATCTTCATCGCCCATTCGAGTCGCATCAACAAATTGGCAATGCTGTTGTCATCTAACACGTCGGGTGCTAAAATCAATTATAAAGTTCTAATAGTAACCGACGACAAAAGTAATACGGATATTAACCAAAGCGACGCCTGGTATAAAATGCTCGGATTAGCACGTGGTAACGTCTTCGTGCCGGTGGGAACGGCGGGTCATCTTATACCCAAGATACGACAGAGCCCGTGGTCGATCACGAATAGACTACTATGGTGGTATGGTGAAAACATATCAGCTGTCTCCTTATAGTTTATATGGTATAAGTTTAAAGATAGCCCCCGTTACGACGAAAACGGAGGTGAATGCCAATACATGCCTTTAAGTAAATGGCACCAGCGAATATAAGATAGAACCTCGGACGATTTTACCAAATTTAACCGGATTCACATATAAAGGTATACGATATCTTTCATTCATTGTTGAAAACCACCCAAGGATGACCTTAGACCTTTAAAACCTTTTTGCAGGAAATGAAATTGTCAACGGACAAGCTACCCAGAAGTGGCAACCGGTGCACGAAGTTGGTCGAAAGTCCAACAAATACACCATGTGGTTAACAACGAAAATTTGGATTTTATCACCGAAGTGAATCGTCCTACGTCTTGGGGCTCTCTGACTATGCGCCTCAATAAAGGATTGCCGGAATTGTACGTTCTTTCTAAAGTTTAGAATGAATAACGTAATAAATGCGACAGAAAATGCATGTCGAACATTGGAACTAGAGAACTAGGTCGTGAACATAATGCTGATAGGAGCGTGCAAGTAAAATGAATGAAGCACATTTGATTAGTGAAAAATACTTGACGGATTTTACATACATATCTAAAACGACGAACACTGCAGTTAATAACAATTCCAGTCCATTAATTTGTAGGCGATGTAACACTGAATGTTCTTTTTTTTAATCGGTCAATGTTGATGATCTTGAGCAACATACCGTTAAATTAAAAAATTTGTTAAATATGATTATGTTTCAAATCATGTACTATAAATAACAAGATGTACCCGTCCAAACCTCCCATGTACGTTATCGAAAATAAAAAATCAAAGTAATCATCTCTTGTTTTATCGATCTACGAAGAGAGTTGCCTCGAAGCAATTGGTAATTATCGACTGGTACGAAGTGTATGTGTTTGGTTGCAAACGTGACCAGTCCAATAGATCATCCAACGCGCCATGGAGATACTGAACCAATAAATTTGCAAGTGTACTTCCCAGCATCATTCACATGGTTGGCAAGTTCCGCCTGAGGATTCTAAGAAAAATAGAAGATAAATATCTCAGCCTCATCAGCGAAACCGGCGGCATTCCAACCAAAACTGCCCCAAACGCAGCAACACTAAACTCTCATCTACTCCGAACCTTCACCTTTTTTTATGGTATAGTTAATATCTGAATGCAAATAAGTTACAAATTTAAATTACAAAATTACAAATTAAACACGGCAAAATATCGTTTTTTATTTACTTAAGAAGAAAAATTCAAATTACAATTGAAGACGGCGCCCTCTTCTGAAATTTCGACTAACATCGTGATTTCGCATGCTTCTAACAGATGGCGCCACCATCAATTAAAAAACAAAAAAGAAACTGCAAAATATCGTTTTTCATTTACTTAAGAATCCGGCATTTAAATATAATCGTGAACGAGTAGGTTATTAGGAGAGCAGGAAATCGAAGGGAAATATTTCGGATGGCCCGCTACTAGTAAAAATTCGAACTAAAATTGAAGATGGCGCTCCCTACCCGAATTTCGTCTGATATCGTGATTTCTTTTAACTTATAACGCGTGACCCCTAAACTGCTAGATTTTTTACAGATTCTCGGAATATAACTAACTTAAGCGCATATACTCTTGAATTAAAGGAATTTTATATATTTTTTCAAATTAGATAAATCTGTTGTATTATAGATGTATAGACGTATTGTAAGTAGATACAATCCATATAGGACTTGATCAAGTTCTACAAGTAAGGCAGAGCACTATTTACAAGTGCAATATACATTATCGCACTACAAATTATGTATGCGGGATGCAGATAAGGTGAACATTATATACAAAATAAATTAACTAAATATATTTTCATTTCATATCGAATAATCCTTCCGCATAGAACTTTTTAAATTTCGCGGATAATTTTAAGTTGGTAGTTCCAGTAACCGTAACATAGTTTGGTTAAAGGGAAATGTGGACAATTTTAGCGTAGCTTAGATCTAATAACGTCGAAGGAGAAATCGAAGATTCACGGTTTCTTCGAGGATTGCATTAAGAGGCGGAAAATGCCCGATAGGCAGATTCCGCAAATCTTGATGATGCAAGAGATTCTAAAAAGGGGGATCGGCGTGCATCATAGCGGAGTACTTCCTATAATCGAAGAAATGGTAGAGATGCTCTTCCAAAGCGGCTTAGTAAAGGTTAGGATACGGGAAGCTGTATCGGTTCTATTATGTACGTTGCTTTATTTCAGCTACTTTTTGCTACAGAAACTTTCGCGATGGGCGTCAATATGCCTGCCAGAACTGTTATATTTGATTCGATCACTAAACATGATGGAAAGGAGACTAGAAACCTTCTACCAGCTGAATACATTCAAATGGCCGGTCGTGCAGGGCGTAGAGGTTGAGATAAAGAAGGCATCGTAATTATTCTGTGCAAAGGGAAGATACCTTCCTCACTAGAAATTAAAGATATGATGATTGGAAAGCCTAACCAGTTAAAAAGTCAATTCCGATTGAGGTACAGCATGGTAAGTGTAAAAAAACAAAATCAGAATTATCTGATGTAAACACGCTTTCTATTTCAAATAGGTTCTTAGCTTACTGCGCGTTGAACGGCGCAGCTTCAGGGAAGCCGATCATGTAAGAAGAATGGATACCATTCGAGAGGACCTCAAGAAAATGGACCGAAGCCTAGAGAAAGAATACAGTCGCGAGTTGAGCGAATACCTTCAACCTTCGATAGAGCAGACGAATGTTTAGAGTCGAGGAAACAGAAATTTGTAAACATTGTGTTTCGAAAGGTGATTTGGCTTTTATTCGCAGAAATAAGACGTTTAAAAACGTTTAAATAGCCCAGAAAACCCAATTCAATTATAGTAAATTTGCCGGTGGGACATTTTTAACTTATTTTGCCCCAACTTGTCTTTGAGGCAAGGCAATCTTGTCCCACAAATCGTATGAGACGTTGAAATATGTTTTTTCTTTGCATCAGGTTCCCATACTGCAATCCCATCGTATAGCATCCGAACTTATCCCGAGAAGGATAATCTTCATCGCCCATTCGAGTCGCATCAACAAATTGGCAATGCTGTTGTCATCTAACACGTCGGGTGCTAAAATCAATTATAAAGTTCTAATAGTAACCGACGACAAAAGTAATACGGATATTAACCAAAGCGACGCCTGGTATAAAATGCTCGGATTAGCACGTGGTAACGTCTTCGTGCCGGTGGGAACGGCGGGTCATCTTATACCCAAGATACGACAGAGCCCCTGGTCGATCACGAATAGACTACTATGGTGGTATGGTGAAAACATATCAGCTGTCTCCTTATAGTTTATATGGTATAAGTTTAAAGATAGCCCCCGTTACGACGAAAACGGAGGTGAATGCCAATACATGCCTTTAAGTAAATGGCACCAGCGAATATAAGATAGAACCTCGGACGATTTTACCAAATTTAACCGGATTCACATATAAAGGTATACGATATCTTTCATTCATTGTTGAAAACCACCCAAGGATGACCTTAGACCTTTAAAACCTTTTTGCAGGAAATGAAATTGTCAACGGACAAGCTACCCAGAAGTGGCAACCGGTGCACGAAGTTGGTCGAAAGTCCAACAAATACACCATGTGGTTAACAACGAAAATTTGGATTTTATCACCGAAGTGAATCGTCCTACGTCTTGGGGCTCTCTGACTATGCGCCTCAATAAAGGATTGCCGGAATTGTACGTTCTTTCTAAAGTTTAGAATGAATAACGTAATAAATGCGACAGAAAATGCATGTCGAACATTGGAACTAGAGAACTAGGTCGTGAACATAATGCTGATAGGAGCGTGCAAGTAAAATGAATGAAGCACATTTGATTAGTGAAAAATACTTGACGGATTTTACATACATATCTAAAACGACGAACACTGCAGTTAATAACAATTCCAGTCCATTAATTTGTAGGCGATGTAACACTGAATGTTCTTTTTTTTAATCGGTCAATGTTGATGATCTTGAGCAACATACCGTTAAATTAAAAAATTTGTTAAATATGATTATGTTTCAAATCATGTACTATAAATAACAAGATGTACCCGTCCAAACCTCCCATGTACGTTATCGAAAATAAAAAATCAAAGTAATCATCTCTTGTTTTATCGATCTACGAAGAGAGTTGCCTCGAAGCAATTGGTAATTATCGACTGGTACGAAGTGTATGTGTTTGGTTGCAAACGTGACCAGTCCAATAGATCATCCAACGCGCCATGGAGATACTGAACCAATAAATTTGCAAGTGTACTTCCCAGCATCATTCACATGGTTGGCAAGTTCCGCCTGAGGATTCTAAGAAAAATAGAAGATAAATATCTCAGCCTCATCAGCGAAACCGGCGGCATTCCAACCAAAACTGCCCCAAACGCAGCAACACTAAACTCTCATCTACTCCGAACCTTCACCTTTTTTTATGGTATAGTTAATATCTGAATGCAAATAAGTTACAAATTTAAATTACAAAATTACAAATTAAACACGGCAAAATATCGTTTTTTATTTACTTAAGAAGAAAAATTCAAATTACAATTGAAGACGGCGCCCTCTTCTGAAATTTCGACTAACATCGTGATTTCGCATGCTTCTAACAGATGGCGCCACCATCAATTAAAAAACAAAAAAGAAACTGCAAAATATCGTTTTTCATTTACTTAAGAATCCGGCATTTAAATATAATCGTGAACGAGTAGGTTATTAGGAGAGCAGGAAATCGAAGGGAAATATTTCGGATGGCCCGCTACTAGTAAAAATTCGAACTAAAATTGAAGATGGCGCTCCCTACCCGAATTTCGTCTGATATCGTGATTTCTTTTAACTTATAAGGCGTGACCCCTAAACTGCTAGATTTTTTACAGATTCACGGAATATAACTAACTTAAGCGCATATACTCTTGAATTAAAGGAATTTTATATATTTTTTCAAATTAGATAAATCTGTTGTATTATAGATGTATAGACGTATTGTAAGTAGATACAATCCATATAGGACTTGATCAAGTTCTACAAGTAAGGCAGAGCACTATTTACAAGTGCAATATACATTATCGCACTACAAATTATGTATGCGGGATGCAGATAAGGTGAACATTATATACAAAATAAATTAACTAAATATATTTTCATTTCATATCGAATAATCCTTCCGCATAGAACTTTTTAAATTTCGCGGATAATTTTAAGTTGGTAGTTCCAGTAACCGTAACATAGTTTGGTTAAAGGGAAATGTGGACAATTTTAGCGTAGCTTAGATCTAATAACGTCGAAGGAGAAATCGAAGATTCACGGTTTCTTCGAGGATTGCATTAAGAGGCGGAAAATGCCCGATAGGCAGATTCCGCAAATCTTGATGATGCAAGAGATTCTAAAAAGGGGGATCGGCGTGCATCAAATTTCGCGGATAATTTTAAGTTGGTAGTTCCAGTAACCGTAACATAGTTTGCTTAAAGAGAAATGTGAACAATTTTAAACAGAAATAAAATCTTCCTGGAGTAACCTCAGGCTGCATCATTTGCTGCAGGCTGCATTGCAGTTGATCCGGAGTTGTGCCATCGAATATGCTCTAAGCCGATAAAGATGATGTGGATTAAGTGGTAGCCCCCCGGCGGTGACCAATTGAAGTAGAAATGGATAGGAGAGAATTCTCGTAGGTTATGTCCGTGTCTCATCCCGTCTTCTTTTTTATTTGCAGCGTGTTGGTTCATTGCCACATGCAAATGAGTTGCTCCAGGGCTGTACCGAAGTACCACATTTACACGTGTCCACTAATACGATTCGTATTTGATACTACGACTGCATTATGTTGAACGCCAAGGTTGGCTTCCGTTAAATACCACACATTTTTTTTTAATCGTTAAAGTTAAATATGGAAACAGCTAATTCGCACAATATAAATATGCATTTTTACTGAACGTTACCAACAGCGCCACGATAATATTGTATTTGCGGAATACCTAAACCGAAGAAAACAGTTCATCTGGAGCCGCCACCAATATTACCCGATATAGAACAGCTTCGAGATTACATTATATGCATAGAAAAACTTCTCATACATGAATATGAACGTAACCGAGAATATTGGCCACGAAATAAAGACGTTACTTCCTTGTTTTAATATACGAACTCAACATTATGCACTACTCTACACGTAATATGGTTATCGGTATGTGCAAGCAACAAAGGTTTCGTCAATATTTATTGTTTAGGTTTCAAGAGATCCCACCACAGGGAAGATTTTAGAATTTAATGAAATTCCTGTTGTAAGTGCTGCTGCCAATGCTCGAAATTCAATGTGGTTATCAAGGGCGCCTGGGCCTCCCACGGAAACAGTCAGAGGAAGTAACTTGAATTTTCCATTTTGGCCTGGAAGCTTCCCCAATCCTGTAGGTGACTTGTCACTAAGGAGAGGATTTGGTATCAGAACTTTTATCTGTAGCACCAGGACTTGATAAAGGTTTATATTTTAAGTCAGACGGAGTTACAATAACTGACGAACCAGATGTTGTCGACTCAAGTTTTAATATTAATTCTGTGGATACCGTTATTAATATTATTGATCTTGTTAATCAAGAAAAGAATACGTTGGGTAAGTTTAATCTTAATTTTTTTTTTTAGAAGTACCGGTGTTAAAAATTACTGAACCCTCTCATATCATCAGCAAAGACACTCAATGGGCGGTAATGTTAGATTGCAGCAAACTGGTTACTGATTTCTATGAACGTATCCCAGAGATGGTGCATCGTTACAAGTTCGAATTTATACATTTCAAAAGGAAGCTATTCTCCAATTGGAGAAACACAATTGTGCATTTGTAGCAGCACATACTTCTGCCGAAAAAACAGTCGTAGCCGAATATGCCATCGCTTTATCGTTAAAGCATATGACCAGAACAATTTACACATCCCCAAGTAAAGCTCTGTCAAATCAAAAGTACCGCGATTTCAAACATACCTCCAAGGATGTTGGGTTGACAACGGGTGACTTTCAAATTAACCAAATTGCTGGTTGTCTTATTATGACTACGGAAATTCTACGATCGATGTTGTTTAAGGGCAGCGATGATGCAAGAGATTCTAAAAAGCGGGATCGGCGTGCATCATAGCGGAGTACTTCCTATAATCGAAGAAATGGTAGAGATGCTCTTTCAAAGCGGCTTAGTAAAGGTTAGGATACGGGAAGCTGTATCGGTTCTATTATGTACATTGCTTTATTTCAGCTACTTTTTGCTATAGTAACTTTCGCGATGGGCGTCAATATGCCTGCCAGAACTGTTATATTTGATTCGATCACTAAACATGATGGAAAGGAGACCAGAAACCTTCTATCAGCTGAATACATTCAAATGGCCGGTCGTGCAGGGCATAGAGGTTCGGATAAGGAAGGCACTGTAATTATTCTACGCAAAGCGAAGATACCTTCCTCACTGGAAATTAAGGATATGATGATTGGAAAGCCCAACCAATTAAAAAGTCAATTCCGACTGACGTACGGCATGATAAGTGTTAAAAAAATAAAATCCGAATTATCTGATGTCAACACGCTTTCTATTTTTTAAATATGTTCTTAGCTTACTGCGCGTTGAACGGCTTTCCGTGGAAGTTTTCCACAATTTCCGCCTTCAGCTTGTCAAGTAATAACGCGTAGTATACCTACGTTAGTTGTTCTTTTTCGCTCTTTTCGGAACCGATTCATTCTTCACAGTCGATCGTCTCGACTGCGCCTTGCTTTCATCAAATCCCCTCAAATTATTTCGTTTAAACTGTTTCAACATGGCTTTGGAAATATTCATTCGAATAAGTTCTTGATCCTGAACTCTTAAATTAAAATCAAATACGCCCTCTCGAGGTGCTCATAGGCTACGCTGAAAGCGCCTCCTTTAATCTAAATACACACAAGGTTAGAAGCCGATACACCTCTTTAGACATTGTATTTTGTATAACATGTGTTTTAATATAAGAATGCATAATTTAATTTTAGCGTTGTTATTTGTATGTCCTAAGCTCTACTATTGTCTAGCACCGCCTGGTGAACTTTTACGAGGTTATCGGTAGCGGTTGCATTTTTTGGCTGTACTGAACGTTCACAATCAACCAAGCTGGTTATGACCATGATTGAAATCACTTTCCTAACATTTCATCGTGACAAATTATGCTGTAGCGTAGCGTCTATCTCGGCCATAATGTCTCCAAAAAGATGAGGCTTAATATTTTTCAGACTGTCCTTGTAGTTTACTAATTGTGATAATAATATATAACAACGCTAAAATAGCAATTTCTACGGGGCCACTATTTTCGCGCAAATTCCCACCTCTTGGCAAATTACACCGATTGTAGCACTAAATTTGTTATCATTGCGACAACTTCAAAATGTATTCAGTGATTCCACCTACCTGCTAAATATAGTCTGACATGGGTCAGGAACTGCCTTCGTACCGAATTCTGTGAAAATTATCCTTTTGGCGGCCATATTTCTTTTGTAGACATCCGATTGCAAAAATCGACATTGATAAGTCACTTTACCCTCGCGTATGTGAAACCTGAATTTAATAAAATACTCGCAAACAGTAAAAGTTTCAATAACGACGCTATTTACCTATGCAATAAAGCCGCGCTATCAAATAAGTGTTCATAGGTATAAGTACCAACTTTGAAAGATCCTGGGCCATTGCGGATTAAAGTTCCACTTAGCCAATCTGGGATCTTTCCTAGGATATAGAAAAAAAAGGGCTCCTGGAATATCAGCGCTTCTAATATAATCGTGACTTACCCATAATTTTACCTTCTAACGGCTCAATTACTTCTTTATCGCAAGATCTCAACCACAAAAGATTATCGCAGTTTGGGTACAGGACTTTGTCGTGCTCTTGGCTGTTCGTATTCTAAAGACAAAAAAATTCCTCAACATTATCCGACAAAAAATTTTCGAGAATAAGCTCACGTCATGTTTCCGAGTTAAGTACTTTCTTTGAGGTAAAGGAGTCCAATCAAAGACAGAATCTTTTTCACCGTTTGCAGACATTTTGGGTAATCAAGTTCGCTAACTCGGCGACAAGCTACTTACTGAATTAATGCGCCCGATTGATTTCCTATTTTATCTTTACATAATACAATTAGCCTACGTTGCGCAATTAATAGAGGGCAACAAGTCGATTGTCTAGCAGCAGCGTTACCGCGCTGGGTTAACCGAAATCAACGTGCAGCGCGTTATTTAGAACGAAAGACAATGACAGAATTTATGAAAACGTAAACATAAGATAACAAACAACTTACCGAATATGCTTAGATGGCTGAAGAGAAATTTAAGCAAATTCAATTGAACAGTTTTGAAAAATTAACCTATGCGAAGCATAACTGTGGCAGCATCGGTAACCTTCATTAGCACTTGCTTTGGTGAAGTTTTAGCGTTCTTACTAATACATTTCGAATAGCATCGGCAGTATCTTTTACAGGCTAATAAATAAGGATGTGACAATCCTTTCAGGGTCATCGTTTCCGGATTTCTTTTAATGTCTGTAGCTCTATCTATAGTTAGCCACAACCGTTCCTTTTTCATTGCAGTTTTCACGTAATCCTCAATTCTCAAATACTTACGTGGCATCTGCGGACTTGGGAGTCCCCAGGTTGGATTGTATTTCTTCCAAAATTGACGAAACGTAAATGCGTTTTTACCGTTAGCAAACATTTTCAATTTTTAATGCTTTCGGTTCAATCCCGATGCTTAACAACTACGGACTGCGATATGTATTACACATAACACACAGCATAAAAGGGCGAGACGTGCCGACATGTAACGAAGCAGCATTGAACCTCCCGCGATTGAACGCCACTGGAAGGCAAGCGAGAATGTCTCGCTCCATTTATTTTAATTATTGATTAGTAACTCGTTAGTGAATAATTATGAAGACATATTAAATTATACGAAAATGAGGTTCTCTTTTGCGTAGCAATTCTAGATTAAATAAAGCCTTGTTATTCTAATTATTGCAACGAATGAACTATTAATTTTATAATCGTTAACAAGCGTAACAGGCGTAATAACCCATATTCGTGCCTGCAAATATCTTGTAATAATTATTTCTACATATTTCATCGACGAAATCCAATATATATTATTAAGTGTTAAATTTTTTTATAGTTAAAGGTGCCCCAATTTGACAAAAATTGCAGGAAATTATTGTGGCCCAGCCAAACTGATCATTAAAAGTAAAAGAGAGTCGTCTTATAAGGATTATTTCAAAAGGAGTGTTAAAGTTTCCAGCAAGACAACTGATATGAAGCTGTATATCTGCCGTTGGCTTAGGCCGAATAGTATTGAACGAGAGCAAGGTGAATCCTGTAAAATATGAGGACAGTTTGCTGTCTAGATGTGCGGAATAAACTAGTTTCCAACAACATAACACACATTATGTCTACCAGACGGAGGCGGTTTGACGATTATTATTGTAGAGAGCGACTGATGACTAGAGAGGACAAAGGCGGTTGGTATTATTCCTTTTTTGCAGCGACTAAATAGACTCGTATCTATTCGCCTCATGAGAATGGATTCGTGTTGTCTACTGGTGTCCCCAAGAGTCGACAAAACACGAGCTTAGTCTAGTCTCTACAAAGAAATATAATTTCACTCTACTGATGATCTTACATCTGATCCGGATGATTCATTGGCTTTTTATTCTTAAAAATAAATTGATAACACTGATGTGTCAGAAATATGTCATGCTCGATTTTGGCCAAACCGCTTCTAAATTATTTAGTTTGTTTGAAGTAACAGTAAAGAATTTTTTTATGATCACTAAAATTATCATATAAAAAAATGACTAAAATAAAAGTACCATTGTTGAAATTAAACATTCATACGTGGTTCAATCATTACATATTTTATTTTTCCTCCTAAGTTCTCTGAGGAGCTTGCTTCCTTTACCGTTTCTTAGAAGGGACATTCTAAATTATTGTAAATGAAAAAAATTAAACGTTTCATAAAGAAAAAAATATCAATTTATTCCATACAAGAAGTGTACAATAAAAATTTTATTAAAGCTAACTAATACTAGGAGATTTCAGTTCTAGTTTCCCTTCGAGTATCGTTTCCAGAACTTCTTTACGTCGTCGTGGCCGCTCTTATTGACGACCATTGTTCGTTTTTCTTTATTGCTCCATATGAGATAACCGTTTGATTGGGCGTATTCTTTCAATACGTTAAAGTCGGCCTAAAACAAGCGGAAACTGGTATGTTCTGCAAGACTTATAAAAAGTTTACATTGTAGACTACTACAATGTAAACTTAATAAAAAACTCTATAATTTTATTAGAGGCTACTAAGCCTCTAATAAAAAGTACAAAAGGTTCATTAAGTTACATTTTATCATCTGATGAAGGTGACATTGGTAAGTGCATAAAACTCCGGTTACAATATGCAAATCGTCGAGAAAAAATGCTAAATCTGGAGTCGCCGATCCCAACGAATCAAGCACTTTAAAATGAAATATCACATCTGCAGGACGGACAATCCATATAGTTTCTTCTGCGCTATATCAAATTGAACGAGAAGAGTTTACAAAAACTAAAGTACAGTCCTGGATTTTGACAATGAACATCTTTTCCACTGAGAAGAGAACATCCGAAACGATTCCGTCGACGATGACACGAACTGCTTAGATAAAATATGAAGAATCTCAAGACTTTAAATACTAAACCAAACAATACTACTAGTATTGTTTGGTTACCATAACAACAATGAATAAAACATTGCTGCTCCTAACTGTTGATTCAAATGAACTATCTAAAAAAGATTAAAGGTAACGTAAGGGTTTCGGAGTGTAACACTTGATGTATTAAGAAAAGGGGCTACATTGCTTACACAAACTAACTAATAGATAAATAAATAGGTATTACTACCATAAAAAAAAATCGAGATTATTAATTATTATAATTTTTGTCTTAATTTTAAATTTATCGTTAACCTCTAGGAATATTTATTAATAAATTAGTATTTTCCGCTATAAGAAAGATTAACATTATTTTTATTTATTATTTCCATATCAACCAATCTACCGAAACAAATGTCATTAAAAGCTCAGTTCATGAATTATCAATCAATAGTTTTCGTATGTCATCGACCGAACTCGTATAACACCGAATAAACAAATCTTAATAGAGTACACGGTAACGTTTTACCTGTGATAAGAATTGACTATATAGTACACCCTCCGAATAGATAAGCCTATTCCTCTCGAGTTCCCACAACTTGATTTGGTCCAATACGGTCGGCGGCAGAGGATTTTTATTATCATCGGTCAACATTTGCGAGTGAATGTGTTGTTTGAGGTAGCCTATAATCTGTTCAGCGGTAATACCGCCCCGTAACGCTTGCCGTACGGACTCCCTGGTAATGACGCCGACGACAACGTTTGGAAACCTATACAGCAGCTCGGTGAATAGGCCCAGCAGCGCCACCTGCAGATTAGAATCCGTATACGCGTATACTCTATAATTCGTTTCGACAATTATGTAGCCCTTGGGAGCGTCTTCCTCTAAAACGGGAACACCCTTATTTTGGCTACAAGTTATATTCAATGCTAGTCTGGTCGGGTAAAATCGCCCCGCTTTTCGCTGTTACAAAAAAAAAGTCATATTTAGGATTCTTAATGTTTTGTTTAGTAGTTTACCTTTCTTTGGTATACCAATCCAAATTCCCTTAAATGCTGTAAAAATATCAATAAACCCTGACTCATACCTTCAGTACTATAATCCTAAAATTTAACAGACGTTAAAAAATTATTAAAAAAAAAAATTGAACATAGTGGCTTGCACTTACTTTTCCAAGAGTACTGAAGCTTAATTGAAACAAAAATGTTAGACATTCAGCTAGATCCAACCCTCTTTGTTCCACTGTATCTAAATACTGCAAAAGAAAATGCCACACTTGCGCCTGCCTGTCCAGCAGTAGAAACTGAAAACCTTGTCTAGTTATCACAGGACTACCATCATCTTCATCCCTAAAAAAACAGAATATGTGTACAGAACTAGATAACAATCTTGTTTTCTAAAGTTGTATGTTATTAGTAACATCGCTGTTTGAATACGGAACTTAGACAACCTTACAAGAAATACAATTGCGAGGAAATGATCAAAACCGCTAAGTGGTGACAACAGTATCATGGTCTATTTAGCAGTGAAGCATCTACCCGAAAAAGTTAATACCTTTGGCAAAGTTGATATGAAAAATATGTGAACTAGCGCATATTTTAGGGAGAGAGGCGATACCTATGTTTTGGTAGAGCGACAAAAAGTATCCCATTGCCACCGATAGATACTCACAAAAACGTAAATTGTTACCAAACACACAGTAAAACATCCTGTATATTTGTGATTTGCTTGTATTTAAAGATAATTAAATTAAAAAAAATTTTGTTCGATTTATAACGTTGCCAAAGATTATTTTGTGCATTTCCTAATAAAATGCCCTATACACCACGCCTCGCATAAACATTATTTCATGTAGTGGTTCGTATAAGATATTCTCTTGAATAAAATAAATATTTATTCTATTCTAGTCCATATTCGCACAATGTTAACATCGACAATAAATTACTATTTCTTGGACTTAGGTACCTTTTCATTAAGCCCGCATGCAATAGTATTCTAACTGCATCAGCTGATATGCCTTCTTGTTGCTGCGATCCAACCATATAGTGTAGCACACATTCCCACCTCTCGGCAGAATATCCATCCAAGAAGGACACATCGCGGGCTTTGTTATCTGCCTCTAGCGCAGATGACATACTCCATGGTTTACCACTACCATGAAAATGAACAATTATACAAATAATTGCTAGCTGTGAATTAAATTAAACAGCTGCTCACATACCCCCCAAGCAGAGCAATTTTCAAATTACGTTTAAACGTAGAATTAAGTATCCATCCTGGTAATCCACCGGGAATTGGTGCTTCATGCCAAACAGATAAGTCACTTAGCACTTGACACACATGAGTATGTTCCCTACAACATACTGGTATTGATAAAGCTTTCCACTTTTAAGTGATACCGTACTTGGAATAGCTCTGGTGACACCATGACGCAACAACTGCTTGAGGAACTGGTTGTTCGACAAATAAAATTCGAATAACATATTGACGAGCAATTTCTGGTAACTCTCTAAAATTAATAGGCGTAAAAAATTCAATAGATCATTAGTAACATACAAACACACACCTATATACAGCCAAACATATAGCAGGATGGTTATAAAGTCTATCGAGAAGTATTGACGGTCTAGTTTTCAAGTAGTCATATAGGTTCTTACACTCTAAATTTGATGTTTGTATGAGAGCAGTATTGGCTTGGTGTGATGTGCCAATGCCATTATCAGCCATTTAAAAAGGTATTATTTGCATATGATTGTATTTTGTGTATATTTCCTTCATCTAAGTATGTCATTTATAGGTTAGATATGAAGTTTTTCTCACTATATCACATATAAGATGTTTCTTCACTGTATTTAATTCGCATAAAACCAGCACAAACACAACGAGTTTTATAACAACTGTTTTGCACATGTATATACTGAGATAGTTGAAATGTAGCAAATAATTTTATGTAGAAGATCGTATTTTATCCATGATACATTTCGGTATTTCAGTCAACTGAAGTTAGAGACAAATACAACTGCATCGACCATTGGTACACTAATCGATATTTGCTCAACATTCAAAGTTCCTACGTTTGAATTATTTTTTTGTTCTTTTCTATTAAACGTAGATAATAATAGGATAATGTTTAAGAAAATTAACAATTAATATTTACGTGATATATTTATATATCAAGAATATTCCTTTTAATCTAATTATTTTAATCTGAAGTTAGCCGCAAACACAATTTGGGAAACTGAAAACAAAATAATTCCTTCTCTTTTTCTACATTTCCTACATTTCGTATTGCCGGTGGTAAGAATTATTTTATTAAAACTTCAGTCATCTTACTAAATATCTTAGAACATTACGAAAATTCGTGTAACATACGCTGTCTTTTACCAAACCCGTGTTGTATTTTAATTAATTGTGAATATTGTAAGTATTCCTAACCTAAAATCGTTTTGCAGGTATTGGCTGAAAGATGGCAAAGTCAAAAAATCATACGAATCATAATCAAAGTAAGAACAATTCTCTCGTTTTGAAAAAGTAATATGAATACATAATTTTATTTGCAGATAGGAAAGCCCATCGTAATGGTATCAAGAAACCAAAGCGTTTTAGGCACGAATCCACTTTAGGAGTAAGGATCTTCTTTGTCAAGTAATACAATATGATTTATCGATTTTTTTTTTGTATCTTAGGTAGACGCCAAATTTTTAAAGAACCAGAGGTTTTCGAAAAGACACAATTTGAATCCAAAACAACAGCTAAAAAGGGCAAATGCAAAGAAGGATGCTAAGTCTTCGAAATAGCATGTTTTGTGATTATTGACAAAATAAAACGTATTTTGTAAGTTAATTTTTGTTTTTCTTATTTAACATACAAGCTTTCCATCGATATATTTTATAGCATAAAGTATTCACAGTATGATAAAAATTTTGATCATAAATTCAGGAAAATCTCCGTATGTTCTAAAAATAATGCGTGTTGCATTGTATTCAATGAACTAGATGCTCGATCTCTACAATCTAAAATGCGGACAACTTCAGACAACGCTGTTTTATTAAAATTTGTATGTGTTAATGAATAAATGACTATACAGAATTCCAGCAATATGGATATACTTTTATTATAAGGAGGGCGTGTGTTAACCTATGTTGCACGTTTAGATTTGCACCTCCACGAATACAAAAATTTTAAATTTGCAAAATATGCGATACTGATTGCAATGGAAAGGCCCACGTTATATAAATGCAACAAGATTTTGTGCAGGAATATTAAGTGGTAGTTAGACCAATATTCATTAATGAAGTGCTAATAGTGGTGTATGTTTGAATATGTTGTCATCATGACAAAGAAGGTAATCATATGTTTAACGAACATGAACTTTCCTTCTAGCAGGATGGTGCTCCACCTAAATATTAATAATTGATTTAATCGAAAACAAGTTTCGGTTTCTTTCTTTAGGACCATTTTAAATCAACAGTTTATAAATCTCAACCAATAGATCCAAAGAATTTGCAACAATTTATTAAAAATATTTGAAAACTCGCTTTATTCCATTTATTTTTGTTTTAGTTTCTCAAATGTTTCAGATTGACGACTTCTACAAAGTCATACTAATAAAATCTTTTGTTAAATCTTTAACTATGAAAAACTAGCACTAAGTATAATCCAAGATTAGGGCTCGTTTTGTTTAGAAATAAAACTAATTACAAAAGTAAATGTTTTATATGCTAAATAAAGTATAAAAAAATGAATAAATAATACATTTAATTCTTTCAATCATCGGTATTTGCAAAGAAGTTGCTTATTTTCTTATTAGGAGCTAATTTCCGGAATTTAGAAGATGGAATGCTAGACGATTTAGATCTTTTTATCGTTGTTATAGGTCTAGGAGTAGGAAATTTGTCGTCTTTGCTATGACCTCCTAATCCATCATAATTATAATCCCCTTTGTTAACTTTAACGTCATCTAATGATGGAACCGAACTCTTGAAGATATTCTGAAATTTTGCATAATTTAGTAACGGGTAAACGTAAATGTTGGGCAATCATACTGTGGATCCAATTCGTTGTGATTGTGATGAGGTTATGAATTTTGGATTTACTAAACAAGATAAACCAACATTGCTAGATTTTATGGATAAATAAGGAGATTCAGAATCTTTTATACTTTGCACTCGCTGATCCTGCAATCACAAATATTTAACTCAATATTGGGATATGATAATGGGAATTAATAAAGCATACCAGGCAAATAAAAAAAATATGAAACAGTAAGTAAAATAGGAAGTTGCATGAAATTTGGTAATCCAACCGCCGATAGGCCGCTTTCCTTTGGTCGCAAATATCAAAGCAGATTACTTAATTTCTTTTGTTACAAATAAATTTTAGATAATCTCGGCACTAAATAATACTTAACCGGATAGCATTAAATCAATACTGAATATATTAAACTTAAAAAAAATTATAAAACCAAAAATAGAATTTTTAAAATAGAATAGTAACAAAATATCCGAGGTGCCGCTCGCTTTGTCCACTGCCAATTGTAGTGACACACGTGCGACGCGAGCCTTCCACCTAAACGCAACGCCAATGACAAACTGCACTCAGCATTGCCTCTCTAATTACGACACGTATTTGACTAATCTGTGATATGTAATAGTTATTTAACACATAATGAACGCAAGTATTTTGTAGTCAAGGACCGACACAAGATTTCGAAAGACCCAGTATTATATGAAAATATTTGATATTTGTTTATATTCTTCCACATAAAATAAGAACGTAAAATTCCAAATTAAAAGTCGAGTGGGACCACCACTCTTTTGCAGCGACCAGACATATTCATGTTTTGTCTTTTAACTCTCGGGGGAAACCAATAGGCAACACTAGACGAACAGACATGAGTCTGTCTACACGTCGCAAAAGAGCAGCATTCCACCCATCTTTGTTCTTTCTAATAATGACACTCAGGTCGTAAGTATAAAAACTGCACTCACTGCAGAAACAGTTATTCGTGTCAAAAGACACCTAAGGGCAGTATTTTGTATTCGAGGATGCCGGGACGTGTGGGACGAAAGTGATCTAACGGGAGCAGGAGTTACCGATTAGAAGGAGAAGGTGCAGGATAGAGAAATCCAAAGAAAGGAAAGTATGAGTATAAGGAAATTGAATCAATAGAAACATTTTTGAAACAAGCGTTGCCACTCCACAAAAACAGTCCAGCCGTTATATAGAGCTTGTCTGTCGACCTGGTGCATAGATGGATGACATGAGCAAATTAAAAGAAAGTATTTTCAAATAAATAATATTTAGCAAAAATTTCCAATTATCTCAAGAATTAGATATGTATGGGCTATGTTGACATAACACACAACACAAATGTAAACACTTCGTACTACACTCGTTTAATTAATTAATCCGGGGCAGCTGCTTCGAGAATGCTGAATTCCCTCAACTGTTGGAAATAAGAACCAGCGCATCCTCGGATAGGTTAATTAAACTTATACGGCGCGGAGTATCCCGATACTTTGTACCGTTTGCCATACTATTCCCACAATGTTTGCTCTCATTATCCTGACATAAGGTACAGGTTGTTAAACTAAACTTATTACATTTAGGTATGTGCAGAACTTGCTCCCAAATAACTCTGATCTTTATTCGCAAACCGGAAGGAAATTATTTTCCCCAACATGGTTGGTGGACATGCTGCAATTTTATTATTGAAGGAAATAAACAGCTTACTAATGTTGGGGATGTCATCTTTTCTGGAATGATTTCTAATTCAGTACTTATTCTTCTTTGTTGAGGTGCTGGGCTTTCCATAATGATCCTATTTAAACTATCATTATTCGATGCATTCCTGGAAGTTTCGGAGCGTTCCAATTGCTTTTCAACATCAGCTATCTTCTTTTTTAGATATTGTCTTTGAGATTCACAGTTTTTATGGCACTCGATATCAACTCTGAAAATTTCTTCAGCAATTAGTAAAATGTTTATGTAAAGTTCAACATGATTTTACTTTAATTTATTATTTTCTTTGATAATTTCGGAATTTTCCTGCCGGTATCTTGAAATATCATTCTGTAAATGTTTAACATTTGTATTCAGTAACTTATACTTGCGATCAGCTTCTGTTAATTCTCTGCAAATAAAAATTACTCATCAAAGAAAAGTAAAAGAAATTATGATTGATTTCGCAATTACTATTAAAAGTAAAATTCGTTCGTTTTAGTAAAATTACTACTTACTTTTTTAAAGTATAAACTAATAAACTCAATGAATGAGGATCTTTATTATGCCGCAACATATCAGTTACTTGATCTTTAGATCCTGTTATAACTAGTTGCACATGTTCCAGCTCTTTCAACTTGTCTTTTAATCGTCCAACTTCATCATTTAATCTTGACGTTTCCTTCGCTTTCAATTTAAAATAAGATACTTGCTCCTTCAATGCATGCATAACAGATTCAGACACGTTTTGTTTGTGCTCCAATTCTTTTACTTCATTTCTGTGAAATGATATATATAAAAACCTTAATATTTACGCTTTACGATACTTTACCGTAAAGCAACGTTTTGATCTTCCATCTTCTTGTGTTTATCTTTGTAAAGTTGTATATCTTTGTCTTTTAATTTCATTTGAAAGTTCAAATTATCCATTTTATGTTGCAACGTAACCGCATCATCTGTAATTCCTTCAGCATTTGGCAAGTTGAAGTATATTCTATGTATTGTCTTTTCTGTTACTTTGCTTCGACATTGGGGGCAAGTACATGACCTGAAGAAATACGACTAAGGTGTGGTATTGATGATCGATCGAACAAACCTGTCTATCCATTGTATTAAACAGGTATAGTGAAATAAATGTCCACAATTTGTTGAATACGTATCTGTTGTGGGAGTTAGTATATCACTGCATATAATACAGCTAACATTCATCTTGCTCAAAATAACTGAAATGATAAATAAACCTTGATACATATTAAGATAGATGACCCGATAATCTACTACTTACGAAGAAGAAAATTATAAATATACTAAAAATTAAATAAAAATAACATAAAATTCTGTATTAAAAAAAAATCAGTTTGTAAATCGTTGAAACACATCATCCATCGCCGAGAATCCGATGTCAACTTCAAATCATGGCTTACTGTCAGAAATCAAAATCATATATTGTATGTTCATTAATAATATTCAAATTTATTATTTTAAACAAATTTAAAGTTAACCAACCAGTACCTACTATCTTTTGTCTACTGCTGGTCCACGGTGTAACTATCAAAATCACAGTTACATTACGTGTTGCTACGGGTGTGATTTTTCACTAGTATAAAACGGCATCTTCTTTTGTTAAATTTTTTAGCGCCACCTGCACAATTTTTTCTGTACTAGTTAAAGTTTTCTAAATTAACATTTCAAATGCGGGAATTTTTAAATCCATACCACTGCAAATACATGGAATAATTTATACGTTATCTCTTTATGATGAATAATCAAATACATTTTCACTTTTGCATGTTGCGAGACAGCGGAGTAATACCAGGCCCAAAAATAACGGTGTATTTTTTTGTTTTTTGTTAAAAAAAAGATTTGGAAGAGTACAAAACTCGTCAATTACTGCACAAGACGATGGTGGAGCACTGTTGAAAATTCGGAAGCAGCCAATTTTACGCAACGGCCTACCAATATTTCAATTCGCCGACGGGTATTAATTATTATATTAATTGTGTTTTTCCTGGCGTCGACTTAAATTATACACCTGTTTTACAAGAACATTAATTGACGTGTGTACATAGGCGTAGTCAGATTTTGCCTACGCCTATGTGTACGCATAATTTTGCATAGAATTATGCGTTGTGTAGCACTAGAAAAAAAAAGTTCCTGCCGAAACCCGGGATTGAACCGGGGACCTTTAGATCTTCAGTCTAACGCTCTCCCAACTGAGCTATTTCGGCTGTGTGGACTTATTCACAATAAAACAAAGATAGATATTCCCCGTATATAACAAAAAATCTTAGTTTGTTAAAGTAAACATTTCAATTATTTATTTTAAACAGTTACAGATTTGGAATGTCAAAATTGAGCGTTTAAAATGGATGAGCTTCCAGCGTTATTGATGAAGATCCTCAGCCAGACAGCAACTGTTCATATTTATTCCTTTCCTCATTTTACGCTGGAAACCTTTTTAGCAATTGTTATGTTTTTCATTTACGCCTATTTACACTTTGAAATCAGCAAAATCGCGAAATGCACGTTAAGATTGAAGCCTAATACGGTGCAATATAGGAGATTCTTAAAAGGTAAATATAGGACAATGGCGCGTGTACGCATAGTGCTTCGCATAAATTCTTAACCAGAAATAATAAAATTACCAACCATTGAACGCTAGCTTTTGCAAATCACCATTTGAACTAGATTAATTCTATATTTTATAACTTTTAGAATGTAATAGCAGAGAATCAATCTGTACAAGCATTACCAGGGTGCAACACGAATATTGTACTTTTAACGTAAGTAGGTGTCCGTCGTCCCATCTAACTTACAAGCGATTATGCAGCAATTATAGCAACCATTCGCAATACGGTTGGATGCTGCCGCAAACAAACCATTGTAAGGGGCGCAGTCCTACATCCGAAAGATTCGAGAATATAGCGTCTCTTACACCATCCGAATACGTGAAAAGGGACAAGGAAAGACGATTAAGAGAGAAGGAATTGCAAAGGTGTTTTCAGTCGCTCACTACTCTGTACGATAACGTTGTTGAAAAGAAATTTTCGGAGAAGACGCTAACCACCCAATTAGAACTAGCGAAAGAACAAACACAGTGCACGAAAATGGCGCCACCTTCAACATTGGTTACTTTACCGTGCGACGCGATGACCACCAGTCTCTTCGATTTGTTAGAGAAAATCATTGTCCCTAGTTCTGTGAACAATCCGTTGCCGTTTCACGGGGACCTAACTAGTTTGGCGTTAGACGCGGGCAACATAAATCCAAAATCAAGCCCAATTTACGACACCACACGACATCTCGTTGCAAATCATTCCTCGACGTCACTAGAATCCGAACAGACGGAAACAGAAGTTTATTAGGAATTTTAAGTTTCAAATTTGTAATTTCCTTATTTAATAGTATATGCATTACCGATAAAATTTTGTTTTATTCTTTGTGTTCCATATTCCCACAAATATTATTAATTTTGAAGTTTTAAATTTCACGCGTCTTATTGTAATAGGTTTCCGATACAGTGCGCATAATCAGTAAATGAGAAGTTAGAATGTGTTCACCACGACGTTTAATTCGTTTCCAGTAAATTCTCTGGTAGCCATTTCCATCAAGTTTCTGCATAAGCGCCAATCATTAGAGAGGAGGAAAGTTAGTGAAATCATACCTTTTTTGCAGCGACTAGATAGACAGAGGTTCGTGTTGCCTACTGGTTTCCCTGATAGTCGTCGACAAAACGCTCTAATCGCTGCAAAACAGGTATGCTTTCACTCGCTTTTGTCCGCTCTATCCATCATATACTTTATAACAAATGCCGGCAATTCTTCTAATTAATTAATGCAAAAATTTTTCTCCGCGAAGACGGTATTTAACAGTCCTATAACATCTCTTCACCTTTACGTCGTTATAACTAAACTTCTCAACTTAAACTAACCTTCTTGTCCCAAAACTTCAAACACGCGACATTTGTTTATTTTTCATGCATCTTTTTCGTAAAAGTGGTTTTCCAGCTATGAGGACAAATTCTTTCAATCTTATTATTTTGTTATTATTTCTTTAGTCATAAATAACTGCTTGACTTCTGCAACTGTGTACTCTGGAAATAAAACAAAATATTTTAAAAAACAATTTACTCAAACTCTTTTATCTTATCAAGATATCAAACAATACATAATAAAATTGTCTACAAGTTTACATCCAAATGTAAAACATAAAGTATTTCTCGATTGCACATTTTTTTACAAAAAAAAGTACTACAATACGGTCTTTGTTATTTAATAACAAATATGATTTTCACAGCCAAAATGTCAATAAATTTACATATTATGTAAATTACTATGTACAGTCTAAGTCGTGTACCATATTCTGTTTTTCTCACGAATGTTGGTTTTGCGTATCGCATTCATAAATTTTTGAATACGGATCTGGCCTCTTAGCGAATATCCAAACCAAACTCTTACCGACTGAGTTACGAGTATCTGTTTATATTTTGGCGCCGAATTTGAATTCTAGCTATTCCGTTTTGCGAATAGGAGAAAAATAATCCAGTGAAAAAAATTTATTTCAATTCTTGAGTATACATTAATGAGAAAAAACAAATTATGTATATAATAGGTGCCTTCGGGTAAAATGAAAAGAACTACCTATTTACCTTCTAAATACAAGTAAACCTATGTACAATATCGTCATAACACAAATATTTTAAAATTCTATCTAAATACATTTGCTTGTCAATGCAACCCCTTTAATTCTTTTACTTTACAAAGTTGTAGAAAGGATCGGTTTTATACTGGGCAGCGCAAAGGAGACAATTCGTTTAAAATACAATTCGTTTTTGTTGCTCCAAAAATAACAATATTAAAGAAAAGTCCAAATAAACTTCTTTGCACGGCCCAATAATATATAGTCTTTACAAAACAGTAATTGTTTTACATCTAACATTTAAAATTATCGCTTCAGTCATTTTAATAAAAGAATTTCCGTTTTTTTTTTTATTATTACGTTGTACACATTTTCTTTTTAATTGCATATATTTTTACATAATTTAACGTCAGGAACAAAATTATCCGTAATATATAATATAATAACAAGTCATTCCAAAAAAAAAAAAAAATGCAATTTAATTCTCAACTTATTAGAAAGCAGCCTGTCGTGTTTAATGTAATAAATACGAATCTAGTAGGGTACTTTAACAAAAATATCCGTATCTGTTTCAAACAACTGTTTATATTTTACAATGTCGATATCCAGTATTTACACATTAAAACTTAAATAAAAGCGAATTCGTCTTATTTTCGATTTAAAATTAAATGTAAACTGTGTTGAGGTTTGCACCGGTATCGCCAAAACTAAAGATTAATGTAAGAAAAACTAAATATTCTTCGTGAGATTCTTCAAAGGTGTTAATGTCGAGAACAGAAACAAGGTTCAAATTCAACAAATCTAAATTTTATCGAACACCATCACAACCAGATCCGATTTAATTAGGTGCATTCGTATCGAGTAGTATTGTAGGCGGTAATGCCCCACCACAAAATTCTTTTCTGTTAGATACGTAGTTATTAAATCAGTTTTGGTTGTCAATCTGTATATTTTTTCTTGATTTTTTTTTTATTTTAAAGTGTAATCTAATATGCTCGCCACATATTTTCTAGTCACTTTTTGGATGCATAAAAAACCAGTAGGATATGTGACAAATGTAAAGTAGACGGAAATTTATGCATCTGCGACGAAGAAAATATTCTACCATCGCAAGTAACAGTTTAATTAAAACGCACAAAAGATATAAATAAACACTATTCAAACTCAAGAGGCCGTATATATAACAAGCATATTGGACGCTTCAACCTAGTATGAGAGTGCCTGCAGCGGAATTCAACAAGATCTGTCCGGCGTACATATTGGACAACGGAGATAGGGCAAGTAATACAATTGCGGACCAGATAAAAAATACATGCGAAATAATTTCTGGAGATCTGCAATCAGGTCGGAATATTTTCAAATCCATATTATCTATGGCAACAGTTGTTTGGCTAAGCGTCAATGCCAACAGTGGTGAAAATAAGTAGGTAATTACGAATCGAATTAATACACTGCATTGCAGTCTATGAACGATAAATTAGAGCAGCAATTAGTGGCGACTGGCGCATCGCAACGCTTCAATTCTCTCGTGTTTCCGTTGTATATCGTCTGTAATCTCCACGATATACACGCGCAACGAAAATACACGAGAAAATGGCAGCGTCGTAATTAGCCTGTCCAGATCACTGCATCACCGGCGAGCAATGCAGCTGCAATAATATAACTATTATTCCGACATGAGACCTTGAGAAAACGTACCAAATGAGCGCTAGTAAAGATGAGTCATATGGCAAGTATGTAATGAAAACAGGACAGCCTTTCAGATCATTCCTGATGTTACAAATCTGTTGAAAGGTTTGCTGAAAAAAAATCTCTCCAAACTCCTAAGATTTGCAACAAAAAAGTTTTGGATATAATGCAATTATAGTAAATAAAGCATTTCCTATTTAGTACAGACTATTCGATTTAAATGGATGATTTTCTTTACTTTACTAAATAATTTCAAGAAAGATTCTTTAGTAACAATATGCATGAAAATGGGTTTATTACACCTAGTACATAGACACAATAATCTAGTAAAAAATTTATTTGTACAAACTTTAATAAAAACATGTATATTTGAATAGTTCGTAAATTTACTAAATCCGTAACTGTATAATCCGACGTAAATTTGGACCAAAATTTACATAAGTTTGCCCGTAAAAAGTGAAATAAAATGATAATTAAGTTATACCAGAATAAGTAAAAATTGCCTATTTATTGTTACTTAAAACTTATTATATATAAAAAAAGAGAAAAACAGGAAGACATACAGATATATAAAAAATAATAGACAACACTTGTTTTATTCAACAACTCAAACACAATTTACATTTAATTTTAAAATCAATCTACATATTCATCAAGTGTGCAAGAATAATAGTAGTAGTAATAGGAATACCTATTTTACAAACAAAATCCTTATGACCCTTGTTATTTCGAAAACAAAAGAAAAAACAACAGAAAAAAAAAACATTCTCAAAATAATACAAACCATCATACGCTTTCTATCAGTTTCTCTTTGTACATTAAAAATATCATCAGAAACCGGCGCGGCCGCGATTCCTATAGAAGGGCGGCCTTGATCTTGCATTTCCTTGCGGCGTTCCGCCCCTTGGCATATAACCACCGCTCCTATTACCGCGAAAGTTACCGCCGCGCCCTCTCCAACCGCCCCTACCTGCCGGCGGTGGCCTTCCTCTGAAATCACCCCTGTTACTAAAATTACCCCTCTTGTTACCTCTAGCAGGACGAAAATCGGGATATTCCGGCCAAGATGGAAGTAATATATCGGGTGGTCCGTTCCTAATACCATGCGAAGGTCCATTCATCGGTATTATCTGCGGGACTACTTCAGAAATGAGTCCCATCGGCGGCATTCTATTGTTCCACATACGATCCATGTTCATCTCAAATATCGGAGGACTATCGAGCATTTCCTCGTGCGGCGGTTGTTGGCCTAGAGCGGATATTAGATCATCCGCATCGTCCAAATCATTATTCAAGTCGTCCAGGAGATTGTTAGCGTTCGCATCGGCCTCATCCGAAAATTCCGGAAACGGTGGCGGCGGTTCTAAGATCTTTTCCTCGTCTATCAGAGTTACCACTTTTAGATTATCATTGATCGTCTCCTTTGAAGCGTTAGCACCATCGTGATTGTTGTCGTCATCGCTCAAATCCATATCAATGCTTTCTACGTTATCCTGCGCTTTCCGCGGCGACTGCTTCTTGTGCGACTTATTCGCAGAAAGTTGATTAGGCGGTGGGGGTGGTGGTGGTAATTGAAGATTTTCGAAATTGAAAGGCATGCGATAGTCTTGATCGCCGCTTTCCATTGACTTTGATGTTCGATAGTCCTAGAACAACATACTAACTTAGGAGAATAATATTCGATTTTATTTGAATCAAATACGATGATGCAACAAACTATGTCAGAATCAGAGCTTTAAAAATACAATCGATCTTATGCAGAGTTGCCAATTTAATCCAATATTATTTATTAATGCAATTTTTAGTGATGGACGAAGATATTTTGGTTGGATAAGCAAGCCAAATACGAAAGCATATGAAGATAGGCACTCAAACAACGAACTAATGAAGATCATTGAATGGTGATATGGTTATAAATACAGTGTCTGAATATTTATTTCGAGTCACGTAACCACATGACGTAATTTTTTTAAATTAACAGAATGCAATGCTACATTATCGTTTTAAACAGGCATTTTCCTAAATTTGAAATTAAAATATATAATTACTCAATTTATCGCAAGAGACATTTAGGCATATTAGTACCCGGCTACAGATCCTATGACCGGGAGTTGAATTTAAAATTTCGCGCGATGAAGTACTCGAGGCAGAATATTTCTCTGCTGATCCTAGTGGCTTCAAACGCGCCGCTTCTATTTCTATATGTTTAAGGTTCCACAGCAATTGTTTTCATTGTTAGTACTACTCAAAGTGGTACTTAAATAAATCAGTAGTAGAAGGGGGTTAACAATAATAATCTTGACGAAAAAGAATATAATTTCAAAAATTATTCGAAAATTACCACGTCACTCGGTGCCCCTTTCAGCTAGTGCTCTGCTAAGTTTCACCATTGTAGGGGCATTTGTTTGTGTTGATGTGTTTATGGGTGAAATTCTGTTCAAGAAAACTACAGTTGAAACCTACCACATGTTAAAGAAGAGCTTTGATAAGAATGTCTCGAGTTAAACAAGAACTCTTAAGAGAATCTGCGGGGAATGACAAACACTCGGGTCGTCCGACAAAATGCACTACATCAAAACAATCACGAAAGTCGTACAGAATATGTAAATGAATTATAGACAGGATGAACATGCTACCACAGCAGCGAGTTTATTCCTTGCCTTCACCACAGCAACCTATGAAACCTCCGGATACAGTTAAGCACACAAGTCTAAGTAGGTTCGACAAGATCCAACCATCACAATGGAAGTCGCCGTCTTGCACAAAACCGAAAAAAGCGCGCCAAATTCGCAGCAATACAAAGTCGTGGCTGATGATTTTTTCGATATTCCAAGAATTGCCCGTAAGGAGCTTATTCTACCTGGTCAAACCATCAACGGAAAAATTGCGAGATTTTGAAGAGACTAGAGGAAAATGTTCGGCGCAGCCGACTTTGGTTATGGAAGAATAAAGACTAGTTGCTTACTGGAGAAAAACGATATGAAAATAAAAATCTACTTGAAAGGACGATATTTCGATTGTACTGAAGTTCCCTAAGCCCTACGGCGTTTCGAGTCTTTCTAAGAATGAGAAGAAATCGCCAGGATCGTTGCATACGACTGCTTTGAAGGTTACAATAGAAATTTTAGAAAATTCTCGGAAATGTTGTCCACTTTCTAATTTCATTTTTTTTTTTAATTTATTGGCAAAGGCAAACAGACAACTGTGAAAGCAAGTGACGTTACATTTATTTTAAGTTTAAGGAAACCAATCGGCTACATTGTCCAATCACTGTCCACCATTGTATTGTAAAAAGCTGAAATTAGTGCATAACTACAAATGCTTTGGGGGGACAATAAGCAACGATAGAATCTTGGAACGGGCAACAAATGGAATGATAGATTTAAAAAACTAGTAAATGATCAAATAAAATGGAAAAAATAAGAAGCTCGGTGCACTTTTCACGTGAAACAGACAACAACAAAAAGCCAAAGAAGAATTAAACAACATTGAAATTAAAATCTTACATAGGACCCAAAACACAACTGAACTGAATAAGACGAGAAATGAGGCAATTTATAGATCAGCTGAAAATACTTCCTGTTGAAACTACCAGAATCCGATCGGGGTGGTTTAGCCGGCCGCAAAGGATGGTAAATGAAACAATGGTCTAAAAAGTTTGTAAAATAAAACATATCGGAAGAGAAAGACCATGTAATACTCCAAAACTAAGAGTAATGTAGCGTTAAAAAAAAGTTATGAGAAATGATGGATCTCAACTTCTTTACAAGTAAGCACAAAAAGGACCGAGTATCATATATCATATTCAAGATAAATACCTGATCACCATCCACCTTCCATGATTTTGGAGGGTTATTCTCTTTGGGCGATCCCGTAAGACTTATTAGATTCCTATGGTCCACGTCTTTTTTCCTGTGATTGCTTTCAGAATCTAAAACAAAAACTAAAATCTATACATTCAAACATGTACTTAACTTGAAACCAAAAGAAAACGTGCACATACAGAAACATTACAACTGTAACAATTTTAATAGCCAAGTAAACTTTTTATTATTTACAAATGTATAAACTGCCAAAGAAACGATGTACGTGCTGCATATTTTTGCTGTACTAATAATCCCATTAAAGCACACGCTCAAAACGAAAGAGCGATATTTAATTAAATGCGTACAATTGCGTACAATTTACTTAGAAATACCTGAATTGTTATTCGGGCCCATCAACGACAATATCCTGTGGTCGATATCCATTCCGGTTCCCATTGTTTGATTGTCATGATACTCGATAGGTTCGCTGTAACCTTCTTTCTCGAAGTTAGGTGGACTCTCAGGAGTCTCCAGATCTACTGGTGGCGGTTCCCATACTCCTTCGTTCTCCCACGTTTCAGGCTCCTCTTCGGGATTATATTCATCGTTAGCGCCGTAACCCGCCCCAGAAGGCGGTGGAGGTGGAACGAAAGTGTTGGGGAAATTAGTCATAGACGACGAATCGAAATTGTTTACGGCTATGCTCGTCTGGAAGTTGGAACTGGGTGGATACGAGCTTTGACTTTGGAAATTTGTAACTGGTGTAGATTGCACTGATTGGTAAGGCGGAGCCGGCGTTGGATAAGAAGTTAGAGGTGCGTGGGTAAACGAATTTGAAGGCTGGTTGTAACTAGAATTACCTGTATATATAAAAAAAAAGAATGTTACTTTCTTTTAAAAATGCATCGCGGTGCTTTCAATAATAATAAAAGAAATTTACGGTCACAAGACTTCAATTTACTTACCAAAATTTGAATTTGAATCAGTGCCATAACTATCCGCGTATGAATTGTTATAGGACACATCTGGTTTGCTAAAAGGCGGAATAGGTGGTGGCATTAGAGGTACTTGCTGCGAATTGAATTGATAATCATTTGTAGAGGGGGCGGCAACAGGCAACGGTGTCGGTATCGGGTCTGGAGGCGGCGGTGGTTGTGTTAAAGTAGGAAATAGGCTGGAAATCCCGCTGTTGGAATTGTAAATGTCTGTTGTCGCGGTATCACTTGCCGTAGCACTTTGTGACGTCACGGAAGTTTGACTCGTGCTGAACAAGGCCGCATTGATACTCTTGAAACAAACAATCAGACAAGAAAATATAGTTGCATGCTATAAATAAAACTGACGACGTACCTCGATATTAAACGGCATATTAGTACCGAGAAAACTAGAAAATCCATTATTTGGGAAGCTGCTGGTTTCAGTCGCGGGTGGTGGGGGTACAGGATTGTAAAACCCTGCGTTTGTGTATGTGAGGTGCATCACGTCCGTGTTTATAACTGTAATTATTCCAACAGAAGTGTTACGGTAGTATCATCAACAGACGTACGAATTTCCCCAAAACATGTGCTCGCCTGGAGAAATCCGTTTGGTTTCTCAAAAAAAAAAAAAAAAGGAATCGTCTAACTTATGGATAACAAATTTGAAACGCTCTTTTAATCAAACAATGGAAAAAATTACATCGAGTAAAAATTTTGTGTTAGTTCGGTAGACTGCTTGAGGCTATAAATTTAAATTTGTCTATAAAAATGTACATTATTTTTGTACTGTTACCTATTAACTGCTGTAAATATAAAATCTACTCTAAACGTTCAAAACATAGAATTTAAATTTACAATACGGGGGTTAAAAGTGTGTAATAGCCAAACTGTGGTACTCAATAATAGGGATGAATTGGTAAAACGGGACAATTGGTCCGTTTTGCTGAACTCAACGCTCCTATCGGGTTACACAACTTCGCTATGAACATACCTCAATACAGAAACAAGTATCTTTTGTCAAATTTTCAACATAATCTCCTTGTAAGTCTAATCACATTCTGGAACAATGCCCCCATCTTTTTAATCTGTCCAAACAATGACTGGCATTTTACTCTACAAGATAAGCGTGTACGAATACAACGGCCGCTTGATTCGATGAAATCCTCCCACCGAAACTTTCAGCTCAGAAAACAAAAAGTCGCCGCGAGTCCGATCTCATAAATAGGATGGGCGGGTATACGGGTTATCAACCCGTATTCAATCAATGAACTTTGGTAATTAATGAACAATGAAGTATAAAACGCGGGGTTGTTTTGGAACTTCAAATGCTCTTTTCCAAATGTCTTTATCTTCCGATGTAATGCCACATAGTACGTCCACGTTATTGTTCTTCCTTTTTCGAGATAATCAAAAACTCCAGGAAAACTACTGACAAATAGTCGCTAATATTTTCCTGGCCGATATAACAATTCGCTTTTACAGATGTTGAGGCACCTTTCGAAGTACGCTATTTCGACGTTGGCTCTAATTAAAGTCAAAACTCCAACTTATCGAGTTTAAACTGCTTCAACAGAGGTTTAAGTTAAGAGGTTGAGTAGGCAAGTTCAGTTCTCAACACACGATTGATTAATTCCACAGTAAATATATGACAAACACGTTTTCACTTTCAAAATGTCCACGAGCCTTTGCTACATCTCTGGCCATAATTCTACGGTTGTATAGCACCACTTGGCGTACTTTTCTCATTTTATTGGCAGTGATTGCAGTTTTTGGTCATCCCGAACGTTCATTGTGAACTAATCCGATTCACCACGTTTAAATTCAGCTGCTCAAAATTTTGCAGATTCCCCAAACAGAATCTATCTCAGCTTTAACTTGCCTGAGCGTGTTGCCTTTCGAATGTAAGAAAGAATTTAATGACGGCTGGGTTAAACAACAACTAAGCGTCAGCATTACTACACTTTTCGAAAGTATCGCAAGTAACACATACACAATTATATTATCAGCACTTTCTATAAGTAACGTCATCTTGATGTAGAGGTTTAAAAGCTTTCAGACAACCTATGTATTTAATACTATAAGTAATAATTAACATATAGTTTCCATGTAAATATTGAAAAAGGGAATATTCCCCTGATTTTAGCGATGCGATTAAACAGAAATCTCATTAGAGGACGATAGGTCTTCGTGAACTGGTAGCGCGCCTATCCGGTAAATAGGACTCACAGATTCGAATCCTATCCTGTTTAAAAGAGTCAATTCTAGAAGTTCTTAAAATAAGAAAATTTTATTTTAAGTCATAGTGATTTTTAGAACGGTATTACACACGTCAATGATTGATCAATTTAGCAACTTTCAATTTCTTGACGGTGCCATTTATATAAACAATAGAAGATTGGAAGGATATTCCTTCAGAAACAATTGGAAAATGAAAGAGAAGCCAAAAAGAGCATTATACGAACAAATACGAACAGATAAATCGGCGGCGTATCAAAAAAATTATTAAAGGTGTTGACGGATTTCAGTTTCGGATGTAATAAACGCTTGATAATTATAATAAAAACATTTTCGGAACATTTGATGCGGTCGGTGGTGCTATTACGATGCCTACGGTTGTCCTTTCTCCGGGAGTGACGCCACAAGAAGCTCAGTTTTTTTCTGCAAGTCTTGCGGCCTATGCGGAAGGATACGCGGTGGACGAGCTCATCGAATGGCGACTTAGCATTAACGAAGGAAGACGGTCGTTGTCCAGCTCACGAGAAAACGCATCTTGTCTGCCGATAAAATCTTTATTAACGGGACACGTTTTCTTTGATCTTTTTCAGTAATATAGCTCGAATAACGATTCAGTTTGCGGCCCAACGTGGAAGTTTTCAGAACAAGGTTCGCCGCTGCAAAGAATCAGCTTAGATCTTGAGATTATGTAACTACTTTACAAACGGCAACAGCGTGGTGTACTCCTGATAACTTATCTTTAGCAAAGGAAATCCTCCCAAATCAAATATTGAGGATAATTGTCGGAGCTTCGTGATTTATAAAGAATGTATGAATAAGAGAAGACATTGGTGTCTGTAATATAGCCAAACATATTTCAAATTAAAGTCACTGCTTCACTGAACATCCAATTAAAACCTTGGGAGAGTAAGGAAGCTAACGTATAGCGACAAAGGACCTTAAAGATATTTGTTTTGTTCCAGAAGGGGGAGACGACCGTTTTGCAAAGAGAAATTCAAAATAATATGAATAAAAAAAATAATAACATACCACAGACTATTCCTAATTAGATGGAAACTTATGCAAATGTAAACATGTAATTTACCAAATCAGCGCTATATTACCCAGTCGTTAGTAAGGTTTACTGAGTTTCTGCTATATACACTTACGTTTAGGTGGAGATGCCGTTGTAGTTGGTAATTCCAAATCAGAATCTGGACTTGGTGAGGGTGCATTAATATCTGGTGAAGGTACTGGACTACTTAATGTAGGAATCATCTCTTCTAGCTTCTTTTTCAGATTCTTAACTCGGATTGCAAAAGCTCTATATGCCTATAAATAAAGGACAAGTCAAATACAAAATTTATTTTAATTACCATCTAGTAAACGTACATTAGCTACCAATTTAACATCTTTTTTATCGGTATCTAAATGCACCTCTGCTTGTTGTAATAATGATATCAAATTGTGCCTCGCTTTTATTTCTAACTTTAATGCATTAACATATGCTTCCATATGACTAACATAGTCGTCCATTTCTTTTTCTACATCATCTAGATGCGCACGATCTGGAAAAATTAATTTTTATAAAAAGATCATGGAAAATATAAAATGACTAGTACTTACCTTTAAGGGAAGCACATAGAGCTTCTCCATCCATCATTTTTGGATTATGTTCTTTAAATTTCTTCAACTTCAAATCAGTATCCGTTTCCAATTTGGCACAATTTTTTATTTTTGTAATTAAATATGTACTCTAAAAGCAAAATAAATTAAATTTTAATATTTCCTAGAAGTTTATCTAGAATCGGTACCTGAAATTCTTGAGGATCATCACTCTTTCTAGCTGTAGGCGTAGCACTAATCAGACCGCTGAGATCAGTAATAAATTCTTCCCCGTATACACCTCGTTGTTCCCATATTTTAAATATCCTCAATATTTTATGTTTAACTTTTTCATCTCTAGAAATAACCAGAAATATTTACAGTAAATACTAAAATTTTAAAACCTTTTGAAAGTTGACTTTACCGAACCATAGTGGTTGCCTTTTGTAATGTCGTACTCCAACTTTCCACAAACTCATAATTTCGCCTCTTTGAGTATTGTATTACATCATTAGCTAAATAAAACAGTACCAGTCTTTGCTCTACTCTAACGCGCTTCAATACATTTAACCAACAGTTCACTATCTTCTTGTGATGCTGACGGTTTTCTAGGCACCAATGGCAACAATTGTTTATACTCTCTTGAGAGTCCTTAAGACTGGTGAGTCTTTTTTCGAAATTTATAGTGTTAAATTCATTTTCTCCTGAATTACCGGCCATCGTACACTACAAGCGATTGCTCCAACAAAGCCAGCAGTTATGCACCTCACAGAGGCACTATGTGTACACATAAAACGTTTATCCTTTGATTATACTGCAGCAATCGAATTAAAAGTGCTATGTAGAGTAAAAAGAACACTATACAAACAAATAAGAAAACACATTTTTATTTGTAAAGAAAACCGTCTATGAAAATCGACGTTGTTTTCATATAATAAATTCGGTCCTACTAAAAAACGTTAAAAGTGAATTAAAACAATCTCACGGGACTATTTCAACTATTCGCACACATGGAACATGAGATTATACTGTTTATAAACTCTAAATTATAAATAATAATTTTGTATTATTTATAAATGCTTAATATGTTGACATCCGCCATTTTATTTACAGTGAAGTTATCTTCAATGGCGAAAATATGAAGAAATTAATTATTCTAGTCCATGGAATTTCATATTTGTTAGATCAATATTAAGATATAATCCGTATAAAAAAATATTTAAAGCCGCCTCACAAATATTTTTGTATACTCAAATTCGAATTAAATTTTCATGGGTACTGTTATTACTAAAGAATAACCGAACCCTAAGTCAAAACAATTCAACAAAAACTAACATCATTCGTATTTTTCAGTTTTAATTCCTTTTAGGATAATCATATTTTAATACTAAAGCTTATAATTTGTATTAAGCACCATATACTAGTTCATTTTACTCAAGTTTAACAATCGTTATCCCCTGTTCTTCAAAATGTTTTTTGAAAATTCATATTCAATGGTGGGGCGAAGAAAAAACAAGGGATAAAAAATAAAGTGTTAAGTAATTATTGAGTTTTGAGGGAGCATCAGAAATGAGTAAAATTTTTACCATTCGATTAACAATTTTTACATACAGCAAGGAAGAGTTATATACAGTATGTTTTATATTAAAGGAATTACGTCGTCAGCGCTCTATCGGCACTCGGAATTAAAATTCGATCCCGATGTCACAGGATATTTCACAGACTACCGTGTAAGGATGACCTTATTTTTTGCGGGATCTTAAACTCGCCTCCGCGTAATACAAATTACGTAAGAAATACATTAAGAAAAGTGTATGAACAGAAGTATCTATGAAAATAAAACAAAAAAAAACTACACTAATATTAAGAAAACAAGAGTCATAGTGGAAAAATATTTATTATAAAATTTTCAAAGAAATAAATTGTAACATAATTTGAATATTTTAATTTTAAAATCAAAATTTAGCGCCAACTTCTTTTAATAAGTACAGCCAATCCTTCACTAGAAATTTCCCCGTTGAAGTGTACAGCGTGATTTTTGACAATCTGTTGACAACTACATAACCTAAATTTACAAATCGATGTACAAATAAAACTGCCGGTTTTAAAAAATTGAATTATTTACAAAAACAATATTCCTAAGAGACTTACCGTGAAATCTTACAAAGATTAACTAATAGAAAAATTCTCGAAATTAAGCTCTTCTCTAGAAATTCTTTAGAAATGAGAGATCGTAAGCAGGAAATAACTATCCTACATACACCTATGTGACTCTAAATATTGATCATTATATTCTACAACATTGTAAGTAACATACAATTATAAACTTGAATGTTCATACAATGTCTTGTATTATTGCTTAGGTTTTGAAGATTTTGCAAAACATGACACGCAATGAAACGTACAAATAAAATCGCTTGGCGAAGAAATAATACCTTCTATTTGCAAAGCACGTCCACCATTTTCGTTCCAGGAAAATAAACTCCGAGTGCTCCCTAGTGTAGTTCAATGAGATACGTTTGTCGAATATTTAGAGGTGCCAGAATCAAACCCCCCATCAACTTAATACGAACATAACATGATAAGCATGTACTCTAATATATTTTCCTCTACCGCTTACGATGAAGTTGAGCACAACTCACACTGATATAGGCAATAGCGCTTGCAATGCATGTAATTATACAGAGTGAGTCGAGAAGAACGAACTGAGCCCCAGGCATGTACACTTGAAAATAGTGTCAAAAACCCATAAAAAACCACCATTGACCTCTAAATATTTTATGATTCGTCTACAAAGGTGTCTGTTATTTTCCTGACTGTTCTGTGCCTGATATCGGTTCCAGTATTAACCATTACTATTAATCAATGATTAAGATATCAAAACAAATGAAAACCGGATAAAATATGAGTCTTTTTGAAAAAGAGTTTAATGTTTACAATATACCCTTGAAATTTGGTCCGTTTCTCCCAATACAGCCTGTATAATCGGAGAACGACTGGGTCTTCTTTTACGGTATAGGCATTTATCGGTAGATAGATGCCTATACCATCATATATAGATAATATGTATCAAAAATATATTTTTAGTTGCTTTCCAGTAAGACCTAAAGATACATACGTCCATAGTGGAACACCATAGCCCAACATGGCAACAGGCAACCGATTTCGTTGCGTTTGTTAACATTGGTTTCACTCAGTGCATGGAATGTTTCAAAACAGTCGCATAATTTAAATTTAATTGGCAATTGTAGAGACAAGCGAGTCCACACACTGATAAGCGCGCCAGACTAAACAAAATGCAAAGGAGAAAAATATACGAGCAGTCTGACAAGAGTTAGGTGAAGAGGTATATAGTTTGATCACGGGATATATTTAAGTAAAGTGGCTATCACTAAAGAGGACAAAGGCGGATGAAATTTTTCCTTTTTTGTAAAGACTAGACAGACTGGTGTTTTGTCGACTCTCGGGGATATCAGTAGGCAACACGAATCCATTCTCATGAGGCGAATAGACATGCGTCTATCTAGTCGCTACAAAAAAGGTAATTCCTTTGTGAGCTGCGGCTACACCCCACTTGGGTCGAGAAAAGTTAATAATAAACATATCACAGTAATTGATTTCGTACTACATAATATGCGACAAGTTATTGAATGTCGTTCCAGCGTGGATGTTCCTTATGATCATCACTGGTTGGTTATAGAAAAATTTCGAATTAGATACCCAATGTAACGAAGTAAATTATGCCTACTGTTGTAGGGTTTTCAACAATGGCGATGAGAATTTCCAAAAATGCCTTTCTTTAGTTATAAAGTTGGCGCACGCTTCAATTTTTCACTAAAACGGCACTTCATAACACTACACCTACTACAACGGTGGTATTTGAGAAATACAAGCATAGAGTTTAGGTATCTATATTTCCGAAAAGTATCTTACAAAATTTACGAATACAAACATCTTCCTTATATTAAATCTAAACAATATTTAGGAAAACTGAGACTTTATGCAATAAAAACGCAATTCTTGCTTTTCAATCCAAGAGAATACAATATGTGTAATGAAAATAATCCTACTACTTAGTCTATCTATGCCTCTTTTATGATTTATTTTTATAATCGAAGGCAAGTTCACATAAAAATTCAAAAAAAAATGATGTATGTAAGACATTCAAAACAAAACATGTAATAATAGATAATAAAAAGTTTCATGATTGGCTTCTTTTTAAATTTTTAAAAACTAACTCTGTCTATAAAGCTGGGAAGGCCAGAGAACGATACATCTGCTGTCGTTATAATAATTATTGTTAGAAAATTAAAGGCTAAATTGAGATGTGTGTGGTTTTTCAATAGTTATTTAATAATTAATAGTTTATTCCTTAGTCGGTACTTCGATTACTCGAGGTTTATCTATGATACGCGCGGAACGATTGCCCTTCTCGACGATACCAATAATCCATGCTTGGTAGCCTTCCTGTTTTTCAATATCCTTGCAATAAGCAGCTGCCTGCTCTCTCGGTAAACAGATCAACAATCCTCCAGAAGTTTCTGCAGAATGGCCTTGGAGTAGTTGGAACATGTTGCCGCAAGCTTTTGCGACCGCCGCCATCTTTGCGATAACAGGTAGATTATGAATAACGAACGAAACTTCGTTTTTCTGATGGGAAGCTAAGGTTTGCGCGTGACCGAGGAGACCAAAGCCCGTGACGTCGGTCGCACCATGAGCATTGTACTTATGCATCAGTCTACTAGCGATACGATTTAGCCTGGCCATAGAGTCCATCGCTCGGTGATACGCTTTACGAACATCTTCTTCGCTAACCACCAATTTGATGCGATTCCAACGTTCAGGCTGGTCTAGCCATTGATGGGCATTCACAGCAACCTGAGGAGAAATTAGTTATTTTAGGTATTACAAAGCATTAAAATTCGATGTAATTTGGAACTAGAGATACAAAAATCCAAAATACGTAGAAACAAAATGAACATACTCGCAGTTCACATCATTTGTGAGCTAATCTTTCACAAAATTGCTTATGGATGATTGAAATAGATAATATATAGGAAGATATGAAATACAAGATAAAACAGCGATAAAAGCCCAACGATATAAATGGTAATGTACAGAGAATGCAGAATGATCGAAAACAAATAAAAAAAAAAAGGAAACTAGGGAAACAACGCACAGAAGGATTTACGGCTGTTAAATAATAAAAATATTGACAGGATTTGCTGAAGAACAGCAAAAGAAGGTCTAAGTAAACTTATTTGCACGAAAGTGAGACAACGAATAGCAACATAGATATGTAAACATATTTCCCCTACTTAAAATAAATTGACACAAAATTTATTAACAGTTAACACACCAAGCTGTTTTTAGATACTTTGTGGTAGTAAAAACAAGTTGTATTACTGCTATTACCATTAATATTATTATATTTGGGACTAATAAATCATCTTGTGTCGGTTATATAAAATATTTCCAAAGTTACGGAATAATAAAGCATTGGAATATTGTTCATTTACATTTAATTGTGGAATAATCCGATGTCATATGAAGCCTTTGGAAAAATATCCTTCTTTTTAATAATATATAATGACACCGAGACCAAAACATCCATTCTTTTAAACATTAAACATTTTAATATTCTCTCGTCCAGTGGAATTTCCACTCTTTCAAGCGATAAAGTATTTTTAGAACAAGCTTAATTTATTCCCAAAAATACCAAATCTCCTCTTAGTTACGCACATTTCCGAAAGATCTAGTTTGCAATATTCTTGCAAACAAAAAATCTGGATACTATCCATTTAATGGCGATTAAAAGTATGTAAACCTAATATTTCCAATAATCTCCATATGTATGTATTATACTATGGACAGCTTACCAAGTTTCTTCAACAGTTTGAGTTTACCTAAAATTCTTTATTAATAATAATAATTATTATTGTAGACATAATATTTGCCAATAATCTCTGTTTTATTATGAGGCCTATTTAACTGTCTACCTCCATTTGTATTTAGTCATCAAAAATAGCAGGTATTTTCAATATATCCCACAAAGATAAGATGCATGTGACTACATACAAGCGCCTCTTCTTCAACTCGTAAATACCAGGGTTATTAAATTGTTGTCATTGTACACAGAACGTACCAAACAAATATCCATTACTCCTATTATCTACTTTTACTCGATATCCTCAAATTCACTCAAATATGTAAAATTAATATGTACAATTTTCACCCGGCCCTAATAGAGCTGTAGCTTAAGTAAAGAAATTAATTGTATTGTGTAAAAGAAAGTCATATCGCTTCAAAACAAAACTAGACTGTTTTAATATGTATATATGCATATTTGGTAATTAAGAATTATTTCTGATACCTGTGTTCCTAATGGCTTTGTTAAAACTAACACATCTCCAACAACAGCATTGTCAGGAACAATATACTCATTTGGTTGACATACTGTAGAAGCTACGCCACCAATGGTACACCACGGATTAACAACTGTTTGTCCTCCAGTTACAGAAGTACCTGCTTCTAAGGCAGAATCTTTAAAACCTCTCATTATTAAGGGTATCACAACATCTCTTTCTTTCTCAGTCATTTTGGTACTGACCCCGAGCAACATAAGCATATTGTCACACTCTGTGACACCCATTGCGTATAGATCACTAAGCACATTCGCGCAAGCAATTTTACCCATCATGTAGGGATCATCGACCAAGGGATAAAAGAAGTCAGTTGTTTGCACCAAACAAAGGCCACCATGTCGTAAAGGTGTAACCTGAAATAAATGCGTTAGATAAAAATCCCATTTAATTCTTTTAGATTGGGGTTCGCAAAGAAATGCCCAACAGAAATTTCCTTTAACCAATACAGGTTATGAATTTAGATAAAATACCAACAGTTGTCAAAGTCAAGGTCGCGACCATAATGTATACAAGTTTCGTTTGTTTCTTTGGAATTCATGCAATTCAAATTGTACACAATAAAAGTTAGATAAGAGTAATCATCGATATTTTACGAAATAGAAATGCAAGCGGAGCTTGGATATGGACATAAAAATATTTGGGTACATACCGAGCAATCGAGACCGATTCCAATTCTTGGAATGGCCATATGCATAAAGTGAGCGTGTTCATGTTCTGCTGCCGAATTGTAATCTTGCTGCAAACCTTCAACCAGCTTGTTGAGGACTTCTTGGGGAACCTTGCATCCGCGGCCTTTCAAATCGGCGAAACGCGTCAAGCGAAAACTGGCTTCCAAGTCGTGCGCCAGTGGATCGAAAGGCCGCCGTAACGCTAATGCATTCGGATTTGCAGCTAATTCCAATTGTACAGCCCCCATCGCATCTTGCTGCACATTCGTTACTTGATAGTCACCCATGCCGGCGTTTCAATTCAAAGTTTGTTGTGGAAATACACTCGTACTACCGTGTTAAAAACACTGGCTCCACGAAAGCGTTTCTCAAACAATTGGGCGACGCTAATAAGATGGCGGAGTAGCGCTCTGCAGTTCCTAAACAATCGCGCATGTCCAAATAACCCATTGGTGATTATTGGCTGAAGGGACAGGCAAGCATATTCGCCTGGTACTCAAACTGTTCTAAATACAAAGTAAATATATTTAAACTGGTAGTAAATGGATAAATACTCCTCGTTTTACGGTTGATTATTATGAATATATGTAATTGTTCTATAAGAAAACGACAAGACAAACATGTTTTCTTTCAAAATAAATTACTGTTTCTTTCAATTGAACGTCTTTCTGTAGCGTTGCTTTTTGCAAAAAAAGTTAGCGCCATATTTAGAAACCGTTCCGCAACGTAATAATTTGTTCAATTACTATTCATATTACAGACATGAACATTCTCCATTGGTTTAGAATACATCCTCAGGCTGTTCATTACATCAAGTAATACGAAATAAAAAGAATTACAATAAATAATTTCAGATTATTCATAATAACTACGTACGTAGTCAAATTTTTTCAATGTTACCAATACAAGAGGAAAATTTCCATTTATACGTTCCCTGAATATCAAAGTACAATTTTAACTTAAAAATTACAAATAAATAATAATTTTTACAGGCGATGTGTTTTATCGAACGAAATGATGTTTTCCGTTAAACTGAAAACATGCATTTTACTGAAAAAACATCATTTCGTTCAATTTTAAGCAAAAAATCACTGCTGGTAACCATTGCCGGTATATATTCCTTTGATAGAAAATAGAATGTTGCTCCTTAACGTTACGGCTAACGGATTGATGTCTATTAATTAGAGATAAAATAGTACAAAAACCTTTGGAATGTTTCAACGTTATTGTCCTAATATTTTCAATTATTTAAGTTTCCCGCTCGTATAGCTACTTGTGGCGCCATCAAAAATATTATAGCGAACTATTATCCTTATTATCCGCCATATTTTTAATTCATAAAGTGTTGGTGGGGAGCTCCGTTTCTCATGTTCTATTTGATTAGGAAGAATTTCATAGTAAATATCGGTGAAGATATTTTTAAGCAAAATTGTAAAAGAACTAATCTGTAGATCGTGTAAATGCAACTACCAAAAATCCGAAATGATTCATTCAAGTAGAAGTTTCATTAATTAAGTGACAAGTTTTATAAATAATGTCCGCTAAAGAACAGAGTGTTAACGATACTATCCTTGATATGATAAACAACTTAAAACCTAGAAGTATGAAATTGCCAGATTACGGAACACCTTTAAAACGTTCATTAAGTACCGCCAGCAACACAAGTAATGAGGAAACTCCAACTGCAAAGAAACCAAAGCATGAAAGCATTTTGGACGTATCTTATGTGGGTTCACCAAGGGAGATTAGGCGGCTTAGAGCTGACCTATTATCGTCCCGCAACACGATATTAAATTTACAGAATCAGATTCAACATATGCACGGCGTTCGAAAGGAGATGCAGATTATGTTTGACAATGAGCTAGCGACATTACATTCGCAGTGTGAAAAGGACAGCAAAACTATCGAAGAATTAGAATTACAGTTACAAAGTATACGAAAAAGAGAAATAGAGCTAAAAGAGCAACTTTCTGAGGTCCGTAAAATAATTCGATATTAATATTTTATTATATATCCTTCCTTTAGGAAAGAAATAAGTATGACAACATGAAAATTGATTGCGATACTAAAGTTGAAGAATTAGAAAAAGAACTGTTGGAAATATCCACAGAATTGAAAATGCAAGATTCTGAAGAAAATGGGGAAAGAAATAAGTTGAGGCAGAGAATTAACGAGCTTGAAATGTTGTATAATGCAGTACAGGAAGAGGCTGAAGCATATAAAAAGTTAACTGAAGAATTAAGTAAGTGAAATTATCAGTTTTGCTAACCAATTTTTTTTTAACCTTACATCTAAAATTATCAATGTTATAAATGTGCTTCGTAAAATATGTCTGATTAATTAAAATTTAGAACTCGAATCAGCAATTTAGATAATTGGATATGAATTAACAGTTTGATAATGGGCCAGTAAAGGGATATCTACTGCTTCAATTACGGAAAGAGCCTATTTATAAAATCATTATTTGGTTATTTTTATTATTGATGATGAATATTGGTAGCAGCTTACAGTCCCTAATTACATGTCTTTGATTTGCACAAGCACGTAACTAGACAATATTAGATTAGAATATCAGTATTAAATAAAAGTCTTATTTATTTATTAATTTATCTAATTAAAAGCACAAAATTGCAACATAATACATTGTTAAAATATGAAACATATGTTTTCTATAATTTATAATGTGATCTGCAGCATATTGCAATCGAAAGTAATATTGATCGTTTAATTACCCTTTCTCACTCTTCCTTAGTTTGAATTTAAAATTGTAAATTTCGTATCTCCTGTTGTACTAGATTAGTGCTAGACTACGTACAATCGGTAACAGAAAGAAGTTTCTAGTGTATTACATACAGATGTGACTGTATCACTTCTACTTTTGAATATTTACTTATCAAGATAAAGATGCTATTGTTTGAAAATTTTCTTTTGTCATCTGAGCAGACGTACTTTGCTTCCGTTATCTTAACAGGTGTCAAAAGTAAAAATTCAAGTCGTGCTTTTAGTTCTTTATTTTTAGTATTTTTATTTATAGGAAGTTTTTTATTTAGGAAGTCATTAAATAGGACTACGTTAGTGGAAGTACATCAGATGATTACTTATCTCAATGTCTATCATCTCTAATTATAACAGAGGCAGGTGGAATTATTCCTTTTTTGCATTAACAAGATAAACAAAAGAGTAATAATTTCATTCGCCTTTGTCTTCTTCAGTAATAACAATAGGTTCAGTTGAATTCTTACGTGTATAAGTGGGATTCATTTTCATTTAATCGGGTTTACATGTTTTTTTAATTAGATTTATTAAAAATACTTTCTTTATGTACAAAACATTAAGTATCCCTTTGAAAATAATTAAGAATCATTTGAGTCCATCGGTACGATAAAAGATATCAAATGAGGTTCTATTTGGTGAAATGTGTACCGGTGCCGAGCATGATGATTGTGATTTGTAAATGTGTAAGTTTGTCTAACAAAACTGAATGGCGTTCGTGCACCTAACATAGTATTGGAAGAAGCGCTCCCCATCAAATCTTACTGGCTAGTGCCTCAATGTAATCATTAACATTAACATTCATGGGTACGCCTGGATTTTTTAACTAATGTATGCTATAAAAGATGTTTTACTAACATCTTTTAATGTAAACGTTCTCATCTCTAACGCAAACGTTAAATTATTTTTATTTTATTGCAAAGACAAAGTAACAAATGGAAATAAAATTACAATTTTGTCGGTTGTTCTGTGCAATTTTTACAGAAATATTTTTTTACTTTTGTTTTATTATAAGCTATAATTATAATTAGTTTTCTATGTTTCTTTGGAGAAACTGTAACATCGAGATGCATCGCTGATAGAAGTTATTTTTCTTACGGACAAACAAAAACAATAAAAATCGTGTTTCTAAATAGGCCAGAATTCAGAAGGAATAAAAGTTCGTTTTTACGTAAGACGCCTGCTCAGTTGCTAGATGGTAGTCAGTAAAAAAATTATCCGTATGTTATATTGCGCCCCGTTTTAGGTTGATTTTTTATATCCTTTAGGACCGTAGATGTAGGTTTTGACGTCAGACAATAGCCATAATTTGATACCATATTTGTCTCGTGCTTCAATCTATCGCTTAAGTGGGCATTTACTTCGATATATTAGTTCGTTCAACCTACGTACATATCAGAGAGAGCTATAATGGGTGTCAATTTGTTATACCTTCAACGTACAAGCCTATCCTTTTTATTATTGGAGCGTAAAAAGTGGCTTGTAAATTTCTTTGAGCGACATTGTAACTCTGAATATATGTAGCTCTGCCACGATATAACAACGATGCTCCACCATCTTAAATTGACCTTTAAATCAAGGCGATGGTGGTGGATTTTTATGCCACCCTGTACCGTCGCGTGGATTGCCATGATACTTCAGAGTTAAAAATCAAGTAATTTAGCGGTAACATGTTTAGCTTAAATCTTGTTTTACAGATACACGCTTAGCTGAATGTACTCAGCTAAAACAAGATCTCGAAGTTAAGGAACAACTCGTACAGAAAGTACGTCTGGAAATGAAAGAATTGAATTACGTTAAAGAAACTTACCATGAAATTCAAAATCAGGCAAAGGTGAGTTTTCCATTATAATGTCTTATTGATAGTATTCGTCATATATCATCACCTTGTTTCAGACGCAACAGCATAAATTATCGACCTACAACGATTTAGAGAAGGAAAATAAGAAATTGAAGGACGAAGCTAAACGTTTAAAAGATGAAATTCATAACAAACTTCTTTTAGAAGAAGAAGTGCATGACTTGAAGGGTCGTTTGGTTAATTACAAGGAGCAGGAAAAGAAATTGGCTACGTTGCAGGTAATTCGAAACTAATAACCTTTATAAGTTTAATTCGCGTGGAACCAAATTTAGGTCACGAAAGCTCAAAACGACGTATATTTAGAAGAATGGCGAGCAGTGGCCAGAGGCATATGTGAAACTACCGCTCCCGACATGGTTCTACAGAGAATGTTACGGTCGTTAGTTGAGCGTCTTCAGCAGCAGGAAATTGGATTAACTTCGGAGAAAATACAACTGGAGTCGCAAGTAAAAACAGTAACGCATGTACGTTTTTTTGAGATAAGCAATGTGCATCGCAATAAATTATTTGGCATCTTTTTAGGAGGCTAAAACAGCTCAAGCTGAAATAGAAAAAAGCCAAAAAGTGATACATGAGTTACAAAGTAACATTCAACAGAAACAAAATCTTATTCATAGGATGCAGAAAAAGTTATTATTGATAAGTCGCGAACGTGACAGTTACAGAAAGCAACTGGATTCGTATGAAAAAGACCTGACCATTTGTATGGCACCGTCAAGTTCCGCACAACCCGGCGCAAACCAAATACAAACTCAAAAGGAAAGAATCGATAATCTTGAGAAGGTTGTTGATGGATATAGGGAAATGGTGGCAAGGCTCGAGAGTGATTTGCAAAGTACTGAACCAGATTTGCAGACGGGTAGGTATAAACTAGATAACTGTGTCCTATATAGATTATTTTATTCTATTGTATTTTTCACATAAAAACCTAATATAATCCTTAATATTTTATTAATGAAAAAGATTTTAATCATTACAAACTGATGTTTGTGTTCTGTGGAACTGTACTCGCTCTTTTGAAAACCTAGTTTATAATAAAAAAAGCTTTTTTATTTATTTTTTACGAGTACGTGTCCCGACTCACATGTTATGGTAACATTAAAATAATATAAGTAAGCTTTCAATCTTTAAGATTTGACAATATATCTTTAATAGTTAAGGTATTAGAACAGAAAGAATTTTTCAGCAAGTAACTAATTGGTATTTTTTATTCTATCTGCAGATGTCGCGCCAATTAGGGTCGAACAAGTTCGTCGTTTGCAGGAGGAAATTGATCAGCTAAAGAACGAGAACGCAACATTACGAGATAGAAAAGACTGTCTGGAGATACAATTGGAGGAGCTATTAATTGGACAAGACAATGTTCAAAGCCGAGTGGTCCACCCCGCTAAAAACCCTCTCTCAGAATGTTTAACGCAAAGAGAAGCTGATAAGGAAAAACTCCTCGAAGAAGTATTTTGTTTATTCTCTTTACGTACTTTAAAGTTAACACGTCTATCGAACATTTCAGGTTGAGAGACTGAAGCGAAAAGTTCGTAACTTAGAAGAGGGATTGGAAGCTAGCAAACTGAATGAATCGGCTATTAGTACAAAGGATGCTCTTGCTCTGAAAGAGCAGGTTAAATCTTCCGAAACTCAAATGCAAAGGCTTAAAGATTACTTCAAATCTTCTATGCAGGAGTTTAGGAATGTAGTCTATATGATGTTGGGTTACAAGATTGATAAAACGTCCGGTTCGCTTTACAAATTGACGAGTATGTACGCAGATAGAGCAGAAGATCATCTCTGTTTCCAACTCGGTACCGAGGGAGCTCTGAATTTATTAGAAAACGAATTCAGTACTAGCTTGGAGGAGTTCGTTGAACTGCATTTGCGACATCAAAAATCCATTCCGGTGTTTTTAAGCGCTATTACATTGGATCTGTTTAATAATAAAACGATGACCACCAAAACTTTCGATGTTGATGAAGACAACGTCTTATAAGCAGTTAATTTTTGTACCTTTATTTTTAAGTAATTATTTTAATACATAAGATAGATCGTGGAGTAAATAAACACATGTGCTTATATTGCATTTTTTTTTTAATTCGTCTTGTAGATTCATCAGATACTTTAAGTATTAGATTACGCAAATAAAAAACATTTGTAAGAATATAACACTTATTTATTCTTCATTACTAGCAAGTAATACATATAAAAATATAAAACTAATCTTAAATTATATTTAATAAATTACAAAGATATTTCAGTCAATTTGTTAGTATTTCTTATATAAAAATTGCAAGGTGTAAACAAATATCACATATGTTGAATGTATACAAAATAGAATGACGAAATTAATCAACTTCTTCTACCGTGGGTCCATTGTATCGATTTCCATCAAATCCTCCAGCTTGTTGACCGCAGTTTCTTGGCATTTGTTGCTGTGTTCCATTACTATACAATTTGGCCATTATTGGACTGCACACTGATGTTAGATGTCTTTGCTTATCTTCGTATTCTTCCTTTTCAGCTAAGGTATTGCTGTCTAACCACCGTAAGCATTCATCGCACTCCTTCTTTACCTTGTTCTTGTCTGCCTTGGATAATTTTTCTCCTGATTCATCCACAGCTTGTTTGACATTGAACACGTAGCCTTCTAACTGATTTCTAGCCACAATTTTCTGTCTCTGTTTCTCATCTTCCTCCTTGTACCTTTCAGCCTCTTCAACCATCCTGTCTATGTCTTTCTGTGATAACCGACCTTTATCATTCTTGATCGTGATATTTTTAGATTTTCCGGAACTGGTATCCTTTGCAGAGACGTTTAATATACCATTTGCGTCCAAATCAAATGTAACTTCGATTTTAGGTATACCTCTGGGGGCCGGTGGAATACCAGTCAGATCGAAAGTACCCAAACGGTTATTGTCCCTCGTCATAGTTCTTTCACCTTCAAATACTTGAATTGTAACTGCTGGCTGATTGTCGGCGTATGTGGTAAATGTTTGGGTTTGTTTACATGGAATTCTACTGTTACGCTCTATGATTTTGGTCATAACGCCACCAGCCGTTTCAATGCCTAAAGATAACGGTGCTACATCTACTAGCAACACGTCTTGGATCTTGCTGTCGGATTCACCACTCAGAATAGCGGCTTGCACAGCAGCACCATACGCTACAGCTTCATCTGGATTGATAGATAGATTTAACGGCTTGCCGCAGAAGTAGTTTTGCAAGAGAGACTGAATCTTAGGGATCCTTGTGGATCCACCCACAAGAACTACGTCATGAATCGAACCTTTGTCCATCTTAGCATCAGTCAAAGCTTTCTCGACAGGATGTAGCGTGCCTCGGAATAAATCAGAACAAAGTTCTTCAAATCTAGCCCTGGATACTTTGGTGTAGAAGTCTATACCTTCGAACAGTGCGTCGATTTCTATGCTTGCTTCTGTACTGGACGAAAGTGTACGTTTTGCCCTTTCTGCAGCGGTTCTCAATCGACGTAGTGATCTCGCATTGCTTCTTAGGTCTTTTCTGTATTTCCTTTTGAATTCATCGGCTAGATGATTGACCAATCTATTATCGAAGTCTTCTCCTCCCAGATGGGTATCCCCGGCTGTTGCTCTTACTTCGAATAGAGATCCTTCGTCTATCGTTAGGATGGATACGTCGAAGGTACCACCGCCCAGATCGAATATCAGCACGTTCTTCTCGCCTTTTAAATTTTTGTCCAGCCCATAAGCTAATGCGGCTGCTGTTGGTTCGTTAATGATGCGCATAACATTCAATCCAGCAATAGCCCCAGCATCTTTAGTTGCTTGACGCTGGGAATCGTTGAAATACGCGGGTACAGTAATGACAGCGTCTCGAACAGGTCCCCCAAGTAAGCCTCTGCAGTCTCTCTCATCTTCACTAATACCATAGAACTTATTTCTTCGGGGGCGAATTTCTTCGTCTCACCTTTGAATTCGACTTGAATTTTAGGCTTTCCCGATTCATTCACTACTTGAAACGGCCAGTGTTTGAGATCTTCCGCGATTTTAGGATCGTCGTAACGACGGCCGATCAATCTCTTAGCGTCGAAGACGGTATTCCGTGGATTCATGGCTACTTGGTTCTTGGCACCATCTCCAATAAGTCGTTCGGTGTCTGTGAAGGCGACATAGCTCGGCGTTGTTCTGTTACCCTGGTCGTTGGCGATGATTTCCACTTTACCTTGCTGCCATACACCTACACAGGAGTAGGTCGTACCCAAGTCGATACCAATCGTTGGTGATTTAACCATTTTGATGTTTAAATGTGGTTTAACTTTTTCTTCTCTTCTATAGAAAATTCCAACAAACAATCACTCTTTTATTCACTAAACTTTGCACGTATAGCTCTTTGAACACTGAAGTTCGCTCTAGATTGTTTTAAAGAATACTAAAGTCGCGCCAACAACGGTGGCCTTTTATATGTCAACAGTGTCGTTCGGGAGTGGAATCGAAATATCTCGACAATCCAGTGTGTTATGGTTGAATGACAAAACGAGGGTACACTAACTTCTAGAATATTCTTATAGGTAGTTTTCTAGAAACTAAATTAACGGCTGCAAAAGTGTCGTTTTTCGTAAACTAACGAGAATTTTAGAATATATTTGCATGTTAGATTTCCTGTCTTTATAAATTCACAACTGTAAATTATTTAATAATGGATTTACGAAATTTGCAATCGTTGGGCTTAAATATTATCTTATTTAGAATTCCTAAGTAAAAAAATAATGGAATTTTCATTTTAGACTGTAGAAGAAGTACAGCTATTTTAATCATGTATTTTATGTTTACATAAAGGTTCTTCATTTGTCGTGAAAATACTAAAATAAAAATGGACTTGATTTTGCATAATATATATTTACTCTGCAGAATTCTGGGTTGGTCTCAATAAGCTCTCTAAATATTCTGCAACTATTGCTAATTATTTCAAATATTTTACATTTTGCATTTTTCTCTTAAACTCAGTTACTGGTCAAATTTTTTTAACATTTCTATAACCTTTGATGTGTCTGTAAAGATCATTCATTTATTTGAAACATACCTGCTAAAAATATGTATATCCTATAGTACAGTATGAATAAATATAAACAATGCAGAAAAAAAAATATATGAATAGGTCCGGATTTTAATGGCATTATAAATTCAATTTTGTTTTGAATGTTCCTATGATTATCGCGTAATTATACTCCCTAATATTCTTGAATCTTCCAGAATGTTCCGTTTCTTTATCGATGAATATACTGGAGATACAAAAGGCTACCGTCGCTGTCGCGCTTTCAGTATCGCTCAATACAAGAGTTAGCGAAGTTCAACTTTCGGAGTTATAAACAAGTGGGTTATACGTCTACTAATTATTACTTGGAAACAGTTATTTAAGTTCGTATTGAGGAGAATCAAATTTGAACTCGAGGGATCAAAATGGTTAAATCACCAGCCATTGGTATTGATTTGGGCACGACCTACTCCTGTGTAGGTGTCTGGCAGCAAGGAAAAGTGGAAATCATAGCCAACGACCAGGGTAATAGGACAACACCGAGCTATGTTGCCTTCACAGACACCGAGCGACTTATTGGAGATGGTGCCAAGAACCAAGTAGCCATGAATCCACGGAATACCGTCTTCGACGCTAAGAGATTGATCGGCCGTCGTTACGACGATCCTAAAATCGCGGAAGATCTCAAACATTGGCCGTTTCAAGTAGTGAATGAATCGGGAAAGCCTAAAATTCAAGTCGAATTCAAAGGTGAGACGAAGAAATTCGCCCCCGAAGAAATAAGTTCTATGGTATTAGTGAAGATGAGAGAGACCGCAGAGGCTTACTTGGGGGGACCTGTTCGAGACGCTGTCATTACTGTACCCGCGTATTTCAACGATTCCCAGCGTCAAGCAACTAAAGATGCTGGGGCTATTGCTGGATTGAATGTTATGCGCATCATTAACGAACCAACAGCAGCCGCATTAGCTTATGGGCTGGACAAAAATTTAAAAGGCGAGAAGAACGTGCTGATATTCGATCTGGGCGGTGGTACCTTCGACGTATCCATCCTAACGATAGACGAAGGATCGCTATTCGAAGTAAGAGCAACAGCGGGGGATACCCATCTGGGAGGAGAAGACTTCGATAATAGATTGGTCAATCATCTAGCCGATGAATTCAAAAGGAAATACAAAAAAGACCTAAGAAGCAATGCGAGATCACTACGTCGATTAAGAACCGCTGCAGAAAGGGCAAAACGTACACTTTCGTCTAGTACAGAAGCAAGCATAGAAATCGACGCACTGTTCGAAGGTATAGACTTCTACACCAAAGTATCCAGGGCTAGATTTGAAGAACTTTGTTCTGATTTATTCCGAGGCACGCTACATCCTGTCGAGAAAGCTTTGACTGATGCTAAGATGGACAAAGGTTCGATTCATGACGTAGTTCTTGTGGGTGGATCCACCAGGATCCCTAAGATTCAGTCTCTCTTGCAAAACTACTTCTGCGGGAAGCCGTTAAATCTATCTATCAATCCAGATGAAGCTGTAGCGTATGGTGCTGCTGTGCAAGCCGCTATTCTGAGCGGTGAATCCGATAGCAAGATCCAAGACGTGTTGCTAGTTGATGTAGCACCGTTATCTTTAGGCATTGAAACGGCTGGTGGCGTTATGACCAAAATCATAGAGCGTAACAGTAGAATTCCATGTAAACAAACTCAAACATTCACCACATACGCCGACAATCAGCCAGCAGTTACAATTCAAGTATTTGAAGGTGAAAGAACTATGACGAGGGACAATAACCGTTTGGGTACTTTCGATCTGACTGGTATTCCACCGGCCCCCAGAGGTATACCTAAAATCGAAGTTACATTTGATTTGGACGCAAATGGTATATTAAACGTCTCTGCAAAGGATACCAGTTCCGGAAAATCAAAAAATATCACGATCAAGAATGATAAAGGTCGCTTATCACAGAAAGACATAGACAGGATGGTTGAAGAGGCTGAAAGGTACAAGGAGGAAGATGAGAAACAGAGACAGAAAATTGTGGCTAGAAATCAGTTAGAAGGCTACGTGTTCAATGTCAAACAAGCTGTGGATGAAGCAGGAGAAAAATTATCCGAGGCAGACAAGAACACGGTAAAGAAGGAGTGCGATGAATGCTTACGGTGGTTAGACAGCAATACCTTAGCTGAAAAGGAAGAATACGAAGATAAGCAAAGACATCTAACATCAGTATGCGGCCCAATAATGTCCAAATTGTATAATGTTGAATCACAGCGGCAAATGCCCAGAAATTGTGGTCAAGAAGCTGGGGGATTTGGGGGAAGTCAATATAATGGTCCTACAGTAGAGGAAGTTGATTAATGTGTTAGTGTCAGTATTTTAATGGTTCTAATTTATGTGATATTTAAATAGTATATATAATTTTTGTACTGATAATATAAACTCTTGATTGGAATAGGACTCATTCACTATAATTTATTGAAGATTATTAAATTATTTTTATATTTGTATATTTAATTTTAACTTGAAGGAAATAAATGTATCGTTTAATGTGAATCATGTGTTTTATTCCTCACTTTGAATTTCCGGAAATGATTTTTAAAGGAATTATTTTGACACAAATAAAAAAAAATAACAGTTAAGTTCGTATATTGTGTATTTATTTAATTACAGTTAAATACAGTAAGCAATAAGATAGAAAGAACATTAGGTAGTTACAAGGCGATGCAACTAATTTTTTGCTAAATAAGGATTAAGCTGGAAATATTACTGATTTTGGGCGTTGTTTGTGCACATTAGTCCATAAATATCAATAATGCAATTTGTACACTCCCAGAATTTCCTGACTGCATACCATATATTATGGAAATAAAATATCAATTTTCACTCAATAGTTTTTAAAACTCCCTGTGCCTTACACCGTTGTAACCAAGAGGAAAAATACAAAAATGAATACTAAAAAGGTATATGTTAGAAATTAACTTATATGTGCACTGATATCCCGAAGAAAATATTCAATGTATTTTTTAACACCTTAAGTAAACAAATGCTTTTTTATTATGGCAAACGGAGGTGTTGTAGATGCTGTTTTATTTTAAATTAAATAGTATTACATTTAAAATTCTCGTTATGTCTCGCATTCCTGAAACAACTATGGCAATATAGATGATGATAATCTTAACTTAAATAATAAAAACTGCCGATCAATCGGGGTAGGTCTTCAAGATATATTATTCCAACACCCTCCCTATTTTCTTCGAGTTTATACAGTGAATTCAACTTCCCAGAATAAGCAAAACAATTGATTAAGAATAAGATTCTTTCAAAAAACAAAAAACTAGAAATTTAAAAAAATTTGATACTCCATCTGGGAACATCGTTTGCATTGTCTTGCTCTATTGTTTGCGCTTCTGGATGATAAATCAACCCTAGTAGAAAACACTGCTAGTCAGTCTATATCTCTATACAATAGCAGAAATTTAACCTAAAAAGGAATTAAAATAATGCACATGCAATGTAAAAAATATCATAATAAATTATGAATTAAAATACCACAAGATGACTACAATCGTTAGTTTGTCATGCTGAACCTTATTAACTTGTTGCTCACAGTTCCTAGATATTCATAGTTATCTTCCATCATTATTAAAGAAAACAAAGGTAGGTGGAATTATTACTCTTTTGAAGTGATTAGATAGACTCGTATATATTCACCTCATAAGAATGGATTCGTGTTGCTTACTGGTGTCTCCCAAGAGTCGACAAAACACGAATCTGTCTAGTCTCTGCAAAAAAGTAATAATTTCATCTGTCTTTGTCTTCTCTAATCATTATATAATTTGGTCATTACTGGATTGCAAATTGATGTAAGGTCCTTTTATGTGTCTTTGTATTTTTCTATTTCAGCTGATTATTGCCATCTAACCATCTTGGAGACCCGTCACATTCTTTTCTAAGAATATCCCCCCTATCTTCTTCTGCTAACTTATTATTTCCTGTTTTATCCCCAACGCGCTTAATATTGAGTATATAATTTTCCAGACAATTCTTAGCCACAATTTTCTGAAGCTGCTTATCGTCTTCTTCCTTGTATCTTTAGGCTTTTTTAACCATTCTGTTTATGTCTTTCAATAATAAGCAGCTGTTTCCATTCTTTCTTCGATTCACCAGAACTGTTATATTTCACTGAAACAATCAATATGCCATTTATATCTAAATGGGAAGTAAACTTTTGAACTCTTAAGTTAATTCTTTCCCACTCTACATTATTTTAGATAAAACTGAAAGCAGTCTTTTATTTCTGCAACATTGGTCTTTAATTGTTTTGAATGGGCTGGAACATGTTCCTGACATTTTGTATAGGATAAGCACTGTGTATTAAAGTAAATTGTTTTCATTTTAATGTAAATGATATGTTTTATAGAAGTGCATTCATTTCAAATGCTAAATTCTTTTCACGCTGCATCATTAAAACCTTGTATAGGAATGTCGTAAAGCATTAAACATTTACATTATCTACGTTCTCACCAAAACAAAAACAAAATATTGTGATATAAATGTAATTACTATTTGTTTTTCTTTAAATTAACAATAAATTTTCTGGCAATATTCAAGAATGTTCTTAAACTCTGAAGAATGTTCCACATATTTCCAGAGTATTCCAGACTAACTTCATGGTAGTATAAAAGACCTTCACTGTTGGCGGGGTTTCAGTTATATTTGAAACAACCTAGAGTGAGTTGCAGAGTTTAAAGTACTGCAAACAGATATATATTATTGTATTAAAACTACTGTAGTGCAAATAAGAGGTGGATTCTTAGTTATTATTTCCTCTTGACGAATTGAACAAATTTAAAATGGTTAAATCACCAGCAATTGGTATTGATCTGGGTACAACCTACTCCTGTGTAGGTGTATGGCAGCAAGGTAAAGTGGAAATCATCGCCAACGACCAGGGTAACAGAACAACGCCGAGCTATGTCGCCTTCACAGACACCGAACGACTTATTGGAGATGGTGCCAAGAACCAAGTAGCCATGAATCCACGGAATACCGTCTTCGACGCTAAGAGATTGATCGGCCGTCGTTACGACGATCCTAAAATCGCGGAAGATCTCAAACACTGGCCGTTTCAAGTAGTGAATGAATCGGGAAAGCCTAAAATTCAAGTCGAATTCAAAGGTGAGACGAAGAAATTCGCCCCCGAAGAAATAAGTTCTATGGTATTAGTGAAGATGAGAGAGACCGCAGAGGCTTACTTGGGGGGACCTGTTCGAGACGCTGTCATTACTGTACCCGCGTATTTCAACGATTCCCAGCGTCAAGCAACTAAAGATGCTGGGGCTATTGCTGGATTGAATGTTATGCGCATCATTAACGAACCAACAGCAGCCGCATTAGCTTATGGGCTGGACAAAAATTTGAAAGGCGAGAAGAACGTACTGATATTCGATCTGGGCGGTGGTACCTTCGACGTATCCATCCTAACGATCGACGAAGGATCTCTATTCGAAGTAAGAGCAACAGCCGGGGATACCCACCTGGGAGGAGAAGACTTCGATAATAGATTGGTCAATCATCTAGCCGATGAATTCAAAAGGAAATACAGAAAAGACCTAAGAAGCAATGCGAGATCACTACGTCGATTGAGAACCGCTGCAGAAAGGGCAAAACGTACACTTTCGTCTAGTACAGAAGCAAGCATAGAAATCGACGCACTGTTCGAAGGTATAGACTTCTACACCAAAGTATCCAGGGCTAGATTTGAAGAACTTTGTTCTGATTTATTCCGAGGCACGCTACATCCTGTCGAGAAAGCTTTGACTGATGCTAAGATGGACAAAGGTTCGATTCATGACGTAGTTCTTGTGGGTGGATCCACCAGGATCCCTAAGATTCAGTCTCTCTTGCAAAACTACTTCTGCGGGAAGCCGTTAAATCTATCTATCAATCCAGATGAAGCTGTAGCGTATGGTGCTGCTGTGCAAGCCGCTATTCTGAGCGGTGAATCCGATAGCAAGATCCAAGACGTGTTGCTAGTTGATGTAGCACCGTTATCTCTAGGCATTGAAACGGCTGGTGGCGTTATGACCAAAATCATAGAGCGTAACAGTAGAATTCCATGTAAACAAACCCAAACATTTACCACATACGCCGACAATCAACCAGCAGTTACAATTCAAGTATTTGAAGGTGAAAGAACTATGACCAGGGACAATAATCGTTTGGGTACTTTCGATCTGACTGGTATTCCACCGGCCGCCAGAGGTATACCTAAAATCGAAGTTACATTTGATTTGGACGCAAATGGTATATTAAACGTCTCTGCAAAGGATATCAGTTCCGGAAAATCTAAAAATATCACGATCAAGAATGATAAAGGTCGCTTATCACAGAAAGACATAGACAGGATGGTTGAAGAAGCTGAAAGGTACAAGGAGGAAGATGAGAAACAAAGACAGAAAATTGCGGCTAGAAATCAGTTGGAAAGCTATGTGTTCAGTATCAAACAAGCTGTAGACGAAGCAGGAGAGAAATTATCCGAAACGGATAAGAACATGGTTAAGAGAGAATGTGATGAATGCTTACGGTGGTTAGACAGCAATACATTAGCCGAAAAGGAAGAATACGAAGATAAGCAAAGACATCTAACATCGGTATGCAATCCAGTGATGACCAAATTGTATAATGGTGGAAGACAACAAATGCCTGGAAACTGCGGTCAACAAGCTGGTGGATTTGGTGGAAGTAGGCATAACGGACCGACGATTGAAGAAGTTGATTAATCTCCTTGTGATATTTTCATTAGTCATAATATATTGTGATAGTTTTTGCTTTACATGTTTTTAAATAGTTCGTTTTTGTATATAAAGCTATTATAATAAATGATTTTCTTTGGAAATATGTGGTTTGATTTAACTCACATAGAAAAATTTGATTAAAAACTCAGAAATCATTTAAAATGGCGTTGGAAGGCGCGAAACCGATTCAAATAGGCAATCAGGTGAAGCTCTAAGTTACAACAGCGCTACGCGGACCATAAAATCACTTGTTATGATTCTGTATGGGAAGTTAACCTTATTTATCGGTCCTATATAATTTGTCATCAAATAACTTATTTAAATGATAAATAAGCTTAAAACATGACCTCTATTATTAAATTACAAGCTCTTTCAGGAGCTATGGACGAATCGTCTCCTTGCTATATTTTACAAGTAGACGAAGTTCGTATTTTGTTAGATTGCGGTTGGGACGAAAAGTTTGATTTCGAAATAATTCGAGAAATTAAGAGGTGACTTACATGATTTTCGAAAGTATAAAATGACTGAAACTGCGTTAATTTTAGGCATTTGCACCTTATAGATGCTGTTTTGATATCCTATCCGGATGTATCTCATTTAGGGGCATTACCATATTTAGTTGGAAAGTTAGGTTTGAATTGTCCAATTTACGCTACAATACCCGTATACAAGATGGGCCAGATGTTCATGTATGATTTGTATCAGTCGCATTACAACATGGAAGATTTTGATTTGTTTACGCTTGACGATGTAGATGCCGCCTTCGACAAAATTATACAATTGAAATACAATCAAAGCGTTTCAATGAAAGGTACCCTGCCCTTCATATTGCTCTCTCAGGTTTCTTATTTGTAATATCTTTTAGGAAAAGGATATGGTTTGACGATAACTCCCTTACCCGCAGGCCATATGATAGGTGGGACTATTTGGAAGATTATGAAGGTTGGCGAAGAAGATATAATATATGCTAATGATTTTAATCATAAAAAAGAAAGGCATTTAAATGGTTGTGAACTGGAGAAACTTCAAAGACCTTCTCTATTAATTACAGATGCTTTTAATGCAAATTATCAACAGGCTAGGAGACGAACCAGAGATGAGAAGTTGATGAGTAAGTAATATGGTGATGATTTCATTTACATTACTTAATATAGCAATTATAGTAGCCATTTTTAGTTAAAACAGGTTAATTCAATTGTTATTAGGAAAACTATATTCGATAATTACTTTTATTTTAAGATTTTCTTGTGAATGTATGGATATAATTTTATAGCAAATATTCTTCAAACTCTCCGAAATAATGGTAATGTGCTAGTAGCCGTTGATACTGCTGGTAGAGTTTTAGAATTGGCACATATGCTTGACCAGCTATGGAGAAATAAAGAATCTGGACTGTTAGCTTATTCGCTGGCATTACTTAATAATGTTAGTTACAACGTTGTTGAATTTGCAAAGTCACAAATCGAATGGATGAGCGACAAACTGATGAAGAGTTTTGAAGGTGCACGAAACAATCCATTTCAATTTAGACATCTTCAATTGTGTCACAGTCTGCAGGAGTTGGGAAAAGTTCCTAGCCCCAAAGTGGTTTTGGCAAGCTCCGCCGATATGGAAAGTGGTTTTTCACGAGAACTCTTCCTGCAATGGTGCTCAAATCCAAATAACAGTATTATCATAACAACTAGGTAATTATAAGACGAAATATTCGAATTTCCTCTTATAGTATGCTATATATATATATATATGTATTACAATAGGACGTCACCAGGAACTCTCGCACGAGATCTAGTTGATAATGGTGGCGGTAGAGCAATTGATTTGGAAGTGAAGAGGCGGATAAAACTGGAAGGTGCCGAACTTGAAGAGTATGAAAAGAAAGAACGAGAAAAACAGCAAAATAATGTGCATAATGGGTAATGATTTTATTGCGAGATATTACAATTTTTTCTTACTTACTGTATGGCATTCTTTATTACACTTTAAATGATTGGTAATTGTTATTTATCTTTGAAATAAGGAAGTTGATAGTTAGTGTCATATGGAATAACAGGTATTCTTTCAAATATTCTTATATGCATAATTGACAAAGTATATGTATTTTACCATAAGCGTTGTTATCAAATTGATATTAGAGATATAAAAAGATAGGTATATGAGGGCAAAAATCGTGTAAGTAGCAAGTAATTTTCATACTAATAGTTACCCAAGTACCCAGCTTTAATACAAAATATGCCTAAATGCAAGTAAAAATGAAATAATTTAAATTTAAGATAATATTTCATAAAATATTGCTACCCAAAGTTTGTCAACTGATATTTGATTTGAGGGTTTTCAGGTAGTGCTTAACTGCTTGCGCGATTAAACAATCCCTACTGTGTCTTTCGACTTTTTGCATTTAATTCTGTGTGTTGTTATTAGAGAGGACAAAGGCGGGTGGAACCGCCACTCATTTGCAGCGACCAGACGGACTCGTGTTTCGTCTACTCTCGAGAAAACCAATAAACACACGAACCGTTTCTCATGAGACGAACAGACACGAGCCTGTCTAGTTGCCGCAAAAGAGCAACAATTCCAGTCGCTTTTGCCCTCTCTACTTATTATTATAGTTACGCCATAGTATAGCTGTCTTTAATCATTGCGATCTTAGTAATTCCTCAGGATGCGGCTCCTGCTTTGAATGGCTACCGACAGATTTATTTGTGCTGTACGAAAACATGCTGCGCTATACTGTAGAAGCCATCTCGACTATGTTCAAATAAAGCATAAAAACGGAGTAAAGTACGGGCATAGTTTAAACTCTCCATGGCTACTTCGTCCGCGTAAATAATAAATTTTTATTATTATAAACAAGCTATGGTACAACTGCTTATTGTAACAACATCTCCTTCTGTGTTAGAATAGACGAAGGCTTTTAACAAACCTCAATACCACTCTAGAACTTTCTCCCTTCAGTTCATCAAATGCAGGAAATAGCCGACTAGGAATACCTTACCTATCAAAAAATCTGCTAGTAATCTAATTTTTACCCTTGTTGAACGATAGCGCTACTTTTACTGGCTTCGACGAGTCTGATATGGGTGGTTTCGTCTGTATTTGTCCTGAAACATTGTGCCGTCACGAGGCCTTTTGATGCTTTTTCTATGTCTTTATTGGTTGTTTTATGCGGTTCTCTTGGAGATCACAAAAAGGGTTGTGGCAGATGAAAAGCACGTTGCCTGCTTCTTTGGCCAGCTTATCTGACTTTTCCTTTCCTTTGATTTCTTGGTGGCTTGAGTCCGTCCGCAAAGTAACATGGTTATTGCGTCCCAATCGTGTACAGATTTAAAGTAGAAACTTCTGCTTGAAATATGTTGATGTTGAGCCCCGCAGTCATTTTTAGGTGGTGGTTAGACTCACTGATGCAACAGATATAGATCTGTTCTAACACCTACTCTCGAGCCGTCCGTGTATCATGCCAGGGTACCCCTTACTTTGAGGCTTATCGGATACTCACCCTGTACGGCCTTTAGTGATCGTCACATATGGTTGATAAAGATTGTGTTACGTATGGATCGTGTCCTTTGCAATGTGCATCAAATAATTTCTCTAATTCTTGATTGTGGTAGAATGGTTAATAGTATTGACATTTTCTAATAATACTAGAATTTAATTAGTGTTGTTTTTGTTTAATCTAACAGAATTTGTTTTCAAACCTCACTTTAAACTTAATTTACTAAAGTTTATTCGGTTTATTGGATGGTCGGATTGCAGATATTATATTGTACACTCATCGTATCGTGAGCAAAAAGTTGCAACTATAAATATGCAATGTATTTTCGAATTGTTCTAATGTTATAAAAGACGTAATCACGAAATCTTTGCTTTTCCGGCATAGATTATTAGGCTTTAAATAATTGTAATCATTTATTCGATTATTTAGTAGAATTAAACTTAGCAACTTTGGTAAATTAAAATTTATAATTTACCTCTAATAACAATAATCGAGATCCTGATTTTTTTGGGACAATCTGCATATATATTCATTGCCAAGTAACATTGTTTTATGTAAGAATACTTTTAAAAGCTTACCAGTTACAAGTACACATTCTTGATTATTTTTTCTACAATTTTAATGAATGATCCATTCTTCACTAAAGCAAATTCAAAGTATTAACATTTGTTGCAAAAAATTGTTCTTTTTTTTTAGGGAAGACATAGATTCGGATTCTGATGATGATATAGAGATGAGCGTAATATCTAAGGGCAGACACGACATAGTAATAAAACAAGAGGGTAAAATTCACGGTGGTTTCTTCAAGGCAACAAAAAAGCAATATCCAATGTTTCCCTTTACGGAAGATAAAATCAAATGTGACGACTACGGCGAAATCATCAAGCTGGAAGACTACAAACTAGCCGATGCCATTCCCGAAGTGGAAGATAACAAAGAGAACATCGTCATCAAGAAAGAGGAAGAACCAGTTTGTAAGCGACATTCAACTTCGAAATTCTTGAACAGCAACCCTAAACGGATTGCCGAAATTGTAGGTGACGTCACAGAAATGCCAACGAAGTGTATCGTATTGAATAGAACAGTTCAAGTTAACGCGCAAGTCCAGTACATCGATTTTGAGGGCCGATCTGATGGAGAATCTCTATTAAAAATTTTGTCCCAGTTGAGGCCTAGAAGGGTTATAGTTGTTAGAGGAACGCCTGATAGTGCGGCAACCATAGAATCGCATTGTAAGGAGAACGTCGATGCTAGAGTGTTCACGCCATCTCGTGGCGAAACGGTGGACGCTACAAGCGAAACGCATATTTACCAAGTAGGTATCGTTACAGGCCGTCTGAGTATTTTAAAGCGAATTTCAGAATCTTAAATTAAGTTGAGTAAGTCAAAACGATAAATTGAAGTTGTCACAAACTAAATAAATGGCATAGGCAATGTTGTGGTGTTCTGATAGGGCTGTATTTTAATAATAGCTTAGCTTTTATAACAAGGCTGCACGAAATATGTACATGCAGTTAACTTAATTATGGGAATTGCCTATACTGGGTGTTACTAGATGAGCTTACGTAAGGCGCATATTGAGAACTAGATAGGTTCCAAGTGTGTACATTTGCAAACTTATTATGTTCGAGGAAACAAATTTCCTCTCATGGTTTCAACTTCCAGTTTTATCGAAAGAAACGTAAGCTTAATTTTCTTAAGTGGATTAGTCTAATTGCTATAAAATAGGAACTACTTGGACGTAGAGCTGCTTTATTTCGATAGGCCTAAACGTTTTAAAATCAGCGAAAACATTGTATACTTTATCACTCATTCTTTCGGCGTGTAAAAATGTTGATGAATGATGATCGTTTTGGGTTAATAAGTTACAAGGGTCATTTAAAAGTATTTTCATTTTTGTGAAAATATTGTATGTTAATGGTCGAAGAACACTTTTGATTGATAAATATTAATATCTACGTGCTTTTAAATACAATGGCAGATATGACCATATACGTGATATAGATTGAAGCGTTTGATGCAGAACTTTTATTCTCAACATTTCAATTTGTCAGATCTACGCTTAAGTCAGGAGCGCAAAATTGATATGTTAGCAGGTATGTCCATATTGCAGAAGTTGCTATACGTAGACCAAATAAAGGAGTGGATTGCCTGGATCGCTGTCATTTCAATCCGACCAATACAATTCATTTTACTGTTGTTGCAGACTTTCGCGGTCGTTGCTTTCTTTTAAAGAATTTTTAATTTAAATTTAAATCGGGTTTCCGAGTTGAAACGGCGCTTCCTCTGGACTGTTGCATGATGCGTCGCTGTTGTACGAAGAAAGACCGTGCTTGCTCGGTGTTCGGTCTTTATTGGGTTGGGTAGGTGACAAAATAGGTAAATTACTCAAGAAGCATAACGTTAAAACAATCTTCAAACCCCTTTAATAAATCTCCAACATATTACCGTCCGACAAAGGCAAAACTTCCCCCTACACACTCGGGGTGTTTACCGGATCGTTTGTGCTTGTGACAGCATGTACATCGGAGAAACAAAGCGGTCAGTCACCACGCGTGTAACGGAACACGAGCGTTGTACTAGATTGCCGAGGATACCCGATTCTGCATTGGCCGAGCACAAGCTAGAAACCAGCCACCAAATCTTATTTAATGATATAAAACTTCTGTCCCGGGAACTCTATTACGTCAGAAAAGTCCAAGAGGCGATCAAAATCTACAAACATTCGAATAATCTAAACAGAGACGACGGTTACCCGCTACATTCTCAATGGAAATCCCGCCTAGTCGCATCCATCAATCACAAGTCGTCTCGCACGCTTGCTCCACCTATTAACCCTATAAAGACCGAACACCGAGCAACCATGTACGACAGCGACGCATCATGCAGTAGCCCAGAGGAAGCTCCATGAAATTCCTCCCAACTCCCAACAAAGCTCCCAACTCGGTAACCCGAATTCTTAAAAAAAAAAGATGTTACTATTTAAGTATAAATCTAGAATAATTGCTTAAACATTTTTTGAATAACTGTAGAATCATTCAACTCGTCTCTGTGTCCCAGTGGCAAGAGGTTTTGGACCTGACTGGGCATAGTTATTGCTATACATCCTGGATGAACATTCTGGATGGATGTACAGCAAAAATGGAGGATAGAATCGAGAAAGAAAGATTTACTTCTGCGTCTGGAGTGTGGACAAACACAATTTTGTCTATATTTGTATAAAATAGCGTTAAGGGCGATAATATTTCGTTTGCGGACTTGCGGAGAAGTAAGAAGGGCAGACTACTCGTAGAAATGAAATTTTTTCGTGATCTTTAAATAAACGAAATCATTTTTGGGAAACATTATTAATTTCCATACTTCTGCGAGCACAAGCACAAAATTGGAACACTGTAAATTTACTAAGGCGGGTTTTATATTTATTTATTATTTATTTACTAGTTCATTTTTTTGTTTCGATCATAATTTAACATTCTATTGTAATAATGCGTTCTTACATAGGTCCGACTCACCGATGCCTTAGTATCTCAGTTAGATTTCCAAAAAGGAAAAGACGCAGAACTAGCATGGATCGATGCCCAAATCGCGATTAGAGATAGCCAAGTTGATGCTAAACCAATCTCAATGAACAGTGACCTAATGGAAGGTAAGAGTATAACAGTATATCCTTTCGATGGCGCTAAATGTATTTTTTATCCACATATTACTGCAGTTGATGAGGAAGAGACCAAGATTCTGACATTGGAGCCTACGCTCACTAGCAATTTGCCTCACGACACGGTATTTATCAACGAATTAAAGCTATCGGAGTTTAAACAAATTCTGGCCAAAAGCAATATTACGTCCGAATTCTCGGGCGGTGTTCTCTGGTGTTGCAATGGGACAATTGCGATACGAAGGGTATGTTTACTGCTGGTCGTCGTGTGTACTGTAATTCAGGTCCTCTTTGCTCTTTTGCTTATAGGTTGAATCTGGACGTGTCTTAATCGAAGGCTGTATCTCTGAAGATTACTATAAAGTTAGAGAGCTGCTATATGAGCAGTATGCAATACTGTAACAACTTGAAGTGATTCTGATGAGGGCAAGATAACTTTTTTAATGACGCTAAGATAAGAATTCGTTTAATTTTAATATAATTTATGTATTATATAGAGAAGATAAATGTAATAAAGCAAATTTTTTTTATTTAACTAAGTACGGTTTGTTTATTTCTTGTATCCAATGGAGATGGATTTAATTTTATCCATGATTGAAATGCAAAATTCATTCTTAGGGTATCGTCTACTCCGCTAAATGTTCATCTAAAACGCAAGTTTTTGATAAGCATGTCGTTTTCCCTCTTTGTTTTAAGCATTTTTTATGCCAGGTTAATATTTTGTTATAATAAAACCTGGATTAAATGATTAGATACGAGTTACATAAATAACAAATTTTAGACGCAGATGAGAATGAACGAAAAACTCTGACGCTGCACATATTTTTTATGTTTATGGATTAAAACCAGGACAATTTATGTGCTTAATGTATTTACTTTAGGGAAGTTCAGGGTTTATTTTTAATCTGCAGTAGAGAGTTAAAACTCTTAATCTACAAGAATTTCTTTTCGTGTTGCGAATGTAATAGTTTGATTTTTTTTTTTGTATGGAAAGGTGAATTGTTGCTGTCTAATAAATTGTTTAAAGTTGGTCATCATTATTGTAACACGTAACGATTGCCCATTTTGAATAATCTCCTTTGCATAATCTTCTAAAGGCACTATCTATATTCTTGATTCACTTACTACTATAGTAGACGAGGAAGATGTCAAGAATCTTACGTTAGAGTCTACGTTCACTAATTTGCCCAAATGTATCGCATTTATCAATGGATTAAAGCTATCCGAATTTAAATAAATTCTGGTCAAAAGCAATATAACATTAGCATATTTTTCTCATTTATTTTGGACGATAAGTACATTTCATTTCTATACATTAGATTAATTTAACACCTAGTTAAGCAAGATTGATTTTATAGTGCGATACCAAGAGAAATGGTGCTTCGCAGTAACTTTAGGGAAGTTGAGTAATTTGTGTAATTAACGAATAACCAGGTAAGTACAATAAATCGATTTCCTAAAGGCCTCCTATAAATTAGTATTTTAAAGAAAGTAGGTGGGGTAGGCAACTTAATATACTTATAGTTACTAGAATATATCTACTAACAAATGCAAACTGTGTTTTCTTTCTATCTTTCATCAAATATTCATTTCCAACTCGTCTTTGGGCGTATGAGTGTTAAGGAAATTGGTTTGAAAATGACATCCATATGTTCCAGTTATTGAAATTAGCATTGAAAGCATGTAAATGGTTATAGTTATATTCGCTATGCACATCCTTTCTTTTATTAAAGCCGAGTGAAAACCCTATTGGGGAAGAGAAGAAAAAAATATTGATGCTTCCTTAACGCTTTAACAACGTACATTCCTACTATGAACATTACAATTTTTTTGATCAGGATTACCATGAACTTTATATTAATAAGAAATTAGTGAATAACAGAATTTAACTAACATTTTCTTCGCGATTACCGCTATATATACAGTATATAAATTTTGCTCAAGTTCCAAAAGGAGCTAAGAACTTAAATAAATGAAATAATGATGCAATAATTACCTGAAATGAAATAAAATTTCATTGCATAAACTAGAATCTTTTAAGGTAAAATGTGCTATCACTCTAATACTGAAGCTCGTAGTATCTAGTAAACAATTTGTTGAATGTCCTGGTTGATTTAAATCGATAGTTCCAGATAACGAAGGGCACATTCGATAATGTATGGGGAAGGCAAGGCAGGCGAATATAATTTTTATAACGGATAAAGGAATACCAATTTCCTGGAATAATCATACTGAATCAGGAAAATGTTTAATTAAATTGAGAATTAGAGTTGATATTTTGGTGGTTCTTATATGACCGGGAGAGGCGGTTAGAAGACTTAAAAAAGTCCGAATAATTGAAAGATATTTAGGAGGAAGGGCCATGCACCATTGGCTACGCCCATGTGTTGAACTGTCTGTATATATCTATCGTCTAGAGTTTTGTATTTTGACGAAGCAGCTTTTAAATATTTACCTTAAACGTTAATTGAACATGATTTCCTTAATTAATCAAAGAATAATCACTTTTTTTTGCTTCTTACTTTTAACTAAAATAATATTTTTAACTGTGATTTGTGTCATCATCTTAAATGCCTTTCGTTTAAGTGAAATAAGATTTATTTATCTCAATTGGTTAGGATTAAAATTGGATATAAAATGCACGTCTGCCTTTCGAATTTTGAAATTTCAAAAAAATTTGGGTACTCCTGGAACTTTTATAAAACAAGCGAAGTACGATGGTACGATTTGATGCGAAATAAAATATGAAGAAAAAACGCAAGAGCTAAACGAGTAAGTATATTTATTTGTCTGTCCCTTAAAGGTAAACATAAAATACGTATACATTACCTTATATATTCATTCAACTTTTAGGATCACAAAGGTAGATTATTCGTTTGATATTCCGTCGTTGTACGGCACGGCAAGAATACGAAAATAATCCCCTTTATGTGTATGTATTTAAATCAAATCCCATCTGTGTACATGTTAAAACGCCTCGCATTTTGTTATTAGTTTGGGTTCTTAAAATACGCTAAACGCGCCAATCACAGCGCGCAGATCCCTACCATATGTTTCATTCATGTTAGCTTATCTTGCTGAGCATCATCTGCCCTCTCTCTCGTTACTTGTGTACAGTTAATGGTTCTGGATAGAGTGCTGTGCGTGTGTTTGTTTTCATCCGTGATACGACTTTCCTATTTTTTTAAAAAACGAATTTCACATTTCTTAACGTTGCCATTTGAGATCACAACTTCGAGGACCCGATTTGGCGAGGATTGGGACCGATTTCCGTCGGATTCGAGGTAATAAACCCTTCGTAATTCGTAAAAACTTTGCGCCGTGTTTTTTACTAACCTCAAAATCTACCCTGTTTAGTTACTTATTGAAACGGGAGTACAGGCAATTCGTACTTAAGTACTATTATCGCATATAAGCCGTTAGACGATGCTCGATTTCTGCTGATTATGCGATGCTTTTATCGTAAACAAATGGTATTTTTTTTTTTTTAGCTGTAGGGCAATGCAATAGTTAAAGGAGAAAATGTAATTATTTTCAGTTCTATTTTTTTTTTTCATTGTTACAGACCACCTATTCACTTTAGATAAAAGTTAATACAAGATAAAATTTAATTCATAATTAAAAATACATGGTTCTCTTTATTTACTTAAACCATATATTTATCAAATTTTTTTAAGTAGGTTTGCGTGTGCACATCGAAATGCACCTTTTCACATTATAAAGGATTCGATCGGTTATATTACAACATTCTTTTTTTGGCACAAACCCGTACGCCTTGCACCTGCATTAATCTAAAATTAATAAGTAAACGTAGTGCGATGTATTGTATATGTATTAATATCTCTCCCGCTTCCTACGCATTTTAATTTGGAATACGATATCATTAGGTAAGCTTGAAATTGTTGCTCTACACTTTCGTACGAATGCTCTTGAAATGTAAGAAACATGGTTAAGAACAGTAATTTTTAGGGCGGAATAATTGAAAATAAACAGGTTTTAAGTTGAATTATATAGCCGAGAATTAAGAATAAAATCAATAAAGTCTAATTAAATTGAAATCAGTTGAAATCGGTGACTTGATGTTAGTTCATACGAGGGTCGTTCAATAAATCTTTAGAAAAAGATAAAAAACAAAGTATTTTCTGCTTTTATTTTTCAACATAGTCTCTATTTCACTCTATACACTTTCCCAAGCGTTTCTTCAGCTTTATTAATCCCTCCAAAAAGTTGAATTTCGGTAGGTCTTCAAAATAGGCATCCATTTGGGCGATGACTTCTTCGTTCGATGTGCATCGTTGTCCACTGAGTAATTTTGTCAAAATTGCTCAGTGGATTTCAGTCAATTTTCAAAAAATGAAAAGAGGACACTGGGGGCCAAATTTGAAATTTACTCCTATAATTTTGCCCATCGAAACCGCGCAGGTGTGTCTTCGTGCATTGTCTTGGATCGAAGATCTTTTTCTTTTTGAAGTGAAGAGGTTTCTTCTCGATTTTTTTCGCTCAAGCAATCCAATAATGACGTATAATACTTTTCAGTTTTTACTTGTCCTTTTTTCAAGTAATTGGCGTAGATGATTCCGCGTGCAATCCACCTTGTTGGTCCTTAGCCTTCTTCGGATACCGTTCACCTCACCTTTGTCTCCGAAGTGTAGTAGAGTATTCATGCTTCGTTGATGTTTACGTACCGACGGAGAAGCTCGATTGCGACGGAAAAGCGTTAAAACAGGCTCAGTGGCGTCAACTATTTTACGCACTTTGGTTCGCCGATCCTTCAAATCCGCGTATCGTGGATTTTGTCGATCATTTCGGGGGTAGTCACTTCCATCGGACGTCTAGAACGATCTTCATCTTTTGTGGATGTAAGGCCAATTGTAAACTGTTGCTAACGTAGGAACGATGTGCCATGAACTTCATCCAACTGACCTTTCATCTCTTTCGGTGTTTAATCACCATTCAAAGCTCATTTTTTATTCAATTTTTCCACACAAACAAATATTTGTTGCTTAAATCGACAATAAAAGTGTAACTGTGGGATGGATATAACTGAAACTTTGACAGTTATCTAATGACTGGTGATCCTTACTTGCAACAAACCATTCTCAAGGATTCTTCCACTTCTTTGACTGTCATTCTAAATCTGTCATTCTAAACTAATGTTAAAGATGCGCGCTTTTTGTGACGGTACAGGGCCCTAGTAATCAACCACATTTATTATTTGATGTTGATAGAAGTGTCTTTGGCAAAATAGTTTGACAGTTCAACGGAAAGCAAAACTGTATGTTATCCATTTCACGAAGTTCAGATTAATAAAATATGTGCTTGATGATATCATGATGGTTATGGCCATTAAAGTTTTTAAAGTGCTTGAAAGGAAAAAAACTAAATAATGTAATTTGATATTTAAATTACTTTGTACCTGTAACAAGTGAAAATAAGTTGAAGCCAGAGGAAAGCTGAATTTTCAAATGTCTTTTTCTCTTAAAATACTGAAATTTGGATAAACACTTTTATTGTTGTTATTACTGTTTATCGGTATCATGATCATCCTAGTGTTTGAGAATTGACCCATATGCTCGTTTTAAATGTGAATTAATATTGCCAAAGAGTAAAGACAATAGCGGATTTTGATTCTAATCCTCTTTCTTTTTTAATTTTTATTCATTATAAAATTTTTATGGTTTAAAATGAAACAAGCCTCTTCTCACTGAACAGTTTGTAAGCATTAATGTTTATGTGGCGTTGACGTTATGGACGCAAACAGAGCGCTAAGTCCAGAGAACCAGCAAGTTTCATTTCTTCTTCTTTTATTAGGATATTGGTCTTTGTTACTCCAAAGGAAATGGCAATCCGTAGCTTTTGCTTGCTTTATTTTCTTATTTCCATTTACTTACTGTTACGGGAAAAAACTTCATCGTGCTTTTAAATAAGTTTTTCAGCGGTTCGTTTTGATTAATAAAAATATGCACTTTTTCATAAATCATACTTGTGCTGATTTTACTGCGAAAAAATTGAATATTTATCGAAATATTTCCTATTGGAGTCCCACGCTTATAAAGTCTGGAGGGTTTTGTTTATTTAACAAGTTTTTTACTGTTAGCTTGAATGTTCGTCAGTAAATCAAGTAAATCGCTCCGAAACATTTTAAAGTAAATTATCAAATATCAGAACTGATAAAGAACAGGTAAAAGTACCTTTTATTTCAAGAATATATTTTATTAATTATAAAATTTTTTTTAATAATTTTATAATTAATGTAATTGTTACAATCTTCTGATATTTGCACATGGGTTAACATTTGGAATTTGGCTCTGAATAGATATAGAAATCCTTCCTGATATGTAGATATTAAACAACATTATTTGTCTTAATTTTTACGAACGCATTCACTTACCTAGTAGATACCAGGCCTTCCATGGTCCTTTCGGAATCTTCTTCCAATTTAACGAGATGTCATCGAGTAATTTTTGCCTTTATAGGCTAATATGCAACGTAAAGCTTCCGACGGTTTCCAAGATACAATATGTACGTTTATGGAAGATATGTCTCTATTTTCTCCCAAATCCTTTGTTGATAATCACTCTTTGTTGATAATCATCGTTTATTTATCTTCCACTTTGAATTGATTTCCGCCGTGTAGTAAAAACCTGTCACTTGACGTTCAAGTAAGTGCACATTTCCAAGTAATCATCTGGCAAATCTGTAGCTTCGATTTTTCTTACTCTCGAGCACTTTTAGGGCTTCGCAAAAATCATTTGTAAATATTTGATCGTTGACAACAAATAACGAATCAGTGTTTTATGGATTAAAATAAAAGTTTCACGTGAAAATTATTTTCCGCGTACTAGATTTATAGTTATTTTAATTAAGGTAACCACAATATGTAACTAACCAATAAAATAAATGATTACTGTACATTTGCAAATGGAACGTTATCAGAGTCCAGGTGATTTTATATGAGTAAATGAACACTTAACAGATTCAGAGGAGTTCGTCGAGTAGGTTTTTTAAACTGAGCCTGTAAAAGAAGCAATAATTCGTTTAACTTTTGGTAATGAAGCACCATCAGAAAAGAATGCTTACAACTGGTTTGTCGAATTTCGTTGTGGTGCTGCTTCGGTTAGTGGAAGGTCGGCCAAAATCTGCGTTGATGATTCGAGAGGATCAGCACGTGATTTACCATGCGATAAAGGCATCCTCGGGCATATCAAATACGGCAGTACATTCATTTTTTTATGAATATTTAGGTGCGAAAAAGATCTATTCTCGATGGATTCCGCATAATTTGATCCAAGCATGAAAAATTCGACAGGAAAACTTTAAGATCCGTATCCGATATCGATTCGTTATCGATATTCGTCCACGAAGCACTTCCCAGAAAATTATTGCTTCCTTCTTTTGTTGTATTGGACACTCCGCAAACATTGCATTGGAAAATCGAAGATCAATCAATGCTGAATGATATTTAACAATATGTTTGCCAGAAGTCATCGACGAAGTCAGGAAAAACAATCCAGCGTGGCATCATCTTTCACTATGATATCATTTGTCATACAACACGTGAACATAACGCCTTTTTCGATCGCGAATAGAAAGCGAACAGCGATTCTTATCACATCGAGAACATGTTGAAGCCTCCAAAAACCATGTTTTGCAGGTATCAAAGTGGAAAAAAATATTTCTGGAATTCGTTCGAATGCTTACAACAGGATTCTATCAACTTTACAAACTAAACTAAACGAAAAAAGAAATTCTTTCGTTGTTCTCGTGAAAGCTTAATCCTTCATATCCAACATTTTCTTGACATTTTTTTTTGTATGTTTAGATGGCGATTAACAATGTACGCAAAGCTTTATGGATATTGTAATCCTTAGTTTATTTAGAATGTTATCTAAGGTATCAATTCCCTCTTTTAATTTCCTGGTTTGTGTTTTAAAATGTTTTTTTGGGCAAATCTTAGAAATATTCATTCAGAAACCTGAAATAGCAGTTTGTGCAGTCGCAACTGCTTTCAACTGTTTTCATATTATTAGAACAGAATAAATATTATTAACTATACTTTTATGCCCGTAATTAATTCATTGTTTGAATTAACTGTGAGCTTAGAAAATAACGAATTCCGATGTCTAAAACCTTGTCCAAACACAAATATTTTCCTTCATGTTAGATATTGTCTTCAATAAAAATGATACCTGTAAAAAAATTAAGCAAATATCGTGTCTTTGCCTTCTTACTTTAATTATTTTCATTGTTTGCTTTATTGAATTCAATTCAATTATGACGGAGTAGCATTATATATATATTTTTATCTAGTAACCAGACGAGTAATAGATATCATTATAATAAGAGATAACGATCAACTTATATTTCAAATTAGGGAAATTTTTTGACAAAGTATTTTTATCCTTATCTTCGTTAATATGAACAGTATTGTTATAAATAATAACATTATTGACGGGCGAAATGAGAAAAAAAGATACGGAAAGATAAGTTTACAAACGTTAAAAGACACGTTCGTTCCATTAAGTGTTTCACAAGGAATTAAAACACAGTTGACGCGATGTTGCAATTTGCAACTGTTGCCCTTCGGGGTAACACTATCCAATATTCTGCGCGAAAACGCGAGAGGCTAACGAACAAAGATTGCGGAGGCCAGTCAGCTTAATTTTTCGAACGTGTGTACCACCTGTTGCATCCATTTGACCCTATCGTGTTTCGTCGTAATACGGGACACATTGTGGCATAAACCAGTTTCGAACTTTACGTATAGCGTAGGTTAGTTATTGCGTATTATGCAGTCGGGTTGGTTGCACCGTAATTGATTTTTTTGAATAATCAATATTAATAGTTAAGATTGTCGAATTTGTGGAAATAATTCGGAGATGTTACCTACAGAAAACAAGAAAATATCAGGTTTAATTTCTTTTTGCGCGTATATCGCTATCGTAGTTTATAATATTCAAGTTCAAAAAGGAGAAAAAAATCGTTTGTCACATATTCCGTAAAATATCCAAAAATACATTTATGTCAAAAAATTTTCCAGCAACAAACTTGTTTAACAAACTTCTGATGAAGACAACCATGTTGTTGAAACTTAAAGAGAAAATAACTCAAAATTATCCTGTATAACCTTTCTATTTCGTTGATTCAAATCCTGCCTGCAATCTCGCTTAAATTTATTTTTTTTTAGTCAACTCCTAGAGAAGAGGTAGTTTTTTGAAGGTTTACATAAAGACAGTAAATCCAAAGAAAAATATAAATTAAAATAATTTATATATAATAAATTAAAATATTCTTTGGCTTTCTTTTAACAACAAAAAAAAAATAGAAAGGATGACTTATTCAAAGTAATTAAAAAGTAACAGTACATACACAGTACTTCATTTTGCATGAGAAAATATGAAGAATAAATTACTGAGGTCTTGACGAATTCAATTCTAGGACCGATACTCCATTCACTTTAAGAATACAGTAGACAGCGTTACAAATTGGCGTCCGTATTACACAACGAAAATGAAACAAAATCGAAACAAAAGATGTCTTTTTGCGCAGTACCTAATTTAAAATGGCGTTTCTTCAAATTTTCCTGAAGCTGAAGTTTCTAGGAAACACGTTACAAAAATTGCATCCTATATCAAAGTTCAATTCTTGCAAATTTGATATTTGTCAAGTAGAATACAAGAAAATTGAAATAAATACGTAAGCTTGTTAATATTAAACGCTTTCAGTTAAATACACTTTCGAATTTTCTTTTATGAAGAGTACTGATAATCACCTTAAACAACGATGGTATGAAATGTATCCGTGGCGATGGATTTAGATGCGTTACATATTTTTTTGCTCAGTTATCGTTGTAATTGTTTCATGTGGGTGTTCATTCGAAAATTGTCTACCCTAAATTTTTGGGAATCTGCGGCAACTAGAATTTCCTTGGGTTCTGTTCATAAAATTTATTCTGCATTAAACATAATTTAATACTTAAATAACTATAACAATTTCCTTGTTTTTAAGAGGTTTTCAGTAATGATGTTTGTTCCGATGCTCCTAAAATAGATAGACCAGTTAGAAACACAAAAGAAACCGAACCAACAGATTTTCTTCAAAATTCCGAAAACGAATTGATCAATTTCAAAAGCTAAACGTTAAAACTTTAAAAAACGTTAAACTCCTTCAAAAGACCATTAAAATGAAGTATTACTTTTCATTTAAGATACTTAAGAAGGTAGCTCCCGGAAGCAGGAGGTTAACAATTTTTTCATAAAAAGTTGCCTTCCTCGGTAATACACGTTTCAGGACATTTTTCATAAATTTCCAGATTTCCAGATATTTAGAGTGGGAAGTTTTCAAATGAGCACCCGGTATGTATAACTACAATAGTATCAATTTAACCAAATGTTAAGCCAGTACTTTAATAAAAAAAAAATGGCTATGAAAACGGATTTGGTAAGCGTAGAAGTTGCTCGATTGAAATATTATATAAGACTTCCGGACAACTAGTTTAAAAGTGATGTTTACTTCTTTGTGCTATTATAGATTTATTGCTGATATACGAGCACCAGTAAGATGCTCGCGTTTCTAGTTTCTAGTTTCTTGTTCCTTGATGTATGATTTTTAAAAGACGTCCTATAAGTTCATTAACATTTCGCGTAGGTGGTGCAATCCTCTTCAAACTTTAAAGAAAATAAATGAGTCATTCACTTCAGATTTTAACGGTTTTGTTTTTTTTATTATTATTATTTAGAAATGTATCTGCTAGATTTACAGAAGTGCTCTCTATGTATAAAGGCGTTATCGTATCGATAATCCTGGTTTATCAACCTGGTATTTCATTAATTGAAGATTAATTAATGATGTATATGCTTAAATGGTTCTTTTTGTTTTTAATTTCATTTGGTGTAAAATGATGAAGTGGTTGGATAGACGATGTGGTGATTAGTGCGACACCAATTATAGAATTATTTTCATGGAATAATTTATATTCCATGAAAAGATGTTATCTAATATGGAATAATATTTACAACCTGGAGGAAAAGGAACATAATTAAAAGTTACATATCATTTTTAACGTAGTATAGTTACTAATTGTATGTTGGCAAATAAAGTAGTTAATGTTGATTTTCACAAGAAAATAATAGTTAGCGAGAGATTCATTTTGGTTTGATTGGATGCATGAATAGGCATAATTGTTGCATTTGGGGTTAAGAAAATCTATTTATTTTACATGAAAAACAAATACATCCGTAGAGATCCATTGTTTGGTGCGAATTTTGGAGTAGTGGTCTGCTTGAACCTTTTCGATAGTGACAGATTCATCTTTAGTTAACATTGAAATAATAATTTGGCAGTTTACAGCTATTGCTTAATCAAGTGAGACAAAGTTGAGCGGTGCATGGTGAATTTTCAAAATGTTCAAAACTTGGTGCAGCGATAAAATTTCTCAGTTTCGGACGGAAAGACACCTTCAGAAATTAAAGAGCGAATGAACATGTTTGACCAAGGTAGCACCATCGTATGGTCCAATTAGATAGAATTGTTTTGTTGGGACAGAGAATCTTTTGAAAATAATTCGCTCGAAGAAACGCTTGTTACTGCAGTGACATTGGAAAACATTAAAACGATCGAGGAGATCGTATTGAGTGGCCGACGGTTGAATGTTGGGCATCGTACCACGATCCTCTGTAGAAAAGAGAAACGATGGAGTAATCTCGGAATAGCGAGTGGATCTTGTTTTATTACAAAAGAAGAACAAAATGTAAACGATAACTACAGTTGCTTACAATAGAATATAATATACCCAAAAATAAGATGTATTACTGAATTTGGGGCCCCTGAAATTTTAAAATAGTAAAACTTACAAAAAAAAATCTATGTATTTTTAACGGTACAGAGTAACAGACTTGAAATAATTGTTCAACAAAAAATAAACAAAAGAATAGAGGTGATTTAGCGCGATAATGGGTGTGGTTCGTTGGCGGTAAACCGACATCGTCTCTATGGCGAGAAATGAACAGCGTCTTCCCGCTCTCTTGCTAACGAAAAAGGCTCTAGCTCGCGGCTTTCCTAATGGTGGCGACCAACTCTATTTTGTACCTTTGTACGTTATAGCGTAATATTATATTCACTATATTCTTCACAGTGGCTCCTTTAGCTACGAAAGAATGCCAATTATTTATATTATATTTTCCAACCGCCTATACTTGGATGCTAGTCACATGTTTTATCGCTCTGCCCGCTAGCTGAAGAACTTTAATTAATTTATATCACTCGGGTAGGTGACATCATCTTATTCCATTTATCGTTCACTAATTACGCGCACAGAATATTTTAATAACAAAAAAAAAACAATACTTTTGTCTGAGATACGTAAAATTTAAGTAACTGAAATGAATTCTCTTATATAAAAATAAATAGATCATTAAAACAATTTAAAAATAACCGTTACATACATACATATACGGTGAAACGTCATCTAAATGATCTAGAAAATGTATTGAAATAGCGAGAGAGCATGAAGAATTTTCTTCTGGATACATACTCTTTTATGTTAGGCTTACGTACGTAGTAGGCGTAGCCTAGTACGTAGTGGCGTTTTTTTTTTTTTTTAAACTAATCTGGTTTTAACAAATACTTAATTTATTCATGCTACTGTTAACACTCCTGATAAATTTACATTAAATACATATATCAATTTATTTTAAAAAATGCTTGCAATGATTTCATATTTTCTAATGTGACAAGTGATAGTACAGCCCATGTTCTGTTGATGTTGATAGATGTTAATTTGCTTTCCATATAAAATTTATTTCGTCAAATTTAATCATAAAATTCGCACTTATGTGAAACGGCTAGTATATAGAAGACGACCAATAAAGAAGAGGAGGAACTTTCGGCAATCCTAACCCGTAAAAATAAATACACCTCCGAAGAAGGGGGACACATTTTAATGCGTCTGTCTGCGATCTCCTCTCTTCGACATATATACCTCTGGTATTCGCCTTTCGCTTTGTGTAAGGAGACGATAAACAAATTTTTAGCCAGACATGATCACATTTGAATTGCAATGAGGAATGGATGTTTTACAATAATGTCGCCACATCGGCACCCGCTACTCACTCGATCTTTCTCCTTCGGATCTTCTGTTTCTTTCGCATCTTCTAATGTTCGCCATCCGAGAATAAAGTACCTGATGTTAATGCTGCGTTCGTCTTTTTTTCTAGTGTTTACGAGCGTATCTTTCGTATGCGCTCACTGACTGAGTTAGTGAATAAGAAGGGCAAATATTTCCTTTTGAACAGATGTCATAAATATGTCCTACGCACAGGGTGCATTTTCGGAGATGGACCCTGACGTTTTGGGTTGTATTATGCCTACTAAGTTACTGAAATTCTTCACAGATACGCTTTGGTGGTACTTACAAACATTTGTATCTAAAACATACGCCGCACGTTATTGTCGCACAAGGCTTTATTTATCAAAATAGTAGAGTAGCGGGATATCAAAGAAAAAATCATCTAAATAAAAAGATCTAAAATATACATAAGCTCCTAAAATAAATATGCTAAGATTAAGATTAATAATAACTTATACGAAAAATTTAGGTTTTCTGCTGGTCAATAGTGAATTTATTAAGGTTCTAATTTTTCCAGCATTTCAAATTAAAAAATTAAATTAAAGAATTTACTATCGCTGATATAAATGAGGAATCGTTGGATAAGTTTCCTTGAATTAAAATAAAAATACAACTATTACAAAAATAAACCATAACTCTCATTATACAGGAGCAATGCAAACAGTTGCTCACTTAGGGAAATATCCCAATATTAGATACTGCATAGTATCAAGTAACCAAATAAGTTCGTGCGGATTTTAGTGGTAAAACAAAATTATTCATTAAAAATACAATAAACAACAATAACACTATGATTGCACGTATCATAGTAATTATCATATCAGTCGATGATTTTTTGCCGCAGTGATACAAATTTTTGTCTGTCGGTAATGTGAAAGCGAATTTTCAACCAAAAAAATTGACGGATTGCCTATGCCACAAAAAGAGACAAGGAATATGTCTTAATCACAAGTTCAGTAATTTGTTTCGCGGCACTTTTGTGGCGTAAGCCATTCTCCTGCCAGAATAGGTATAATTTTCTTTCGATCGATCAAAGAAGGCCGACTCTGGATGAGCGGCGCTTGTACTCGCTGAAGGTGTTCACAATACAAGCTGTTAATGATTGTTTAACCCGTTTCCAGAAACACATAATGGACAATTCCGATTGTTGCCCATCAAATACACAATGAGATCTTTTGGGATGCAAGGAAATGTTGGAAGAGTGCGGTATTACATCGTCTGTTAACACTGTTAATAGCCGTTCACGAAAAAGTTCATCCGTTACGTGCAATATTTTCTGAGCAAATGGGAAGACGGTTCACATCATAATTCATGAGCGACTCATTTGCTTAACACGTATTTGCTCGCCAGTGAAGGGTGCAAAAGAAATGGTTTCATAGTTCATATTGAATCCTTCTGCATCTCTAAGCATGTTGTGTTAGAATTTGTCTCCGCTTCCTGTTGAATATCCTCGTTTCTAATGATATTCGGTCTCTCAGAAGATGCTTCATTGGTTAAGCTTAAATCTCATAAAAAAACTTTCAAAACTATTTCTGTACTATTCGATCATTTATTTTTGGCGTCGCTGTTGTAGCTTGTGGTGCTCAGTTTCCACTCACGCACAACCTTAAGTTAAAGTTTTACTCGTTGCCGTTTTAAATTATTTTGAAATATAAAAGTTAAATAATCGTCACCAAAAGAAGGTGTATCTGATTAGTATTAAGATGGATGATAGGTAATAATCATGAACAAATTGAAAAATATTTATGGCAGTGTAATTTATGCAAAAATCGCACTAACCTATTTTATCGCACAAAGAATGACTTATTTTTATCTCAGGAAGAAAACAAATCACAGGAAATGGCACAAAGCAGAAAAACAGTCGTAGTTCTAAAACAGCCTAATTAATATTTACTGATAAAATTGTGTGAAGAACGCACGCAGATATAGAAACGTGGCTCTAATAAATATTTAGTTTCAGTCCATAATTTCCTTGGTTTTTCTAAACGTAATTAAATTTTTGATCAGTCAGGCTACGCTACATGGTCTTTCTCTTCGTCTTCAAGTAACGAATTACCTTTTAATACCAACGTCTTCTTCTTTTGAATACAATTCTATCTTTATTGATACAGATTATTCATTGCTGGAAAAATAAGATCTACAACTTTACAAATACATTCGATTATTCGTTTCCGGTGAAAGCAAATTTTCTGAAAAGTAGTTGCAGATCCCAGGGTTCTTGAGTACATTTTTACATAGTATATTACCTTATTTTTTGCCAGTATACTGGTATCACTATAAAACCACGGATTTAACAATAATGATAGCAAGGACTGAGGCGTAGTATGGTAAATAACACATAAGTATTCGCAAATGGTCGCCGGTTGATGATGAGGACCATTCGTGTTCTCGAAACGGCCGTCCCGGACTAATTATTATATATTGCTATATGATAAATGAATTTGTGTGGCGCGGAGGTTGTCGATACTATCGATGAGATGGTGAGTTAGCAAACTTGAAATTTTGTAAAAATATTAGTTGGTTTATGAAACAAATAATTTTGTTTTCTTTTTTTATTAATAGAACGACGGGTGAATTTCCACGTCGAACAAAGCGAGGCAAAAAATCGTTTTTCAAAGTTCTGTACTAAATAATAAAGCCAGTCTAATATGGTTTTCTTCTATTTTCTTTTTAAAGCTTCTTGAGGTGCAAAGCCTAAGAATTTAAATGTTGTTCCTTTTATTGTGGTTAATGTATACGCTAATCTTAGGTATTGAGATTTTTTGTGGCATTGAGAAATGGATATACATATTTAGTCTTATCTTGCTTTATGTAAAGTATGTTGGAGGTGAACTATAACTGTGTATTATGCATTGGTATATTTCTCTCTCTTTTTACAATAGCTGTCGATGTCCTTGAAGAAAGGGTAGGATGGTAGATTTGAGAATCTATGCTTACATATGCGGTTGGAATATTTTGACAATCCACCGATATTTCGATTTCCTCGAGTTCTGCTGTAAAAGGACTAGTTTTTTAACTATTAAACTAAGGAACTGTTGAAAGTTCACCAATATTGCTTTAATTTATAAAATATTTCTTAGTAATAACTCTTTCAAATTCTGGCTAGTTTTCATGTAAGCATTTGAAGCTGATGCTATGTTGTGTTCAGTTCTTATAAAGTGTTGCATTTAGAGATAGTGTTGTGTATCACCTGCCCATGTCCTTTAGAATCCTTTAGAAAATTGGAAAAGGAATTGCGTGTTATTGTGAGCTTTTAAAAGAATTTCCTTTTTTTCAAATATCATTAAGTCTGTGTAAATCTCTACCTTCATACCTAGAAGATGACCCCCAAACAAACATATGATCCACTCTGAGTTAAACTACCAACATGATATAGTGTCTTTTTGGTTATTACTGTCACTTTACCTTGATGTCTGCAAATCTATATTATGAGTAGAATAGAACAATGAACGTGTTGGGCACTGGGAAGATCTTTTGGGAAATTCATATCTTAATAACAGTTGCGCTACCTTTTAACATTTCTAAATACAATTGCTTATTGTGGTGGTTCTATTAAATGCTTGGGTGGCTGTTACGTTTTTTTTTTTTTGCGGTGTACCTTTTATTTATGTCTTTGAGATACATCAAGGGTCGTGACGATCATTTGAAATCTTTACCGTATCTCGATGTTAAAATTGGATGATGGTGTCCAAAGTTGTCTACGCTGGTTACAAAATTGACTTGTATACCAACATTTTATTCTCCAATGATAATTGCGCTTTCCTATCAGCTAATAGCAGTTTAGTGAGTTATATGCCCAACTATTTATTTTCCGATCTTGTAAAATAACGCCGTGTCGTTAAATCTTGTCGTAGGCTATTGAACAATTTTTTCCTTTCGAAATACTGTCTTATTCTATTTGATTCTCTATGTATTTCTTTGTTTTATCGCTGAAAGATGGATTCTGAAACGGAATTGATACTTGGGTGGATTATAAAGTTCCAGTTTTTTCGATAGAAATTTTTCGAATAATTTTAAAATAGTGAAGGTTTTCCAGGTGTTGCTATCGCAATGATCTTCGTTGCACAACACTTCAATGAACTGTTTTTTCTTTGAGTTTTACCCATATTTAATGGACGGCAAAAGAATTATTTTAAAGTTACAGGCCGTTAAAGCTTTCACGGCGTTTTTTGTGCTATCTTGCTCTTATGGGCAGCGCGGCTCTGGAAAAAATCGTGTGCTGGCCACATGATTTTTTTCCAACGATCTCTTCAGACAAATGAAGGAAAGAATTTCCTATTTATTCCTCCTATTTTCTTTTATTACACTACTTTCCCCCGTTGCATTTGAAAATTTAAGCGTTAAGATTTTTCAATCATAGACTAAACTTTGCATTGCAATTCCTTGTAACTCTAATGGTAAATTATCGCTTAATTATATAGGTAGATACTTCCTCATCTTGATGATTAACTTTTGAACATTTCTGTAGAAGAAATTCATTAATATCGTTTAATATTGTTGGCGTATAAACATCGACACATGTACGCCGTAAAAGCAATCACCGGGTGTTAATAGAGACTTGAAACGGCTGTTTTGAGAATTCGAAAACGTCATTGTTTACTTGTAAGTATGAAACCGCCTAAACGCATGTGTGTAGGTATGTATATGCATGTTGGTACCGAATTACGCCGAAAATAAGAAGCGTATGGACATGCATTCGAAATAAACTTAAGCATGGTGTAGAGAATGTGTTTTGTTTGACAAACAGCGAAGACATTAGTTTAATAGGACATATTGTTTAATGTGGACCTAGTATACCGAGTTTTCAATTTTAAATGAAACAATGTCACTTATCACATTACATCGTAAACTGGTGTGAGGTGATTAGCGACATTACTCAAAAAGATACACATATGGTTTCGTATGAGCAAATAAAGCTTAACAAGCTATTATTTATGATTTTGAAGATATTCAACTTAAATACTTAAGTTTATTTTTTTTCAGCACCATGTATAATTAAATAATTATAAAAGATTACAACATACTTGCTTTCTTTTATTTATTTTATTACTTAGAATAATTTCCTTTTTAATAAGTCAAGCTGATAACAGAAAGCAAGTTCTATTTTAACGTAATGGAAATGCCGGCAGTTATAGCCTGTGTCACCTCGGTATCGAAGTGCGTATTGTCATATTAAAATGGTATATATCAGACATTTTCAGTAAATAATAAGTGATTTCTGGTCGTCGCGACCGCGGCCGCCGATCTAACAGCCTTTTATTTTTGGGACTCATATCGCTGATAGTGTTATGCAATCGGATGTTCCTCGAGTAGAATTTGCATGTTGTTCACATCGCCTTTGCTACCAATTTTAGTATTGTTTCAATAGGCTCTTTGTTTTGTCATACAGATGAAATAATTTTAGGCAACCAGGCTATTAAGAAAATGGAGAAAAGGTATCGGGGACGATGGGATACCGACATGACGGCGAACTATTGCTGGATATTGATGAGAGATGTTCCTATGGTCGGGTGTAAGTCCACTCTATCTGGTATTAGCGTCTTGTAGTTTTTCTTATCAATGTAACATTTGACGTTACTGCGCTTACTTATAATTAGCCACGTCTTGGGCTCCTTCAGCAGGTTACAGTAATTTACATGGCGTGACTTGATTATGGGAGATTGGTTATCCACTAGTCTGTAGGTTATTAATTTATCCTCTCTTTGAATTTGGATAATCAGTTCTTCTAGGTCTATCGGCGTATTTACTGTGGCGTTCGTGATTGAGAGATATGCTAGTATACCTACACCACTTCGGCGTCTTGTAGCCTCTATCTACAATGTCTTTGTCCACGACAGCACCGAGTCACAGTTCGATGATGGTCATGGTCATGTTTTTCATAATCATGGTTTAACCATAAATTCATCCAGCAATGCTATATTGTCCCGTATGAGGATGCAGCATCAATCATCGTCAGAAACAGATCTTTTGTATTTGAGGAGCAAGCAAAGAATGAATATCTTTTAAGAATCTTCTACCACGAATTTTGGCCTTTTGTTAAACAAGAAAATATCTCACTAGAAGACTTAACCACACTATACCTTTCAAAAAAACAATCAAATACATAAATTGATAGAAAAGGATTGCACGGCTAATATAGTTTAACCTGCTGGTGAGATAGGCTATCGTATTTTCAAAAATAATGAGTTGATTTTCGACATACAAAACTAAATTTGTTGGTTATATTTCATTTTACTCCTTAACGTACACATTGCGATAAATTATTAGCAACAGCCAACATTTTTATCCGTTGAATACAAATTATTTTGATCGATTATCTGCGAACATCCATCGAATATTTTAAAACGTGTTTACTAGAAATTTCCAAGTAATATAATTTTTCTTGTCTAGTCTAAGACGCTAATACTAATTTTTGCGCGATTTTATGTTTTTTCCACCCACAAACGTTGTTTTATCTCCTTTAACGTGTCTCTAGAATTTGTATGGTTTAGAAGATTTATTATTCTAGTTCTTAAAAGTGCTGTAGACAATTAAATCATTTCTTTAGTTCTAATTTCGAAACCTTTTTCTCAAAATGGTCGTGGCGCCAAAATAATGTAGGAGATCGATGTTGTGTCGTAAGTGTGACAAGTCAGAATGCAGTTGTGTTGATACTTAACATGATAAAAGGGCATTTCTCAAGACGACATAAATTAATGAGCCTATCTATGGTAACAACGTCCACGTAGTGTATAAGGCGTAGGTAAATTCAAAACCTCAATGTGCTAAATGTTGAAATTGAATATATTATGCGTATATGTACATACGTTACAATGCTGGTGGAGTGTTGTTGTTGCTGTGTGTAACAAGATGGTTCAAAAGTTAGGGGGCAGCATCTATAAGCAAGGAGATGGGATTCACTATTAAAATATTACAAATAATTTCTATAAGAAAATACGATAAAGGATGAAGGATACCTTCTATGTTTTACAAACACAATGAAAGAAAAAAAGAATGGTATAAATCGTTTTACTGTTTACCATAATGACCGCCATTAAGATTTGTACGTCGTTGCAGGCACTTGAACCAATTCCCCCAAAATTTTTTTTCCACTCTGAAGGTGATATCTCCAAAATATGAGTTTCGAAAGCTTCAACGGTTTCTTGCGGTGATAAAAATTATTGTCTACGCATTCTCTGTTTGATATTCGGAAACGAAAAGAAGTGCTGTCGAGTCGAAGATGTCCAGTTGGAAGGACATTTACGGCAATCCACCAGCGTCTCGTGAGTGACGATTTTTTAACGGAAACAATGTAAATTGTGGGATTCAAAGGAGTTGCAGAACGGCAAAGTTTGTAGTAGATTCACTCGATAGAATTGTGGTGAATTGTGAAAATAATGTAAGGAAATTATCTTTAATTCTGCATGAATAGCTACTTCACCCATACCACATACACCGAATGTAAGTGCAATCTTGGTGAAAGTAATTTTTGATCGCAAATGGTATTTGATGATCAAAATACCGACAAACTTTTTTATGCAACATTTGGGATGGCATTCTTAATGATACCAGACAGATTAAATGCGCCAAATTATAGGCATTTCTTAGCAAATGACACGCCATTCTCTCACGCCATCTCTAGATTGCAATCCGTGGACCACCTGAAGAATCTTATTTCCTCTACGCCAATTCTTAGATTAGAAGACCACGGCGACAAAATACGAGCGAGTTCAACAGTCACTGGTTCGACGATGCGAAATTTGTGTTGCTATTGAACGAGATCAGTTCCGACAATTGCATGTTGATAAACATGAAATTCGTTTTTGTTGCTCCACTAAAAATTGTCACTGATTATTCCTAATTTTGAAATTCGCGCTTAACTTTTTCAGGAAGCATTTTTGGAACTTTCTGATGGTGTTATTCTATATACCACGTGTGTAACGTTTGGCCAAGTAATGCAGGTACACCGTGTATATAGCTCTCTGTAGTTGCTTTATTAGTATTCTCTTATTCTTACGAATTTTTAACCGCAGTCGACTATGATGTAATGTGTTATCGCATAGAAAGCGTGAAAGAAAATTCCAGCCAATATCGAGTGAAAGTTTCTGTTGCCAATCGCATACCTATAAATAAACAATAATAATAAAAAAAATAATATTGCCGCGTGTATCTCGCAAGATAATAGATTTATCGATTGCTCGTTACTTTCTCCATTATTAATTACTTTTTTTTTATTAGCACAATTTAAGTTATCTTATGAACTAAATTATAAGATAACTTAAATTGTTATATAATTATTATAAAATAAATAGGTTTATAAGTTGTCTTATAAACCCATTCATTTCAATACCAAGAGATTTATTGTATCATCCAATATCATTAATTTTATATTCACTTCGTTCTCATTCACTTATTCTTACATGAAATTATATTCGGAGGGAAGGAGTATTTATAAGTGGTATTCAATAGATATTTCTGTCACTTTCTTGCACAATTTTTGTGGAAATTTCTTGCGATAATTTTAATTTAGATAAATCGCAAAAGTATATACATACGAATGTATATACCATTTTATATTTATTATTCGCAATCTTTAACCACTATTTTGTAATTACAACTTATAACAGAGATGACAAAGGCAGGTGGAGTTATTCCTTTTTTGCGGCGACTAGATAGACTCGTGCCTGTTCGCTTCATGAGAATGGATTCGTGTTACTTACTGGTGTCCTCGCGAGCCGACAAAACACGAGTCTGTCTAGTCTATGCAAAAAAGTAATACTGTCATCCGCCTTTGTCCTCAATAATTATAACGCAATTATAACCCAAGATAAATAAATATCTATATTTATATAGATTTGAGGATTGTTCAAAAGAAACACGTTTTAATTGCATAGCCGTGACTCAGTCGCCTTGACAACGGAGTTCAGCTGTTTATCTTGATTGCTTAAGTATAATGATGATAAAGAACGTAATCAAGGAGGCCATGTTTTTTTTTTATTATTATTATTCTTTATGCATGTTTATTACAGATCACGAAATTAACATTTATCCTTCGAATCTACGTTTGTAATGGACGAAAGGAATAGAATGGGGAATGATCCCATTCTATGCATGGATGATGGAGATGTAAGGAGGCGTATAGCTCGTTTATCTAAAAAGTCAGCTAGGGAGCTAGCACAGTTAACTAATTTGTCATATGGATATCCTTATAAATTTATGAAGTCGCGAATGATGGACAAATTCTTTTTCTTATACGAAGCTTGGTTCCACACTAGTAGGTTTAGCGTATGCGCTTCAATGAAAATCCTCAAGTGATTTGGATAACGCTTTCACCGAGAAAACTTGTTGGTTCATTATTTTTTAATGAAAAAGTAAGTGCAGAAGGACATCGTAATGTATTGATGGTAACTTTTTTATTAAAGGAGTGAAACCAAGTTTTTTTTTGCTGTCAGCTTTATCAAGCGTATGCCTTTTTTTTGTTTCTATACATATAGATGTTCTTAAGGATAAAAATCCATCTAGAGTACACAGTGTCCAAGATGAACAACAGCTCGGTTTGATGGATGCACCCCGACTCAACTCAAATCCGCGCTTAATTCAGACGTCCGGGAAAATTCTACCAGCGCGACGTAGTATAAAACTCGGGCTATAGTACTAATGATATTTTCTTTCACATTCCGTTCATAAGAAATCTTAATTCTATTAGATTGTGCTCGAATATAAGGAGCAAACATCCTTGATAAAATATGGCGGACAAACAGGTAACAAACTTATTTATTCAGAAAACGGATCATTGTCTCGCCGTACAATCTATTAAGCTGATTATACCTATAGTAAAAGAAGAAGGATGGTTTGGGTTAGGTTCACAGGCAAAGATACCTCACTACTTCCCTGCCACACTATTCCGTCCCTTGTATCAGTGGTCCCAAAATTACAAACATGTAACGTTTTCATTGTATAGAATCAAATATTTAATAATTTTCCATATTAGTAACGTAATGGATAGTGATTGTGTCTCTTGCTGGAAAGGTTTAGCACGGACGGTAAATTCGTATTATTTTATTTTTTTCATAAATGTAGATATCGCCAAATAAAACGGAATATTCCAGAATGTTGGTTATTATGTATAAATTATTAAATAAGAATAAAATCACCATCGATACTGGTGGGGCAAAATGGAAAAACTCGAAAATAATCGTTTGGGATCAGCAGCGCGAATTAAAATTAAAATGTTGAAATAAGTTAAATTTAAGGATAAGTAATTAAGGATTACTTACTGTCAATGTAATTGTAGCCTATTATCGCGCTATTGCCGTGAGGCTTTGTTTCTTATTCTAAATTATGAAACTTACATATATGGCTAGAGAGGACAAAGGCGGATGAAATTATTACTTTTTCGCAGAGATTAGACAGACTCGTGTCTTGTCGACTCTCGTGGATACCAGTAGGCAACGCAAATCCATTCTCCTGAGGCGAATAGACACGAATTCCACTTGCCTTTGCCATCTCTATAGATGACTTTCAAATATTTTGTAACAAAAACTATCGTATTTCGTAAAATGTATAAGCGCAGGTGTAAAAAGCTGAACAAATAAAACTTGCCCTTGATCGGAAGGGTTCGAATAATTTAAAATTGAAATGTCCAGTGGCTGGTAGTAGCATTAATATTCATCTGTGCGGTTAAAATACCTTCTTTTGAGGTTCGTTAGAATTTATTTGTCATTGTTAGTGTTAAATATAATAAATAATACAAATGAAAATGCGTTTGCTATTTACATTAAGACAACAGCAGAATTTAAAAATTTCAGTCGCGTTAGAACTTCTAGACGACCTCTGAAAGAGAAATTATTTCAAAAATTTAAATAATTTGGTTAATGAGGGTAAATTAAGAGTAAACCCTACAATTGTACATATGGGGAACGATGTGTTCAACCCAGAAGGCAGTGGCCTTTTTTCAAATAGGTATGAACGTGATGTTTGCTACAGAATAGAAGCAAGGTTAAACCTCTCCATCCATGTAAATGTCCCACAAAATGGTATGTTGCGTTCTGTAACTACCAGATACAGAAGAATAATTTTGTTTATCAATACAATTGCAGAATTTACAGTAAGAGAATGGTTTCGTTAATCCAATACCATATAATTTTGCAGTGTAAACTGGAAGAAGCTTTATATTAAGTAGAGGCGAGTAAGTAACCCTAGCAGTCGTTTTTGGAATATTTTGTTAACTGTTATTAGTATTCAACGCGCTTTATTCGAACGTTAAGTGGATAGCAAGTTCACATTTTGATAAACGCTCCAGACTAAACAAATGTTTTAGGGTCTCGTCAGAGAAAGACAAAGAGTCGCAGAGATTGATTACTGTATTATTTGATAAATTGATCTTTAATCGTGTTAAGTTATATTCGTATTTTGATAATTTTCTTGCTTTGAAATTTGGCCGACAGAGTAGGGCTCATTTGCTTTTTCAAAAGTACATACGCTGCCTTCTGTCTCCACCTTCCATCCTGGGAAACCGGATGTTGCTAATTGTTTTCATAATAGTTCGAACAGAAATGTCCAATGGCTTCTTGCACACCTCATTCATTCATTCAAACAGAATTCAGATATATTCAGAAACTCATTTGTACCACGATGACTCGCAGCAATAATAACGATAATAATAATACTCTTCAGATCTCCGGGTTATTTCAACATCCTCAGCCGAATTTAATGTACGTCCCTGTAGTTAGGTCCATGGTCCTGTAGTCGCATATTTCTCAAATAAAATTTTAGCTCGCTACCTCTAACGGCTTACGAGATATGGGTGTTTAAAATACGAAAACTGTAGAAGAAATGTGAATATATAAGATTTAAAAGTACGTGCTTGTACAGCCTAATGTACAGTGGCTGCCATATGTTTTGCTTTCCCCTTGTAACTACTGAATTGCGAAAAACGACTATTGCTATTTTCCGCGTGGCAAGAGGTTCAGCAAATATATGCATAAAATGGCGTTTATTGGGTATACCCATCATAAACTAAAATGGCAATACTAAAATTTACCTGCGGATCCTACGATAACTCAAGCGCTCGGCTACGAGTGGTAGAAAGTACGTATACATCGCCTCAGCGTCAGACAAAGCATAAAAATATGTATTCATAGAATTCTTTCAAGTACAGTTGACCTCTTTTCCAAATTTTTTGGCCGCAATCGCACTTTTCTAAATATATTTCTTATTCACCCTGTACGTATCTGCATTACACGGCGACATTTCGAAAATTAAAAAAAAAACAGGAGAGAGAACGGCAAACCTTCTATGTATGTATCTATTTTATCGTATTATATCAGAGTTGATAACGTACCCTAAAAATATTGAGTTAATTGCGTTCAAATAAGACTCTTACAATTTAGTTATCCGGTACTCGTTTTCAGATGTTGGAGTTGGATATGAACGAGTTCGATTACGGCTTCGAGGACGAAGGATTTTACGAGCCCAGTATACCCATGAAAGGTGGTACGGGCGTTAAGCGCAAGGTCACGTTCGGAAAATTGCTGGTCACTAAGGTAAGAGTATTGTAGAACGAAGTGCATTAGTGAGTAAACATGCGAGTAAAGATGAACAAGCTTAAGCCTTTAAGGAATGGAAATATGTTTTTCGTTTGATTAGAGTTTTCATTAATCAGTGTACATTGACAATGTTGAAAGTTACTGGAGAAATTAATTTAAAACAAATCTAATTTTTAAATAGAAAAAATTATTACACATTAACCGATTAAACACTTCGAAGCTCTCTGGCTAGTATTTTCTAAGATGTTGCAATTAGAAACCACGAATGTATAACGTTGCCCAAAGAAACATAAATCGCAAAATTAACGACGTGTTTATTGTTGCTGTTCTCAGCTTATTTAAATTATTTTCAATACTAATGACGTAAAATTCTGGAAACTATCTTTAGACTTAAAAAAAAATTCCACGATACACAACATAGTTTGGTATATCGATGTTGAATATTACATGTTTTATTGTAACGTTGCCAATTTTTTGTACCGTTACCATATGAAACTTGGCACCTTCAGATATGCCGCTCCATCGAAATTGTTTCCATTGGTGTACCTAAGCGTTGTATAGAAGGAAGTTGTAGTCGGAATATGTTTGAATTATAAAGATAAATATTCAATAAATAAATTAATAACCTTGAAAAGAAAAAGGAAAATATGAAAATAAAAGTAGAAATACGAAGGCTGGGGATGATGATATGAAATGACAAATACGAGAGAATCGTGTTCTCTCGTCTATAACTGCTAACTTCATACCTATAAATATTGAGCTGTAATCTTGGGGAAGCCGATAATCTTCTCAGATCATTTTTTGTATTATTTTGGAGCTACCGTCGTAGGGCTGTTTGAAACTTATGTACAGATTGGGCGAATTTGGATGCTTTTACATAGTGATTCACTAATTATTAGTTACAAACAGAAAAAATACATTCCCAGGATACATTCATTGGCGAAGAGAGAAATTAGATAGAAATTTGTTTTGAGTTATAAACAAAAAAACATCGATTTTTGTAAGTTTTTGATGTATGTTGGTATCCTATTTATTTGTGAAGTTTGGCATTCTTGGGGATTTTTCTTTTGTAGAATTTTCGAGTTGATAGAATGTCGTATTGTCATATAAAGTTGTATTGAAAAAAATAAATCATAGTTTGCTTTCAATTATATAAATAGACCTATTTTCCTTCTAAAGGGTTAAAAATCTCACACACACACAATTGGATAGTTCTCTTTCTTATCTAATAGACCTGTGCTATCCTCATGGCATTTATATTGTAAAAGTTGGTTTACGAGAATTACGAAAAATATGATATGCTGCAATGCTTTATTCAAAGTAACAGAACTGCTAATAACATACAACTTTATGCGCACATGTATTTTTAATTTATAGTTTATCTTATAAAGATATCTCTATTCTAAAATAGAAATGGACCAAACCTCAGAAATATTTTTAATTGAATTTGTCCCGGTTTCCAACACGTACAGTGGCCGGTTTATGTTTTGTCTCCCCCTTACAACGATTAATTATCGATGCTATCCTCCGCCTGGCAAGTCCGCAAGGCCAAGTTCTTCGGTTCAGCAAATAACATCACATTGCAACAGAAAAACTTAAACGGAAATAACAAAATCTGCGAATGCTACAATATTCCAAGCGCGCAGATACAAGCGTTAGAAAATATAGATTCTTCTATATTTTCTACCGCTATTCTCTTTGTCTAAGAGGGAGACAAAACATAAAGATATCACTGTACATTTCCAGGCCGGATATTCTGCATTGACGTACAAGAAACTTACGGTCAAGTTCATTTTGGCGAAAGGCAGACGAAGTTGTAAAAACGAAATGAATTAATCAAATTAAAGCAAAGTTGGACGACACGATAGGATGTTTGGTTTGATCTCATGAAATATACGATATCAATTTGGTTGTAGTCTCATATATCAATGTAGAATATCTAGCCTGAAGATTTATGTGTAATTTAATCGTACGAAACCGGTCGTCAAATTTGATTAAAGATATTAGTGAGGTTAGGTTGTTTACTTACCTTGTGTGAACTCACACCGAGTCACCAATTTCAATTTATTTCAAAAATTTGAAAACATTTATTCACGAGGTTGTGTTCTTTTTAAATACAGAGTTACGTTTGCACACATAAGAGGTTACATCATTTAGCATCTAACCTCTTATGAACTGTACGTGTCGTAATTTGAAATTTTATGCACTTGCTGCAATTTTGTGCACGCCACTGCTTTCCATTTAGAAAAGTGCCTGAAGGACGTCCAAATTATTTTTCTGCAACTCCACAGATCGATGAGATACTGACAAACATCGGAAAGTAACAAAGACAAAGAAGAAAAAAGACATCGAGGATATACAGTCCATTTTCTTTTATATTTAAAAGTATCCAAATTTGCCCACCCGATACAATAAACTCCCTAATTTTGTTATAATTAAGTATACTGTAATAACTAATTTTTTCTCGGTTATTCCTATATTGAAATTTTATTTAATTAATTCCGGTTATATAATAGGGTACTGTGGATTTTTTGAATTTATACGTTTGCTTTTATTTCGTTTTTATTGCTTGTAAATTATTATATGTTAAACTTCATTGTTCTTTGTATTTTTGAGTTTTGTAAACATTTTATGTGACCACCAAATTAATTAGAATTCTATTTTTTGTTGTTGTTAAAAACTTGAAATATTCATTTTTTGTGTATTTGCTCTAAGTGAAGTTACCGGTAAGCTCTATATCCCTTTACAAGTGATCTCAACAGTCGAACATTATTGCTATATATGTATATTGTTCTTAACATAGAACAGCATAGGTCGATTGATGAACATTAGGAATAATCCTATTATCCTAAGAAATAAGATATTTAGATTTGTTTTCGTTCGTTATAATGGTTTTTGGCGTTTAAAAAGTTTGGAGTTTCGTAGATCTAAGAATAACGATTTACATTCGTTTCAAGAAGTGACCAGTTTGTATAGTTGTACTTTGTACTGTGGTGCAATCCCCTTCATTAATAATTTACATAACGCTTCATTATTTGCTGTAAATCAATCTATTCGGGTCTAACTTTTTGTAGACAAAGTAATGTTTAGCGTGGCACTGCGTAATAAACAATCCAAATCAGACGCTGTTATTTACGGCAGCAATACAGACTTATTACGGCCTCTCATTATTACGTATAAGGACATAATAATGCGACTAACATCCAAAGTCATCCGAGCAGCGAAACAAATGAACAACGGCCATCACCCATCAGAGCTGTAGCATGTAATACATACGCAGACACACAGATGCACCATAAAAGCGAACGTAGAACATGAGCGGTACACAATCAGCGTGTGCATCGGTGCGGGTTAATTCTACACCGGAAGATGGGGCTGGTGCTCGTGACGTCACAGGAAGTTCGCTCATTACATCTTCACACGACGAACGGAGGAACGATACCTGTCATTGTCTACGCAGCCTGTTGCCGACGATGACATTCTCGATGGAGGCGATACTGTAGAAGGGAGACTCTTGCCTTTAGCCAGTGAAAAAAGCAGCGAGCTACGTCGTACAACGGCGTGACGGGTTGGCAGGAAAGAGGAAAAGAAATAGGACGAGATGACTTTACGACTTACACCTTCACAACTGGCGTAATTACTGAAGTTATAACGCCTCATGTATTTCGTTTCAATCAGCACCTTCCCCTTTAATTATTTGATGCTGTTTCCTATTTCGACGGGCACCCGTTATTTCGGGAATTTCTTTTTTGGATTTCCGAAGCGGCGGAGAAGGAAAGGAAAGGAATGGAACGCATGAGGTGACAATAATTACAAAAGTAAAATTAAAGAATGACTAATTGCTGGCGTAAAGTCTTACGTAGTATACATACAGTAACTGTTCTGAATGAAAATTCTCAAATCGACCTTTAATTATATCTTCCTCTTCTCACAACCGCCACAATATTTGTCTGATTTTAAGTAAATTGAAATACATCTCTTGGAGTAATAACAACTTATACCAGACAAAATTATAACATTAATACGTATTAACATAACGTTTTGTTCAATTATCATCGATTGATCAATCGATCAATCGTGTTGCTTGTTGTTGAAAGAGAATAAGCAAATAAAACGTACTTTTTCATGTTCTTTCAGTTTTTTTTTTACAGCACTGCATATCTGTAATCTACTTGCAAATTAAGTCATGAGTTTTGCCAATCTTTACCGATAAATGCTGGGATCCAAAATTTTCAATTTATTTTTACAAACGAAATTTATATAAATTTAAATCTTGTGTAAGGAATTGTAATTTGCTTAAGGTCAATTTGGTAATCGTTTCATTTTAAAAGTAATTTAACCGAAGAAAAGTTCCTATTAATCCTCATATTTATATCTTACATAGTCTTATCGCTAGCATAGGACTATCGATATGGAGTAGTGTATTTCCATTCCTGGTATGATGCTCATGAATCTCATACTTCAACAGACTTATTTTTGTTTAAAAATACATATATAGCTTTGTTTTCAGGATTAACTATCTATTTGTACCTGTTAATATTCCAATCCCATTGTTAATTAAAATTTAATAGCGGGAGTATCCTTAGATTTAGATTTGTAACAAAACGCCATTACGTTGATAATATTTGATTTTGAACGGTATTAATAGACAATTCGTAATAAAATATTTTAATGTAACATAATGATACGATTTCTTATTGGTAACGCATGAAAAATGTGGCCAGAGGTTTTGAGCTTATCTGGAATAATGTTTTGTCTAGTGTTGAAGTATTAAAAATCTATGGCCAGACCTACCGGGTAGCGGGATGACGTTTTTTAAAAATATTTTTGCTTTCATTAGTCTAAATACAAACGCAGAAACAATTTAATCTCTAATATTGTTCCTTTCCATTCTCCATTAAGATAAGCTGATAAGCTTCCATTATTTAGGTATTAATTAAAAAAATAGACACTACATTAACAAAGGGAAAACACCAAATGTAGATCCTACCAGGCACATGCAGAATTCCACGCTTCCTAATGTATGCAGAAAGTTGAATAGCAAAGAGGATTTTTTTTTTCCTATACATTTATAGTTCTTTGTCAACTGTTCGGCAGCTAACACCATCTGTATTGCTTTAGTAACTTGATGAGTTAAAATCGTATAATTTTGCAGCTAGCAAGTATACTCTGCACCATAGTTACCTGTTTCAGTTCTCTAACAAATCGAGGGTGTAGTGCAAAAAAATCAGAAATCTTAGTTTTTTTAACTTTATTGTACGCTTTTCACTGCTTCAATGATAAACGTGAATTTTCGAACTCAAAATAACTGAAAGAAGCCTTAGATTAAATCCAATATCTTCGTATTGTACTTATTTGTCAAATCTTTAACTGCGTTTATGATATTTTGTCTGACAATACAATTGCTGATTTTTTTTCGTCGAGAATGGTAATACTTTCTGATAATCTATTGTGACGGTAAATATAAAAAAAATCTTTTTAAAGCCGCAACGGCATCGCGAGGACAAGATGGCATTTTTGCATTTTCTTCTTCGTCCAATTTCCTCATTAAACTAAATAAATATTTCTCAATATCTGATTCATATTAACAAAATCTAGTACTTCGTCATTCGTAATTGTTTTGTCTATTCTAGAATTAACTACTTGAGCTAACGGGATCTTTCTTCATCTTCTGGTATGTTGTATTCATTGCTTGATGTAGTAAGTCGCACATGTATGAAGCAATCTTGTAATTATTTTGTTGGATACCATTTCTTAGGCAGCAGATATGCCGTTCAAGAAGGTAATATCTGAGTTCTATATTTTCAACATTTTCTATAATTTGCAATTTGCGGCAATATGCTGTTAACGAGTTGATTACACATTGCTCCATTGGCGGTAAGTGTAACTTGATGGTAAAAAGCAGATTTTAATGGTTTTTAAAGTCATCCAAGCCCTTTTCTTGTACCCATAGGCAACGAGGAAGTTCTTAACTCTAATATTTTTAAACCATCTTGGTTACTCGGCTTTTCCTATTATGAGTAGTAAACGCGAATAAGTGATTTTCAAATTCAAAGTAACTGAAATAAGCTTAGATTAAATCCAGTATCTTCGTACTGCACTCATTTGTCCAATCTTTAACCGTCTTTATCTTAGGACTAATTTTTTTTCGCCTCTCAGGTTTTCCCCCTAAATTTTCTATGTACAGGTAAAATTTTCGGAAACGCAATGTTTTCTATCAAGACCGACTTACAAAACTGTGTTTCGTTCAGCGGTGACCGGGATGCACCAGGTCTAGACTAAGAAGTCCTATAACTATCTGTAGCTTCTGCTCTTGATATCAGATTAAAAAAAAAACGTAAATAAAAATCATGTGATACTCCGCTATGGACACAAAAGAGAGCCCCGCTCCGCGGTATCGTATTAAATTTTTTAAGAATTTCTTGGCGAATCTCTCCCAGAATAAATATTGCGATTTGTCTAACTTCATTTCAAAGGATATTAAGAAAGCACAGTGGTGCATGCTAAAATTACAAAAATCATTATTTTTGATTATCATATGAAACATTTCATTATTACCCCTTACCACAAACACTTCACTTAAACTTCAGCAGCAATACTGAAATGAGTTCACTATTGCTGGTGTGAAGTTTTTCAATGTTGCAGTGTCTGAGTATTCTAGTACGTGATATCTACATTTAGGCCAATTCACATATAATAGTCTAAAAAAGCATACGCATTTAAATCAGCGACTTCCTAAAATAGAAGATGTTCTTCCCAAAAATCAATTTTTAAAATCTAAAATTTAGAACACATTGACGAAAAGTTGATTCTATAAGTTTTAGATTTGAAAGCTGTCTAACAGTCTTATCCAGTGTCAAATGAATGCTTTGTTAGTAACATAGCATTGTCGTTGTTGGTGGTTATAATAGTTTTGATATGGATTTATGTTTTCGAAAGAATTAAATGTATTGCCATTTGTTTAGAAGGAGCATTCAACAAAAAAGTAACGAACTGGAGCTCTGCAGAACCAAAATTACACGAAAAGTTTTAAAATAAAATATTGATAAGAATGGAGATGCGGATATCTCTTTCACCATTGATGAAAACGTAAGAACAACAAATACATTTTCCCACTAGTGTGTAACTTAACTTTACATGTATGAATATGGTACTTACGCTAAACTGATCAAGTAGTTATTTTTAGATCCTAATTTAAGAAACGTTGAGATCAGAATAACAACCATTAAAAATAACATCCAAATCTTTTTTTTTTCTTTCATATAAACTACTCATCTGATACCCCTCCTGTTTCAAATTTAGACGTCGTATTTCAATTTCTGCACAATGTTAAATATGTGTAACGTTTACATATTTTTTTCTAGTATAAATATTTACAGTAGTGGCTACTTAAGGTTTTCATTGAATACATTCAATTATACCGAACTAAAAATAGCATAACTTCCAAGATTAGATGTGTACGTGGTGTATGCGATCAATAATTCGTTTTCGATTATCTTTGCGAGATATTACATGTTCTTCTCGTGAATGATCGTTCTTTTTCCTCAATTAAGGATAGAATTGCGCGAAATGTAAAACTTGAATGAGTCCAAAAGTTGATTGAATCGTTCGATTTCAAGAATAGATCTCCTTCCATTCATAGAAGCGAATCTGTCGTATCGCATCTTATCTTGTTTGCTTTGAAGATTGTCGACGACGTTATATGAAAGGATGATGATAATTTATCGGAGATTACGTAAATACAAATTGGAATTAATTCTACATACGTATGCAGCTTTTTGTATCTAGAAGATTACACCGCCACGAAGGGAGTCGAGAAAAAGTACCGTGTAATTTGTCACAGATCGCAGTTATTTGTAAAGAACGCGAGCTTCTTACAGTTACAGAAACTCGGAGGTAATTTAGACGAAATTGTCAACCTGTTAGTAATTGTTTACATTCTTTAAATGCGCGTTAAATATAGATTGAACGCAGCTCCCAAAAAATCTGGTTCATTCAGCACATGTTTTATATATATATATACAGATACATACGCTACCGTTTATAAGTATTTGCACATGTTCAATTATTGGGAATTATCATTAAAATCACTAAAGCCGAAGAAAACTTTGTTCATAAAAAAAATATATTGCTTCGATTGGGGCATTTTTGCGATCGACTTTGATAAAGTTTCCAATGATATTTGGGTCCAAGCTTCTTGTACCTTTTCCCGCATATCAACAGCTGATATTGGCGTTGATGTCTGCATCTCCCAGTCAAGTTCAACGAGATTTAAAATTGGGCTCTAAACGGGTTATTTTCTTGCTGAAAAACAATGGAGACTTAGTGCGAGATGATGGTTGAGTTGACCGAAGCAGGTCGCCTAATGTAGAATAAAATAATTTTGAACTTCTCTTCAATTCCTCCAATTTAACAAAACGATGTCCCAAGAGTCCTCTTTGTGAAGATTGCGGGATTGTTTTCTAAAATGTGTAATTATCGATTTTTACACCTAACCTAACCCATCACTCTGCGGCAAACACAACTAAGCCGCCGCTGTACTTAACTAAAGGAAATAATACATCGTTGTTTGTGAATCAAAAATCTAAGATTCTTCATAGTCCAATGTTCGTGCTCGCGAATCCATTCTAAATGTTTTCCTTCATTCTACGTGCATAGCAGCGGCTTTTTCATCATGTTTCGTCCATCCAGATTTGCTCTTTGTATGCCCCGTTCTACACTAGGCACTCTTATCGGCTTCTGACGAACGGCATTAATTTCTGGGCGTATTTCCCTTGCCGGTTATTTTTTCAGGTTGTAATCCACTATGGATTCGTTGCTTAACAATTTGGTGATTTGCTTTTGCCAGTTAGATTGTTCGCTAATAGAAAACTTTAAAAGTATTAATCACACGATATTTTCATAAGAGACATGAATACAAGAAGATAAGGGTGCTCAAAACTTTATGAACGGCGGTGTATCTACATATGTGGTGCAAGATGGGCATATTTTGTGTCTGCTGTTTATAATTGCTGTCAGGAGATCAAACGGTATTTTTCATTGGTCGGTTTCTTAGTAGTGGATTCGTTAGAGGGGAATTTGAAGGATAATTTTCAAGTTCATCGGCCATACTTAATATGCGAGAGTGTAGTTGTGCAGTGTGTACAACGAGTACTGCAATGTTATAATTTAGTGTACTGCTGTGCAGGAGTTGTTTAGTCTGTTCGTTGTTAGCTTGGTCGTGAAAATTTGTTTTTAAGTAATTAAAATCTTTCACTTATAAAATGCTGAATTTGGATCATTATTAAAGTGGAGTCATATAAATCTAAAGGAAGAGAATATCACCATTGGGAAAATTTTAAATTCGTAGAGATCTATCTAACATTCAAAAGAAGTAGTTCTAACTTACACTTACTGACGTATTATGCTTTTTCCATTAAATAACGTCTGTAATGGATCAAAAAATTACAATGTCCTAGTATGCAGGGTTTATATACCGTTGTTCAGTCTAAAGATGTTTTTAGCTTTATAAAGAGTAAGAAGTATGTACAATCACAGGTGATGCTATAGTCATAATTACAGTCCTTGAAAAATTGGAACAGTTTGATAAATTACAAAAAAAATAAGAATTTGATGTTATTGTTAAAGAAGTAAGAAACGCTGCGCCATGTACAAATTTTTGTTTGTCACAGGGGGAAGCCGTGTAAGTTCAGAGAACTTTTTATACGTAAATTTCGCAGCTGATATGTAATCATGACAGTTTTTCTGGTGACCTGGGAGAGACCAAGATCTTAACAGATGGTGATTTTAAGATTGCAGCACTTTGCACACAGAATTTAATCAAGCAAAGTCTCATTGTTAGTCAAACTAGAAGCGAATACGCCATTCGCTACAAACCGATCAACTAGGAATCTAACCTTCCTTGATTACTTACATCAATTCTATGTACGTATGATGTAAATATCTTGCTTTTGATGCTTGTTACATTCTTCCGGTTTGAAGAATACTGCTGGTCTATTGCTTCTATTTAGCATAATTCGACTTCCTATATTCTGTACGTATTTTGAGTTAGTATTTAAATGTATCGTAACATTCATATATATACGTTTGATTTGAAACCTTTGTATGTGTGCCACCACCAAACTCTTCAGGAATTTGAGCGTCTGGTCGAGCGGCAGTAATAAAATAGCCAATCGCTACCACACGACTCACGGCTATCCAGATGCTGAAATCTGCGTTACTTTATTTGCCGTGATCCTTTATTTAATGTGCACGTATGATGAAATTTCGGATTGCCAACGGTAGCTCCATCGTACAGATATTTACATGACTATTAAATGCGGATAAAAATAAAGCAAATTGAATTTGCAAGTAAGACAAGTAAACTCTTGAATTTTACTTGCCTTACTTGCTGTTTTTCGATATATACGTAATGGAGAGTGCAAATAATCGAATTTACTATAAACACCAGTGCGCTGGATAGAAATTACTTATAAATTATCAGTTTCAAATGAAATAAAAAAAATGTTTTACAATCAATATCTTTCTGTTAACCCCGTAAAATTAAACTCAAAACTTGTATCGGGCAAAACCTCTGCTATCGTTATGGTCAATATTTAGTCAAAGCCAATAGAGAAGGTCACAAGTTATTGCATGGTTATTGTGGCGGTCATTTCTGCCAGTAGTTCTAGATTCTCCTTGCTCAGATAACGTGTATCTTTACTTTTTTTTTTGTTTTTATAAAATTCTATTCTTGGTAAGTATTCTCTTTATCTACATTAACTTGGTTGGACCAATTTAGTAAACATAATTCGTTTTAAATTTAAAATTATGCAGCTATACGACTATATATTAGGCACCCCCAATATTTCTTCGAATATATAAAAATAAATTATCTATCAATAAAACGACAAAGTCGATATATTATACAGCATATTTTATTAACATTTTCAATATTTTATTGGTCCACCTGTTGCTTTTATTAGAGATGTTGCACGTTTTGGCATATTACTAATTAATTTGCGGCATAGATCGCTGGAAATTGAGATCCATTCGTTGAGGGATTGTGGAGGCCAGTCCAACAGTCGCACCCCGTTTTCCGTGAACCAATGCATTGTCGCCCTTGCACTGTGACAAGGAAGGAGCGTTATCTTGTTGATAAAAAATAGTCAACATTCTCATCTTCAAACAATCTTATCTTAGTACAGACGGCTCCAGGACCTCCTGTAGCATCTCGGTATGACTGTTGCCATTCATGCGCGAAGAAAGATTTCGCTAACGCCTGATGCTGACATGCATCCCTGTACCATGATACTCATGTTTTACCATGTTTTAACATGTTTTACCGTTGCTTTGCGGTAAATATTCTTCTCCGGGTCTTCGTGATACAAATTGAGCCCCCGGTCGTCCGAAAACCTGCAATAAAAGAAGAAAATACAGCAAACGTGATTAAATGACATTTATAAAATTACTTTATGTAAATTACGTTTGGTGTAATAAACATTATAAAAGAAGGTAAAAGAAGCACACCTCGATGTTACATTCGTCAGAAAAGATTACACGCGACCATTCTTCCTCTGTCCAAGTCGCGTACTTCTTGGTTCATTCTAAACGTTTTTTTTTCGATGCGTTGGAGTTAAGTACGGTTTCTTTCGCGTTATACGCCCATGTAAATTAGATGCCTTCCGTTGCTTTCCTACCGCACTCGGGGTCAGAGAAGCCCCATGTCGCGTTTACAGGTCACTACTTAATTCTTTCGACGATTTTCGTCGGTCTTGTAAATCCATTCGTTGTAAAAGGCGATCTGTTCTTGCCCTGGTTCCCCGTTTTCTTCCCGATTTAGGTCTATTTTTATAACCCCGTTTTCTTAATAACGTTTAAAGGTCGTCTGAGCCGCACATCGCCAACTCACAATTTTTTTGAAATTGTACTTTGTGTTAAGCCTTACGTAATAAGTAATATTATTAGCCCGCGTTCTGCTATGGTTATTTCGCGTTTTTTAGACATAATTCTATCGTCTATTACTCGGTAACTTACTTAGATGTAAACTAGGGAGGTACTGATGATGATGATTTACTTTAATACGTTCTAAGAAACTAATAATAAAAATACTACTACTAATAATATTTTGCGGTGCAATGAACAACTATTTTATTGCTGTCATAAATCTTCCTTTATCCACCTATTATAATCCCTTGTGTATACATCTGTTTATAAAATTACTTGGAATAAGCAAGAATTTTACCGGGTTACCGAGTTTTCGTTGAAGTGCCTAATACATATTCACATAGCTGTATAAGCGAAACAAACAAAAAAAACTGAAATAATGTCTACAAGTCAAAACCATACAGCACATCATCAATTATAAATATCTTGACACGTCTTTATGTGGATTGCCAAATTAATTACGTTAATTACTTAAAGGCAACCAGCGGCTTACATGTGTAGCGGCTTGTTTTCAATACGGACGATCGGCTTAGCGCAACTGCACGACAATTTTCTTTCCCCTACATATTTATACCGATTCCGAGTGGTTGTCATCAGTTCAGACGGATTACATACATAAACTCTACAACGAGATACGGTGATGTTGCCAAGATGCACACATGATAAAAGACAGGCTCGCAAATAAATATGTGCGCACCGACATGAACAAACACATGCATATGTAGATGTTCCAGGTAGTCTTGTCTTATTATTGTGTACCTTTTTTTCCGCGAATAGCTTACCAATGGAATCGAGAAACTTGGCAAAATACATACGTGGGTTAATACTAAAGCTTCTGGAAATTGGTATCTACAATTGTACGTAAGCTTGTGTTGGAGGCAGGTTAGTTGCATTGTACATATGAAATTAAAAACAAAAAACTTATGTTCTTATCCTTATCTTATGCATCTTCTTATACTCTCATTTGTTTTAGCTTAATAAAAAAAATTAACTGGACCATTCAGTGTTCTTGAAATGGTCCAAATTTTCCTTTGCGTTCCAGTTAAATAAAATAAAAATATCCTTGCACTGTGACTACCCATGTCGAACAAAGTCAATCAATCAATCTTTTCAGGGCTCAAAATCATATCAATAATTTTATTGTTCTGATATGTACGGGTGTCGCTGGATTGTGACAGTGATTTAACGTTTATCTTCGAGTTTGTAGATAAAATGCAGCGCACTTATTCCACTTTAAAATATGCCAGTACGGTACTTACTTATGTTTTTTTTGTGAAGGGGATGCTACAGTTGCTATTGAAGAATAATCGCCAATGTCTTCTACCTAAGACAAATCCTGGTAAAAGCGTGTTTTCAGGAAACTACGCGAGATCGGAATGCTGCCCAATGCTACCATGACATTTAGACCAGCTCTTCGAGAAGATTTCGAAGAAGTAAAAAGTATTTTGTAAGGAATGATCCACACTTAATTGGATATCCTACAAGAAGAGTAATAAACACACATCATGAGCAAGGCTTATATCTATACCATATTCAGCGTTTAAATCACCTATAACCGATAGATTATGCTAAGCGCATGGAATCTCATCGGCGGATAAAAAATAATGCTAGTACTGTATCCCGCATAATTTTCGCTGATGAAGCAACATCCGCCGGTGACGGCGTTAGTAATATTCGGAATTCTCATGTATAATCAGACAAAAATCTCCACTCAATACTTAAATGTAATTTTGATAAACCTTTGGTTGATATGGTCCATAGTTGTTTAATTGGCCCTTTTATTTTAGAGGATCGCCTTACAGGAGAACATCACTTAATTTTTTTATAAAATGACAACGAGGATCACTAGTGGATGTTCCAGAATGCAAATGTATTATCGGCATGATTGAGCTTCTCCACATTTCGTTCGTTAGGCTAAGCATCACTTGGACCTTAAGTTTTCAGGGCTTTAGATTTGTCGCGATGGTCCTATTACTTGACCTCCAGGATCTGGAGGTCAAGTCCAGACGACGTCACACTTTTATACTATTGTTTATGAGGCTGGTTCAAAAATGAAGTTTACAAGGTAAAAATCGACGTATTAGAAATATTGCAGCCGATATTAAAGATAGACGTGAGGCAATCAGGAAAGCAACGGGCGCTCTTCGCAGAAAAAGCTTAGAATATTTAAAGGCCAATGGCGGTATTTGTGAGCAATTACTAAAAAACAGATGGACAATCGAACATATTAATTTTTCATTTTCGCCATTCCGCTGTATACAGTTTCTTGCCAACGTTTCCCATTACTCTTAATACCATCTTCTTCCTAAACGCCTTGGAATTTCAGGTACTTTTTGGGAAGAGAGTCATATGGCCATGGTGATGGTAATGTTCACAAACCTAGAGATAGCACGGTTAGAAAACATATCATTGAATTCATCTTGCTGGAAAAACGTCTCCTCGTCGAGTGATCACGTAGGGCGAGTTCTTCAACATCTGAACGTAACGTGGTGCGTTAACAGTGACAGTCTTTTCGTTGTTACCTTCGAAAATAATATTGGCTGACAATCGTCGATATCATTTTGGTGCGGTACAGCAGTCTTACATGAATTTTTCAGGAGTTTCTGGGTCTATAAAGATACTTTTGCTATAAATGTCGACAAATGAAAATGAGCCCATTGCTTATCAGAATATTGTTAACAAGATCTCGCCTTTCATTAATTAGCTGTCGTTAAGTTTGACAAAAATTTATAGTCACGTTTGTATATTGATTGCATGGGTGACTTGAATTTTGTACGGGTGAAAATTGAGATTAGAATGTGAAATTCGTCGTATGCTGCGGTCAAATAGTCCGTGTAACACAGAATGATGTCGTACAGACCGACGTGGATTATGCTCAAAAGCATTTCTCGCAGTCGTTATATTTTCCTGTACGTATGCGCTAGCTTACTTCATCTTTAGCAGCTTCTAAGTTTCAAATCGGCGAAACAGTGCAATCGCGATCGCTTGCGTAACGTTTTCGAAATTCATGCCAAGTGATAACGTAATTGTCATCGTTTTTGTAAAACGCTTTCGTAGCAGAGGCATGCCGTTCACCGTTGCATTGCTCAATTGCAACCAAATGACTTTTTATTTCCACTCAACTCTATCCTAAAAACTGTGCAAAATCGCTCGATTCATTGCCGCACCTTGTATTAAGTAAAAGAATTCGTCCTATTTAAAATTTTTCTTCGAATTGGTTAGTATCGCTTTGAAATCTTCTTCTAAGTCGCAATATATGAAAAATTCTTGACCTTTAACAGACTCATCTCTCAAAGAATTTATTAGAAACCTGATTATTCAAGTTAATTTTCTAAGTTTATGTTTTTGGACAGAAAGCGGTGACAGTAAAAGGAAACATGAATTGGTAGATTTTATGGTTTTATCAAATCCGTTTCGTTCGTTTTGCTAAAGATTTCCATAAAGATTGTTTGTTAACTGGTGTTGTGCCAGAAAGTATTAATATGAAACAAAAAGATATTTTAATGCAAAAGGTTTCTAAAAAAGTAAATAATACGATTCTTTTTTTTGAATGAAATGATTTCGAGAAATGTTTCACGCATTTAAATGGATGGATTAAAACCATCAAACCGAAGTTGATATTTTATTCAATAATTCTTTTGAAAATGTTTAGATGCTCCTTGATCTTTACTTTTGGAGACCGTGTGGACGATTTAAAGGATAATTTTAATTGGTATTAATTAGAGATTGGATAAGTCAATAAAATAGCTTTAAAATGTTGCAGCTCATTTCAAGTGTCCCGAAACTAGGTTAAGTAGGGAGTTTCCCAAACTTTCGCGGTAAACAACGTAAAGTCGCGCTATACACCGGGCAGTGGAAATCAACACCTTTTTTTTGCTCTCGTTTTGTGTAAGCGCTGCACGGATAAGTGGGAAGACGAACGTTTGCTTTGTATATTCGCGGCGACGCTGACGTTTGTTTTAACTGAACGACTCAAGCCTTAGATACATACATTCCAGCGTTGTGTTGTGCTTTATGCAACTGAGATAACTAATGATTAAATAGTTAGAGATATACAAATTAAACATATACTACTTCTATGAATCATGCGGGGATACCATTTTGTAATTAGTATACATAGATAAGTAACATAATTGGAATTTACGCGGAATTCTTTAAAAATGTTTACTTTTCAGTTGATAAAGGAAAGCTCAATTTGGAATCAAGACAAAGTAATATTTACTATTACACTTCATCTAACATAACTTCTGTTGAGGCGCTGCTGACAATAGCAAAGACCACTCGCGTTCTTATAAAGAATTGTGGAGACTAATTTCAAAGCATTTGAGGCTCAAACATTCGTTTCTTAGAGAAGGATATAAAGATTTAAGATTTTTTTACAAACGTTAACTCGAACAAGCAAAGACTAAAGGTATGTTAAAAGATTTACCGTAATTTTAAAATAAGGAGAAAACTAATAGTTATTTATTTTAATGCTCTTTTTATTTTTGCACAAGCCTTTGGTTTTGAGAAAGCCTGCCTACACTAAACACAGATTTCCTTTGTTTTTTTCCTCATGGCATCTTTTATGATAGTGATTAGAGCATTTACTAAAACGATCTTTTCTACTTTAAAGGTGGTACCTTCAAAACATGGTTTTTGGTAATATCAGCATCAACAGTTGTTTTGTCGATTCTCGGGAAAACCAGCACGCAACACGAACCCTTTCTTATGAATAGACAGGAGTCCGTCTAATCGCTGTGACTTCACTCACTTTTGTCCTCTCTAATCGTTAAGCGTTGAACGTTCCAATACATTTAAATGCGTTAATAGAGAACGAACCGAATTATGCAATATTATTTATGTTTGAGAAGGAGTACGTACTTATTTTCCTTAACAGGAAACTGCTTACTTAATAAATATATTTTATATACATACGTACTGTGCTTAATTTTGAGAATAACCGACTAAGCATATAAGAATTACTTATATCGAAAGATAAGCAATTGGGCCTTCCGCCTCACAAGGAAGATACACCGAAACAGACGACGAGCGGCATTGTTCTTCAATATAAGAGAACGTAACAATTAGCATGTACATACCTATTTCGTTTTATATATACCAGCCATTGTTCGCGAGCATCAAGATCTCTGCAAAAATTCCAGCACTGATTAACAAATTAGCATCATAATTAGTATTTTATTGCGGCGTCAACGTACTTCGCGCTCCGTACACCGTAACCGGTCGACGCCTACGCAATTCTAATCGGTTATTAATCACCGTATAGGTATAATGCGTGCGTATGCCATTAGCTATTCATACATATAAATAGACTAATCGGAACCGTGTTTGATTTTTTTAATCGATGGATCGTTGTACCGCCTTTTTATCATTTAAAATTCCGGTCGTATAGTCTCGTAGTTAGGTATCACGTGTAAAACTACTTCCTGAAACCGACGGTTCAATAGTACCATCATAATCTTTGATGTCTGGTTAAAAGAAGACGTGGAGAAAGAACGACGACTTCATTTACATGCGTAGAAACATATAATAACGTATGTATAGATGAATGAATGTATTAGCCGAAAAAGAAATATTCAACGGTATTTATTCAGTATAAATTCTGTCCCTAAAAGAAAGCCCTCTACGTTGAAAGGATTCATTGCGACGAAGTGGAAGATTAGATGGCATAAAGAAAAGGATCTCTTAACACGAAGTAAAAAGTTGAAAAATATCTGGTCTTATTTTGCAGACGATAGCCTTCGACGAAGATTTTATTTTCACTGTATGAAGCACTACACATCTCCAGCGCTTAAGTTATCGTAACACTATTGTATCATTAAATATTCTCTTGCATCAAGTTTACCATATTAATTCCAAATACGTCTTTGCAATTGGAGCAGTCTGTAATGTAAGGAAGAGTTTTGGCAAATAATAGCACCCTGGAATTATCAATAATTTTTTTTTTAAACTTGTATAATTTGAAATTTTTAACATATTTCTGAAGAAAGTAAAAGCCAACTACTTACTTTCTTCTTTCCACCCATGTTTATAGGATAATGGTAGCTACTAGGTCGAGGCTAAAAGACAAAAGCAATTATCATACAACCCCACCAAAAGACCACCCATCCTATTCGTCAGATCTAATTTCCAGCATTTCTCTTTTGTTTCATAGACTTAAAATTTCGCCTGGAAAAAAATAATTTTCACCGAATGGTTAGTACTATTACTACTATTTGGATAGATTAAAGAGATGGAAATATCAGTGGAACCTACGAAGACCATCGTTAGATCTCGATAGTATTGAATACACCTCCGTCCGGAAAGTTTTAAAACTCGTGTACATACATAATACACATGCATATGCAGATAAGAGCAGCGTGTGCATTATGTACATATTTCTTCCATTGAGTAGGCTTTGACAATCGCGGGCGTACTCGATGGTCTATCGTATTGTGGGCAGCGCACACACGGCACGCTATTTACGTTTTTCAACTATGCTACCTACGAATATTAAACTCTATGCCTTCAGTACTTTTTCCATTTTTCGACGATATGGTCAAAAGTCTATTCCTTTAGCGGATTCGAGAGTATCCGACAAGAATAATTCAGGCTACTAAAATTGAACTTTGAATGCCACAATTTTTGTGGTTACATTGGCTAGCAACGAGGTTTTAAGATCAATCTGACGTCGTAGGTCATAATTTAGCTGTTTTTCCAACCATTTGACCCAAATGAATGGCTATAATCTGTAAGGGGAGAAATACTTTAAGACCTGACTGTATAACGTAATGTATTGAAATTTTTCTCTCGAATTATCGCTATTATTATTATGGTTATTTGGCCGCTATTACGATTATTACGGATCGTATTACGCGCGTGTTGTAGGATCTATTGCAATTTCCCGCTCGCGCGATCAACCTATTATGTCGTTGAGAAGATATTGTTTCTACTTACAGGTTCAGCGTAAGTGAATCGTTTGTCAAGGTTGATGGAGGTTATTAAGTTTATTGTACGGCGTTTAGTTATAAATAATAATAATGACGATAATACGACGAATAGGATGAATTGGACGCTTTAAATTAAACGGTTTGAATTCAAAAAGCTATTTGAGTAATAGGGTAGTAATGATTGTATACCCACATTTTTTTGTAAGTGTAATAAAGGCTACAGTAACTCTTACGTGTTTATATAGGTGTCTTTAAAAGCTTAGTCTTAGGCTGCTTATGGTAACGATTTTTCAAGTTGTAGACCGCCATGAATTGCCAGAAAAAATGCAATTCGAGAAAGGGAAGTGCCAAGTTATATTATAGGAAATACCTAAAGACCAGAAGCAGACTTATAATTTGCAAACAGAAGTGTGGACCTCTTCGCGATGATTTTTACCTCGGGTGAGCCAATTCTAGTCGGTTTTTCGCCGCGCATGAAAGGTGCCTCGGGGTGTTTGTTTACCTGGCTTAGATGAGCTGGCTCATTTAAGAAAGACCGAGGAAGCTGTGTCATGACGCGTGACGTCAGTTAAATATGACGTTCTCTGAAGCTTTTAGGTGACGCATCAGATCATTTCGTTTTTAATTGTTTCTCGTCATTTTTCTCCTAACCACTATCTTGTTCAACGCCTAAATCTTCATTTTTTACGAGTTCTAAAAGATCTAATAGGGGAATAATCGCCTGTTGTTTTTCTTTATATTCTCGTGCTTTACATTCATTCATGAACTAAAGATTTCTTCTCCAATTTTTATTTTATTTTATGAGATTTGAATTAGATTATGAAAGAAAATTTCTTTTTTGTTCTTTGGCAAGTGACAGACACCTTTAACATACAAGAAAAAACATCACAAGAGTGCTATGTTTTAATAAATGTTCTCTTGAATGCGATTGAGCATTTCCTAACTTTAATAGGATGATCATTTTCCTGACGGAATAAATTCTTTATAAAACCAGGTTATGAATTTCCATCCGTTCAAGCGTTCCTTTGATTTTTGTAGTAAACAGGTGGAGCTTGAGATAAAGGGTCTTTCAGAGTTCTTTGTCGAACCGATTTTGAGATATAAATAAGGGAATCCTCGAATAATTTGGTATTAAAAAAAAAACGATACTTTCATGGTTAATACATACTAATAATACTAATAATTTTCTAAAGAGAATGCTGAATTTAAAATTGGTCGTTTGCATGTTATTTCATAATTGTTTTAATCGAAAACAGATAGGGGAAAGTTTCGTAAACTGCTTGATAAGGATGTTTCTTTGCGTTAGAAGGGTCTTCAATGGTTCCATGTTGGGACTAAAGAGCTTCGACGGCAGATCCAGCTTGAGTAAATGAAATCATGGCATTCGTAGAAATCAGTTTACGTCGTCGTTTGAGGAACCCAGGATTTATTTACCCGTCCACCCTTTATTCCTGTTAAAGGCGCAATGTAGGTAGGTAGCGAATAAGTTCAATTGTTGAAACCTCTTTCTTCAATGAAAAACTACATCTCTTATATGTGTATGATAAATACGTTAAAGATCAATACATATATCTGAAATTTCTGTTATCACATAATATTTGCTGTCATTGCTTTGTTTATTTACTACATTTCTAATATTTGTGTCTCTTTTTTTAATTTCTGTTTTTTTCCCAATATTTTTGGCAGAGAGTCTACAAACAATGCGCCACTAAAATCAAAATTTCACATGAGTCAACTAATTTGAAAGCGGTCGCGTTTTGTGTGCGCTCGATTATCTCTTGTTTGCGCTTGCATTGCTTGCCAACCAACGTTTACAGAGATGTTTACTCATTATTCAAGCATATGCATGTATTTTTAACACGGAATCTGTTCCATTCATTGAATGCGTATGGACAAGTAAATAAATTTAATGAGATGATTATAATTAGAGTCAGTAATCATGTGTTTCGTTGATAGTGGGTGGAGTACTGTTGCCAAATCGGGTATGACATAATTACGCGTTATGTATGAAGGTTGATTCAGTTTCGTCTTCTTGGAAAAATTCCTTTGATGTTGTTGATATGGTTTGTATCAAGATAATGTACAGCTGCGATGTTGTATGTTAACAATATGTTAATATGTTTAAATGCGCGGTTTCAGGATAACTAAAATAAAGGTAAGACGTAAGGTACCCTCAATATTTATGTAATACACAATAATCTAATTTGTCGAAAAAAAAAAAAAGAATATTAATCATAAGTGTTCCGTTAGACACTAGATCTCTCAGTCTGATGTGGAATTGCCCACTTGCGTAAAAGGTGCGGAGCTAAGATTCTGTGATAACATAATAAGTAGAGATGACAAAGGTAGGTGGAATTAATCCTTTTTTGCAACGACTAGATAAACACGTGTCTATTCGGCTTATGAGAATGGATTCGTGTTCCCTACTGGTGTCTCCGTTTTGGAGTCGACAAAACACGAGTCTGTCTAGTCTCTGCAAAAAAAAAAATAATAATTTCATCCGCCTTTGTCCTTTCTAATAATAAGTCTCATAGAGTGTCACTTAAAAATATTTCTACTTAGGAATTTTGAACTTGGTAAAATTGGTGTTCAATACTGAATGTATTTCGAAGGCCCTTTAATGGCACGTCTAGGTAGAGCCAAATACGTAATTTTATCTTGTAAAAATTTACCCTAACGTATATTTGCATTCCAGATTTTCTGAAGAAAGTAGATAAATTTATATTTACGTGATTGGAAACAAAATTATAGATACTTCCAAATCTGCAAGAAATAGACATATGAAACCCGTATTTGTATCTGTTCTTTTACATTTATTTTTATTTTATTTTTGTTAATAATCTATACTTGGCTTTAGGACAAATGCACTATTATTGGATACATCGACCGGCAAATCGTTGCCGCATGATGCAACAAAAATCGCACAATGCATGTATAATTCACTTATTAAGGACCTAACGTTTACCGGGAAAGTCTCTGAAGATCACTCGATATTTCTAACAATTTACAACTTTCCTAAGCTTTACTGCCTTCCAAAGTCTTCACAAACCGGAAATTCATTGTTAGCTCAATTAACTCAGTAACTTATAGTGGCTTTACAAGAAATTCTTTACAAAAGGTAGCAGCTGCATACAGTCGATGCAATGTGCATCCAAAATGCAAGTAATAAATCCAAAGCAGAATGGAATCGGATCAACAAGGAATTCAATCCAGCAAATGTTTGCATCCATCATAACGTGTCTTTAATATCTAATGTTCTCAACAAATATTTTTGCGTGGAGATCTCGGGATACAGGTTAAATATTTATCGACTTTTCGGTTCAGAAACAGTCACTTCGAACACTCATCATTATTTTATTTGAATCTAGTTACATTTGTAGCGATAGAAAACATATTCTAAAAAAAAATGAAAGGAACGAACTGGCGAGATGTGTATAATATTGCTGTTTCGCTACTGAAAGAGTTACGCGAGGAGATATGCGATCACTATCAATTGGTGCAGAGAATAAAGGTGTTCTTAAAAGTTGCTTGAAGTAAGCATTTTGAGTATGGTATTCATAGTGCGTTCAATGTTGAACTGAGCATGTTAGACTTAAAATCTTTCGACTCCGTGAATCACAATGTTTTTGGAATATTGAGTAATAAGAGGTGTATCTTTTAATTTCTTGCGATCTGACATGTAGATTGCAATTAACGGAATGGAACAACTTGCAATCCCATCCCATGAGCAGAACGGGTGGTGTTCCCCAAGGTTTCATTATTGGTCCTCTGCTCCTCGTCATTTATATCAATGATTTTTCAGGTATTAATATTATTATTATTACCGAAATAGATATCTTGTTACAGCATCTCCTAATATGTGCTACAGTACGTAGGTGGAGGCTTTTAATAAACTTTTCAATTCTGAGGCTTATTAGTTGTCCTCCTATGTCTTTATTGCTTGTTTGATGTGACTCTTCTGGAGACCATAAAAGGGATTACGGCTAACAAGAGGCGTGTTTGCTATTTCTTTGGCCAGCTTATTCGCCTTTTCATTTCCTTCGATCCCTTTATGGCTTGAGACCTACCGCAAAGTAACGTGGTTTTTGCGTTCCAATTGCCTTAGTTTTGTATACATTTATCTATTAGACGAGTATCGTATAAAAATCTTTGCTTGAAATATGTTGGTATCGATTCTACAAATCGATACCAACACAAAGAGTGGGGATACTCGATGTATCCTGCTTCTAAATGTGATGGTTAATCGAAGCAGGACTTTTAGTGCTGTTGTGGGACAGGTAAGTCAACTCGTAATGTTGAGACATGTAAGTCTTTAAATTTGTTCAAGTTGCGGTTGTATAGTCTTCTTAATTGTTTTCTGGCCACCAAAATAAGCGTAGAATCATGGGTTTCATTACTTCTGTAATCTTAAAGACAATTTATATTAGATAATTTTTATCGGATCCTTTATAAAGGTCGGTTTCTTCAAGGATGCTTTTGATCATTATTCTTTTGTACAAAAAAGGGTTTCTGATAAACTCCATTAAAATATAATCTCCACTTGTTACCTAAATTCACATTAATTTATTTAATTTATTTTTATTCACATTAATGTGAATTTAGGTATGTGGGAACGACAAACAACAACAAAATATTGATTATGAGACATCTCCAGCTTTTTTTTCTAAATGTAAAATACACACAAGTTAATTTATGCAACAATAACGCAGCTATTTCTCGGAAAATAGAACTCATCAATTACTGTACAATTCTCTTCGAAGTAGTCATTCCCATTGTATTCTTGGTATTTCGGATCATAAACGGCTAAACAAATATATCTATTTGTGTATATGTTCATGTGCATGTACTTATAGACAAGATGAACGAGACAGCAATGACCTAAATAATCCGTCACACATCTGTAATTGCAGATGAACGAACGGAACGATCCGAACAGATAGGAAGAGAGAATCCGAGAAAGCTGGTAAACGCGATAACAAAACACAAAACGCATATCAGAGCCTTCTTATATCTTTATTAGCGACAGTGGTACTTCATAAATCATGCGTGAGTAACTTATGCACAACTACAGGCTCACGAAACGACTGGAAGCAACTGCACTCGCGTTAGACAATGAAAGTCGTAAGCCGTAAACCGAAAGAAGGAGGAAAGATGCAGGTTTAGAGAGAGACGGATAAAAGACAGATGCGTTTTCTTCGTGTAAGACAACTTAAGTCATCGCCCTTTATTATGCTAGCTGACTGGCGAGAGATAGGTTATAGAAGAGGCAAAACATTCGAGAGATCCGAGGCGACTTAGACGGGATAGGATAAAAGTTGGAAATACTCATCATCCCAAATTAATTTTCGTGATGCGGTAATGCGCCCAACAGCAGCCATAGCAACGTTTTTCGGTCTCCTCGGGATTAACGAAACGACAATTCATCGTTTTGTATTGTTGACGTTTTATGGTGGAATATATCATACGTGTGGCTGACGTTTTCTCGGCGAGTAGGCCTACCTCTTAGACTATTCTCGGTTAAAACCAGTAGCAAAGATACGTGTGTATATACGGAGACCGGCTTTTGTCAAGTCGCGGCGAACTGAACATTTAATTTGTCTTACAAAGCGCCCTCCGCGAACGCGATAAATATCGTAAGCCACGACCTTCTGTTTGCGTACAGATCGACAAATTTCTTGGATATGATAAAAAGATATCTTCCCGATTTCAGCTTGTGTAATCATTAGAGAGGACAAAGCAGGATGAAATTATGCCTTTTTTTTGCAGAGACTAGACGGACTCGTGTTTTGTCGACTCTATGGGACATCAGTAGGCAACACGAATCCATTCTCATGATACGAATATACACGAGTCTATCTAGTCGCTGTAAGAAGGAATAATTCCACCTGCCTTTGTCATCTCTAGTAATCACCTCTAAAAAGTTCCAGGCACCCGATGTCTACAGCGTGTTTACCTAATACATAATTTCTCTGTGCGGAAAAGTTTTCGTTTAAGCATAGGCTAAGCGTACCTACACTTAGCCTATGTAAAACACGTGTTATTTTAAGTAGTTAAACTGAGAAATTGTTAGTATCCTCTCGCTTCTATTTTTCTATTAGAAAAAAATTGAAACAAGTGTTATGCAGGTATTCTTATCAACACGATTGACCTAAAAGATTTTATTTTCATCCAACTGTTGCTTGCTAGAATATAAAGCTCTCTTTATGGTAAAATAAAAATATAATCGAGCTACATAACAACTGTTTCGAGAAAGTGTTCTTTAATACCTCAAACTAAGATACATGAACTTAGCTATGAAACAACAAATGATAATTTGGAATCAAGTAAAAATTGACAACTAATCAATCAATAAACAACGGAGAGTACTATTTGTTGCATTTGTTGACATTTTATCTTAGTTTTAGGTTTCACATGGCATTCTTTCAAAATAATTCTGACATAACCATATATTTTACCATAAAGCGAGCTATTTATATTCCATTAAACAATTGAAGAAAATTGATAGGTGTGTATTAAAAAAAAGAATCGTACATAATAAACAGTTGAATAAAAATAAAATCCTTACGTCAGTTACGCCGATAAGTATTTCCTGTACAACGTTTTACAATAATAACGACCAAAAATATTTTCCATGCATTTAACTCATCCTGTATATGACATTAACTATGGTTCCATCCGATGTTGTATTATCAATAACGGTGCGAGCGACATACTTTCGAAGCTGCTCTTCAGTTCTTAATCAGTAGCTATCTCCAACCATTTGTTCTCCATAATAACAGATAAGCCACCTTTATGTGTACGACTCCATCCATTCTCTTTGCGCGGCTCTTCTTTTGTTGGAAAATAAAACTCGAAACGTTCTATGAAGTTAGTTAAGTGCTCACTCATGACTCTTTTAGAGGTGTAACACTAAGCACTTCTTCAGCGTTGTTGATGAATGTCCCAAGGCTATGAAGCACATGGTAGCAATTCCTCGATATTTCATCTTTCTAATCTCCAGGAAAAGTCACGTTCGATTTGTTTTTTTGTTTTAAAGAAACACCACCAGTTCGTTGGGAAGCTTCAACACCCTTGACTTTTCCCCATGAGAGCCATTAAAACATTCACCTATCCAGAATTTTTCAAATAGCTTCTTCACTGTATTTATAGTTTGCGTTGGTTTTTTCTATAGACTGATCCAATCTTCATAGCCTATCGCTCGGTACCGACATATGCTTATACGCGCTCGGATGAGCGACTATTTTGCTTGCCGGCAAGTGTACATCTTTGCGATTTAAATTTTTGCATATAACTTCCTTGAAATCGCTGCCGTCTCAAGCGATGGGTTCACGCAATCCTTTAACAAACTCTGCTATCATGTTTACAATTGCAGTCAACAGATTTGATAAGTCCAATTGATTTCTTATGTTCAAAGCAAAATCTATGGAACATTTTGAAATTTGTTTGTGTTTAAGTGATTCTTCTTTTGCTTTCTTTTTCCGCTCTTAATCCGGATTATCTAAATTTTGAAGTATCTTGAAGTTTATTTAACATGCAAGTTCGTCAGTATACTTGGCTTTTATTTCTACACCGTACTTTCTAACCGTCAGTATATCTAAATCGTTGTTTGAGAAATAATCACCTTTCATTGCTATTTTAATCTTTAAAATGGAAATTTACATTGCCTTTCACCGACTGCTGGTGACAATCGTAATCTCCGACTTACCATCTTGTCGTCTTACAGTTTCGTTTATATTCTCCGCTAAGTATTTTCGCCTGTTAAAATTTGTATAACCCTAATTATTCGGCGGTTATTACTACAGCTGCAACGTATCTGTCTCGAAATTCTACGTGTCTTGCGTCCCGTCCCTATTTTCGTTTTGCTGAGTTTGGTACCTACACTTTCACATTATTGCGAATAGCCCACGCCATGCCATATATCATTGAACGCACACGCTTTGAACGCGAATAATATATTCGCGTTCGCGCCACTCACATGAACAGCTCCGTTTTTTTACATACGCATGCGTATACAGGATGATCCAAATTAACAGACCACTATTGCTAGCTCCGCTATAATTGGTCGTACGAAATCGGCTAAGTTGCGGTTAATGTGTTTTTAAAGAGAGCAATCTATAATTTTCAATGTGTAAATTATTGTTCAAAAATGTTTCAGTTTCTATGCAACATACACCTGAAAAGATGGCAGGTTGCATCTACTTCTGTATTTTTGTTTTGTTGAGATAGGTGTACGGCCGCTAGCTGCACATTTAATTAATGTGCCATACGATAGTGTTGCAAAGAATAAAGGTGCTTAGCATATTGCCTGTTAGTTCTTTCAGAATTGTCATTATATGCAATTATACCTTTCCAACCTGAGTTGTTAAAGAAGAATATGTAAAAAAAAGACGTAGAAACCTTATCCTTGCTTTATTTGAATATCCTCCATCTTTCTGCGAAATCTACATATTGGTTTTTCAAGCGATTTGCAGGTCCAGTTGCAAGGAGCGTTGCGCTTGATTGGGGAGAGTTAGCACGTAGTGTTCCATTAAAAAAATAATAAAGGTTCATTTTCTAAAAAAAATCTAATAACCGTAGGACTAACGATATCGGAAATAGAAATACTGGCCGTTTAATTTGAATCATCCAAAATAAAACGTATTATTTAATTATTTCAATATGTAGAAGTGCGATACAAACGCACATGCTTTACGTATACAGAGAGTGTGCGTTTACAGCACGCATCATGCACATATACGCGCTCATGAAATGCCTGGTGCAACACCTGAACCTTTCACGGCGTCCCCGAGTCTTTATAACGGTCTCACGAAATACAAAAATAGCCACTAACTCGTTTGAAGTCGAGCCAGAGAGCCTAGCGATCGTTCGAAATATAACGTATGTATAGGTGCACGTCAGCGTCTATAGGTAGGAAATATTGTTCGTTGCGCGCATATTACTTCGTTCACAACCGGTATACGTCCGACAATCCATCTTTGGCAATCTGATCGTCGTACAGGTCAGCCGGCTGCAACCTAGATGACTTTGTATACGTATATCTTTGCTTTAGTTTCGTTTATATCGGGCTTCTTGTTCTATGTTATGAAAAATTGCCCCTACTGGTTTCGAGACTGTTTTTCCTTGTAGTAAACGATATCATTTTTTTGTATATTTGCCCTACTGATGGAACTTTTAAATTGATCAGAAAGAAAAAAACCAAAGACTAGTCTTCAGTTAATCCATATAATCCAAAACCTTCGTTTTAGAACCTTTTAGAACCTTCGTTATTTGCCATCGATTTTTCTATAAATGCTAAAAGTCGGTCATAAATTTTGAATTACTCCTAATTTAATTAAAATAATGCCGGAGAAATTTCCACAAATATTCTTTGAACGTTGGTAGTTCCATTGGATTAAGATTCCGTGGCAAGGCAAGGATGCAGGTTTGTTAAATAAATTAAATTGTAATGAAGACGATCGCTTTTGAGTGCCGAAACACTTCACTATCATCCCTTACCACAAACACTTCACTTGAACTGTAAGATCGTTTCGATAGCTAAGCTATCATCTTCAGCAGCAATATTTAACGACTAAAGGGTGATAATGAAGTGTTTCAACGATTACTTTTATTTATAATTATTTTTAATGATTAATGGGGTTACACATGTTACCACTTTTGCCACCGAGAGATTTTTTTTCTTTTAACAACGCTCGGGATGATATCATCTTAGCTTCTTCATTCATTTCTCACCAATTACAACGTGCATAAAATGCCACAACACGAGCTTTGGGTGGTTACTTTTCATTAATATAAAGTTTTTGTTGTATAATTCCAGATGAAATGGTACAACATTGTAGCTCACCTTTTTTTCTACAATCAGCAGTTTGTGACCAATGGGTCACAAGTTAAAACTTCCTTCAAAATTTTTGAATTGAAGCTTCTCTGTTGTACATATACGAGAGAGAAGAAAGAGAAAAAAAAAACACCCAAATTTATATTCTTTGACGTTTATTGCGCTACCGGCGGTTCTATGTTTATCGCTATACACACCAGATTTTACTTTTATAGAAATTAATTATTCGTTAAGAGATTGTAATTTATTTCTTGATAGCTTCCAGCTGGCCTGAAGATGAGCGGTGTGTAGCTCGAAACCGGAGTTTTGTGATATGTATGCCACCTCGTGATACCGCGTTTTTTACTCGTGTCAGCATTCTTCAATATTTCCATTATACATCTATTTTAGTTTTTGAAATAATTTGAAATTTTTCCGAAATGCCTGTGTTTCTTCTACGCTCGATGTCTGAATTTTTTATTTCTTCCAGGATATTTTGGAGTTTATGGAAATACATTTTTTTAATGGAATGCTCTATAGATTATTTCAGAGTACATTCAAATATTTATAATTTGATCGATCGTTGCTGATCCCTACAATAAAACCTTTTTTTACGTTTTCCGTATACATTTACTTTCTTGCAAATTTTTTTTGCTAAACAACAAAAATCGAGGTACAATTATCTTTTAAAACCAGAAGCAGTTATTCGATTTGATGTAAATCAGACAAAGATAAATATCGTGACGTCATGGTGCTTGTTTTATGTATGTCATGTCCATATTTATAGCATATCCGAATGTTACATATACTGTTTTATTTGCCGCACGGAAATTGTGAAATTTTTCTTGGTAACGGACAGGAACCAGGCAATCAGATTTATCTACAAAGGATTTCTAATTTTCTACGCATATTACTAACGTGATCCTCCACAATGCGTTGTTATCAATCCAGCGCAAATCCACTTAATACCTTTCTTGAGATAAGCAAATCTTTTACCTTGAAACCGAATAGATCCGAGCCAGCTAGCAGGTGATCACATTTCGCGAATACGCACATTTCGAAGACGCAAAACACAGAATACATTAGCTAAGCGATTTTGCTTGCGATCCACTTGCGCAACACGAAATTTAGGGCAGACCTTCGAACTGCGTTCTCTCCTCGTTTGGACGAAATGAATAGAAATCGAGCGGCGGCATCTATGTTTTGGTTTCGCCTCGGTCGCCGTCTCCAACGTTTTTCTGCGCCAGTTCCCCGAAGGTCACGATTCCGCGGTTCATTCATTCATTCATTCGTCTCGCGTGGTCACAATTCATTCATTTATCGTTCGACTGGGATTTCTAGCAATGTTTATATCGGATTGAGGATAATGTACAGCTCTGTACAAATAGAGAAACGAATTAGATTTATAAATTGATATGTATACTTTGATGTAGTTTAGAATAGTGCCATTTTGATAAGTGCTTGTCTATTGTCATTGAAGCTTGATTGAAATTAAAACATTTAAAAACGACATTCTGTAGAAACGAGATGTTGCTTTTTCAATTTGGGTTTCTAAGCACATATTTATAAAATCGCGTTGCTATTGACAATGGCGATTTAATACAATCACAAGTGATGATGTTCATCTTGATTTACAGATACTACACAACGATTCTATGAATTGGTACTCCCAAATTCATTTAATAAAAATGTCAATGATCCACTATCCTTTTTCTACCGTGATTAGGCATATCTTACCTTTTATACGATTATAATCCGCATCCCTTAAACATCAACACTCCAATTGGAGTGTTTTTAGAAATCTGAGTGAGAACTTGTGGAAACATCTACTTCTTCTAAGTGGAGGTTTCCTTTTTTTTTCATCTAAGTCCTTAATATAATTTTTGGTATGTTACATTCAAGGAAAAATTGATAGGTTTAAATAAAAATGAAAAAAATATTTTTTTCAGCACAGCAACTATCCCAAGCAAGTTTTCAAGTTTGTTAAAGAGTTCCTTGCGAATGAAAACATACTAGTATTACCAGGGTGGTCTTAGTCATTTGATATAAATTTTATAGAGAATCTGTGCGAGACTGTAAAGCAAAAAGTGGAGACATAAAACTTAAAGAATTAGGAAGGATTGTGACATAAAACTTAAAGAATTGGGAAGAATTGTTTCAGGATTTATGTAAAGCTTGTGAATCAATAATTTAATTGTTTCTTTCCTTTTTTTTGTCGATTGATAGATGTATTGCAACGTATGTGTACTAATAATAATGTGTATTAGAAATTTTTCCTATGATTAAATGATGATCACCTTAAACGAATGGTCCATTTAGCATTTACGTAATGATATCAGAGGAAAACAGAAATGAATTGCAGAAAGATAGTAGCTGTTAAAGAAAGCATTTTTGAGAAGTACAAGATCAAGTTAAAGTCCATGGTTTTACAGCATTCCCTCAACTTCAAGCAACTTATCCGTTAGCAGAATTAGAATTGGATATTATCTAAACGAAGGTTATTCATTTAAAATTGCTATTTAGGCTCACGTTTATGTGACCAAGGATATATTCTTCATCTGTTGTGGATTTAAAGAGGAAATAGGAAACCTCATTCAAACACTCATTAATTTAAAAATCTATTTTCCGTTCAATATTTTGCCTTTTTTTGTCATTAAACTAATTCCCTCTGATCTGAAACCACAAGTTTCTGTAGCTAATGGCTGAGACGTTTCTTCATCAGAGATAGAACACCAAAAATCCTAGGTGACGATGAAGAAGAAGAAAAGCATTTTCTGATTCATTCTCATTTATTCTGAAATAGAAGCGTGAGAAGATAAGTCCTATATTTTTATCCAAGACTATAAAGCAAATAATGATGAATTCGCAGCGGATAGAAAAGTAACAAACTAGCGGTGTTGCAATACTTTCGAATAGTAAAAGTTTTCATTCTTAAAGCTTATGATTCAGTATAAAACCGTCGTTGTCAGTCCATTGACTGGCGATATGCAAGAGCAGCTTACCGTGTAGTTGCTTTACCCACGACATGAATCTAGCCGGTTAGCCTGGTATAGCAACAGAGCGCGGTAGCTGCCAGCGTTTAGAGTAGGCGTTACGTAACCGTGACAGTTTTTTCTTTTTTTTGCATGGCGCGGATCATTTTTATTAATGAATATTGAACGTTGCGTTAGTGTGTAATTTTTCCACTCTCCTTAATTGTTATGAATGGGCACTTGCAGAGTTGCGCAAGCACCGTTTTTGTGGAAATGTTTTATTAAAGCGTTAAAAATGTTTGGTTCTTTTTTTTTGGATTTCGCGTAACATGAAGCGGAAGTTATGAAACAGTACTGATTTGCTTTAAACGTTAAAAGATTTGAGTTGATATGCACTCTTTAAATCGTTAATTTAGATACTTAATTTTGGTTACAATGGATGCTAAAAAAGGAACGTTCGTTAGTGAAGTAAAACCTGTTTCTAGCTTAACACAACAACACTCTGCCATACTACTTCTCTAATTTTAATTCGACGGTCGTCTAACAAGTTTTCCGATGTTACCGGTAGTGGTTGTTTTGATCGTTGTCCAAGCTGGTACGACCACGTTTAAACGATATGTGTAATATCTTCATTGCAGACATTTTTCCTTCAGTTTGAAATCTTGCGAAGGAACAGCTTTAGCGAATTGTAAAATAAGTAAAACAAAATTTGAAAGACATTTTCTCATGAAAACTTGCAGTTACGAAAAGGTTCTGTTGTGTTTTCCATGAAGGATTAAAAGCTTCTTCAGTTAAAAGCTTTCCCATATTTTATAGTATGAGGAAGGTAAAAAAAAGTAAAAATGTGGAGAACGATAAAAATCGAAGAAAAAAAGAAAAATGAGTTACATATGTATATCGTAAATGGTTAAAGCAAAATATTAATAAATTGGAGGTGTAGGTCTGCTGTAAAAACTTAACACTTTGGATTGCTTTTACACAATTTCTTTCAATTTGGTCGAATATTGTTCAATCGTCATGTATATAGAATTATTACAGACCAATGCAAACGCCCTTACTTATCTATTTAAAACATCTTGGCAATTAGAAGTACATTCCGCGGGGCGATGAAACGAGCTTTTTCAGTGGAGAACCATGCCCTATTGGAGCAACGCCAACCTTCTTATTCTATAACCATGTCGTCATATCGATGTACAGCATGAATATTTTTGTACACCTACTGTAAATAGTCTTCTTGATTTCCTTTTGTTACAACTTTATCAATAATACATTTAATAAATGCAAATTTCATCGCAAAATCGTCTTCCTATCCAACAATTGCAAAATGTCAGTGTTCAATTAAAAAGATAATTTACGCTAAAATGCTTTTTTTTGCGCAATGCTTTTTCTCAATACCATCTCAACATGAATGATATGAGAATTTATACAATGTGAAGTTAGTCTTTTGTATTCGGCAAACGTTGGCATCATCCATTTCATTTTTCCACGGCTTCTGGAATTGGTACGTTGGAGAAATATTGTTATTGTTAATATTGATATTGTTTGCCGTACTATACCACACTTCCTATCATTATTTACATTTTTAGTAATTTAATCGACATCGTAGTTATAATAATAAAGTAACAAAGAAATAGTGGCTCCTTTAACTTGGAACAACTTGTATATTAGTATGCAACCAATAGAATCATCTTTGTTTTTTGAGCTACCTGTATGCATCAGCTGCAGCAGTTTTTCAACGGCAGTGCTATTTTAATTAAATAGTCTGTTTTCCGGGCTCGTTGGCAGTGATCGATAGGTACTTTTTAGACCTCGCCTACGCAATTACTAGAATAATTACCGGATGCTATCGAAAAGTGGTTCAACGTACTCAATGTGCAGATTATACGACAAAACAAGGGCAAACGGAGAAGTCTAGGTAGGACACCGAAACTAGCAGATTTCATTAGCAGTATCTAATTAAATCCACATCGGAATATATGCATCCTGTTCCAGTGAAGGTTTTTTTTTTTTCTGACATTCCACATTAAAAATTACGACCTTAATAGGTTTGATTGAATTACATAATACGAAACTCCTATAACCGTTTGATCCATCCGAAAAGTCCATAATTATAAGTCGGTTACTTTAAAACCGGCCAAGGCGCCAAACGCTGACGAAAGTCCAGTAATTCAATTAAGAAAATTAACATATTGAAAGTTCATACGTAATTGCTTTGATGCACTGCGCGTAATCGTAATAGGTACGATACATTAAGAGAAACATTAACATCCATTCAACAGGACAAATTTTAAATTATGAAATTTCCGCCTTATCAACTGAGACAGCCACCATTAGGCTTCAAAATAAGAATTCCGTCGATAATTGATGTGGAAAATGAAAAGAGAAATCACCGTTCGTTGCAGCGTTACGAACTCGTACAAAAACAATAATTAAGAGCGCGAATGGAAAGAATTAGAGGCATTAGTACAAGTGTATAAGCACGGCGGTAATGGAGCATGGAGTAATTATTTTTGCAGTGCGGATGAAAGAAAAAGTTTTGCTATTAAGTATTCGAGCAATGACCTTTTTTCTTCTCTTCTTTTATAAAAGGCTGTTACGTCAAATCTCGTAATATCCTTGTATGGTCGGTAGCAGTTGTAGGTTGGTAGGCATGAATGAAATACGAGTCCATTCATTTATTTCTTTTTTGTACTACTTATACCTATCCGTATACACGATATAACGGTTTGTTTGTTGAGAATGTGTATGGAAATGAAATGCTAGAATTCGTCGAAGAAACTTTGTAAAGTAACAGTAAATTGGGCATGTTTGCAACATGTTGTATGAAATCTATTTAATTGTCTAACTGTATTTAACGACATTTACATTTAGTTATTTAATATAGCTTGTGCATTAGTAATTGCGGCATGAATAGTGTGTTTACCTAGTGCTTAGGCGAGAGACAATTCTTTTTTTTTATGTAACTCAATTAGGGGACAAATTTGCAAATATCCGGAACCAATACATTGGAACTATCGGCGTAGTTTTTTCCTGACGTACGAGAACAATAGCTTTGATTGATCTGATGAATTCATCATTCAGGGCTCGTAAGATGTACATCGTTGACTCTCTGTGTTCTCTATGAAGTATTGGTAAAATTTAAAATAGTTACATTTTTGTTATAAATTTTGGTTTTAATCACGGGTTAGTTCGTAACCACAGCTTTTTCCTAAACCTCGGACATTTTTTTTAATATCTTTCACGATGTTATATGTTGATATTATGATGTTCGCTGTTTATTTTTTTTTTAACTTTTTAAAATTTAAAACTTCAAAACGAAAAAGAGAAAAGAAAGATTTCATCTTTCGTAAAATCGTAAAAAATGTAATACACACCAATTTATTTAAAAAAATGAAAAAAATAAATCTGAAATTTCAAAGCAAATTAAATTAGACGAATGTATCTAATTGGTATTTCAAATTTCGCTGTACTGATCATATATTTGGACGAAAAACTTATCTGCCTAGTTTTATTTTTAATTTACTGAAGATGGAAGAAAGTTTGAATCAAACGCGGTGACGATTTCGATTTGCTCTTGTAGACTTTTGTAGACTTGTCGGAACTCTAATAAATGCTCAATTAAATAAACATGGACCACCGCCCAATCGGCGAGGAGTTCACATTTCGTGAAGCAGCTTCGCGATTGCTTCTGTTTCGGGCGGATCAACGTATTAAAGGTACTTCCGTGTATTTGCCTTGCGTGGTTTGGATCAGGCGATAACATCCGGTATACTTGGATATTATTGAAATTAAATAAATTTTTTAATGGTTCAATTAAAATTAGTCTTTTATTAGTTGGCATTTATTGATCGTACAATAAAATAGATTGAATTATCTCCTGTTCTAGAACGATGAACCTGTTATTAGCAACGTTCCTCTCCTCAAACAAGAGATTCTGGATGACAACGAAGATGACTCAGCGCCGTCTTCAAGATCTCTGGGATCTGTGCAAAAGGTGCCGTCTATCAGCGACCTTTCCGATCCAGAAGCATCTTTGGGTAAGTGTATTTTTCAATTTTCTCAAAACGACATTACATTACTAGATTATGACATGAATTTGCATCAAGAACATTTGAAAAATATTTTGTCTTAACATTGTTTGTTTAACAAAAGAACCCATATTGTTTTTTTTTATCTTCTACATTGATTGTTGAGGATTGTTTTTTCGTTAACCTGTTTTTTTGTTGTTGGTGTTTTGCTGTTCGTGGTACTACCAGTGATATTATTTTGTTGAAAGAATCATAACGGGAGTAGTTATTTTTTCAACATTCCTCTGTATAAATGTTTATGCTTCCAGAAGACACGAAAATTACACAGCTTTTACTGTGTAATTTTCAGAGTGAGAAAAAACATTATCGGAGAAAGCACCATCTATTGACATCTTCTATACATGTCTTTCTTTAAGTTAGTGATTAACATATAAAAAATTCAAAAGAATCGTTTTAACTATTCAGTAGGTGGAATCTCGCAAATGATTTTGCTACTTTACTGCTATTTTACAGCTATATAGCTATTCGGGGTTAATTTTTCGACGGGACAGACCTTATATCGAATTACGTATATTTTATATTATTACTTAGAAATTATGCATTATTGTTATTATTATATACACATACGGTAGTTGTACGACCAATCTTGGTTATAAATACGCTCATCATTCCGAAAAATTCAAGAATTTACAAAATAGTATTGTTTCAATGTTTTAAATTTAATTTGATAAGTACGTGATGATATTTGTGAATGAAAGCCTGGCTTAATTTAAAAAAAGAAGGATCGAAACACTTAAAACGACAAACAAATCTCGCAACATTAATTTTAATCTATTTACAATTACTAATAAGCTGTCTAAAACACGAACTATCAACATTCACTACGGGTGAAATAAAAGAGAAGAGATTAAACTATTTTTAGTTTTATTAATAACAACAGTGAAGTGCTACATTCATATACGTACAACATATGATGCAATGTTATGATGTCTCGGTAATCCCGTATATGTATACAATTCCACACTTTTTGTTTAATAAAGCCAAATATTAACTCCAGATCACTCTATAAGAGTAATTTTTTTTATAACGAGCGTGAAAAATTAGGCAATGAAATAAACTGTAATATCCTCATTAATTTTGAATGGCAAACGTATTCATCTAATTCCCTTTAGCTTAAGTGGCATCGTATCTGCACGCATATCAATAGATGGCATAATTTTTTTAATGTGCGTGTCGTGTTGGTGAATACAAGGTTCGCTTGGAAAGTAGCATCTTGTCGGTAAACAAATTAAATTTATGTTTAACACAAGGAAGGTATTCACACATACGTACATTAACTAAATAAATTGAATGACTTAAAGAAAGCCACGTTCAATGAATATTTGAGGATGAACGTGTACGATGTAAAGTATTAAAACGTTAATTGTGTAAAGACTGCATTATAACAATTTCCGCGCCTTTTCCGAGATGATTAGTGGATTATACATTTGCCTATATTTCCTTCTTTTCGCTTGTCTCGCAACTCTCTCTCTCTGCCATTTACAACCACCTTTCTGATCTGAATTTTCCACAGAAAATTGTTGTATTGTTGTTCTATCTTCAGCTCTTTTTTCCGTCATCATACTAATCTTAGCGGAAGTCACGCCCTACCTACCATTTTATTTTAATTTTTTTAATTAAAAACCTAAATTAATTGACCTTCTCATAGTTAAAATAACACTGAGCGCACAAATTGTAACTCCCAAATGCATAAACACCGGTTTGACTGCGACTGGCTCTTTGGTCAGATATCGTACCGTTGCTATAGCAACTAGAGCCACGATTTCGTCATGTCCCAAAGAGTTCATTCCAATCTATTGTACATGGTAGTAAAGTATGTAATTCATTTCATATTATATCAATTACGGAATAAATAGGAAGTCGATTAAGTCCATTTTTACAATAAACTTTTTTAGAGCACCTTTTAGCTGCTTTGTCCTTTTGAATTTTTGCTGCTTAAAGATAATGTTCCGACCGTTTAATTTCTGGTAATCACATTAAAAGTTACCGTGAAACATGAGAACTCTACTTCCGGTCCATGTTCAAGGTGTTAAATCGTCGCACCTATTTATTATATATTTTTTTGCGTCGATTCAGTCATCGTGGAAAGCTTTTGATAGTAATTCTTCTTCAACATTTACTGTCTTTTCAGCTGGCGTCATCTTCTTAAACCATTTTCGACCTAATTTCTTAACGAGTATACCCATTTCTTCGCAAGTTGTTGCGGAATATATGAACGCATTTTCACTTCGTCTCGGTTGTCTTCCAAAAAAAATTTAAATCAACTAATTTTTGTACGGTTATACCCACAGTAATTCCTTCCATTTGCAAGTACTTTTGGGTATTGTTTACCTCCTTAAGAACGTAGACGAATGAGGACAACCGAGAAATCATAAATGTCTTTATTGAACCAAATCTCTGGTGTTATTTTCCGTTGGAATCATATAACTTTTCTTCAGCTTGCATAAACGTACTTAAAAATTTTGAATATTTTTGGAAACCTTTTTTTAGATATATATTTTACATATACTTTATTTAATTATCCATTTTGACAGCTTGTTTTATCAAGTCAATTCTTCGCGTTTCCTCTAATAGATATGTCTCTGTTCTAATAGATTTGTGATGGGGTTTAACCGTCGTGGTTGTAATAACCCCAGAGAAGGGTGAATAAATTATACAGGCGTGGCATCTCGTTTGCTCCTCCGAGCTCCCTCGTAAAACACAATTGAACGTTTTGCTCCGTACCACCGTATAAATTGGTGCGATAAGAGTGCGTGATGATCGGTTAGATTTTTTACTTGTTTTTTACGACGTAATTATAGGGGCTGCGCCGATCAACAAGTGTAAATATTTTGATCGCTCGTACTGATTGCACACTCTAGATAATAAATAAAAACACCTAACGAACGCTTTATTGAGATGATACGAGCGATTAAAAAAAAAAGTCGATTACTTCTTGTTGTTATGTAAATATAAAGACCTACAAAATTTTACAAACACTCATTTTTAATTAGCAGTTTGATACATTGCAACATCTGGAACAAGGCCGCAACCCAGGTCCGTTACTCTTTTTATTTATCAATGTCTTGTTTGACTGGAACGTCTGTAAAGAAGTGTGTTTTTTGGAGAATTTAAAAACATTCAGCGAAATTAGTAGCATAAACGATTGTTGCTACTTACAAAATCAGATAAATAAAATTTTTGGCGATGCATTAATAACAAATTTCAAATGAATACATTCTCTAGATAATAAATAAAAACACATAACGAACGTCTTATTGAGATAATACAAGCGATTTAATTAAGAGTAGATCGATTACGTGCTATCGTTAAATAATTCAATGGATAAAACCTACAAAGTTTTACAAATAATTTTAATTTGCGAAATTTAGAATTGAACCTGTATATTCATGAAATTTTAGCGCCAGCGAAAAAAGTATGCGACGTCCCATTACGCAGGTCTGCAGGATAGGTTGCCTACCTACTAATTTATTAATGGTTCATGGGTCAATCCTTACCTTTAAGTATGTATATGCTGTATAATTAATTTTTTTTTTAACTGAGTATAATTTTGTTTAATGATTTTTGTCGTATAAATGTTTAATTATTGCGAAGGATAATTGGGGCTGACTTAAATTTTGAAGGAGCAGAATTTTCATCTTTACTCATTTTTGTACGGATATATTTTACTTTTCAAGGGTCTTTACTTAGAATGGAGCTTATCATCTGTTCTTCTTCACTTTGAATGATCATTATATTTTTTTCGTTGACAACTTAGATTAGTTATCTGAAATTCTCAAATTGGTTGTTTCGAAATAATGTACAAGTATGTTGGAAAGCATATCTTGATGCAATGTTCAAGTAGTTTGTTAGTCATGGTATATATTAAGCTTTTCTCTTCAAAGATAAGAGATTCAATCATATTTCGCGATAAAGGATTCTTAGATAGCAATGTAAACGTATAATGGAATTTGCGCTAAGTATATACAACGTTTCCATCAAGTACGTAGGTGGAAGATAATTCTTTTTCTGAGTAATTTGGGGAAAATTTTAAAGATATACTATTTTCAGATAAACTCTTTACAACATAAAATTATATTGAAGTATACAATCGCCGATTCGATTCATATTAACTTTCTTCTAGTTCACTTCTTGAGATAACTTGAGATTTGTGCATTCGTCTTCCTCTTTTGTTTGTTCGTTTTGGCGTCGCTTCGTACTTTTTTCCTTACTTATGATTTTTTCTTCCATTCTTACTAGATGCCTGAGCTATCCTAATTTCCGCTCTTCTGGTATTGGTCTTGTTTCCAGTTACTTCGCTTTACTTGTTAAATCAAATCAGGTGCTTAATGGTTTCTTTATTTAACGAAATTACGGGAACTTATTGCACTTATTTATTCAATTATTTTTCTGGCATGAATCTAGTATAATATAGTCGAAGCTTTTTTTCCATTTTTTTCTACAGGACGAGTCACTAAGAACAGACCAATCTGCAAGGGGGTATTGTACACGTAAAAAAAACTTATACGATTACCGTAAGTCGAAATTTGTAACTAGCCTTTTTATAAATGGTCCAAATTTTCGCTTGTTTTTCAGTTAATACGTCTTAAATAAAATAAAAATATTCTTGCATTGATTACCCATGTAAAACAAGAATTCAGGTACGTTCTATGTTCTTGTTGAATATAATGTGGAACCAACCTCTCTCTATTTTTTTTTTCTGTAATTAGGGCTGTAGTATTTCATCCAAATTATAATTATTCAATCTTGGAACAACGATCGGAAGAATCATCTTTGGATATCGTTGGATAAGAACTGAAAATACCTAATCGAGCTTCTTATTCTAGCGCCTTCTGTGAGCAACTTTTAACGGGTTTACGGCACATTATGTGCAATTAGCGTTAAGTTAATACTGGCAACATTTCTCTTAGCTTGAATGAAAAAAGAATACCCCTAAAACAAAAAAAAAGCAAGTGCTACATCTACAACTAACTACCTCCAGTTATCTGTAAAAAAAATAGCGACATGTGGGAAACTCGCAGTTTACTTATAAAACCAGATTTATAGGCGAAAAAATTAGCGAAATGCTCTACATACTACTGCTTCCATCTCGCTTCGTTGTAACGCAAGTAGTCGAGATGCAAAGACCTCTTTTGCGCCGAGCACTACTCAGCTCAGCGGCGATGGAAAGGAAAGTGAGTAAAACGACTATCACGAACGAGGAGATGTAGTAGTAGAGGAAGAAGGCGCAGAAGAAGAAGAAGAAGATTATAAAATCATCAGTCAATTGGTGCTCGCACACCTGCCTCAATATTAAGGTTAGCGTACATAAAACAAGTTTATAATTTCGCTCGTTCGGTTAGGTACGCATCGAGCTGGCCGGTTTTCTGTGCGCCGACGTCGTGGCGAGTGTAAAATAAACATTAAAAGGCGAAAAAGAAAAATTGTCATGAACGAGAAAGAGGTATAAGCAATAAGGAGAGAATTTTCAATGCAGATCTAAGGAGATTTAATGAGGAGGAATTTTAATAGATTCTCTATGGATATGTCGCGCGAAATGCGGATAATAGACTATATAAGAGCAATTTCGATTTGCCGGTTTCTAACGTTAACAAATTAGAACTATTAAATTTTTACGACTTTGTGGATATTTATGGTGATTTTTCTGATCGTTCATACATATCAGTCGCGTTGAAAATATGTGGTATACGCATATGTGGCAACAGCGCGCTGATGCTGCTTGGCTACTCGATCACAGTATATATATCATTGCTTTGATATATTCTAAGACATAATCGATGAACTGAAGACGTGAAATTCTTGTTTTGATAAATGCTTCTTCTTAAAGTTCCTCTACTTTGTGCTGTCGGCAGGGAATAATGTAATTTACAATTTATTATCAAAACGCATTTATTTATAATGTTTCAAAGTGTTTCAAACTGTGCGAACATTCTCTGATGATACAATGGAGACATATCCTGGAATTTCGAAAGAAAGTGGCGACCATTTTTTTGTTACAGCCTTGTTACAGTCGATTTGCTCTCACGTTCCCAAACTGCCAATTGTTGCTTTTTTTTGAGATCATAGCAGTATACTTTCGATTTATCGCCTGTAATGATGTACATTAAATGAGACGAGCCACTGTTAAAGCGAAAAGCAATGTTTAATCTACACCACGCCACACGATTTTTTTTTAAATTGGAATCAAATTGTTTGGAATATTTTTTTGAAAGTGCTTCATGAGCAATTCTTTTGATTCAGTTCATCTGGAAATATCTAAACGGTTGATTGAATTCATCGGGAGCAGGTCTTTTTCACACCTAAATGTTCATGCAAAATCGAATGTACTACTGCAATCTTCGATATGCCTAAAATGCCTGTATATAATCGGTTTTGGTCGACCTTCACGAAATTCATAACTGATGGAAGCACGACCAGAACAAAATTCCGCAAACCGGTTGTTAACGGTCTTTCCTGATGGCGTTTCATTAACAAAAGTTGAAGCAAGCGATTCTAGGCATTGTTGTTATGTTAAGCCTTTACTTGTAATTTTAATTGTAACTTTAATTGTAAGAAAATATCCAACGAAAACTTGCATGCAATTTCCATAAATTCACAAAATTTTTTTAAACGCTTACTGTAAACAGTCGGTCGATGTTTGTGTAGTAGCTGCTCCATTACAAATTTTAGGAAAATAGTGATGTTAAACCTCAACAGCGTCATTTAGTGGTCGTTTATTACCACTTAAGGCTATCCTTTCGGATTTTATTTCTTCTAGACAAATGTTTCTTTGCATCAAAGATGTCAGTACATGAAATGCGGAGAGTTACAAGAACATTATTTTTTCTGTGGAAGGATGCATATATGTCATCATTTATCTTGATGATTGCTCAAAGACTTTTGTAGATCAAGAGGCACATCGTAAAACAATTTTTCACTAATAGTTAGAAGACACGTAAAGTGACTTGAAATTCTCTAGTAGGCATGTAACTTTTTTTGGCTCATCCCGTATATGTTAAAGTAAGTTCGGGCAATGGTGCGAGTTTCACAGAGTGGCCCGTTTGTAGATGCAGCTCTGATTACTGACAGTAAAGAGCATTTTATTTATAATCACTTTGCTCTTATGTTTAACGTGGAAGTCTTTAGTACTTGCTTCTGTTTTTTTTTTACTACTAATAATGCTCAAAGCCTATCATTTAAGCTGTCTAAATTGGGCTACTAGAAATTCTCAAATTTCAACAAAGCTGCGTAATTAAGCTAATTACAAGAGCATAGAAATCAACTATGTTAACGTATATGAATTCTTAGGATACTTTATAGGAGTTGTCAGTATTTACCGGTGGAGTAAGATAATGTCTGGAAAGAATGCAAAGTAAAGATCTTCACTTTGCAATTCTTTGATATCTCGAAAATAAAATGAAAACATTTCTTGCAACGTTACGCGATATACAATCTTGTACAAAGTAATGAGTGCGGCATGCAATTTACGCTACTCGCTTTTCGTTATTACAGTTAACTAGGGCGTTCGCCGTTAAATAAAACTTATTCACCCAATAATTACCTTTCGGTTGACAGAACCATCCAGCTTCATTAATCTCATCATTATTATTACGTCGGTAGTTATTATTTTTCCACTCTATCCGTACCAGTTAACAAGTTGCAAACTTGGCAAATAACATTTGCTTGTACTTTTGTACACGCGTAGTATGTACGCAGTTGCCCTTTGGAAATTGTAAGAAAAAAGGCTAAAAAACGGCGAGGTATCAAAGCGACAATGCGCGATCTAAATATAGGAATAGCTTTGGAAATAATTGCCAGCGACCTTGGAAGGAACAGGTGTTCGGCGAAGTCGAGGTATGCGTTTTAATATACCTACAACGAACAGCCAAGACTATCGACTTTTATCTGCGCGTAATCGTCGACAGAGTTCGAAACGCAAAAATCCTATTCTGACAGCTAAAATGGATACGTACTTTGCAAAGTAAATATTACCGGTCATTAATTGTCCACGGGAATTAACGATCCTGTTGAGTTTTAAATTTGCGCCGTGCGATTCTAATAATGGCGCTACTTTAATTTATTCTCTTGAGTGTACGGTGTTTTTCCTCTCTTTGCATCTGGGATCGGTATATAATGTCTTGTGCAAGTGTAGCAGTAATAGTATCCCACAGATAAGCTAACAGCGACAAGAAAATGCCTTACAAGTTCCCTAAAGTACTTGAATAGACAATATACGCAGATATTTAGTGTTTTCAAAAACTCCAGCACAAAGTGCTAGCTTGCAATATGTTTCAAAAGCTTTTGATAAACGCAAACGTACTGATGTAACCGACATCCATTCCAGAATAGCTTCTGACAAATAGATCATTGCCAAATAGGGCACTTGTCAAGTACATAAAGCGAAACTACTGTTTCATTTGAATGTCGTTAAGATAAATAAAACAAATAAAATTGCAATTTCGTGTAGTTTCAATCATCATCAACCGTCACGTTTTAATGAAAAAAACTACTTCAAGTTTTTCGGCTTACCTTCCTGAATTAATCCAGTTTTGTCTCTTAAATTGCCGCTAGTACTTGCCTAGAATACTAGCTAGAAGATGGCATAATAAATACATGTTTTAAACAAGACTAGACTTTTTGAAGTCATTCAAACAATAGGATTTGTTCTTCATTTGACGTGAACTCCTTTTCCACACGCTTTTCATTTTCTTCGCCCTTTTTTTCTCTAATCCAGCGCCGATTCGGTCTAATAAATCGAGATAGTACTGTCCCGTGATTGTTATTCCTTGTTTCGAAAAATCACTTAAGAATATGGCTTGCGAATCTCAAAAATAATTATCGCTATAATTTTTTCCAACTGATGGAATTGTCTTCGCCTTTAAGTGCACGTTCGCTCCGGAAAAACCTATTCTGCGGACTGATCTTGGGTTTCTGGTGCGTAGTGATGTATACAATCACATAACGCCGCTGATGCTTACTCGAATAACTCTTAAACATGCCTAAACATTACTTAGAAATTATCACTAGAGAGGACAAAAGCGAGTGAAATCATACCTGTTTTGCAGCGACTAGGTAGACTCGTGTTCTGTCGACTCTCGGGAAACCGGTAGGCAACACGAACCCTTTCTTGTGAGATGAATAGACACTATTTAGGGTCTGTCTAGTTGCTGCAAAAAAGGTATGATTTCACTCGCTTTTGCCCTCTCTAATTATCACTTTCTTCATACTTACTTGGCTAACACGGTATCGTGATCTTACTGTCACAGCTGCTCTTCATCAGGTCTTAAGAACTGATCGAACTTCTTTGATTGAATCAAAACAAGCAATCGAATCACTGGTCGGCATTGTTCTTTTTTCAGTACAACAATTCAATACAACGTTTAATGTTGTAATATTGTAATACATCAAAGACGTCTGCTCCTACATCGGGTATGTAAGGATGTAATTTGGACCCGATTTTTATTTATAATTTTTATTAATGATATCGTCTATGTGTTACCGAGTGAAAGCTTTTTTCGCGGATGATTTGAAGATTTTTCATAAGATCACTTCTTTGGCGCTCCTTTCCAATTTAAGTTTAATACTTCAAAATGTTACACGATGGCTTTAACAGCGGAAATTAATACTATAACATTCGATTACACTATTTGCAATATAATATGGAACGTTTTGCTTTAACAAAAGGGATCTTGGAGTAATATTTGATGCCAAATTAGCATTATCTGAGTACATAAGCAGAAATAATCTGTTGTTCAATTTATAGAAATTGAAAGCATTTTGAAAATTTCAACTATCTGGGAGGTATAAAATTGGCACTATGTTGGCTTCACTGTGACTAGTAGCCATCACTGTGATATACTGTTTGCCTTGTTTAGTTCTTTGGTGCAGAATCTTTAAAAGCAAAGCAATGGAAACTCAAATACGAACTCACATAGAATAGTATAAGCTCCAGGATAATAGAAGAATGTAGAGACGTCCATAAGCTGACTTTAAAACAATTATTTACAACCTCTAGCCAACAGAGTGGAATAATCTGAAATATAATTAGAATGGTTCTTCGGGCTTCCACCATCATTTTCCTATCGTTGTTGCGGTCGCTTGAGTAGACTATTAGTCAGACGACCAACGAATCCTCCCGAAAATACCAATCGCTGTGTTTGGTAGTACTGTTAATAAGTTAAAAAGTACTGTCAATACGAACTCAGACTACGGCCGTGAAAGCCTCCTGTTATTTATAGTTTGGTGTATCATTTTTTTTAAAATTAAATTGATTAATAATAATAGGGTATATTTTGTTAGTACTTACCTCAAATAAGCAACTCTAGAAAAGACGAGCTTCGTTTCTTCTGGGCAATGTTTGGATGTGGAGAAAATTCGTGTCGGATAAAAAAGAAAGTATCCTGAGGCGTAGAATCGGAAGCTACAATGAAAAATAGGGGTTTCCATTTATTATTGACTGGAAACGTATCACGTGCATTGTATTGTAAAACTTGTGCTCTTTGTACATTATTTGCTTTTAGGTTTGTCGTCTTTATTTTCTATTTACATATTTTATTTATGACTTAAGCGGTTATTATTGTTTTGAAAATATGTTTGTTACGTATTTTTTCCGTAGAAATCTCTTTGTTCAAATCTCCAACAAAAAAACCAGGGATTCCATTTGAGATTCGAAAGTTGCTTTACTGGGGGTGGGAGGTCGAGACCTCTTCGAGACAAACAAATTACACTTGCAGTAGTTTTTAATCCGAAAACTACGCGGTTTCCCAGATATTACATCTACATCAAGAAATGAATTTATTAATCTAAATTGACTTAAATCCTTTTTAGAAAGCTGGAAGTTATTATTTACTTCTATAAAACATATGTATTTCATGTCTTTAACTGATGATTTTAAATAAAAAAGCTCGTAATCCAAGAGGATGCCTACTGAAGTGCAGTCGCATCGAAGGATAAACATTACTTTAATAAAATAAGCCATGTCCGACATCTAGCGGCACAATCGACAACTAATAAGTTACATTGTATACCATCGTCACCTAGCGGTAATGGGAGCAACTAATTCGAATCCATTCCATTCAATGGGCAAATGTAAATTGTTAAACTATGCGCATTATTTTCAATTGCTGATATCCAATTACCTGAAGTACACAATTTTTTCGCTGCTAATCCTAAGTTATGTGCAAAAACAAGTTGTTTTGATTTTAGTATATTCTTAGGGATCGCCTTAATAATAGCTTTCCTGTTCTATACGGTGTCAGGCTAAATTTATAAAGGACATAGTAGGAATTATAAATTAAACATACTATAAACATAAGACTTTACCACCTGCACATGTCACCGTTTTCGATTTTCTTCACATCCGCAGTTGCCGTCTTCGTTCGATGCCCTACGGAGTGGTATCGCTGAAGACGAAGCGAACCATAGAGGCGCATGTGAACTGGTAATTTCCCGGATTAAAACCTGTATTTGAAGATAGTAGTAATGTAGTAGATGAGTTTGTGCCTCTGGCTAAAGTTTTTATCGTTGGTCAACGGCCTTTCGCTAATGCCCCACGGTTATTATGCTAATTTTATCTGGTCATAATTTTAACTTCCGATATTTTATTGTTCGAAAACCGTTTCGCCAATTCATAGAAGTCTTCGTATCTACGTATTGGATTTATTGAAAGTAAACTAAGTACGTGTTGGAATATTCGGAATTAGCTTTTATTGTAATTTTATCGGATGGTAATTCTTTTAGTTCACGCGGAGATAACTCGTTACTCGTTACTCGTTACTCGTTACATCCATGATCATTAGCTACTTGTTGTTTTTGCTTTTAGTTAAGTTGGTATCGGTAAAATCCGCTTTATAGTTGGAAGGTGTAGACGGTAAGGATAAGGTGTTCATTTGATAATTTTTTCGCTTAATTAGTTACTTTTTTTTTTGTATTTGTATTTATCTGGATTTATTTGATCCTCAAATAGTTTGGAATCGTTGTCAAGTTCAGTGGTTCCTTCGATTCGATATCGCGGCAATAATCAGGTGCTATAAGTATTAGACAATGGTCAGAAAGAGCGTTTGAATGTCGTGTTTTTCGATATGTATATCGAATACTACTATGATACTATAATCCGTAGAAAATACTTATCTATATATAAACTTTTCTCTCTTCCTTTTTGACATACACACTGAGGATTTCCCTTATTGGTGGAGATAGAAAGTGGGTTTAAATTTGACAAAGTTGCTAAATTTTGCGTTTCTTATGAACCTTAAAAGGAAACGGATCTGCGACATTTAACAGAGAAGACGAAAGAAAAAACTTATGTTCGTTTTTCACTTTTAACAGCATTATTTAACCTTGCAGAGAAAACCAAAAAACATATTCCCGATGCCACTTTCGATGTTGTTAATAAATAATATTTTTAACAACTCCCAATAAAAACTCCATACAACAACAACTCCATTCCTTCAAAATTAATTCATTAAATAACTGGTTCGATGAGACGATTTCGCAAAATCATCCCAAAATGATGTTATGGCTGCTTTTCTCTATTTTACCTGGGATTCTATGGTGCCCGATAATTCTCGAGAATTGGAACATTTCGAGTCTTCCGACCAGATGAGTTTAAAAAGAAAAAATTCGTCGCCTTCTAATTTTCCCACCAATTAGTTGCAGTACTCCAGTCATTTTAAATTATTGCAAGGTTGTCGTGAATGAATGTTTAGTTTAAACTTATTTCGATGTTTTGCGTACTCGAGTTTGGGGCAAATTCAACTTTGACGTCATTTCGCGTGTAGACGTTAATGGATTTATACAAACTTCGTAAAAAGTAAATACGTGTTTTTGCAAAGCTTATTCAATTGTAAAATATCCAATTGATTTTCATTGAAATTCCTGTTAACATAAACATTATGCGGCTCGACAAAACGATTCGTTCGAAATCTAGAAATAATATGATGCGGTTGTTGTCGTTCTGCAACACGTTCTTTTGTCCGCAAGCAAAAGCCAACGCTCTTGCAGTATCTTCAATTCGTCGAGTATGCACCGCGTTTAACACTATTCTTTACCCACACGAACTTGATCATCATTTTAGTTCGGCTGCTAGCTTTTTGCGCAGAATTTAGTTACTAAATTATCTGTAGAATTAAGTCTTGTGCACATTCTTGATTTTTTTTGTTACTTTTTGTTAGGCAAGTATCTCAACATGTTTGTTTCTTCCTTTTTGTCCTGTAATTGGATATGTATTATTTGTTGACCAAATAAATATTCTACAGGTTTATTTTGTCATGGGCCTGTATTTTTTCATTGGTACATTGCACGACTTCAGGCTGTTGTTTTTTCCAAACACCTAGGTTTCGTCTGGTACTCTTCGTACTATAGCACAGCTATCCAGTATGGTCGACTTCTATATGTTTAAATAGAGTTTTTTTTTCCTATACTTAAGAGATGGTTTTCAGTTGCTCCAACGACGAGAGGAACTACAATAACTCTCCAATTGTCTCTCCACATAGCGCGTATTTCATCAGCCAACGGTAGTTTCCTCAGACCATGTTTTCAATATGTTACTGGAGGAGAGGAAATCTATGATGTACGTGGTTTTTGTTGTTTTAATGTGAGTACTATGCTCGGGATGTTGTTGGAGATAGGCTTATTAGTAATGATTTTCCTGTTTCAGTATAGCTTGACGTTTTGACGTCCTACAATTGGCGGTGGACTGTATTGGTAGTACGGGGTGGGATCTTTGAGTGGTGCGCGCTTTTCTCGTAATCTTTTATGAATCATGTTTAGGAGCTTGGTATATCTAGCCAGATAGGATTTAGGCGCTATTACCGAGCATGTGCTTACGGCATCTTATATTCGGTAGAGTTGTCTTGATGATACTTCTGCATGCTTTCGTAGGTATCACCTGGTCTTGTATCGCCGCCAGGAATCCCCTGTTTTCACAAACAGATTTCCAGTCTTCAGCCACGCTGGTGAATCCTTTGCGTTAATATTGTCACCTTCTATTCTTGTAATATAGTTCCCATGGAACGGCTTTCTTCTCTATTTGCTTCTCAGGTCTTCTATACTACTGATCTTAGACTAGCGTTCGAGAACTTCATTGTTGTAAGATGTTTTAAATAGCGATGAAATTGCTTAGTGTAGTTCACTAGTTCTCGCTTTCTCTATGGATTATTCCCTTAAGTTACGCACTTGATGATATTGTACTGTAGAAGCGCTAATAATGCCTTTTCCTTTCCGCTTTCGGGGTAGTTGAAATCTTTCAATGGCGCTATAGAGATAGTGTACTCGGTGCTTTATGAATTCGACTTAGATTTTAATGTCAAGGTTTGCAAGTTCGGCGTTGGTCCACGCGATTACTTCAAAACTGTTTGAAAGGACGGAGGTGATATACGTATTCATCGCTTTTCTTATCAATAGTTTCGTTTTTAGGACGCTCTTGGTTCTTCGGAGATTGTTAGTGGCAATTTCTTCCTTTATGAACTCATGCTCTATCTTGCTTATATCCAAGATATTTATATTTTTTGTCTTCTTCCATATCTACCACTCGGGTTGGTCAATCCGCTTTCCTGTCTCTGTTTAATTTATTCTGCATTTGTCTAAGCCAAACTTCAAGCCTATATCGGAACTAAATCGCCCTATCCACCCTAGTAGATCCTGCAAGTGATTCCGATTCCTTGAATACAGTTTCAAGTGATCCATCAAGATGCTTTTCTCTTCAGGTTCATGAAAAACACAAAATTTAGCAAATTTGCAAAATTTAAACCAACCGTTCGTCTTCAATAATTAGTGAACGTCAAAAGTAAAATGAATCAACCTGCATAAACGTGTGCTCAATTGTGGTAATATTTGAAGTAAATATACTGGAAGTATCTTGCATATCCATGCCCTTTCATGTTTTTCATTGTAAATTGTAGTTGTTGCAAGTCTATAGCAATACAAAATTAACATTCAACTGTTGTTGTAATTTCTGATAATTTTTGATAATTTCTGACATTTTTATAGTCTGATGCACTTCAATTTTTCTCACGTCTATTCTTTTATCGCATAGGGACCAAATAATACCTCTTGGAAAGATATGGGTTTGATGTTTCGAGATAAATCAAATCTCAGATTTCGTTTTGTTGTTTTTAATTTTTTTTTATTCCTTTGCAAACGTGTTTCTACGGAGTAATATAATTTTCTTCACAATTATACGTACATATATTTTGATATAGTAAAATATACACGTATCCATACGCAGTGAGCAAATCATTATTATGTGTATCCGAATAAATATTATGTTACATGCACGTATTATAATTTTCTTTTTTTAACGACCACATGCGTACAATAATGAAATTTATAATAAATTTTTACCAGATGCCAGTAACGTATTTCTCTTCGGTTAGATTAGCATCCTATCGTTACCCACATCTCGATTGCCCGTAATTACATAATGACCGATATTATTGCGCCATTTTTTTTTTTTTTGAGAATACGGCAATACCGCGCAAGAGACGGGCCTGTATTTCTCCTGACTGGATATAAATTATAAGTATCGTATCTGTACGTAATATCTTTCAAAAAGTACTGTTAGAGCTGCTGTGTTATGGTATTGGCACTTCGGAGCTCCAAAACGTACAAAAACAATCATCGATTGCTTTTAGGTGTAGAGACAAAGAACTAAAACGCTACTGTCGACGTGATTTTCTATTAAAATTAACACTTTCTATTCACCTTCGGGTGATGTATGTATGTGCCAAGATAATTATGATAAATATTAATTGTATTGTTGAAACCGCGCGTACACGTGGTTGGTTTTATTTAAATGTGTATCTAAAACGTAGATAATACACGTTTCACTTTGCATATTTTATTTGTTTGTTGTTGTTACGTTTTTAATTATTAGTTGGATTGTGAAGTGTTGACCAGCGTATACGTATAATTTATCATGTAATTAATAAAAATATTCTTGTGTAGCTCGATGGAGGAAAGATACGCTGAGAAGAGATTTCTAATTTTGCAATTTACTTTATTTATTGTTATTTGTTGCAATTATCTGCAGAATATCAACATTTTATTCACTTTCAGCGACGATAGTTGAATAAATACCCGCTAGGTGGATAGATAAAGAATAGCTATTTCCTCAGAGTAGTTTTACATATTCAAAAATCGTGTACGTCTCTAATTTGTAGTAATTTGATTCAATATAACCATTTGGAAATTTCAAAATATTAATAGTTATTATTTCTCTTCCTTAAGACCTCTACAAGGTCTTGAGAAAGAAATCAGGAAAACTACGGAAAACCTCTCTGTGAGAGTTGTAAGCCCGGGTTTCGAACCTGATACTCCGAGATTGCTAGCCTAGTACGCTATAAAGTATGCCACCAATCTTGTAGATAGTTAGGTCTTCCCTATTTTCTTAACGATCTTATTTTGTTTTACTCCAGTGATAAAGAACAAGAGTTGGATGCATTTCATTTAGGAAAGGCCTCGTTAAAATTTCGGAAACATAAAGATATTCAGGATCCTATAGTAGATCTATACAGCGGACAGAATTGCAAAACAATGATTTAGGATATGACTAAAAAATGCATTACAAGAACTTATACAAAATTATCCTAATTATTTAGACAATATTAGACAATATACATATGTTCATATATTGCAGCTACTTTTATTAGATGAAGATAATAGAGATTAGATTGGTAATTAACAATTTCTGTGTACTCACTTCATCTCTATTCACATTCCTACTATTTAACGGTATTTACCATGAATCTACCTAATTTTTAGATAAATACTCGTAAATTTGCCCAGAATACTATTTACCAGGTGTGATGCTATCATTGTTCACCAAAATACCCGTACTTGATAGCATTCACGGTCGCTGCGTGGGTGAAGAATTCAACCACGAGCACACTATAAAGGCTGCAAAACCTCGGACTTCTCGCCAAAGGATTTTCATCTCTTTGGATCGTTGAAGAAGCATTTAGGAGACCTACATTTCAGAACTGACGTCGTTAAACAAGCCGTCATCATGTAGTTTCACGTTTTGGCGTTGATTTCTTCTGTGCTGGTTTTGATTCGTTAGTGCACTGATGGAACAAATGCTTCAGTAACCAAGGTGACTATATAAAGAAATAACATGTACCAGTAGCTTACGACGCTGTGTATCTTCCTGGTTTCGTAAATAAAGATTTTTCTGAGAAGCTCTTGTTACTTCACATTTGGAAACACTCGTATTTCATAGTGAATAACAATGATTTTCTTTCCTATTTGGTGCGTTTTGTTTCTAAAATCCATTTTGTAAGGTAACATCGCCTGCTCCGACTCTCGATTTAATTATTAAACACTAGATAAAAATTAAATCAATTTTGCTAATTCTCGCTGTTCACTAAATAAAGTTAGAAAAGTTATCTAAATTGTCTTTCTTACTTTAGTTAAGTTCTTTCAATTGATTAAGCAAGCTACGCTGTTTAGTTTGCTAAAGTTCATCGAAATGCAGGCCATATCGACAGAATGTGAAGATTTTAATAGTTAATCATGTGTCAATTGTTAAATGAATTTGAAGCTTGTTATCTTTATCAATTCGCGTGATGAAAGCTTTCGGTATAAATATTAATGTCGTGCAAGATAATATTAATTAGACAAACAGATGCATTCCTCATTTTCTTGGACAGCGCTGTATATTGTATATTGAAAGTAAATTACGGTATTTACAGTTATCCCTAAGAAAATAATTGTGTAATGAAACCATTTATATCCACCAGCGTACACATGAAATGATTATTAATCATGCGCCTAATTTACCTAGAGAGAAAAATCTCTTCATTTTCTGCGTTCTCAACTTCTCGCTCCCCCTTCTGCTTGGTGTACTATGTCAAAGCATCATCATTCATCAGGTAAGCCATTCATCACCGGCTTTTTTAATAGCGCAACCGTATATACAAGAAGAAGAAGGACTCCAATTCAATGACAATGATTCCTCGGCACACCGAGCGCCGGAAGTAGACTATAAAGTTTAAATTGAGGGGGAAGGCGGGGGAGTAGAGGCTACGGCGCGGGATCGAAGGGGGGGGGACGCGGGTGACAGGGACGCACATACACGTATTTCTATATATATCTATACGTACGCACAAGCTTCTTATGTATGCGTGTAAAAGCTGGAAAGTGCGGCGTGACGTCACATCCGGCCAAGATACTAACAGAAGGTTGTGTTATTTCATTAAGAAAACCGCTCAGAGGGATCTTGAGGCGTGTTACGTGTATAATACGGGAGCGTAATGATATGCATACATGCTGCGAAGTGTTAGAATTAGACAAGTCGTAATAATGTTAATTATGAGCAGCAGCAACGATTTACCTTATTGCCAATCAAAAAAATCATTCAATACAAACTTGAATTTTTTTTTTCAGTTCTTGTCTTTTGTTATCAGGTTCTTATAAACACATTTAGCGAATCAAATGCAAAGTGGGGTAAATACATACCAACCATTCAAAAACGTATGCACGATTGCCAACTGACACGTTTGTTAAATTGGACGCTGTTTATAATAGGTTTCATTTTTAATTTGATAGTGCCTTCCTAGACTTAAAAATTACATAACGGTACTTCTTTAAAGAACCTATTATTATGACCTAACAACTTTTTCTCTGTATTTCTTCCTTTAGTCTATGATGTTATATTAATTAAAGACATGTGGGTTTTAGTCAGCACTTAACGAAAGCCATCTCGAACTCATTTTGGATATCATAATATAGACTATTAGAATCCAATATTTTATTCTTTTGATTAATTTTAATTAATGACTAAATTGATGAAAATCTATTCTGATGCTATTGTTTAAACATTGAAAGTATAGCCTAATACTGACAATGAGTACAATATCACCGAGATTTTCTATTTTCTTGCAATCCATTTAGTGATGTAGCTTATGTTGGTTTAGATTTACGAAACAATAAAAACAACAATTCGTCGTGTTACGTTTCATCGTATCGTTTTCGTCGACATTTTCATGTACTGCCGATCTTGCCTTACCAGCACAGTATATTTATTCATTTCCCTTCCATCACTTTCCTCTTCGAATGCAAGTGATTCTTGTCTTTTTTTTCTTTGGGATTGATCCTAAAACGTAAACATACTTCCAGCTTCGGTATTTAGTAGCCAGTAGCTTTGAGAAAAATTTTTGGTAAAATTTTAAATACATGGTCAACATTGCCACCCACCACAGCTTCTTTGATTTGATACTGCATTGATTCCAAAATAACAAACCTGTTAACGTTGAAGTTACTTCATTCTGCATTTTGCCCTCTAATACAAAGTGTCTGCGAAAATGACAAGTTTCCAAACTTTGTATATAGTATATATAAAAAATATACATACTGTATATAGCAGTGTTCATCTATAACGGGCCCAGATAAAATGAACTAATTTGAATGGTAGATATGGATTTGGCTTTCAGAAGAAATCAGTTCTTTGGACGAATCCGGTGGTAACAGTTGACTGCTTTCAGTTGTAACGAACTTCTAAATGTAATAAATTGCGTTGATAAGGGCCATCTGCATAACGTTCATTTGACATATTTAAGGTGTATTGTAGGTACAGAGTAAGTACAAAATTCCATGGTTTATGTTGATTAAGTGAACGTAATCTGTGTTTATGGTATATCACAACATTTGCAGAATTTTTTTTTCTTGGTCTCTTGAAGTTCATTATAAACCGATATTGTTGTATGTCTCCTTCTATTTATTAGTATCACTTTTCGCTGTTTGTAGAGTCGCAGTGGTCCAACATGGTCGTAAATAGGAAGGGGCGATAGTTTTTTGTGTCACTGTACATATTAATCCGTTTGGTCAATCTTTAAGACTAAGGCGATAATATTGCCGTTGCTACTTATTGCTATTTATATTTAAGTATTACCTTGACCGGTTCATTAATTGATCTAAGCAAGCTTGAGATTTCTAAGATCCTCTTGATTATATACCTAATTCATTGCGGCTAATAGTTACCGTTTTGTTTTTCATGGTTTTTTTGTTAGTCTCTCTATGTGGTTTTACGATTTAAATGTTTTGACAATGAGTTATTTGCTAATTAACGATTTTAAATTGCAATTTTTTTTGTCGCGATTGTTATTGGCAAACTTGGCGTTCTCAATTATGTAAATGGTAAATGTTAGAGTGACTTTTAAAGTCCTGTTATGGCGATCGAGAGGAAATGCATAAAAAATGAATGAACTTTTTCGCGGTTATGTAACCTGTTGCAATAGAGGTTGTAACAGGTTGGTACATAATGAATTAGAAGCTGTTTAGTCATCAATGTGCCAATGGTTTCTTGAATGGACCGGTTTTGTGCGGAGTCTATTAATCTTTTACGTTTTAAGAGATGACGGTATCTGCTACGTAACATAAAATGGGCGCACTTTAATTATTTTGAAAAAAATTAAAATTTATTGTAATTTATGAATTTTAATATTGCGTATAGCAATTTATCGGTAGACACTAACCTTTTTTCGCTTTCAAGAAGCGTACATATTCATACATATATATTCTTAACGACCGGAAAATCAATTAAACAAAACGACAACGCCACACCGCCCACAAGAAAATTAACCGACATTATGTTGAGAAGAAAGACTGGGACGTGGAAATCGCGCCTTGTCCAATATCCGCGGGAAGTTAGTTTTTATGTGCGGTGCCTCACTTACCACTCTTAAGCTGTCAATTTACATAACAACCTGATCATCGCGTAACATTGTAAGGCGCATGGTGTACTCCGTTGGTGGCTACCTGGTCGTTGCTTGTCGATGATATAAAGCAGAACGCTACTTACTATCATCGAACATGTACGGCTGCACATAGCGACACGTACTATCGTGGAAATCACGATGTTGACACGCAAATGTGCTATTGTTGAAAAGTTTTAAGAAAATAATTATTCTATTTTTTTTTTAACGGAACGACTCTTTTTTTATGTCGTGAATACGTTGCGTTAACGCTTGTTTTATTCATATTTTTAAAGTAATAATATAAAGAAACATAGGTTTATTAGAAGATAAAGGGACGAAATAACTAAGCGAAGAATAATGTTAATGCCTATTTGAAATTACGATTTTATTTTTGAACTATCGAGATGTCGAAATCAATTGTTTTACTGTGCGGCCACTACTCTCAAAACTTTTACATCTTCGAAACTAACATGGTTGACTAAGAAAAGAAGGAATCAAGGGACGATTCGTATTCCAATGTTTCCAACGTCAACCATATACAACCACTGAGTGTATGCTCAAATAAGGGAAATTTTAGAAGCTGTTGTAATGTTTTCTGCATTTTCTATAGGTCCGTTTCGATTATTATGTTTACCCTTATCTACGCGTACCTATGGCGAAGTTAAGCCCGGAGTGTTCGAATTACGCCAGAGACAAATAATTTTTGTTGTGGGTGTGCTACAATGTTAGGAAATAATTAATTCTTCACCTTTCAAGATAGTAACAAAGCCATGCCATATTTCACACGCCAATTTACACACCAAAGATCGCTGAAGTTATGATAAGCTAATATATTCTGTTGGACCCTCAACAAACAAGATCAGAAAACTCGGAAAAGACAAGTAGTTTAAAGTTTTAAAATTTTGCAAAAGCAGGTTATTAAAACTTTTATTGTTGTATATCGTCGTATTTCTAAAATTAAGGCATACATATATATTATGTATATAAATCAGAAAGTTGAAGTCGCTTCCTATGACACAGGAAATGCAATCGAATTGCGGCTCGATTGCTGAGCGGTAAAACTTAGTTCATAAGAGAAAACAGAAATCGATCTATTTTTTAGTTAAAACGTTATTAAGACCTCACAGATACGATTTGTCCCAAGGAAAATATTCAATGCAACAGAACAACGTGAATTTCGCCGTAGATTGTTTAAAAAGGGATAATAGAAAAGCCTTGGAATGATAAATATTTAAAAAGTGGTTAGGCTCATTTTAATTAAATTAAAAATATATTAAAAATTAAGTGAACTTAAAGTAATCTGAAGATTGAGTCAGAGAAGAGAAGACAAATACATAAATAATCTAGAACTTATAAGAAAGCATCATTTTTGAATAGTGATGTTCTGACACCTCTTCAGAAACGTACAACTGTGTATTCCAGTAACTGGTGATACTGGAATGCAATTGAAATGTTGCCAATGCCGACAGTTAGCTCGCAAAAAAACGGAAATCGGCCTATTCTCTTTCGAAATTTTGTACTTCCAAGTGAACCTGACGTAGTAGATTACCCTATGATCTTGTATTACGGTAACACGTTCACATTGCATTGTCCATGATGATACTTATTATATTACTTTCAGAATGCATGCATTACGGTAAAGGAAATCTACTTCTTTCTCTTTTTTGCTCCTTTTCTCCGATCTGACTTGTCTAAATAAATTATGATTACCCGTTTCCCATTTGGTAGTCGCTTTTAATAATAATAAATTATCGAAGATGTGGTTGATGCACTTAACATTTACTTCACTGCGTTGGCTGTACGATGCCTAATAATAAGATATAGCCGTAATGTTAAGCCGATTAGATGAGGTTGTTGCGTAACCTCCACAGTATTATCTGCAAAATGTTAAAAGGTGCTGGAAAAATCTGTAAGGTATTTGCGTGAAATCGTGAATCATGGAGATATGCGAGGTTACGTAAGCCATAATTGACGGGTCTTTACCTATGGATATCTTAAAATAAGCTTGCGTTTCTGCGCCATTTCCTGCAATTGATTGTCATTTATTAATTGCGATAATTATACCGACTCCACAACTTTTTGCATCGAATTCCTTTGATAATCTGAATACCATTCTGAACAATAGTTCGACCCGTTGTCAGGATTGAGTGTAACCTGTATCCATTGCTTTTTTTTTTGTATTCGACAAGATAGAGGACAATAAAATGAGAATAAAATTATTGCTTTTTGAGGGATGAGCGGGCAAAAAAGTCGAATTTGATTCGCTAATTTATTAATTTTGCTTAGATAACATTTCAAGCTAAAATATTCAAAATTTCCTAATTACTTTCTATAAATTGTTAACTTCGACATTTACGTAGAGAGATATTTTATTTTTAGAGGAATATGGAATCTGTTACAGTAGAAACTCTTGATTTTCTTCTCCAAGGAGAGCAGAAAGTTTAGTACCTTCTGTCTGGCACCATATCATTTCATACAAAATTATCTAAAACCGAACTCTCTTTAATAGTCAAACAAGTGAAAGTAAATCGCTGCAGTATAGATTAGATTCTTTAGGAAATTATTTCAAGCTCTTATTTACACGTCAACCAATAACGGCAGTAATAAGTGCACCATTTAAAAATTTACTAGCTTACAAGACCATCAATTTTTGCTTGCTATGAAAGGTATTCAATCTATGGAGCTGTTGAATTAGAGCAAATACGTTAACCTGGAGATGAAAATCTAAAACAAGATCAATTTTTTGATTTAAAAAAGGAACCTGATCAATGGTGCTCAATCAAGTGTGTTATTTACTGGCGTTCCTTCTATTGATAAGTAGAGAAGACAAATGCGGGTGAAATGGTTGCTCTTTGCAGACTCAGACTAGACTGACTCGTGTCTGTTCGTGCCATGAGAAAGGACTCGTGTGCCTATTGGTTTCCCTAAGAGTCGACAAAACACGGGTCTGTCTGATCGTTGCAAAGGAGTGGTGATTCCTCCTCTTTATTAATAAGTCTTCAGAATTAGATCGATTACGTTCGCAACGAGAATGTTGTTTACACCCTCTAAACTATTCTATCGAATGGCTCCTTTTCGCAAATGATTTTATATTCTTCTATTCATTCTATTTCTACCGAGTGTAAAACTATCGCAAAGAGAAGAATATAATTAACTATTCTTAAGCAATCAATAACATCAGTAACGGTACTCTTGATTATATAAACGATTTAAGTACAGACTTAAGATCCCATTTACATATCGACTGTGTGACCGGCAGAGCTTTGAAACTTTGCAGGTTCGGGTAATATTGAGAAGATGCAGTGAAAAGTTGCTAATTTTATTTTATTTAAACTTAACATTGATAGGAACCTATACTTTTGTCTTGAACGACTATTGACTGCTGATTTTCTGGCGTGGTTTACATGTTGAGTTACCGTTCCTTCACCTGAAGAAGCCTCATATGATTGCCGGTGAAACGTCGAGTTTTCGTTTAACTATGAAACGGTCCAAGCCTGTTTAGTTTTAACGTACTTGAGTATATTCTTTCTAAGTAGTTCAAGTACTTGGAGTATTTATAGGAATAATTACCTTGTGGGGGGTACTTGAATTTTTGATTTCATGTTAGCTCAAGTATTCCCTTATTACTTTGAACAAGAATAATTTTTAGAACACCGGTTTCTGGAGGTACGTTTCCGTAGTACTTGCTGCAGCTCTGCAAGTAATAAACATTTATCTGTCTAATTTCAAAATCATGTCTTCATCTTTCTAAGCATTCCGTTAGTATATGCGTGTACGCGTGCTTACTTTACGTTGAAGGTATTCGAAAACGAAGAAATCGAGAGGCGGATAATCAGCGTTAGAATACAGTTTACAACATGCCAGCTAGCGAAATGATATATCGATCGACATTAACGCGAAATTGAAAAAAGGAATTTATTAGCGCACTATCGCGCGTACCGCGTTTACCTGCCGCTTCCGATGGCCGCTTTCGGTGCCCGTGAGGCAATCACAGCGGCGGCACCGCGCAGCGACAAAAATACGGCATTCGAATGATCCGCGACCATTAAGCTTTACGATTAGTGTTATTGCGCGGTGGTTTCTGTTCCTGATAATATTAAAAGGGGAATTATACACAAAATAAGTGCGCTTCTTCAAACAAACGCGCGTCGGGACAGCGCGACCGAGATTTACGAGTGCCAATTTGCCGGCGCAAGATCGAACGATCTCCTGGATGAGAGCCTCGGTTAATACGACTGGATGCAGGACCGTCTTGGTAATGGATGCGGGAAATGCGTTAGTAAGATGTAGCGACGGCCCCTCCACGCGGACGAATATGTGCTCGTACTTGAATTAATGTGCATTCAACAACATGTCAAATTGTCAAATGTCAACTTATTGGTTGTATAACAATGTGAAAAAAGGGAGTATAATGGCTCGTTGGTCCACAGACTATGAGATGACTAGGCTGAAATAGGTGCCGTGCGGCACTAGGGTCAGATTTTTCTGGTGGGTTCGGTATAACCCTATGTTACCAATTTACGTGTTGGAAAAAGAATGAAATCGATTACCCTTTACTCGTTAAAGCGAGGGCGTGAAAGCAGTAAACTAATGAAACACTTTACATCTAATAAGCTCCTGAGGTTGTGACTAGTTCGAGCTTGCACGTATACTTCGTTGGGTCTCCACGCTAAGAAAAAAGCTGCATAATGCACGAAACGAAATACGCTTCAAGACTATAAAAATTGTACGTATTGGGGAATTTTTTTTGCGTATCCAGCGAGTCTTTATGTTTAACATTTAACAAAAATTAAGTTAGATTTCAGTTTAGATTTTAGGCCGAGAGGTGGCATCCAAACATTTTGTAAATGCACGTAGAGTACGTGGTCATGGTTAGGGATCGGTATATTGCGTTTCTGAGCTCAATTAAATTAATGCTAAAACGCTGGACAGATTGCCTTGGTTTTTGGTAGATCCTTCTGACGTTGTATGAAGTACAATGTTTGCTCGACATTCTAAATTTAAATCAATTGCGAGAAATATCATTACCGTGAGCAGTTACACTAATGTCTAATGAAAATGCCTAATATGAACAAAACCAACAAAACTCTTGGAGGATGATATCCCATTGTTTCTCCTGTCTTTTCATCTATCGTTTGAGCCAAAACCTTTACCGTCAAGCCGCCTTTACATATTCGAGGAAGGAAATAATCTGGCGAATACGACGCGTGCGAACCAATTCGTATCCTTATTCATGGAATTTTGCCATGACGATGATAGAAGCGTACAGCCATGCATTGTTTTGATGAAACAGAATGGCGGTTGGCGCCAAAAAGCCTATAATTTCTACGGTGTGCTGTTGTGAATCTGAATTTCGTCAACAGTTACGAATCGACGCTAAAAATCATTTGGATTGCGTATCAGTGTGGTCAGACATTCCATTGAAGTTAACACAGATGCCTGTTTATTTTTATTTAGTTTAGTTGTTGAACCCATCTCGTCGAAGCTTCTTTAGATTTCAATTGGTTGTTAAAATGTTATTCGCTCGGTCATTTGAGATGTCCACAGTCTCACCGACCTCACGTACTTTCAATCTCTGGTCATCCATCGTGAATTTTTTCAATTATTCCTGATATGGTGCCTCATGTGAAGGACTGACCTAGATCTTCTTCATCTATCAGCAATTTTTAGGCCAATATGTGGTTGGTTACAAAAATGCAGAATCTCCATAGATTTCACCGAGCTCCATTTTTTCTCTCATCGTTCGTTGTATTTTAAAAAATACAACGAACTAATTAATTCAATTATAATAATTTAATTACTGCTCGGTGTTCGATTTTTTCAATTGTTCGTTATTAAATTAACAAAAAAAATTAATTAAAATCGAAAAATTGAGTAACTGTGATAAACATATGGATATCGCATAAACTAGACTAAAATACAAATAAAACTAAAACGAATTTTCGTTCAGGGAGCATAATTAACAATACCTGCAAAAGCGTTTGTAGATCATCTAGTTCACCAGATTCTTTAAAATGTTGTGCTTTATTTATGAAACATTGCACGCAATCTTTATGGAAGGAGTACAGAAAATGAGCTACTTTAAGAAATTAGGGCCACATTCGACGTTGTTGCGAATGTGTGCTTTTATACGTAAATTATTTGCATAATAAATATTCAATATAAGTCATGATATTGATTAAGGGTGAAAGGCGATGCACTTTTGCAACGTTTTACTGCATAAGAAATCATTTAGCCGTGTACTAAATTTTGAGAGAAGTAATGAAATGATTACTATTTGTACGAAAATAAATCTATGACTTACTTTTTACAGTAAATAGATATTATTAATAAATATCGAACATAAAACAAATGATGCTTCTAAAAAATGCCTTGTAATGCGCCCCTGGACGTGCATAGAAGTAAACCTTTTCGTTTGAACGGTTTGCCGCACTTTATATAAACTCATTTGTATTTCAAACACAAGCGCTGAAATTGAACTCTTAATATAAACTGAATAACTGGTGCTTCTTCTCTATTCTTCTTGATTTACGGTTGAAATAAGTGGCCAATATTAAGACTAAACAGCTGCTAGTTCCCTTTTGATTCCTTCTGTAGTTTTCAACATAACTCACAAAATATGGTAGTCGTCTCGTCGATTGATTTATCAGCAGAGCATCTCTGCATGGTCGTATTTGGCTTTGAAGTTTCGATTTCCAGTTAACAAGGAATTTCTTTAGTTCGAAGAAAGATTTGTTTTCTATTTGTAGGTTCTCTATTTTGAGTAAAAGAAAAAAGACATGAAATTTGTTGGTTGCTTGAGTATAAATTTGAATAAGTCAAGTTCTTCAGCTCTATAATTAAAAGATCCCGTGGCTTAAGGAGGTTATAAAAATCCAATTATTCGACAATATTAAGAAAACAACACGTCTTTAACGACAATAAAAAAAGATCTACCGTGTAAAGTAGGCAAAGAGTTTATTGAGAGTTTTTTTGGTTGCGCAAGATTATTATACCTGAAAGTCAAAAAGCAGAAGACGGGAAAAAAACTAAATTAAAACCGGCGCTCTTCTAAAAAGGTAATTAAAGGCCGAACAATTATTAGTAGTTAGGTTAAAAAAAAAAAAGGGAACAGCAGAACTTAGGCTACAAGAAACAAGTGACTAGCAAGTTATCAAACGATGGCGATCGCTTGGACAAATGAATGAATAATTTAATAAGAAATCACCGGTCGGCGAAGGAAAAAAACGTTCCATTCACAGGAAAACTTGTTCTTGTTTGTTGATTGAAGTCAAGAACGATGGAGCGAAGGAGATAAAAATATGAAAGAGGTGAATTGCGTAACCTTGCCTTTGTATCCATATACTACTACATGTTGTCTTGTAATGTTTATATGTACATTTAAAATTATAAATAACATGTATAACAAAAGGCTCTGGAAAAAAAGATTGAATACGCTGTGTTTCGGCTTATAATGAGTTTCTTGAACCGTCTTCTAATTTATTTATTATTGTTATGATAATTAAGATAGCTCCCGCTTGATCACTATTCAAGCTGATTTTTCGACCCTCACCATGGGGATCTTAAAAAAAAAGATCGAATATATGATCGTTTCCATTCGATATTTCACTTACTTTGGTTTTCTCATTGTGAGGTTGTAATCACCTACGAAGAAGACAAAATCATTCGGTGAACTCTTCTAATTTATTTAATGGATATGACAAGTTAACAATTGTAGCGTAAGGCGATCCATAAGCATATTTAGACGTTTAAGCACCAGACGCAACCTATGCTGAAGCAAACATTGAAAACTTAAAAATAAGGATGAGTACAAAATAAAATTATACGATGAATATGAGCACAAAGTGAGTATAACATCTTCAGCCGGTTAAATTGAAAGAAAAGTGAGAATATGGGGGCGGCTTAAAGTTTCAAGCTCAATCATCTCGAGAATGGAATGAACAATAAATATTTTTTTTAGTGCATAAGTCATACATAGCCAAGATAAAACGGGAGTACTTAGAAAGAAGAGATCAATTGAATACCATTGATGGTATTCAATTATTCATTATTCATCTAATTATTCAGAACCAGCTGAATTACGATAAATAAGGTTAATTGTTTAAATTTATATATTTGTTTCAAAGACTCAAATAAAAATCTAGAATGCCGAAACGGAGTTTTAGAAAAACTCTCCTCATCCAAGCGCACAATATATTCTGATATCTGCATCTAAAGAGCTCCAAGCAGAACGAGCTTCCTATTTGAAAACTTAGATTGGTTGCTTCTATTAAAGGTTAATTCAACCCTTTTTTTACCAAATTTAAATTAAAAATGGTAACATTATTTTACATAGTAGATAACTAGACTTTTATGTAATGGTTTTTTAATAACAAAGAATATGTTCTAAATAAACTTGAATATTTAAAATTTTTACTATTTATCCTAAAGATATTCTGAAAATTGATAATCGTTGCGAAGCGGTTTACGAGCAAACACAATTCTCTTATTCGTTCAATTTCGTCTTTACGTGTGCGTCCGGGGAATGACCGATTCTTGACTTTCGTAAATTGATTGCTTAATGCTAGATGTCACATTGCATGAAATCGTAATTTACAATTTAATTTTACCTGCAGTCCCCAAATCGCGGCATTCTACGGCTAATTTTTGCTGTGAAATCGTATTGCTATTTTTCCCTATTTCGCTTTCGCATGATTCATAAGGTATAAAACCTAATAAAAACGCAGGCTATCTATTAGCGATCTAAATTATAGGCGTACATAAATGTAATTAATAAACACAATTCAATGTCAACGTGGCTCAAGTGGTCGCCAGTACGCAATTTAAAATTTCTTGTTCACATTTCTATGTATGTAATCTTGCGTTCATTGATACTTTCATCGCCTTGTATTATTTGTTCTTAAAGTTCTGTCAATGACTTGCACTTCTCCTTAAAAAAAATCACTATAGCAGTATAATATTGTTAAAAAAAAATGATTTTCTGAGATTAAAACAACCAATGTAAGAACTTTATTTTATTAACGGGATTTTGTTCGAATTTTTCTATCAGTAAAGCAGCAGTAATTTCTAGCAGTAATATGTAAATAGATTAAATGTATTGCTTATCTTACGTTCATGAGCTAGAGAAACGACAAAGATCTTAATATTTCATCAAACATAAATCCCGATACGCCAGCAAGGTGCATCGACTACATTGTCCCTTTGACCTTGAATCTGCTACCAGTGTACGTTATTTATCATACGTACGCACGCATCTACATTATTCTCTTCTCGAACTAACCCGGAAACGAGAGACCTGATCGAGAGCTTAAAATAAAACGCGTTAATCTCGCCGATACCGGCGCACTCCTCGTTCTTGTCATGTTCTATCGGTCGACGTTTCGCCTGCACGCTGTTTCAACCTCGCGTATCCTCGCGCCGCCGCGACCGAGGAGAGAATCGAGAGAACGCCGCGGGCATCTCGTCGAAGCCGTGGAAGACCAGAAGGAGGGAAAGAGACGGATAAAGCGTGTAAGATCTGGAACGGTGGCTTCTCATCCGGTGCGAAGGAAGGTTGTGTTGGTGGGGAGCGGCTATGAATGAAAGAGTCGCGTGGCTCCGTTCGTTACGTCACGATCCGATAACCTGCTGGTTCTGTTGCGCTGCTCCGTTCTTGCATTATCCGGAGAGAGAGCTGCAAGCCGCGATCACCTGGGGGGGCCTTGGCTGCCGGGATGCCGACAGGTATCAGTCCTGGCGCCTGACTTTGCCGGGGGTCGTATACGCTCTATGGATTAATAAAAAAAATGATCAGATCGGAACGAGTTAGGTTCCAAAAAAGGACGAGAGGAATTTTCAGATCCTCTTAATTCAAGATTAGCATGAAATATGATGGTTGTAATTTTCATTGGGCGTTTTTAACACTCGATTACGCTTGTTCTCCTGTATTTTTTTTGTACTTGTTTGTAAGCGAAAGCCATTACTTTTGTACAGTAAACGCTGCAGATACTTATAAAAATATGTATGTAGTATTAATACGAAATACCCAGTAAAAGGCACAGAACAGTGCACCTGCGCTATTAAAATACATGACGTTGTTATTCTGCTCCGTTTATTTTTAATTTCAAGTGATGTACAATCGTGGATGGAAATAGGTGTATGAAGACTAGTCCATCACAGACTATTCCATCAGTATCACGAGGAAGCTAAGCTATCTTGGCATTATATATATTTGGTTATTGTTTCTGGGCATCTTCTGATGTGCCCTGTTTGTATGAAGACTTAAAATTTAACTTAAAATTTGTTACTTTTCTTGAACAACTAAATAAGTTGGTATGTCGTGTGCAGTTTATCGTTTTGATATCGATACAATGAAATAATATGATTTAACATGGATGTAATAGGTGCGAAGATAATTTCTAACAAAAAAAAGTATTCCAATACTTTAGTATTGGTGTTTAGTTCATGTGGAATACTGCATTACGCCGCCAAGGTATATCTTTTACCTATACCAATCCCGAATCCTATCTTTTTACCGCACAATATACATATTTCCAAAGGTCTTCGATGCAATTCAGGTTAACTTAATAGCCCTTCTTGATTTTCTTCGAACCATTGTCTACCAGATTTAGGAGTATGTATATTACACGACTCGACAAAGTTTAGATGCTTGAATCAGATATGCTATTTTTCGTGCAATCACGAACAAAGATTTTAACTCTTCGTGGTGATCAAATTAAGGGATCAAACAAGGACCAGTGACGATTTCAAAACGTAAAAAGCGGATAATCTTCTCGGAAAACATTTGATCAAAGTGCTTCTTCTACATAATATCTTGAGTGTGACCTTGATCCTGTTGAAAGGATCAAATAAACGTCTGCTTAAATCGTTGTTTTTGATCCTTTGAAAAGACATTCGCTTTCCCAAAGGGACACTTTTGTGGCTAACGACCTTGAAAACCTCCGTGTAACTTTCTTAAGTGATTTTCGAAGATTATCAGGATATGTTAGAAAAGTCTGCGCGAAAACGTTTTGAACGGCACGTTAGGCAATGATGCCTAATGCTTACCAAGTTCTGTAGATTTATCTTGTTAACAAAAATGGACTTTGAAGGGGAAGAAGGGTACTAAAATGTTGAAATGAACAGAAAAATTCGTTGTTCTAAAATCTACAAGAAATTATGTTTCATTCAGGTAGCAACAAACAAGTGAAGTTTTATTGAATTTTGTAACATAACGCGGAATAACATATATCTTTAATTATAGCATCATCAATAAAATATAAACGAATAACTATGTTAAGAAAAGTATACTCACAACCAATTTTGCCAATCTTTACGCCTGGCAGGTCATCCTTTTGTCTAAAGGACAATTTGTCTATTTTTGGTTGATGAACATGAGTCCTGCCATGTAAACTGGTACGTAGAACTTGGACTCATCGCCCCAAGAATAGATAGAGAATGATTTCTTGGGAAGAAGTTTTACGGTGGGAAATGTCCACAAATTGCTTAATGATTGTTTTTAAACGGCATGCCATATTTTTTATCAGTTACTGTTACTCTCCTTGCTTCTTTTTTTATAATCATGTGCTACTTAATTATTTACTTCGCGGCGTTTTTGAAGTTTTCTTACTCCTACTCGGATTTTTTCCAATTGGGCAACAAACAATATCGATGCAAAATAGAAATAACGAATAGTTAAAGCATAAATGCTGTATGATTTTAAGCTTGAAACCATTAAACGAAACAACACAAAAAACATCTTTTATAGAATCCCAAAAGACAAAAGCGAGGCTTGTCCAGAAATCGAGTTGCAAATCCAAGAATCTTGAAACGTGCCATTAAAAAAAAATTGTAATTACTACTTTATTACGTGGTGAAGCATTTTCAATTTCTTCTAAAAGCTCCAGCAAATTTTCAGTTGAATAATGTTCACCTGTAAGAGTACCGTTGTAAAAATATGGACCAGTTATACGGTCAATGAACATAACCGGTATTTTTCCTGATCAAGAAAAGCTAATGGTAAATGGCAGCTTGTTAAATATATTACTTAGGTAGCAGATACGGTTGTCTAGTTTTTGCTATAAAGCCATAGCTACTTATTTTGTCGCTATGTTCTAAAAGAACGATCAACTAAGGTGTCTTAAGGTGATAAATAGTTTAATGATATTGAATATCTAAAGGAGGCATAAATAAGGAAATGCTACATGGTTATAAAGCGAAAAATAAGAAGAATAAGAAGAATATTTGATGCTACTAAAAAGGTCATTTCAATTAGAGAAAATCTGGGACATTCTGTAGTTGTTTAAACGTTTCTTCGATATTCTTCTAAATTTGCTATCGTTGTTTAGACCCAGACATCGAAGAAACTTCTCTTCAGAGAGAAGCTTTTTGGACGATGGGAAGAGAAAGCAGGTTGTTGCGAAGTTTTACCGTTGATAGCATCGACATCACCCACCTATCATCAGCAAAGTTCAGAAAAAGTATATTGTAAATAAAACATACAATTGCTTTTCTCTCCTTGTCATATTAATCCATAAAAAATTCTTAAAGGAGCAAATTATTTCGGACTTCATTTATTTGCCACATTCATTTGCCCCATTCATATAGATTTTTAATCTTTGATTTCCTTGCTGCATATCTGTTTTCGGCGTCTAAACGGAGATGTTAAATTAAGCTTATTGCGACATTGAAGCAACTTTTTTTTAATCAATAAAATTATATGACCGTGTGGCTAGATTAAGATTGGAAAAAGTTATTGAAATTATAGAACAAAAATCACGTGTGAAAATTGGGTTGCACTTTTTTCCATAGCCACAACCGTAACCTCACCGTAGGCACTTTTTGGCGCCTATTTCCTGTGTGTGTGTCTCGATTACGTCCTAACCGGTTTGTAATTTATGTCGATTCTATATCCAGCCATCCGAATAACACCATATACATCCATACGTACACTTCTTGGTCATATAGGTTCATGTATATACATACATCGATTTGTAAACGTAACCTCTATAATTCTTGCTTGTGTCTGCGACGAATACACAGTTTCGAATTTGAGCAAAAAAATAATCGCACCGCGTGTGTTTCGTGAGAACTAATCGCTATTAATTCGCGGATTGACATTTTAGAGCTGACCTTTTTCTTGTATGCTTGAGCCGCTTTCTTAAAGCGGTAGAGTCGGTTAGAACAGACCGTGATATGATCTTTATGTGTTTAAATTAAATAAAATTAGTAAGAGAGAAAAATAGAAAGTGTTGTCGTTCGTATTTATTATTTCTTTAAACCGGATGTCTCCAATTTCTGTGAGAAAATTTGGTTTCGTTTTTTTTTTTACATATTGATTTGAATAAACTTTGTGCGTTCTTGATTTTATTTCACGCAAACAAGCAGTCACGTATATTTCTGGGTTTCCTAGATTAATTTAAGTCTTCGTCGTTAGATAGTCGCATAAGTTTTATGAGAGTATGTTGCAATTAGAATAGAAACTGAATTATTTATCTTTCGTATATCAGTTCTATGATCATGGCCTATAATTCTTACAATCAAAACATTAGAGTTAAGATCTGTTGTAGGCTGGCAATGAAATTCTAGAGTTCACCGACTAGACAGACTTAGCTTTCTGACAAATTTCGGGGATTCACTCAGCGCTGTTTTTCTTTCAGGCTCAGAAGTGATAGGACAGTGCCAATTTCCTACTCACCCAATTTCCTCTTCCAGAGTCACTCCTTTTCTTGACCGAGTCAGGTGTTTATCTCGATCGAGCATAACCCGTAAGAATTGTAGCTAAGGCTACAATAAAACAAATAAAGGCAACAATTATGCTTTTATATGGACCTGTGGAATTAACTTATATTCGGGATACTTGCTGTTCGGTCCAGCGAGTAATGTGAATTTTAACAATAAAAATAGCGACAATAGATATGCCACCTAATGGTTTTAGACGCACCGGCGTGTATTCGCTTTCTTCCTATTAAGGTGAAATTGCTATAAATGGCAGTTATGTGCTGTTCAAATGAGAGTTGCTTATTGGTATTGTTTTGTGAACACATAATAAGTGACGTAAAATTTATCGACACTTTGGTGGAAAGAAATGGCAGAAAAGTGAAGAAGAATATGATCGAATGAATCGCAGCCTTTTTGTAAACCTTAACATTCTTACCTGTTATCCTTACCCTAACTCGATAGGATGCCCAAACACTCATTGGTTATAAACATAAGTCAACCGAAAACAACTTAGGAAGAGCACTTACTAAGTTCTTCGTGAAAAGACCAATAAGCTGGCTATAGAAGCAGGCAATATGTCCTCGATTGGTCTAATTCCATGTTGTGTTATACAAAATTGCTACTTAATACAGGAAATTATGAAATCTGATGAAAATCAGGATATTTTATATTGACAAAACGTACTAGGATATCATCAGGCGAAAGCGTGAGGTGGCTGAACACTGTTGCAAAGGGGATCTCATAATCCTGGCAGGCTTATTGGTTTGTAACACAGTCCTAAAATATCACTTAGCGCGGCTGAGTCTTCTCTAAATGCAAATCTTTAGTGCTTATATTCTTCTTAAACTATGGACTAATAAAAACTGGTTGAGTTGTATATTCGAATCTCTTGAAGGCTTGGATGCAAGTGTAAGATACGAATTATTGAAAATGTTGTTGATTTACTTGGGAGATTTGACAGTTAAGGATATTTCGTCCGGTGAATAGCTTATCGAACAAAATCAAGCGACTGGAAAGCGATACAGACCACCAATATTTTATATACATACACACATCTACAAGAAATTAATTTCTATAAGATATATTGAGACAAACTTGTTCTTTATCTGCATACTTATACAAGTCGATAAAACAGCATGGAGCATCAGTATACCTTAGCTAAAACACCTGTACGATAAATCATGTCTTTGAGTACGCTCTAATGTTTTTCCTCTCTCTTATTTTCTTTTATCAACATTATGCAAATGTTATTGCCAACGCTCAACAGGGACCGCTACGAAGTTCGATGAATGAATCGACTGATTGAACGTTGTCCGAGTCGCCTTTACTCGCAGTGGATTATAATTACCCGCTTGATTCGGTTTAATGGATTTCGTTTCGAAAAGTACGCTCTTACCAACGCGAAAAATGCGTAATTATTGCCCGAGAAAGAGAATGATACATGGCTACACGGCGAGCGGTAGAGGGACCGACCTGCCAGGTGTTTATTTATAATTACTACGGGCGGTACGAGTCCAAGATAACGGTTTCGCCGGTTGTTGGATAACTGTCGGCTTTAATATATTTAGCAAAGCAACCACTAGTGCCCGACGTGAAGGTTATACGAGTAAAAGTGTAATCTGTATACATATGCTACGAAGGGAATAACATAAAAGTACAATCTTCTTTGGGAAAATACTTTGCCTGAAGATGGTTTTCCTGCTTCCTATTAAAATCTTGCATTCGTATGTACGTTAAAGGTTTCATTTAAAGGATCTTGTACTATTCGTGAATAATATAATTCTTCGTATATCATAAATGCAGACGCAAAATGTAAATAGAAAAATAATAATACATTATAGCACCGACAATTTTGTGTCTCAAATTAATCCCTAAAACCACTTATTTTGCTTTTCTATGGCAATGTTATGGTCAACAACAGAGTGAGATGGATTTCTCTACTGGAGAGCTCATTAAACTGCAAATCAAGCCTCTGCTTTAGCTTCTGCGTTGCTCAAAAAATTGCTTTAATAGAGGCGATACGCAGCCGCTTGTCGCCCAGCGTGGTTCTTTTAACTGGCTTCAGTGCAGGACACTTTCAAAGTGATCCACTGTTTCGTCTTCAGATTAGCAGTTCTTGTGTGAAGGATCTCCGGATAATCTTATGCTAAGGAGTGGCTACTTTAATTCTAATTGGCATTGCTCATTTAGAATCGGCGAAGCTTAACCCTGGACGGTCTTAAATATTTTAATGTTGTCCGTTTGTTCGTTTGAGTAAATGGATTTCATCTTGCCATCATGGGTGATAGTCGTGCCCCTTTCATCTAGCGCAGAAACAGGCGGCCAGATGGAGAATTTTGGACTGTGAGCGGTAATATTTGATTACTAGAGAGGTCAAAAACGAGTAAAATCATACCTGTTTTGCAACGACTAGACCGACTCGTGTTTTGTCGACTCTCGGAGAAGCCAGTAGGCAACACGAACTCTTTCTTATGAGACGAATACACACTCGCTTTTATCGTTTCTACTGATTATGTTGTACATTTTTTAATAATGTATTTGCCATGTATTTCTAGAACAATTCTGGTATCGAATTGGAATCAAAATGATTTATTCTACAATTGTTCGTTATTGCTGGCCTTTGTTAAAACTTAGCCTTTATTCGGGGTAGTTTATCTTAACATATAAATGAGAAAATCGGAATGAAAACGGTCCCTGTTTTCGAACAAAATTCTTTATTGTAAAAATTAAGGGGCAGATTTCGTGTTAAAGACAGAGATCCATGGGCCAGAATATATCGAAGAATTCCTTCAGACTTGCTGATCTTATTTGACGTCATCAACCTTTTAACCAATGTACCTCGAAATGAGGTGATTAACTACCCTGCTAATGAATGAATGAAATTGATAAGGAATGCAATAAGAAGGAGTTTATAAGCTTTCTTGCAACGATCGTAATAGTGATTATGCGGGCAGAATATTTCGATATTTCGAAATCCGTATAAAAGAACATTTACGATGCATTCCATCAGAGTCCTCTAGTGTTTCACATTACGCACGATATTTCCCAGAAAATAGTCGCAGCTTTGATATAAGGAAAGCCTCAACGTACTTAAAACAGCAAATAAAGATTATCCCTTAATAAGTCAACGGATTTTGAATAGAAGGAGCTCTTAAAACGTTCAATTGACTTGAGCCTACACCAGCTTTTATTATTATTTATTAAATTGCAAAATATATGCTTTTGATAGATTTATAGGTTTCCTGTATTCGGGCTTATTTATTTTACAAAAAAAAAAATAATTTTTACAATAAAGAACTATTCAGTTTAATTTCACACGGGTCTTCATCTAAATATTTTAAAAAACTTTAAAACAATTATTCTTTTACATAGTACATTAGTAACGTCCAGAAAGTATTTTGCATCTTTCCTTTAATTTCTTTATCCAAAAAAGGAACCTTTCAGAAAAAGTACAAAATAAATGGTTGCGCTGTGTTCATTCGATGCTTAGATATTCCCTCGTACCCACAAAGGCTTGAAGAATTGAAGAGTAAAGCAACAAAGTCTTCATGAATCTGACCGTTTGTGTCTTTATTAATATTATTATTGTCATTAATGCTTGTTTTGTTTCCTTTTTCCGGCGTCATTAAGCCGCATATATGCGAGACCTATCCGTTTTTACTGAAGCATAAACGCTAATTACGGAATCTTTATCGCGAGGTAATTGGAGGGCCCGCGATCCTCTTAGACGGTATATTCTAGATGGTCGTGGATCGATTCGGTATTACGTTATTACGTACGGGGTTATTGTCCATGTGAAAGGTAAAATAATAGCTACCGTGAAGATGCGAGATGAGATAAACGTTTGAGCCAAACGCACATCATCTAAAAGGGCTCTTCATTAGTTAGGTACTTCGTATTTTTCAACTGCAGAGAAGAAAAAAATGGCGGAGATGGGATGTGCGCAGCTATAATTATCTGTAGTATGGGTTACGTTCCTTATTTCGCGTGGGTAATAAAGCAAGATCGTTGCAATGTTGCCAATTGATTGTGTTTGCAATGGAGCGGCAGATATAGAAAGGTATCTACTAGATTATACATCTAAGATGGGTGAATAGATCTTTTAATTATTTTAAGAACTTCCAATTAAAAATCAATTATTTTGCTTGTTACTTTAGTCCTTTGAAATGGTCGCAGTAGTACTTGCATTTACTGTAGAAATAATAAAGCATATAAAACAATGATAAGCAAATATTGCTGTATATGCATATGTATATGTTACGACTGATGCAATAAATCCGGTTAGTTTTAATAATTATCTGTTATTATTAATAATAAACGCATTTTTTAGTTAATGTGACTGACATGGTTAAATATGGTTTTTAATAATTTATTGTTTTCAAATATTATTGGTACGTTGTTATTTGAGAATAAATAACGAAGCGTAAGAAAATAAACGATCAGCTGTGAAAAATTACATCAGCCAGTTGGCGTCCATCTTTATCGAGATATTCTTGAAGGCGGGTTCCGAAATTGTTGCTAACCCTTTTGCGAATCCTTTGATTTTCTCATATTATGCTTTCGTAAAAAGCTTCAAGATTAAGTTCTTCTTTGCCTGTGTAAATTTGAGCTTATAAGTACTCAGAAGGCGATAGGTCTGTTGGTCGAGGAGACTGCTCTACATCCTCGCACAATAAAATCAGGCGTCCAGAGAAGCGATGCCTTGAAAAGGCCGTTGTTAGTGAGGTGTGGCAAATTACCTCGTTTTGTTGGAACTAAACTGTGTTGAGGTTAATGCGTCCTCTTCCTATTTATGGTAGAAAATAATCACCCAACATGGCAGGGTAACGATTTGTGCTAAAAGTAAGATTCAATAGTGCAGGTTCGAAACATATCGAACAGGTATTCTGTGACAAGGTAGAGGTTGTTGATGAATTTCTTGCGAGTTTTCGGGTATTTAGTACGAACATTCTGTTTGTTTGCAATCCTCGGTAAATGTTGGCCTAGTCGTTTCTTATCAATTGATTGATATTGTCGATTAACAATTCGGATATAATGTCGCTTCAAAAGCACTATACCTCATTATCGGATCCTATATAAACATAAAAGCTCCTTCTTAACATCTACATATGAAGGTATACAGAATGGCAAACCTGGCAATGGTATACCAGTAGAAAAACACTAGTAACAAATCCTATCTTTGAAATGGGTAGTCACAATCAGCAAGAGTTATTATGATAAATTCTTCAAAGTCAATTTGAATCGGGAAGACTGGAGAAAGAAAACTGAAGACCCATACTTACTACATACATACTAATGACGAGATGAAAATGGCTTCTCTTGTTATTTTCGATTATAGAGTATTAAACTTGATCAATTGATCTAATCTGTTAGAGTAAAACCAGACAGAACTAATACAATAGGTCCGTTGTTGGGCTGCGGCGTTAAATACACTAGCAGACAACAGTACTTTTATCCTTATTTGGCCCATAACTTGACTCTTATAAATAATCTCGGATGTAATTCTTGAGGAATTCCAGACATAATTTTATCTACATGCCTAACTATTCTAATATCGCGAATGTCAAAGTCGTTTACCAACCTGAATATACTCGAAGGAAGTTTCAAATTAGTTGTAGGACTATTTTATTTCTTTAAGCATTTTAATTCCATTAAAAGTTTATCTGTCCTTAAATACTAGAAATCATTAGCATGACTTTGACCATTTCCTCCGCATAATAGCATACGGCGATAGACTGCATTTTTGCTTTGGCATAGTGAGTGTGACTAACTACTGCTGAAATTTAATTATATATTCAAAGGCGGTGGGCGTTGAAATGGGTACACACAGTACGCTGCACGTAATATATGTTATACGCGCTCCCGCAGGTGATCGTTCGACAGAAACAGTGACTAATTTATGCCGGAGTTTGTTTTTGGGAAAATGCAAATCGTGGGAAAATAATCCGAAGTATAGATACTAAAACAGAGACGTAGGAAAGTAATCGACCATGAGATACCGTCGGCGACACGAATAACTTGTTGCCGGTTTGTTTTTGTTTTGGCGCATTAATCACCATTTACATTAAATTATACGGTTTCAAATGGAATGGGAATAAAATATTTGCTTTGTTATGGTTAAAATATGTATATTACAGCAATTGTACTTGAAACAGGATTTCAGGGATATCATAAAATATATTTATTTAAAACAATTTAATCGTTATATATTGTATGGCGGAGTACTAAAGTTGTCCACATTCGTTTCGAATGTAAATCATTATATACGAGGGTAGTCTGAAAAGTTTGTAATCTAACAGAGAAATAAGTTTTTTTTTTTATCAGATGCAGTTTTATGTCTCAACATAAGTGTGTATATCTTCCTTAACGATGCTATCATCTCTTTAATTCATCCAAACAGTAGATGGCATGTTGTTCTGCATAACAGAGGTTTACAAATTTCAATTGAGGAAACAGAAAAAGGTGATGTGAGCAAGACTCGGTGAATAGGCTGTGCGGGAGCCTTAAATTGGGAATTTTGATCATGAAGTATGATGCTCTACATTGTACTGGTGGAATTAAACTTCTTTTTTCTTCAAAAGCGGCTGTTTTTTTCGCATTTTTTTTTCAATTTATCAAGTAACCATGCATAGTATACCCTTATTGTTGCTTTTGTGTTTTGAAGATTGTTGTTTAACACCTCTTCAAAAACTAGTCACTATCATTTTCTCGGCCGATGGAGCAGTCTTCACCTTTTTCGGAGCCCATTCAGTTCAGTGCTTCGATTGTGTTTCGATCTTAGGAGTGTACTGGATGTACAAATTTCGTTTACAGTTGTTAATCGACGCCAAAACTCCGAAACATATTTCTTTTAAGCCGTTTCAACGGAGGATGTCCATTTGGAGGTTTTTAATGTCCAAACCTTCCGGCGAGATATTTCGAAATTGGGATTCGAATCGCTCGTCGTTAGCACGAAGGGTCATGAATTGTCACGAATCCTTTGCGATCATTCGGTACTAATCGTATTATGCGAATCTCTCATTTTAGAAGTCATTAGGATTCGAATCGGTAAAAAGATTCGAAACGCCCGTCACTGCACGTCATCATGTCAGAAGCGCTAGCGCAAATTTTCATTAGAATTTGAAAAATGTACAAATCTTGAAAGCTTACGTCTCTTTATCCTTTTCAAGACTTCTTCTACGTTAATTATACTGATTTTATTTGTTAGAAAGTGTCATTTTGATTACTTCGTTCCTTATAAATCTTATAAAGTATCCTTATAAATGCCTTACCTTGTTTTCTCAGTCACTCACATTCTTTTATTAGTTCCTTTTATAATCCTGCACTATATTATCTTATCTCTTCTCTTGTGTAGATTTCCGTGTTTTGTGGTATAATTGAACAATGTTTTTTTACTTAGAGAGTTCTCCAAATGTTTTTTTGATTGAAAATTTTTGTTGGTTGCCCTAAGAAGGGTTTTTCTTCATCCCTACAGTATATAATATTAGGTCTATATTTCTACTTTTTTCTTACTTGCGGTGAAAGCTTCTCCATTTCTCTTTTTTTTCATTCTTTCCTTCTATACATATTTTCTGCAAAATTCTGCAAAAATCGTCAATTTGACTTTTATTTTTGCCATCATCATTTTGTGGATACCAAAATATATTTTTTGTTTAATTTTTTTATTAAATTTTTATTAAATTAGGTAAGTCTAAAGGACGTAAATGTAACTTTGAATACTTGTTCTATTCGTGCAATAGATTTATAGTTCTTGTAAAGAAGTATATGCTATTTATCTTGTTTATCAATTGTCAGTATTAATACAAAACTATTATTCATGATTTTTTCGAAGAATTTCTAGAAATACTTACTTTCATTTATAAATTCAATCTTAAACACATCTACACACCTACCCTTCAAGCATCAAGAAATGACGAACAACCTAAAACAGTTCTCTACGCCGTAAGAACCAATTTTATGCCGAATTAAATTAATTAAACATAAATTCTGGGCTGTTTCTTGCGCTTTGTCAAGTCTTCCTTAAACGCAAAACGAAAAATACGTAACGTGGACGTGCTCAAGTGAAACAAATCGATTATCTACAGGTTTTGTGTCCCTGAATATTCAAATTGCTTTAAGAATGAAGTATAATAGAAATGCGCTGTCACCTGTTTGCGAATCGTAGCTGAATGAACGCGGTAGGCGAGTTCTTTTCTTTAATATCTCGGTGACCGGATTGTGTGGTGAATTGATTGAAAGAAATTGTGCAATTCGATTCGGTTTGCGTTCGATTCACGAGTGCGGAATACCTTGACATAATGCCCGATTACTAAGCACGGATTGTTGAAATTTATTAAGTAAATAAATCGGCCAAAGTAGAAGTAATTAAGCAATAATAATAATTAATAATAGCATTGGTATTATTGGTATTCTGCAAAAATTATTTCCTTAACAATAGAATGTCGCGTTCTGTAACGTTTTGTAAAAAATATAGTTAAGAATGAAATGAATACCTCAAGGATAAAATATATACTTTAGTTACTATTTATTTTGCTTTGGACCAATTAACGTTGCATTCTCAAAAATAAGGCGGTACCTAAATATGTTAAAGATTTCATTCATCTGTATCACTTTCGACGTACGAGGGTTGTCCATTTAGTATTGTCGTGGACCCATATTTTAGCGCCTCTTATAGATATGCCAAAAACTATTAGCAGAATACGCGGCTTATTTATTTCTTATTTATTAACTTAAATTCGAAATTAACTATAGCAGAGAGTCACATTGAAATGCCAAGAACGTCGCCTCGTTTGCATGATGATCAACTTATTATTTCGCGGTGATAATTACACACTCAGGTGCTATATGGTAATATTATCGCATATTAAAAAAAGCCCAACGGAAACGCTATCAATCGGCAGCGCAATAATCTTATACTGCTTTATCCATTACGTAGGCGTACCTAATACGAACCAACAAGCTGCAAACTATCCATTAATTGACGACCGTAATCACGCTGGCGGAGAGAGGATGGATCGCGGAAACCACCGTTATGTTACGTCTCACATTCAGGAAATCGACGCGAGCGAATCGCTTTTCTGCAGGATGTTTGCTTTATATATTTACGATTTTAATATAGGTGAGACTTGCAGCAGCAGCAACGGCAACGCGAGCTCCGCTCAAGTCGGACGGAAGCGAGATTTAGAAATTCGCCGTTTATTCCGCTGCGATCGTAGGGCGATCGGTGGTTCGCCGCTGCCTTTTGATTTATCATTTCCTCCGCGGCGTTCTCGAGCTTCGAGTGAAACCGTCCGTTCTCCCGGTGTCCCGATACTCGGGCTTATTACCGAATAAAAGGCCGGCAATTGCGCTGCTTAATTATTAGAAATGCTGCGAATTTATTTATAGCCTCGTTTATTATGCAAATTACGCTTTGAATTTTGTAACTTTTGTTATGTAAATCGCCCGCAGAATGAGATGAATGTTTCTTACTCCGAGCTTAATTCTATCAATGTACTGCGAACGACAAAGGTATCGCGTACAATTCAATCAACGCTTCGAAACACTTTCCGGGTTTCAACTGTTTATCGAAGAATGTAGAGCTGTAACAAGCTAGTAGCTTGAGTTAATAAGTTCTGCGGATCGATACTTATTATTCTTGTTATTATTGTGGATCTCGACACTATTGCCCGTAATTATTAGCGCTTAATGCTTAACGAACTTTAAGGCTAGTCATGCATCCCCAGTAAGTGCTGAAAAATTTGTATAGTATATGTTCCATCGTCTTTAAGTTTTCTTGATATACATATAAAATTGTAAGAAAATCTTCAGCCTTTTCAGTTCACGTTTTAGTGCTGTCCCTTATCAGGACTGGGAAGGTATTTTTGCTGCGAAATAGCTATCACTAATTGGCGAAGTTAATATAAATAAGTTGAAATTGGTGCCCGGACCGAATTCATAATAATTAATATCTTGTTTAATGTTATATTTGTGAGATTTAGTCTTTTTATTATATTCTTCCTACTTAGTATGGACTCGGACCGATTCACCAATTTCAAGTGATTTATATCAACTTTCCGGCATTGATATAAAGGACTTTACCGGGTCTTTCTTAGTGCTTTAAGCATTTTCTCGTACGCCTATGTTGGCCCTCCTGCAACCACCTAATCGAATTTTGAGCGGCTTTCTTGTAGACTACTCCACAGCTTCAATATGTTAACTCTTTCACAAAGCCAAATTTTATGACGAAAAAAAAAGGAATCAATCAGGATCGAGGAAATCAAAGGAATCAATATGCACGCATGGAAACCAATTGATGAAGAATTTCTTTAAAAATACATATTCTGGACTGTCATTTGTTTTTTTATCTTTGAAATATGAAAAGTGTTAGTGTTTAGCACATCAAGTATTTAAGCGAAAAATTAGCCATTAATACTTGGTTGTGACCATAAACGTCAAATGTGCTCAATTTGGCTTGGCCGTGTGCTATACGATGTAGGGGATATCAGTGTATATTATTTGTTGCGTAAAATTTCATAATTTTTTCAAGGAGAAAACAGTTAGCAAAACAGCTGAAAAGTCCCAAAAGCGTAGTTCCAAAAGATTCTTCGACAAGAAAGCCGAGAAAAAATAGCTTTAAAAGGAATTACCTTATGTCGATGAGAAACGTGGCCGATAAAACAACCGCTACGAAATCCACAGTACGAAGGGTGAGAAAAAGGTTAAATTTAAATAGTTTTAAAGGGCTAAGTGTGCCAGATTGATCCTAAGACAAAGAATTTGTCCGCAAATCAAGAGCCCGAAAATTTTACGAATAGTATTTAACAAGAATTGATTGCATTGCAATGGATAGCGAAAATTACTGTATAGGCTGATTTGAAACAGCTACCTAATTAATTCGTTAAAAATCAAGGAAAAATTAAAGCCCTGCAATCAAGATTTAGTTTGGCAAACAATATGCACGTGTAGATTGCATCTACAATTTTTGGGACTACTGGAAGCATAAATAACAATATTTATGTAGAGGCGAGTTTTAAAGAAACGTACATCGTAGTCGTACTGTTTTTGGTCCGATTGGGGATATCATCCCATTGCAGTCGGAATATACCTTCGGAAACCTTCCAGCAAGACGACACCACAAACAACAAGCAATTCAGCAAGCTCTCCCGAATTATAGCCAAACGGATGGTAATGGGCTCTAACACAAAGAAAACTTAAAAAAAATGAAAGACCAATCCGTTGACTAAAAGATTTTGAAAAAACTTCAAAATGCCTCCAAGTGGTGTGGATGAAACGGGCCAAATCTTAACTTGATGAAATTTTATAGAAAATAGGAAGAATACGTCGCGCAAAAAAATGTTGGTTCTTTTGTTAAAATAAATAATTTTGTCCAAAATTTTTTAATTTTAGTATTCTTGTAAATTTTCTTAGTGGCTAATTTTTTCTGGAGCAGTCCTTATCGAGCATGCATACCTAGCTAGACTCCTGGGAGATGTTGTTTTTCATTGAAATAGATCATTACGTTTTCAACTAGACAGGGCAGTTAGAGTAGTGAATTTGTTTAGTAAGCTTCGTATAGTGACCGAGGCTATGATATGAATTAGAATCAACCAAAGGAAAAACAATTTTCATTCTGTTGTTAATGTTCTTGATATCGTTGGCTAAAATTATTGGAAAACATCATAACTTATGAACAAAAAGACTTGGGAGAAGAACACCTTTATTGGTTATAAAGTTGAAAGTTTATAATGAACCACTAAATAAAGATGTCTGTATTGTATAACTTAGAATCTTTAATAGTTTTTACAATACAAAAGTTAGTTTTATTTTATGTTATGAATAAAGTCTATGGCGTTAAATGTCTATGGTTTAAGTTCCGTTTAACGTTATAAGGCAAGTTGCGTGCGCTTATTTCTCTTATAACTCAATTAATCCCTTCATCGTGCATAGTTCACTAGATTATCCAGTAATAACGCTAACGACCTGCATCAGCAAACAATAACAAAGAGGAATCGAAGATATCCTGTCCGTTGCCGTTGCGTCGCTGCCACTAATTCGAATAGCCTACGGCTAGCTCATTTCTCCGCCGATGTACACACACAACCTAGTAAGTATACTGACCTCTGCCAGCAGCACCAACAGCAGCAACGTCACCACAGGTATAGGTAATTCATTCATAACATCGTGGGAACGAGATGGAACCATTCCTTAATACGCGAATCCGTCCGGCGTTCCACCATCTCGCTCCAATCCAGAAATAACCGTAGCCGGGCGCCTTTATCTGTTGTCTTATAAAGTGAAGGGATTTGTCCGATTTGCCAAGCGTTGCCTCGGCGCGGAGTCACTTCTCGTTTTACGAAAGGCCGGTCTCGGATGTCGAATTTCGGTTCACACGTCGTTTACATCATGACGTATCAATTGATCGGCCGTAAGATATGAAACTTGAACGGCAGATACAGTTAGGTATACATGTTCGTCTTTTTTTTTTATTTTTTGGTCGGATCGTATTTTTTTCGTTTGATTAGCGGCGCCATTGATGATCGATGAATGTCCGCGAGATATCGAGTTATAAGCGATGTTTCTTTAATGTAGCTGGAAGTAATAAGATAGTAGAAAACCGTGGTATTTTTTTTGTTTTTATTGACAATGGGTCGTTTTTTGGTTTACTGCTTTGGTACTTTGCTTATATGCACCTAATCTATTAAAGTTCGACGAATCATTATTGCAAGTACGAGGATGGTATGAGAAGTACCCGCGTTTGGAGATAGATAGCGCTTTGTATCAAAATCTGTAATACCGACTGTCAGTAGTAGTCTTCATAAAAAAATAAATAAAATAAGTAAAGTTGGAGGCCAAGCAATCTAAATATATTATCAGAGAACCGGCTAAGTCGCGACGGTTGATTCTATGTTTTCTCTTGTTAAAGAAGAGCACACACATATTAGCTTTATTGTCGGTGCTTTTGCAATTTGTTCACACTTATCTAATATTCGTAAAATAATTAAAAAAACAAATTAAATTACCTGTTCTGGGATCAGCCAATGATGTTTGGCATGGATTCATATTGTCGGGATACAATGTTATATTATAAGTGTGATAGTACTCGAGCAATTAGGAAGATTATTAACAAATAAACGATATAAGGATGGTCTTAACATGGGCCCCTGTGCGATGTTCCTTTCCAGAACTTGATCCGCAGACAGCAATTATCAATGTCGCCTGCTTGTTAAAAAGTAAGGCTCCACAACTATTTTCGACAAACAATGTTGATCAGATATCTATCCAGTTTTAGGACAGAACGGTGTCATCCACGTATTTCTTCTTGGTTGTCGTGTGACTATTACTGATTCAAAAATATTAGATTTCACACATATGGATGAAACGGATGAAAGTTGTTCAATGCCCTTAATTCTGATTTTGGTTTCAACATCGACCAATGTAATTTTATTACTTAAGATTACGGTTGCTGCTAATGAGTATTTGTGTAATTCTAAGTAATTTAATTTATATTCCTGGTTGATATGGGCATATCCTTACGTTGCGCAAGGGGTCCGAAGAATATTCTTCACAGTTTCTAGTTTCATAGTTTCTTCATAGCACACATGGCAAAAAGTAGTTTCGTAATAGAGCCAACTTTGGATCACTTCGAATCAATACAGTTTCTTATTGTATTACTGCTTCTTGGTGCCACGTTAAAATTTCTTTCATTTATACTTGTGGAGATGAGTTGCCCTTGGTTTTGGTAATTTTAGCTTTAATGGACGATTCTGTTGGTTATATTTCCTTTTGTTATCCATAAATAATATGCTTTCTGAGCTATCCCTTATTAAAAAGGTAATTTCAAAATCCCTCGAGATATCAAGGTAAGACATGTGAAAGAGATAATCGTTCTTCAATCAATTCCAATGCTAATTAAATCCAATGAAATATCTATTGACTCGCCATTTTATTGAATGTGATCTTGACATTTTCAAGCTATAAAGCGTTGATTTCGTACACTATTTCGATTTCATTGCCCTCTACGTATACTAATTGCAAGTATTTGTATTCTCCGCTCTAGTGTTGCACTTCACGGTATAAGGAACGGTTCATTTAGACGTTATGCACCAAGATGTTACAAATGCAGCACATATTTACGATTTTGCATGAACCTGTTTACCGTAAACAACTAGTTACAGCTTCCACGCAAGATAAACCATCTTATTGATGTAAAACAGATGCTCCACATTCGATGGTCTCTATAAGGAACGCTATTTTTCCCTCTTGCGTTTCGTGTTTAATCGCCGCTGTACGGTACGTTAAACAGTAATTGTTTCTAGCGTGTAATTATCGTTACAGTTTACCGGCTATTTGTTCCTTTATTTTGAAGTATGCTTCGAACGCATGCGATGCATGATGGTTGCCTACGTGTAAGGGAGAAGATGTGCAATTTGTGCTGTAATTGAATACATGCGTTGCGTGTATCCTGAAATAATACTTTGCGTTTTAAAAAGAAATACGTTTCCACTTTGAGAAGGTTTCTTTATATTCTTTTAAGCGAGAATTCCTGTAAAATGTATTCGGGGAATAACTGAACTCTTTTTGAAGAAACAGAAGCGAACCTTCCGTGACCAAATAATTCGGATAATAATTATTATTTGTTCTTATTTCTTTCATCGCTAGAAGATTGTTTACCTCATTATCTGTTCGTTTGTTGCAGAAATAAAAATCGGCTACCGGTTCTGCTTCTTGTTAATTAGATATTCTTTGATCTTTCAATATATTTTATTTATTTTAAATGTATTATTTTCTTGTCTTCGCTTACTCGCTTCAATAAAGTTGTCTGGCTGTCAGGCTCCACGCTTGGAAGTCTCATGTTTTAAAGTTTTTAACAGAGAAATTATCGAACTCTTATTCTCCCTTTAATACTGCTACGAGGGTAGCCTGAAAAGTTCCAAACCTCTACATGAATATGAAGGTGTTACGTTCAAAAATATTGTAGTAACATAACGAATGCGTTAAAGGATACTTTTGACAATTGCAGCCATGAAGGAGGCTCTTGTTCTTAAATAAATTGGTGTTATTCTTATTCCGACATATTTTTAGTTTAATCTCATCATACATATATGATCCGCTTTACAAATAGCGATCTAACGTGTGAAGTTGGATGTTCGAGTAGACTGCCGATAAAGAAGGGGCGGCTCTGATACAGTAAATAAGTTGGTGGTAAATGAGTAAAGGAAGAATATGAATAAATCGCTTATATCAAGAGACTAAAGTTATTTTCAAAATATCTGTTGCAGTTCAATAACATTAGTAATCTTTAAGACAAGTAACTATTCTCTTGAATTTCATAATTTTTTTAAGAAAACAATTTTCTTAATTGCGAAACATATTCTTGTGCTTTTATATAAAAGCGCCGCTTACTTCTTCCAAGTAATTATTACTTGCCCCCAAGTAATTCTCTTCTGTGTGTAGATTACAAAATTGTTCCGTTACATTATTATTCTAATTCGACTAGCGATGATATTTATTACTTATATTCTAGAAGGAAGCCTAACGATTAATTGTACAATATATATTTTCTAGAGATTAATAATAGCAGTAGCATATCGTACGTATTGTGATAAATTCTCAAGAACTAGTATGAAAACCGGTTCCATTTATTCCATCTGTTTACGATACGTAGTTATATTAAAAGTTAAACGCTAATTCCCATCTATTTCTCAGTGGACAACCAGGATATTACTTTCCATAGGACAATCTTGATAAAATAATCGAATCGTACACTTATCCATATTTTCATCTCAATAATTAAGTGCAGGTATCCAGATAAAAATTATCCCCTGGTACGCATTAAAAAGCGAAATTAACGGGCGATTAATTTCTAAGACCTCTAGGTATGTGTATACCAGCCTCTCGTACGTTTCGACCGGCCATATTTCCTTTTTCCATTCGGAATTGCTTCATTAGCGATCGCGTAGGTCCATTAGAACACGAAACTTATTGAATTTCCCCTATCGGATGGTCGGCCAGTCGTTTTCTTCTTCTGCACGTTTTGTTCGTTTTCGCATTAAAATTAATATTACACATTATTGCGTGTATATGTGCCACACCGGTCGGCTTCATTAAGGGGGTAGACCGGCTGAGGCGGTACGTATGTTTGTAAGTAACGATGATGGTTATCGCGTATCGTTCTACATGTGCGGAATCCTTTCGCTGCCCATCTTCGTGGATGTCGCGGCCAGGTAATAACGTCTCGTTTAAAAGCGAGGCCGCATTAATTGCGACGAGTAGCTTTAATTGTACAAGCGATCTGCATGCGCGGGACATTTTAATAAATGAACGTTGCGTCATCTACACTAGCGTTCATAAGTGCTATACATCCCTTGGCACCAAGATAAAAACTAATTTATCGACTTCCCTTTATTGAATTAAGTAATTATTATTAATTATTATTACTTAAAATTTGTCCATGAATTAAAAATTGAACAGCAAATTTAGTCTCACTACTATAGCCTGAAAAGCGTCCGGCTCAATACAAAAACGAGTATTTTTTTGTTAAATACAGTTTATTTCTCAATTGAGCCTACAATCGTTGACGCGGCTGTCCCAAAAATAGTCACTTTCCAGGTCGTTGAAAGACTCTTCGCCTTTTTCTGAGTCGATTCAATCGACTCAGAATTCAAGTTCAATTCAAAATTCAACTGCTTGGTTTCAGGAGTATATTGATATATCACCTTCAGTTATTAATTGACTGTTTCAACAGGGCTTTAAAAATGTCTATTCGAATGCGTTCTTCGACTTGAGTGAGTAAATGCGGCGCCTAACGTGCGGCGAGCTTGTTCAGTTCCAAATCTATGGTAAATTAAATTAGGTTCTCAAAAATTTCACTGCGTCAAATTATGATGCGGAATCCCTGCATCATAGCTTCAATTTGCGTACGTGTATTGTTTTTTAATATAAAAAATCAACTGACGATTCGATATTTGGTGTTTTCTATTTTTTATGGAAACACTAACATTGGCTGACACAAACTATTAAACAAGAACTGAGCATCCAACATGGTGGAACGTACGAAAGTACGCGCAGTTGTACTGCCAGAATATCTGTGAGGACTAACGCTATCTTCATGAAACACTATCATGGCATTATGCTTTGTGATTGTGCAAATTTATAACGCTTATCACCTGGAATTGTAGCGCGTTTCAATCTATTTTAGAGTGAGTTTGAAATGGGAGAGTAAATTTCAGCGGAAAAATTGCTTGCGCTATTCGAACAAATTAACATGTTCACGGTGGTAAAAACCCGAATTCAGCACTCTAAAAAACAATGGAAAATCTAAGTTTAACCTGTTTATATCTTACAAATGCAATATAGTTAAAAAAAATACTAACATAAGTTCTTTCTATAATAGCTTAGACTAAAGATTAGGGTTTGGCCGCCAAAAAAAAATGTTTTTTCTAAATTAAGTAATTGTTCAGATCGTAATGTTCGAAAGCACCTTTTTCAGCAGTTATATATACGGTGCATTTCAGATAACACTAGACAGTAAGTAACAGCCGTTTTTAATGACACGTTTACTTGTAACGATTTACTTGAATAACACTACCTATGGCTTTAATAAATACAACGCGGTTGTCGAGATTTCCAACAGCAAAATTATCTCTCCTAGAAATCCCCGAAATTGTCCCTAAAGCTGCTACTTTTTTGTTTTAATTTCGACTCTGCCCTCGTTTTTAGGCATAAGTTCTGTCAAAACCTCAAATAAAATCGTTCCAAATACGTGAGGACAAAAAATAAAAAAATTAAATGTCCGTAGGACAACCATTAATATCAGACAAAGGTGTAATTATGTAATTAAGTAATTAAGTAAACGCCTATGGCCAGCGTTATTTGAAATGTTTTGTATAAGTTTCTTTTTTTATAACGTGGTAGCGGTCCAATAAGCTTTAAAACTTGCCATAATCTCGGGAGCCTTTTTTAGTGTATGTAGCTTTGTTGCTATTACCCCCTCGCCCTAGATGGGTGAAACGCAGTTTATGGTACTCCAACTGGCCTCTCATTACTTAATCACCGAGCCGTTAATTAATATTAAATTTACAAGGAGAAAACCAACCTGGAATTATGACGTTTCAAAGTAAAAAATCTCTATTTACATGTTATATATTTCTAAATTTTCAGACTTGACTTTCACTAAAAGATGATTTAAGTACTAAAGACGTAGAAAAGAACTTTTACAATTAATCAAAGATGTGCTACCTGGCCGGATATTTGCTCCTTTTTCGCGATAGTGATTGTGTGATCAGGGTTAATTATTAAACTTATACGTTTCGAATTATATTATTGGCATTAAATTTCAATTTGCTTATTCTAAAAATAGCACAATGCAAGCTATGCGAGGACGCAATGAAAGGATTGAATTTATTTATATATTTCTAGGAAAATTTTAATTAAAAGAGGACTTCTTGAGATTCCTTAGGATCGTCCTCCTCTTCATTGCGTGATTGTTAACGTTGGGAATCACACCTTTGATTGAAGATCACGTTTTTCTTTGTACGCTCTCTTAATTATCAATATATAGATTCGTTAGCTACATACAAAAGATATAAATGTGAACGCTGCAGAACTTCAGACGTTACACACACTCGCTTATCTAATGTGTAAACTGCTTCGCCGGAGCAACTTTCCGTGGAAATCAATCAGTCTGTTTCAATCAGTTACTTAACAACTCGACTTTATCGAAAGATGAAATTGCAACGTACTTCTTATTATATTTATCCTTATTTCAAATAAGGCATCGTTTTCTGGCGAAACGAAGAAAAACTATAAGACGCAAAAACTTACAAATGGCGGTGTATATAGAGCAACCTTAATCGAGGCAAGAACTAGTAAATTATATAATTAATGACGCAGTTTTACACGATTAGAAAGAAAATAATCAAACCGTACCTACAGGACGCTAGATTAGTTTATTATACGATCAAGAAAATACGGCTGATTGCCGCAACTTTAAACGATCATATTTCTTTATCGATTTATTGATGTTGTTATTGCAGGATTTAAGGATCGAAATTTATGATGGTAATCTATATACGCGCTCGAGAAGATATTACCAACATAAAGTCAATATATGAGCCTAGATTATTGGGTTTATTTTGCTCGTATTGCGTGAATATAACCATTTTGTCATTGGGAAAGAAAACGCGGTGCCGACAGCTTCGAGGTGTATTATGCTGCTAACTCAATTAAGGGTAATATACTGCTAGTAGTGCAAAGCAGGGAACATTGATAGATTAGCATCTAACAAATGGATTGAGCGATCAGATTAGAAATTTTCTCAGGGGTTAAATTACTCTATTGCTGCTAGTAATTGCCAGATGATTGACAGATATAAACAGATATCTTCATAACAGCGAAGTACTCAGGTTTCTTTCTAATAACGCATGTGTTTCGGGGTTCCGTTACGAATACTTCATCGATTCTCACATTAGTCCTGATTTATTCAAAGTTCATTTGAATTTAACGTAAAAATAAACTATGTTTATTCTTAGACTGGAAATAAACGATAGGTGATCCTGTATCCAACCATGAGGAATTTCCAAAGAAATCTCATTCGAAAACACTTTATCTTGGTTGTTCGAAGTCTTTCAGCCGCTTTACTTAATTTATTTAGGAGCGGCGTCCTTTTTTCCATAACTCAGTCCCTGTCAATTGTTTTCCAAGTTTTTTGAGGTTAGGGGAAAACACTCACAATTTTGTCCTTTCATCCTTTCCATTTGTAAGCACAAAATTCTAGGGCGCCTTACAAAAATCAACCTTTCTGAAAACTAATTAAAAGATAATTTTGACGGATTAGGTTGATAATCCTGCCAAACAGGTCTAAATTTTCTTTTGTTTATTCTAAGAGAAGGTTGAGTAATGACATGCAGTACTTACAGTGGCAAAAAGAAAGAAAATGCTAACGAGAGAGAACAACGCTAACCAACGAATATGATTCGGCCTACCCGGAGTTTCCGAACGTGTCTGTACCTACACTGTTGTTTGATGAGCCACATGTATCTCATGGCGCCATCTAGTGATGAGCGATACACGTGTCGAACCTATACGTAGAACACACAATGTCCTCATTGTCGAAGAATATTATCAGCATAATAATTTGATTTGCTGGCTATTGATTTCTTTTCGGAACATAGCAGAACAAACAACTCCAATCATCAGTAATTATTATGTGCAAGAAACCAAGGTTAGATGTACAACGCTCAAAGTATTCAAAAGCAATTGTCTTTGACGAACTGCATTGAATCCATCAGGAGGTCACAACTTTTGGCAATCATGGATGTTTAGGATTTCTCATGAGGCAACTTCTCTTCAAGCCTTTCTTGTTCATTTTTAGACTATTTAAGCTACTCGTACACAAAGCATTTCTTCAGAAAGTCACTCATTCATAGTTTTGGATTGGCCATCAGTAATCCACGCACGTGAGCTTAATGCTCTTTGTGCCGTCCCTAATGGAACTCTAATTTCGATTCAAGCAACTTAGAGACCTTTATCTTGTCCAGAAGATATTCGAGTATTTTTGAAGGCTAAAGTACATCCTTTTTGAAATATTTTAGTCTTAGCACGTTTCATTTTTCACATGTGCAGATTACGTGCTAATTTCCTTTGGTATTTTGCACCAAACTTCGCTTATCGTACTCGACCTATGTTACGTAGATGCCTTTTCAGGAGGCAATGGTCTTGATTGCTTTTTTGCTGTTTTTATTACGTTACAGAAAATTTATCCTTTTCATGCAATATTATCCCCATACCTGCGTGAAATTAGTCCTACTCTTTTTCTGAAAATTGGAATTCTGGTGGTTGCTCCAGATTGTTTTAGGAAGGGTGTTCGGTGTTTATTTTTTGGACATATATTTTGATCTGTAAGAGATACAGATCACAAATTCTGAAATAATGTTTAGAGCAACTAGAACAATCTTGAACATCACCCACAGTTTGGATTTTTGAACAAAAGAAAAACGTGCTAACTTCTTATTTTTCGGCCATATCTTTTGATATATAAGGGCGACTGTTCGAAGTTCGGTTTTTGGACATATCTTTTGACTTGCAAGAGACAGGTCTGACATTCTGGAATAATATTTAGAAGAATTTAAATCTTGAAAATACTGGGACTACGTGCAAAAGTAGTTTCTTTCAATCTCCTAGGCTAATTGCGACTTTTTTTTGAAGTACTTTAAAGCAACGTGGAACAGTTGTCAGAATTTCAATTTTCAAAAAAAAAAGATGACTAGCATTTCCTGCAAATCCTGTTGTGTGTTTTTGCTTGCTTTTGAATATTGCATTGCTGCTCATTGCGACATTCTGTCGAACGTATCGAACACATTTGCTATAATTTCTGACTGATTTATCGTCATTCAGTTATAGGAAAGTTACCACGTAATTACTGGTAAAGTTCGATTGCCATATCTTCTCGTATTTGCAAGTATCCACCGAATATTTTTGTATTATTTCGTACATTCTCCTAGTAGGTATTAAGAACTTTATTTAAACGACTGTTTTTTAAATAAAAAAACAAGCATTGCCGCTTAAATAAGTTATTAAAATTTTATTACGAATACCATTATTATACGTAAATAATGCAAATATAGTTTTACGAGTTCCAAGGCTTACGATTACTCGAATAACATAATCTTTATTAACGATCTCGGACATCCAAGCAGATCGTAAATTACCATGCGGAGAGTAGCCGCATTTCTTTTTTCTGTTCTAGATGTGCTCTATTTTCCTCATTAAACGAAAATTCTTCGTTTTACAGTTTCACGGTCCCTAAACATTGACGGCCAAGTTAAATTCCGCGGAAGCGTCACTATCTCGTTATATGCAGTAACGTATCAATAATAAATAATTATTATAATTGGATATTTGTATATTTAATCTCGATTTTAATCGGTCGCAATTAAAATGGAATAATCTGTGGCGATCTCCGCGTCCACTACGACTCCGTCTCGGACTCGGAAAGATCCCCATTTCAACCATCCAGTCGGCTTAGAGAACGCAATTAGCTCGTGGAATACTGCCGGCTCCAATTTAAGAGAAGAACTTCAATTAAAACGAAACAAGTTATAACGTTATGGAAGATCGAGTGCGTGCGTGCGGCGTAAGGACGTCGAGTTTTTTTTATTAATTCTGTGCGGAATGAAGGAGCTACAAAAGGAAAGCGGGAGTTCTGGAGCAGTATTAGTAGTGGAGAAGATCGTGGTGAGGTATTCGAAATTGATGTTGAACGCACTTTCAACAAACTTTCAACCGAACGCGTAGATTTCAAACACATTATAAGACAACTAGTAGTAATAATGTTAGGATTAGTGTTGGACAGCGCATATAGGAATAGGCGGGCAGTACTGTCGTCAGTAATAGTAATAAATGTTAACGGACGTAGTAGAATGTCTAGCGAAGTCGGAAAATCTGGTTAAAATCTGGTCGTAAAAGGGAAGGGAGGAATGATGATTTATGTATGTTTGTATGAAAGCGGATTTTCTCAAATATATAAGCAGAAGGCTTCAATTTCTTTAAAAATAACTTACCTATATGTAGACGTCTCCAATGGTTCATTTCCAACTAACCCAATGAAATGAATTGTTGCGACGCTTCCTCATTTTTTGTGAATGCTATGGATAGGTCTTAAACGGGTATCCTAAATTTGCCGAATTTTCGTACTGGCACTGTCTAGACAGGGACTACAGACAATATTACGGTGAGAGAATCAAAATGAAAAAAATTTAAAATGAGTTTTGGAGTATGAGACACGTGCCCACACCGAAATAATGCAGAATAGCCGGAAGTATGTATTACGTCCTAGCTAATATTTAATAGCGTGGTAGTACGTTAATGACTGTTTTGAAACTAGGATTGCCTGTTTGATAAAATGCAATGCTCCGACAGAGAACGTAGAAGCTGATGAACAATAATTTTTTGAAGGACCTGTAATAGTGGCGGGGAGTACAGCTATAGGCCAGAGCTTCTTAAAATAATTTGTTTTTTTTATCTTCCGACTACGAATGACGAAGGCCTCTTTCCAACAATCAGGAATAACGAACAAGTAACAAACATATATGGTCGGAATTAGTAGGGGTTATACTGTTAATTGTTACCCAAATGATAGAGAATAGTAGGCAAGTAAGCCCGCATCAGAGAACCAAGTGCCGATACTATCTGTTTAAGGTAAATTTAGTTCATGGATAGAAATAGGACGGGCAGTAAAATCATACAGTTTAATTTATACAGGGCTCTTAGGAACTTAGCCTTCTGCCTAAACGAGTGTTACTTTGGTATGGCTCTCACATAAGCTTTGAGATGTAAACATTTTCCCTACTTCAGTTCCTCCATTTGTTTTTGAATATCTCCTCAGCCTACACGCTAACGTTAACTAATCTTTAAACTTAGAAAAAAGTTTGCTTATTGTTATGAATTTAAATACATGGTCATTATTACGCGTTTAGAGCTTTTGCCATTGAAAGTATTGCATTTTTTTACGCTCATAGATAGGAGAGGACAAAAGCGAGTGAAATCATATCTGTATTGCAGCGATTACACATATTCATGTTTTGTCGACTCTCGGGGAAACCAGTAGGCAACACGACGAACCTTTTCTTACGAGACGGATAGACACGAGTCTGTCTATTCACCGCAAAAAAGGTATAATTTCACTCGTCTTTGTCCTCTCTACTTACAGAGACCGTGTACTACACTAGCATTAATTTGCAATAAAAATTTACATCATTAGATTAATCAGAAACCAATCGCATCGATAAAAAAGGAGATAGGCGCGCACATTGTTAAGTAATAGCGCCGTATGTATGCCGTCTGCTTTCTTCTTTTCTATAGATTTACATCAGACCTTCGGTTACTATTAACTAACAAGAATAAACATGCGATACAATATTCATTGAGTCACCCTGCGCTATTTTTAGACGTCGCAGGAATGTCCTTAAATTAAATAATCATAGCGCAGCATATAAACAATCGAACGTGCATAATTATTATACAACAACAGCGATTTTTCATATTACCCACCGGAAATAACTGAAAGCTACACCGTACGGTCTACGCTTTTCTATTATAGATTTACGCAGTCTCCCCAGTCTCTGCTAAGTGCAAAACGGCAGCAGCGAATGCCGGGATAGCTGTTGGTCAATTACTTGACAATACTGAATAATTTATCTGGTATGAATCATGCCAGGTATGCGCGTTGCGTGCATACACCTAGATGTAGCATAGAAGTTGAAAGAGAGAAAAAGAACAAAAAAAACACATCTAAGTATAGTATAAAATGTTGTCTTATTGCACCTGCAGGTTATGTGTTATGTAAACAAACAAATGAAAGTAGCGATTGATTTGCGGTTAGCGCGGATTTAAAGTACATGTTAATGAAATAATGACTAAGGAAACATGAATTCGCTTTTTGCTTAGAGTTGGAGACAATTCACATTGATGCTGAGATCGCTGAAACACTTACTGATCTTAACCCTCGGGCAAACCAAGCTATAACAATATAATATAACAACAATAACAATAGAGTTATTTGTTTCATTTTAAAAATGTATCACAAAAGGTATACGGAACAGTCTAGTAGTCTTAACTCTAACGTTTAGCTTTAAATTAGCTTGAAGTATTCATCGATTACGTAAATGTAGAGGTCTAAAATTCTGTGCCGTAGATGGATTATCGCCAACGGAAATTTATCCAGAATTCATAAAGCTTTATGGGACGTCTGGTCCTTTACCTTCTACAATGGAGAAATCTTACTTAATCTTGAAGACCATCCACGCGAAGAACAACCAAAAAGAGCTACCAAAAAACATGCATCGTCTTAAAAAGCGAGTCCAAGAGAGTTTAAGTAGTTGATTTGCTACTATGGATGAGACGTAGGTTTAGCAGACGAAACAGCAATCTAAACAACAAGTGAAAATTGGCAGATATGCAACAAAACGGTAAAGTAGTAGTTGGTGAGTAGTTCATAAGTATTCTGGACCAAATGCATGAAAGAAATCGGGAGAAAAGGCTTTGAATTGTAAAGAGAAGACATGAAGACAATGCATCGGCCCTTTTTTACGATCACTTTGGCGGAAGGAAAGTTGAGATATTTTATGTACGGATTGTCACCTTCTTTACCAAATTTGACCCCTTCTGACTTCCACTTATTCCCACATATCTAAAGAAATTTGTATCTGGATAACGTTCATATAAATATTAAAGAGGTGATCTTTTTATTAAGCTTAGTAAAGATTAGTATTGCGGAGACTTTCCGCATTTTATTGTGTTAATGCGAGCGCAGATGGTACCGACTAGCCAATAACTTATGTAATAAACACAATCTGTCACATCTAACGTCTAAAAATCTAGCATCTGTTTTGCTAGATTTTTAAGAATCTTTTATGGAAAACGTAAAAAAGTTTTTTTTTATCAATCCTATCGGTTTGATCGGCGATTCTAAAATTTGTTTCTAATATCCAACATAAAAACAACCGAGATTAAATATGTATACACATTTATCATGCTTTAATTTGGTAGCCGGGCATTATTGTAATTTACTATGTCATGGTTATAAATATTGAGGTTCGAATAAATAAACACCATTAAGATGGGTTTTATTGAATGTTAATTATAACGTCTAAAGGAAATCCTGTATGCAATTTCATCATCTCGAGAGATTTTTCGTATACTTTGTGTCTCTGAAAATAACTTTTCATTTATTATGTACGGTTATATGTAAATATACTTAAATATGACTCACTTCCATGGATTATTTTTTTTTACACGCGAGTATTTGCTTATTCAAATGCGGCAATAAAGTTTCTAGCACCACTGACACCTCGTGATAATTGATAGCTTCCTCTATGGACTTGAAAATCTATACCAAATACAGAAAGGTCAGCATTGGCTTCCATTTCGATTGTCCCTTTTTTTTTAATTTACCAATTCCTGTTTACTTTCGATGAGATCCTTTTGTACGTCGTTTTAATTTCCATGGCATACGGTTCAATTAAGCGATGTCTTCTATAATTCACCCAGGCCAAACTCGTCAGGGACCATTTTTTTTTTTACTGTGCAACCCTGCACAAAGGATATGTAATTTAACGATCTCATAAAAATAATTAGCTTGGTTGCTTTTATCGCAAAGTTTGCTAAAATCTCAACAGCATCATCATCACAAGCAGCCGCAAACGATATATTTCAATGTTCAAGGTATTAATCGGTCTGTATATGTTTATTGCCAATTAACGATCGAGTTTTATGGAGCGTAATAGGTGACCGGAGTTTAGCTACACTCGGTACATGGAGATTCAACGTGCGTTGAAACATGTACTTTAGCTATTATGAGAAAGTATTAACGAATGGCAACGAATTAATTAAAATTTTAGGGTTGCCGTGTGGGAATAATTTAAGAAATGCCGTATAATGGTTTTTCACCTTTACGTTTTCTTTTTAATGTTTGGACAGATTTAATTATGTGCGTTCACGGTGAAAGAACATAATTCTAGCTACTTTTTTGACGGAAATCCTTGAACATGACGATTTATATTTTTGGCTTGGGTTTTGTTTTTGTCTTAGATCACAAATTAATAATATCACTTCCGGTTTGAGTGGGAGTAACACCGACTTTGTTATTTAAAACAGCCCGTGTATTGTTGCAGATTAAATGAGTTTTCGGTAAACCTTTCATTGGATCATTGTGCCAGGAAGAAAAAGATTTAAAAAAACGAGGTATTTTTATTCCAATGTATTTTTAATAGATTTCAAAAAAAGTCTTTTGGTAGGACCTCGAGAAACTCGTGGAGCATTCATCAGAAGAAAAATACCGTCCTCTTAGATTTTATTTTGCTTTTACTTTAAAGAGGTGTCGCGCGATCCATATCTGAGCTGTATCGTGGAAGTCTCATCAATATAAATCTTCATTGGTCGATTACTTTTTTTGACTCGGTAGGCTTTGTAAACTCTGGCACTGGCATGAAGCGGTTTTACATTTTGTTGTTTGTTTCCTTGCCGACTTTACGCGTTATTGTATGTCTAATTATCCTTTCTATATCCCAGAACACCGTAGATATCAGTTGTTCTGATGAAAACATTGTTTTTGCATTTCCTGGTTGATTAATTTCTTATAAACCCATTCTATGGAGAGTTGTTGATTTGTCGTCAGTCAATGTCGCCAACTCTTCCTCATCGACACAATTTTTGTCCAGGAGTAAGCAGTCTCGGAATTCCGCGTGCGATCACCTTATTCATTCCTTTACGTACGACTTTTAGGGCTGTAGTTCCTCAACTTTCTTAATGTTTTCGTTGATTCTTGCTTGAGTAATCTTGGGCTGAGCCTCGTACTGAATCCTTTTAGCAGATCAAAACAATTTTTACATATTCTTAAATAATAATGGAATATTCCTCTTTTAATTAGACCAATTCCAATTAAAAGTGGTGTTTCGTAGAAGACTTTGTGTTGTAACGCAGAAAGGTATAGCTAAGTTTCGCTTGAGCGCATATGAACTCTGTTAATTTACCGGTTATCAAATTTGTTGTCTCATTGTACATTCCAAATAAATCTGCATTTTTTATCTCCATTTATTTATTATTTTTTCTGATTAATATATATAGATTGCATGAAAATAGGTCTTCTTATCTAAAAGTTTATTATTTTAGCTGCTAGAACATACGCTCAGAAATATTTATAACATTCATTCTTAATTTGTATGTCTGTATTTTGTTCGTATGCATTATGTGTTGAATATCAGAACAAACCACATCCTCTTCCTTTTAATACCGTTTAATGATAAGGCGATAACTCGATAACCAATCTTGTATACCAGCCAATGGTCACTCATTTCTAATTTCCGCTTATGCGACGAATTCCATCGTTGGCGCGTTACAATTTACGTCAATCAAAGAAAAATACGGCGTGTTATTCTGCGATCTGTTCACTTCACGTTTACCGCAATAACGAAAAATTTCCATCGCGAATAGGGAAAAGATGTGACATTTTGCGCGTCCGACGTGCCTCTATTTTTTTTTTTTTTTGGACGGCCGATATCGTAGTGATCTGTGGATTCGTTATTGTTGTTGTTGTGGTACTAGTAAAAGTTAGCGTTTCTCCGCCAGCTACGTTTGGGGGATTCGGTAGGCGCCATCTTGTGTCGTTATGTCGTCATAGATAATGTGCGTTTTGGTGTATTGTTGTGTCGAAAAAATATCCGGGAGGAAATTTTCTATCGGAGTCCTTGACGAATGTTATCCTTAAGGTAGGACCATACAATAAAGATTCTATTTACTTTTCTAAATGAACTTGTGAGGAAGGGACTGCTTCTCAACTGAATACAAACGTTCTCTCTTGATCATTTGCTCGCATCTTCCACGTAATATATAGGGAACGATATCACAGCCGTTTCTACTTATTCGATTGGTATGAATTTGTTTGCGGTATCTCTATAGCATCCGAAGATATATGTGTATACTATAATAAACAACTCGAGTTTTGTAAGGTTAAAGTCACGTAGTAATTGGTGCCATTAGTCACGCTTTGTGATTGATTACTCTAGTATCTGTTGTGAGACAGGTTTGGTGGATTTGGCTTTTATGATAAAATCCTATTTGTTGAAGAAGATACATAAGGACCGATGATTTACGTGCTAGACCCACATGGTATCCTTTTGGGATTTACCGTTTTTCAAATTCGATAGCGCTGTGCCCGTAATCTTTTACGTTTAAGCAATACACGTACTGATATAGGTTGGAGCGATTTCATGGTTCCAAAGAATTATAATTCAAAGGTTTTGATTCTATTTGAAACGTTCAAAGCAGTAGTCATCATCTCTTCTAGAAGGTTTTTTTGGTGTAGTTCAGAAATTAATAAAAGTGTTAAAATATGGATTTTAAATTTTATTTGTCTTCCGGCAAACAGAAAATAAATGAATAAATAACTACACGATGTAGTATTTTATATTGCCTTAATCTGAAGTATTTATTAGAATTAAGTTTTGTAAACCTTTTACTCTTTAATGTTTCTTTAATGTTATTGAAGATCATTTTAAAGCGATAGACGCCGAACTCAAGGAACATATTAGGTCTTACCGAATTCGTAGAACAGAATCGTCCAGTCTAGCCTAACACTTAAACGAAACCGGGCATAAGAATAATTATACATAGAAAACTGAAATATGATTAAGAACGTAGCTTCACCGCTGGAACTAGACGCGTACGAAACTATTTATATAGGAAACAAGGAAGGAAGGACTCGAATGACCCTTGTCATTCGATGGAATTTACCCCATGGTTTCAACATTATAAACGACAAGGTGTAGAAGTTGGCGCATGGCACCTCATCAATTTTTGTTTCTTAAATGCCCTAGTTCTTTGCATTTCTTCACAATTTCTTCGTACTTTATACTTTCCTTTATACCCCGAATTATTTGTTATCTTTTGCATCTTCACTTCCACGTGGCGCGAAACTTATAAACTTAATATTTATGCTTTTTAGTAAAATTAAAATTTTTGTTTTAAATGGTCAATTATTTTTGTTATTGTACCTATTCTACTTTGTATATTGTTGTCCTGCAATTGGAAGGCGTTGGGCGAGAGTAACTATTATTATTTAATAAAATTAATTTTGGAAACCAACGCAGTTAACGCAATATTTAATGCTTAACATAAAATTAAAAACAAGTGACTTTTTCTTTACAAAATATGTTTTTTTTTTAATTTTCCGATGAAAGCGTAAAATTAGACGGTTAATAAAGCTCACGCGATTGCTCAGGCTTACATTATCTATCGATTTTTAATTTGGGCATCGTCAACTAGATTCTCACGGTCCACAATGTCCCTTCATAATGTACTTAATAACAAACCAAAAGCGTACTGTGGAGATGGTTCGCTCGACTCGTTCGGTAGCGTGCTTACACATAATCAACTGCTACACAGTGTATTACGTATACCGCTCACTCGACACTTGGTACACTACCTCGCTGTATACACGTGTCTCTTCGTTTCGGACCTACGTGAATATGCCCGCAAATGTTCACGGTAATGATGCGTAAACGTAAAATAAGGCAATTATAAAACTGTCATGGTTTAATGTACTGATGGACGACGCGTTATTTTAGCCATCGTCCATGTCGTCGTTATTATAATTACGTCTATGCGAACGCGCTCGTATATTTTAATTAACTAGCATACAATCTAATGCTTGGTTTCTGTGTTATTATTATTTGCATAGAGGCGTTACGCAGGTGTTCCTAACAAGTGTGAAAGACAGAATTTCTCAATAAGGACGAACGGAATTCTATTAAATGATTGGAATAGTGATCTTTTCGAAATTGTCTAAAAAGACAAGGTTTAAGGAACAAAGGAGCCGAATTTTAACAGTTCTATTGAATTTTGTTTAGGAATAAAAAACAAAGACTACGTGCAAACAAATGCACGATACGATACGATACGATAAATGTATGATATACTAAAAGTGCTTTGCATGCGCGGTTGATGGTGTATTCTGAAAAGTTGCATAAACAACTATTTTTTTTTTGCCAAATCTAGTTTCATTTCTTAACAAGTCCGTTCAAATAATAGACGACTGACACTTTGAGCCTATAAAACAGAAAAGGTTGCTGGGGAGCCAGATCTAACGAATCGGGTAGGTGCTGATTTTGATGTGATGACTAGTGAAGTGGTCTTGTTAGAATAAAAGTTTCTTTTTTTTTCAAATGTGGCCGTCTGCCTTCAGCTATTCGAAAACGAATCAAAAATAGGTATCGGCGGAAAGTAAAGCCTTTAGAAATGAGGAACAATATTCCAAAATCGAACAAAACGGTAGCAGAGACGAGCTTTTGGCTGGAACGAAAACATCCGGGCAATGATTTTCTTCTACATCGAGAAGATATTAATCTAATTCACTGTAGCAGCAGATGACTTCCATCTTCCATCGGGTTTCATTGTGATCAAACTGTTACTTGTATTGGCGAAATAAGACACATTCGATCGTTGAAAATAATGCTCACTGTGTAACTTAGAATTTGGCAATTTGGGAAAACCTAGGCAATTACATTAGGCAATTTTCCAATTGTGCTAATCGTGATTAACACAATTGATCATTAATTAGATGTCTAAGAAACAATCGTTGATGAACAATATTTTTTGAATGTAAATCTGCATATTCTTTTACTAAACCAATCCATGTCCTAATTGGAAGGACTAACGAGAATTTCGAAAATCATTTAATCAGTGTTGGCAATCATATCTATGAGCAGCTAGACTTTGCAACTAGAGTTTGTTTAAGAGAAACAAAAAAGTATGGAAAATACAAACTTTGATGATGGAATGGGGTGAATGGCAACAATTAACGACGCTGCCAAATTTAGTAATCTAATGTTCTAAATCCCAACATTGTTCCAAAGAAATTAGGTCTCTTTGAAAAATACTTAAATAAAAGAGACTCAGATATCAGAGGTGAGTTTGTTTACTTTTAACAACAAGCCTCATAGACTGTGAAATTAACCTACTACAAATTCTTAAAAGTCATAACTTTTAAAGTAAGATGTAGGGCTACTATTGTAAAATAAAGTTGTTGATTTAATTTCAACAATATAGCAGCTAGCGGTTCATACGATGAAGATTGTTCTCTATAGTTACTGCTGTACCTTCTATCAGACACTTAAGCTTTGTTATTTTGAATTTAGGACAATTAGAGACGACTTTTAGCTCTTTGTCGCGCCTTTTCGTCTCGTACACATGTAAGCTACAACCTTACCTTGAGTTTCGTAAAAAGGTAGCGCTGTTTGAAACGATGCAGAAGTCAGAATTTAATGTAAGGTTGCGATAAAATAAGAGCATATCCGTGCTTGGTGAGAGGACATATTCAATTAATTAATTGCTAATAAATTCTGAGTGTGTATGTATTAATATAAGTAATGTTTTCTGATAGAACTCATACAGATTGATTGCTTCTGTCAGTTGCACACCGAATCATCTTCAATAAATATGACGTCTGCCATATATGTAAGGTGCACAGATTCAGATCATTAAAATCTGAAATGGATAAATTCTTATCCATTCTATATATTAAGATTTTTTGTTCCCATGGAGACTTCTTGGCATATGCTTTCTGTTAAATCAATATGCTGTTTGGTGATAATTTCTCTATTTCTCTATATCTTGAACAAGTAAACTTAACTTCTTTTCAGGACTCTCCAATATTCTGTATAGCATCAGAAATGGTAATTTTCCGATGTAGTTCGATACTTACATTTTGTTCGTCGTTCATGGTGTTAAACGTTTGCTTGAATGTTCAACACTTTCAAATTCATTGTCATACCTTGGTCCATGGATCGAATCAGCGCTGTTGTACTTGGTGGTAGGAAGAAAATGTTATATCTTCTGAGAGTTCAACCACGTCGCTTGGCTAGCGGGAGGCGTTATCTAAAATAATAAGGATCTTAAAACTTAAATTCTCGTTAACACGATAGGATCTGAAGATGTATGTTTAGTTCTAGAAACGTACGTCCCACTAGGAAGTCGTCCAAAATAAGCTCTTGTTTATATTAACGATTTGCTCCGCCGCCAGTAACCATTTTTTTAAATTAAGTTCTCGTTCTTTTATTGGATTTGGTTTCCGTCTGTATCTCATGGTAAGTTACATACCGCTCCTCATGTTGCGTATAGCATCGGTGTTCTTTGGAATTGCATCCGATTTTGTTAGACCTTCGCGAAATTTGCCACCGTCGGAAGCACAACGTCGACGAGATTCTGCACACCAGTCGCACAGTTGTTTCCCGTGATGCTTCAATACCAGAGGTTGAACGAAGTCATTCGAGGCGTCGTTATTGTGTGAAGATCTGCAGTGAAGTTGTAAAAAATCATCTAACGAAAATGTATCTTGCAGTTATTGCAACTTTGCCAAAAGCCGAAGAGGCTAATACGACCTTCTTGCTTAGAACAACGTTAGAACACTTCAACTTGTGCTTTGAAAAATGAATACAGGTTAAATTTATGCGTTACTTTAATTAAAATTGAAAATTAGTTAACATTGAAACTTTTGAAGCGGACGCCGTGTACACATAGAAAATCTGCTTGGAAGGCGTCGCTAAAGAAATCAAAGAAAGGGAGTTGTTTACATTGTATCTTATCTTAAGGGATCGCATACATACAATGTATATGATTTTGAACATTTTAATTTTTATTTAGGCTTAAACAGGTATTAAGGTTTCGAAGTCTCTTATAATATTAATATTCGGCGAACCACTTTGATAGGATCGGTAAATGATATCTCGTTTCAATTCTATTTTTTTGGTATTTACATCCCATTTGAATTACATTTAATTTTATCATTCTCCTCCATTATCAAACCGTACAAATTACACGCCCCATTCTATATCCGACATTTCGCCAGCAACATACGCACGACCTCCTCGTGATCTTCGTCACAATGGTCGGCCATGAGTCAGCCTCAGCTGCGGGATCCACTAGAGAACACGGCCGCGGTTCAAAGGTCAACGCTAGGCGTGCAACTCTTGTCCAATCAGAGCTATTGTCCGCAGTTTAAGACGATACCCATATCTAAGTAACTCAATTCGTTCCCACTCTAATCGTTTTCGATTTTGGGTGTCGCATTGTTTCGAGATCGAATCACTTTCGGAATTGGAGCGATTAAGTGTTGATGCGATAATCGGGGCACGAGTAACGTATTGTTTCATTGGATGGTGCGGAGTGGTGTGATTTTCAATGGCGGCTCTATCTTATTAAGGATTAATATACTTGATTGTATATTTTTGCGAAATATTGGAGAAAGAATAAATGTAATGGGATGATTAGCATGCGCCGACACTGTAGTTTTAAACGAGTTCGCAATGTGTTTTTTCTGCATAAATTAAAGTATACTGATACAAACTTCTAGATACGTACATATATGCAAACGAAGATAAAATATGGAAACTATTAATAATTATCAGCCAACAAGCCTCTGATTTGCGCGTTTAAAACTTTTGTCGGTACCAGAAGAATAAACACACAATGAATCACTGGCGGTTACGAAAGAGCCGTCTGAATATTTATAAGGCAATTTTGCCATTATGATCATTTAACGTTAGGTTTGCCTTTTGCAACTGTATGCATAAAATATATAGAATGCGTACTTCATGCTTATACAGAGTGTTACAAGATGAGCTTTAGCTTCTTGAAAATATCTAGACGTCACTGGAAATAATCTACATTTAATTTGCTTAAATAAATTGCCCTATTTTTTATAAAATAATTAAAATCAGCGATTAATTTCACATAAATCGATGAGTAACAATGTGAGTAATAAGTCGTTAGCATCTTAAAGCTAACTTTACGAAGAATTCAGTAAGACATTCCTAGTACTTTGCTGCTTGTTTCCTCGGTATGCAAAAGTGTTGATTAATGATCGTTGCGTATTGTATTGAACAGTATTTGCATTATTGTGCAGGGTGTATATTTATCGATGAAATATACAAAACTTCAGTCACTAATGCTTTGTAACTTTTCATTGTAGATGATAGATTATTGAATTCTCTATATGTAAAATGAATATTTGTGCAATTGCTCCAAACAAATTAGTGTTATTGTACTAAAAGTTTGAAAATTAGCTATAAACCTTCGTTACTAATTTATCTCATATCTCAAGTGTTACACATTTATTTGTTCATTCAACTACAAATTTCTTCACTTAACACTTTAGCGACTACCTTGCAACCTAACAGAATTTTTGCGTGTGCAGTACACCCCTGAAGTTTGGTCCGTTCTCTCGACTCACCTTGTATATCAGTACTGCTTCGATATCTACATTTGCTACAATACGAACATCTCGTAAATATAATTTAAGCAAAATTGTATTCAATAAAAGTAAGAAATCTAGGAAATCTCAGGGCTTTTTGTTAGAACTCAGAAAATGTTTGTGTGAAAAAGAGGATGCCAAGAGATCGTTCGAATGTTAACTGTGAGGCAAACAGCGATTCGATGTGGAGCAAAAATACTCTCGGAACCACGTCGATGATGCCGGATTTTAGCATTATTTTCGGTTAAATGTGTGTGAAGTAACTACTTCAATTATCAACCGCAATTATCTTCTTTGATGCAGAAGAGAATACAAAAGAAAATGCAGATGTACTCTCGTCAACTGGCTGGTAATACCGAGTAGCAGGTGCTTTGAATATGTTGACATTTTTACAATACACTTATGACAGACCAATCGATAACTATTAAATGTTGGTTATTTTCATGCATTTTCATTGCATTTAAATTGTAAAAAGATCCGCGTAATAACCTTAATTGACTTAGTAGTTTTAAGAAGTTAGATATAATAATGTAATATATTACCGCCATGTTTCATATTTCAACCTCTGGTATCTTGCGGTCAAATTTATGAGGTTATTGAGGATATTGTTAAGAAAAAGGAGATAAAAAATATACACTGAACGCTATAAATTTCGTTTAAGAAGACAAGGAGGTAATGAAACGTATGGTAGTTATATTATTGCCTTCAAGCTACTAAGGAAAAACGTGGGAATTTAAACAAAATTTCGATGAAAACTTGCGAAATTAATTGATATATGGTTTGCACCGCGAGATAATTAAACAAAAATGCATAGAAATCTGATAATAATGAAACCTCTTATCCGTTAGTTGACGTTGAAAACATATGAACGAGAATCCAATGTTACCTCTCTTTACAATTTAAGCCCTAGAATTAGCCATTCAAATATATGTTCTTGGATTGTTTTCTTTTATTACAATAATATTTTTTCATTGGGCAATTTTATTTAAGTTTATATTTAGATTTGGACGATTACTTTAGCCTTTAAACATGTGCAAACAATATTTTTATACCTTTTGAAGATAGAATATATGCGGGTTATTTAGCTGAGTGAGTTTAGATGTTTTGATTTCCCAAATGTTTAATTAATGGCAACATCTACCGGTAAAGAAGCAGGAAATCCGTTGAAAGTAAGACCGATCGAAATGACTTAAACACGTTCTTCAAGTTTCTTTACATTACATTTTCAGCGATGTAAATATACACATTTGCTCCTGCTCGACTTAACGATTTCACAATTTCTCGGCGTATGCAAATCCACCTATTACGATCACAATAATTTACGGACAGGTAAATTACTACTCTTGTCCATATTATTCTCCTAATTCACATGAGGCACTCGTTCAAGAGCATCGAACGAGATGCGTCGTTATAAAGATATACCATACGTACCTAAGTACGTACACGTATAAATAAACGTACGCTACGTGTGGTGGGTGGCACACCTGTAATGCTTTCCCACAGTTTTCATAGCCACCTGCGACCGGACACGCTTCAGGAAACAAAATGCGCGGGAATTCGTTTTGTAAATTATTGGATCGTCGGATAATCGAATTTATATGTTTTTTTTTTCAATACGCGCAATTGTTTAAAACATCCGCGGAATGCGAAAATATCGATATTTAATATTGACGTAACATCTTCGCGCGTATCTTAAGCCGTCGAATATCAAATTCGTAATTGCTAACATATAAAACGTTGAATAATAAACCACTCCTCGCCGAATATACACAAATATTTAAGCTTTAAGTTTTTTTTTACAATGATAACGGTAATTATCAGCTTGTAAAAATTGTTTGTGTTTACATTTCTCTTATAAATATCCGTATTATTTAATAATAATAAAAAAAGGCTTTTAGAATGAAATGAGGTGAAAATAGTCAAACAGATGATTCTCAACATCGCATACCCAATTAGTTTCTCCGTTTTTACTTCCATTTATATTGTATGCTTAAGGATCAAAGAATATCTGTCGCAGGCTTTTCACCGAAATATCTTCTGGAAGTCACATCTTTACTAATTGTACGATTTTCAGTTATTTTAATTCTATGTGTATAAATGTTGCTGTAGAATTGCCGGAATACTAAATCATGTAATAATTTGTTGCAAAATATGTCAGTGAATCTAATATTTCGAAAATTTATGAGCGAAGTTTAATTATTCTATTAATAATGGGCATTTAATAATATCACTGGTCTTTCTTTTGCTTGTCTGTTTGACTTGTTTTGTATATTTTCTTTTGAAACTGTGAGTAGACATCTGTAACTAATTTTCGTCTAAAAATATTCACATTCAGTTATAAATATAGAATGAAAATTTCGTATTTCAATCGTTTCTTTTTTTTCATTCTAAGTAGTTTATCCTATCTAGTCATATTAAGTTTTAAATTGAAGATGATTAAAGAATCAATAAAATCTCTTTTATACAATTTTTGAGAAACGTCATAAGAGAAAAAGAGAATTTTGGATAATTTCACAGTATTTCAAAACGATTATGCTCTTGTTTGTTTTGTTTGTAAATTAAGTAGTTCGTTTGTGGGTATATCTAGGTATAATATGGGTCCCTTGTGGTTCTGCAGCCGTGAATGAGAGAAAGAAAAGGTACATTTTTCAACGTTTATCAGAACGTAATATTACGAGTTGAATTTTGAGCATCAACGTAAGAAAAGTAACAATTTATTTTAATTACCACCGAGGGCACATTCATAAGTAGAGAGTGCGATTCGTGTTGGCTACTGGTGTCCCCGAGAGTCCACAAAACACGAGTCTGTCTAGTCTTTCCAAAAAAGTAATAATTTCATCCCACTTTGTGGGATGAAATTTCACCCCCACGCTGTTGTTCTGCAACTTTTATGAATGATTTTTGGTAAACTGACTTCTCTTTACGAGTTGTGCAACCTGTTAAGATAAGGGACTCGACTTTGAAAACAGCCTATGTATTGTATAGAGTGAATTAAAAACTCGCAGTTTTTTTAAACAACTTTTCCTTCGTTAATCGAAACGGATAGAAAATTAAGCAATGTTTAGTACTCACGAGTTACAGTATCTTAATTTTGATTTTAAAATATTTGTTTTAACATGGTTTTGAATACTTTTAAGACAACGATTTAGTGCGATACTTCACCAAGAGCTATTAAAAATAATTTTGAATAAATTTGAGTAGTTTAAGAAATTATATACTTAATATATAAATAGTATACTTGAATAATTCTTATTGTTAAGCAATTAAAATTGAAGTAGATACAGGTAATTGATGAAGTCAAAGTCATTTTAATTAAAATAGTCGTAAGCTGTAACTATATTTTAATTATTGAGTGACAGTACAGTTTCTTGCCTTTCTCTTATTGCTTCTTTAGTGTAAGCTTGTGTTCTGCTAACATTTTTATTATGCAAATAATAAAAATAAAAAACTGCTCCAATATGGGGCTAATTAGCCCCTCTTAAGAACTACGGATGTACAATGATGTAGTACATGGGTAAAAACATATCGTATGAGATTAACCTATGTATCTACTGGGTTATGTATTTTCCTGATGAAAACTCGAATAACCGAAATCGTTTGTAAAAAAAAAAAAATAGAATAAATTAAAAATACAGTTTAGAATGTTTGTCTATCTATTCGATTACGGCCTGTTGGCTTTGGCTTAAACTTCCTATCCTCCTATCGTGGTCTATTTATATCACATGTTCGATATTCTTTAGCTTTGCATAGGTACTTTGGAATTGGTGGATGCAGCATGCAGCATGGTCTTTCTTATTGATGCCAGTGGAGCACGTTCACAGAGGAAGTGTTCCACTGTCCCGTTTTTAGTTTGACATTCTTTGTGTTACTCCCAAAAAACGTGCTTCTTTAGTTGGCGATGTCTAGCGAAAATTAGAACAATCATGCCAAGGTTACTTCAGAGCAGTTCCAGGTGTTTTAATACCGTTGAATTTTTTCGTGGGTGATAGTTCCGATCCTTCCGTACTAGACGAAGTAGTATTGGCAGTTCTTCCCTCTAAATTCAACCAAAACAACCAAATTAACAGAAATTGGATTCTTTTATTGGAAAGAAACTATCAAAGTCAAATTTTAGAATATTCGATATATTTCCAACCTCAAAAATCAAGTTTGTGGAGGCGACAATGTGTGCAAAATATTTGTTCGAAAACAACGTGAGAACCTTTATTTATTTCGAATAAATAACTTTGGAAGTAATTAGATGATTAACGGCTTTTGTAGAATGTTATTTGATTTTTTTGAACAAAATTAGATACGATAAATTCCTTGTTTATTATGATTCAGTTTAACCGCAAACATACGACGTGATGTAAACAGATATATTTAGCATTGTGTTTTTACATCAAAACGTGCGATACTCTTGACGTATTTTAAGTTTGCCGTAAGCTCGGCCTTTATTTTCGAAGCGTAACATCATGTCGGAGGGCGTCGTTGTTGTTCTAACATCGAAATGTTCTTCGTCTGCGTTCCTACAAGTCATATGTACATAAGGTGATTCTAATTAATTTCCGAGTTAATGGGCTTTGACTGTTTTCACTCGAAAACGACCAGTGGAATAAGTAAAAAGGAACATTAAAAATTCCTTTGAAAATGGTTTACGATCCATTGTTATACTTTTAAACATATATTTTATTGTTTCACTTCGCGTCCACAGGTATATGTCTATTCACTTTCGTGTTTTCAACGTCTGCCCGTATACACCCATTTTACTCGACCGTGACTCGTTAATGTCAAAAGGTCATATAGAATAACACACAAATACACGCACGTAGACATAAAAAAGGCCCTCACATTCGCTTTTCCTTCGCTTAGTTACCGAAGGCACTCTTGTTCTATGTATCTGTGCTGGCTTATCACTATGGCCTTTACTCTCTTTTTCCCTTTATAAATGTACTAATTCTATCCTCTTTGCACGGTGTTGGAGTCGAGCGGGCGCTCCCCGGACTCTGTCCGGAATCACCGGACCGTAGATCCGCGGAAGACTCCTTTGTGCACCTTCTCTCGTGTCCCAGTCCCCTTAATAACAACAATCTCCGAGAAAGACGTTGGGACGAGACCCCGCTATATAATGATGTTTGGAATGAAGTTCATTAGAAGAAAACGGTCGGACAGGTTCAGGTAATTCGATGTGTTCGTTACATGAGGAATAGCAGAAGCTATGAGTTAAATCCAAAGGCGCTCTATTTAATTTAGTATTACTGTTATTTTCAAGATTTTTCCATTAAATAATTACTGAGAGATCCTTATCTCGTAAGGGAATTCTTTATTAGAAATATATGTTATTGATAAGGAGACATTTTCTAATGCTCTGAGATTAGCATCACTCGCCAAGTTTGGAGGATCTTTCGCTGAATATAACTAGTTTTTTTGTTTTGTTAAAACAGTGAGGAAACTATTGTTTTAAGCGTGAATCCTTTGGTTTATTATCAAAGATGACCTGAAATCGAGGGGTTCTTCGTATGCTTTATTATTTATTTTTTACATTCAAACGACGTACAGCATTCTTAGTTATCGCAAGTTACTAATCGCCAGACGATTGGAAATTGTTACCATTGTCACTGAGAATCGCATTAACTTGCAAAATCATCTAAATTAAGATTGAGAAAGAATGTCCATAAATCATAAGTTATTTTCCTCTAACGTTGTGTCTACTATATTAATAAGAAATAGGAACCTGGGCAATAATTTTTTAAAGAGATCGCCATTAGCTTTGACTCAAAGATTAGCTCAGCAGTGAGAACAATTGAATTCATAATTCACATTATCACGGCCTTTACAACATTTGAAGTATGCTGATCCTTTAGGATCGTTTCTCTATAAAAATAAGGAAACAACCAAATGATACACCAATGTAACACAATGTGTTACGCGTCTAAAGTCGCTGCATCCGTCGGAGCAATGCTTCTAAACGTTTTTGTCCATATGATAGAAAAGCATCTTGCCATTACAAAGCGATTTTTGGGTATATGGATTAGCAATTATTGGCAGGCAATGACGGTTCAAGAAAGAGAGCATTATGGTTCAGCTCTGGCAGAAAATACATGAGGACCAGCATGCAGCTATCCGTTTCAGTCAGCGATGGGCGTTGTGCGCGGACAACATTTATATTGGCAACACCCGCCTTTCATCTCTCTCTACGGACAAATACTTAGGCTTATAAATTGACCGGAAACTTACCCGTAGAAGTCACTTCGAAGTCCTTAATAGCAGAGGCATAAAAGCCAGAAACATTCTACTCTCCTTGATCTATAATCCATGGACACGGCTCACTAGAGGTAAGAACGAAGCTGCTAATTATACATGTGTTTCCAACTAAATTTTGTACTGCCACAAACTCTCATCTCCAGCGGCACGAGGCGTGCAAAGCACAACTTTGAGGATGACTGTTAAGGTCCTGCAGCATGAAGATAAGGGAAGGTATTTTTTTTTCTTTTGTACATGAAGTTGTCGTTGAGCCACAAGAACGACCACTATAGCAGAACAAATCCTCTGCTTGTAACAAGAAACTCACCAGCTGGAAGAATGAAATAACAAATCTCTCTTCTCGTACGTTTGGAAATGTTTAGTTGTTCTGAAAGAAAATCATCTGTTTAATCAAAATGAAGTTGAAATGAACGATTTTAAAGGAAAAAGGAATTGGAAACTAGTTACTTTTTCATGGACAGAAGCAAACGATTTATTTGAGAGTTTCTGAGATATCGGGAAAAAAGATGCGTTTAATACATTTACAATATCATTCGCAATAAGGGAAAATTATAAAAAAAAAAACACACACCCGTACTGTAATACTTGTTTGCCTCGACGAAATAAATTCGCTTTACGTTTTTATTTGTTCCTAACCTTCAACGTCTAGCTGTATATTGTATCATCTGCTGTTACTTCTGCCCTTTCCCCTTTCTTTTTCACTTCATGCGTGTTAAGGTTGAATATTAACATTTGGTTTCGTTAACAACGATGTCAGGAGAAAAAGAATGGCTTGTTAAATTATTACAAGATACCCTAATCCTTTTCGATAAGGTTAATTGCTTCATTATAACATTCGTTTCTACGTTGCGTTAATTTGGTTTGTTTACATCTGTTGTGGGCAATTATTTTTATTTTGTTGTCGATAGATAGTCCAAATTGCTTATTTTCTACGAAAATACGGATATGAAACGGAAAGAGATAATTAAGGATACTTTTATTTGGTTATTTTGATGTTGCTTAAGTTGGTATTGCTACTTTTTAATAGTAAATATCTTATCAGCCGGATTTTATTTTTGATCATGAGTTACAAGACACCGAAATCTGCATATTTACCGAAATATTCTTGATTTTGTTAATATTGGCGCTTGAAATATGCTAATATTGGCACTTAAGTAGCCAACATTCAAAGAAGTGGTAAGATTTTTAAGGTACAGACTGGATTGCAATATCAGGATTTGTTCTCTTCTTACTATCGCTATCGATCCCCAGGCTAGGCGTTATTGAAAGGTGTTGAAGGACAAAAGAAAACAATGTTATTAAACATGTAAAAGTCAAAAGTTAAGAGGTAAAAATGATTTTCTTTTCGTTTACTTAAAAGAGGGACAACTGATACGTTCGAACGGATGTTTGCTGGTCGCAATTTAACTACTAATTTAACAGTTTAACTACTCTGAAAAGGAAGCGTTCTCCATTTTCTTTTGTGTGTGTGTTTTGAAAGAACTGCAACGCCATGAGCCATTTCGACCACCTAGATGGTCCGCATTTTTTCATGCGCTCATCTGCAATTGTTCTATTAAACATTTAAAAATAACGGATATGAGATTGGAATAAATAACATGTCTTAAATTGTATGTTAATGCGTTTTCATTGCACGAAACGAGAACATCAAAGAAATGCACACCGTCATTACGTCTAATTTACCTTTTTTTAAACCTTTAAATCGCGCTTCCATCAAAGCTAATCTTAAATTGGCCTACAATCAAATCAATTACACTCTACATATTGGTTACTGTATGTTGCCGACCCTCCTCTTACCCATCTCATCTGCATACGAACTTGATCCCAGCGAAAAGTTTCATCTTTTTTTCATTTATTTTAATGTACGTCCTGCAGTACAGACCGTGATTGAAATTCTATTTATAGAGTTACGCATACGTATCAATCATGTGAACGTTGCGTTGAATAACGACATCTATTTTTACAGCCTTTGAGTAGAAAAGAACATTGTAAAAAAGGGCCACTGCATGAAGTGAAATTGCTAATATTCGTGTCCGTGCTAAATTAAAGTCACGTGTAATCGCACGAAGACCCTAATTTTAGATCTACTATGGTGTATTAAGGCAACTTTGTTGAAGGAAAATTATTTTACAGTGGCAGTCCAACAAATTACATTCAATAAAAATAATTTCAAAAGCGCCAGGATGCAGCTGTTCGTTGGGAAACTCTTTACATTAACTGAGATATGGGAGACCTAGGATGCTATCTTTTTTCGTTAACTTTTAAATGGAATACTGAAATTTCATGAAATGGTCATTCTAGTTTCTATCACACTGCACCTACTGATTCCTCTACCGTTAGATTAATTATGTTAGTCTTTTTTTGCCAAATTTAACAATCTTTTTGGACGCCTATCGGGCCTAGCTTATGTATTTCTTATGCTATAGTTATAACAGATTTTTGTCTCGCATCTTTGCAAAAGTTGCCTGTTTCTGATCGGATACTCTTCCACCAATCCTGAAATTTCGGACGACTGCTAAACAATGAAAGTACATTTCATTATTTAGTAATCTCTCTAACGACGCGTATCTGCAGAGTGCCTTTTGGCTTTTGCCAGCAGTTAACTTGGGCTAGCTCGGTCAGCCTTGTGTCCTGATAACTAAGCGAGGGTCACGTTGTTTTGGGATGCCTAGCGTTTGCCTGTACGGCGTCCACTGCTTTCAGTTCTGTCAATACGTCGATAATTAGCTTCTTGCTGATCTAATTCTTCAATACTTCCTAACATTACCGCTATTTCGGCTTCAAATATTGTGCTTTTTACGTGTCTTCGTAACTGGATAGTCTACGTTTCCATGATGGCACTTATTAATAAATAATAAGTGCCATCATCAAAATCATCCTAATTACATCAATTTGTTATCGCGGTAATAATTTATTCTACAGAGCTAACCGCCGTCGTTTAATTGAAACCTGCAATTGACCGACCTGAATTAGTAAACGTGGAATGGACCTCACTCTAATTGGTATGGGTGCTCTTTTTTCCACCGCTGCTCCCGCACTGTTTGATGAGCGATATTTCGTTGTCATTACACCGGATGTAACGTCGTTGCTGTTATTGTCGATGTTATTGTTGTTCGCCGTTCGCCGTCTGATAAAAACCTTTTCCAAGGGCATAACGGACATTGTACAAATCTACAAAGCTTGCGTATAGCGAACTCTCCGCGTCTGGTTGGTACGAATTTAGTTATGCGACGGTATTGTTACATCAAGTTTGATATATTGCCCGGTACGATACATATCTATAGCTTGCGAATTTTGGCAAATACAATGTATAGCAGCAAACAACAAATTAAGAATGTAAATGATGAATATAATGCATAAATTAATTGGTCTCTTGAACGTACAGCTATGTGAATATGTATTAGGCACCGCCAATTTTTCAACGGATGTATAAAAATAAATTATATATCAATAAAACGACGAAGTAGGTATACCATACAGGATATCTTATTATTATTTTCAATGTTTTATTGGTGCACTAGCTAGCTAGTCCAATAGTCGTACCCCGTTTACCGTCAACCACTGCATTATCCCCCTTGCACGGCAACAAGGTGCGTTATCTTGTTGATAAAAATATTCAACATTCTCATCTTCAAACAATCTTGGCACGGATGACTCTGGAACCACCTGTAGCATCTCTGTAACGGTTGTTATCCATGCGCCCTTCGCAAAAAAAAGATTTCGTTCGATGTAATAAACAACTATAAAAGATGATAAAAGAAGCATACGTCGATGTTAGATTCGTCAGAAAAGATTACAAGCGACCATTCTTCTTCTGTCCAATGCGCGTACTTGTTGGCCCATTCCAAATGTTCCTTCGATACTTACTCGTTACTTCGTTAGAGTTAAGTATGACTTCTTTCGTGCTATACGTCCATGTAAATTAGCTACTCAGTCGCCTTCTCGCAGCATTTGGGGTCAGAGAAACGCCATGTTGCGTCCACAGGTCACTACTTAATTCCTTCGACGATTTTCGTCGGTCCTGTACTTGTTGTGGTTCGCCGTTTTCTTCCTAATATAGGTCTATTTTTATAACCTCGTACTAATTAATACAATTTGGCCGTGTTCTGCCATGATTACTTTGCGTTTTAGGCACAATTGCAAATGTTATCAAGTGGTTGACTACTCTGTAACTTATGCAGATGTTATCTAGCGAAGTACTGACGTTTTACTTCAATACGCTCTAAGAAAACAAAGAAATAATAAAAATACAATATTTGCTTTACAATAGGTAACTATTTTATTGCTGTCATAAATGTTCGTTTATCCACTTATTATAATCTCCTGTGTATAATACATCTGTTTATGGAATTACCTGAAATAAGCAAGGATTATATAATATCGTTTTTTTTTAATATATAAATAATATATAAAACCTTTTTTTTAAGAGTCTTATACATATTCATATAGTTGTATAATTGGGGTTCAGAGGAATTGGATCTTTTTCTTGAGAACGCTGAACAGAAAGAAGGATACGTAACTATGAAAGCTGAACAAGGCAATTACGTCAGTAAAAGGATGACTTTTGTCAATACAGTAAACATATTTGTTGAAATAATGAACATCTTTATTAAAAGTACATTATTGTAAATACCATAAATTTTTCGTAAATACCGTAAACGAATGTTTTCACAAAAGTTTTCTCTGCACAAATACAAGGTTATTATTGAGTAATGGATATATATTAACTTGTTACACAACCTCTACAAATTAAGCCAATAAAAGAATCAATACAAACTGAATTCCTTAAATATTTTTTTTGTTCAATAGCACTTATTGCAACTGTTCAATTCGGCGTCCTTTTGGTAGTAGCACCAAGTTTTCCTTTGTTCTACACTGCATGATAGAATCTTTATCAGTGTAATGATTTTTATGAATAATACTTGTGGTTGGAGTACTACAAGTGAGAACTGCGTTAATCCTTTAGCAAATATTTTCAAATTCCACGCGTGATTGACAGAAAGTATCTAGCATAGTATGATGATAGGATGATTATATATATATGACTTGTATAGGTAAATAACAAGCGATGTTTTTCAATAACTAGCTACGCTTTCATCTAATGAAATGAAGAATAGTGTTGCATTTATAAATATTCAATTTCGGCGATTACTAACATACATAATCCCGCCATTACTGTTGAAGAACTAGGCAAAATGCATGGATTTCATCAATCAATTCTTACGTAACATTGGAAAAGCCAGCAAATTGAGTTCCTCACAAACTTCACTTCGTTTAAATTTAAAACTTTTTTACAAAACGAAATCGAACTTGATTTATAATAAACGACTAGGTACTTATCCATTTTTTCATCTGTAATGTTAATTGAAGTAGATCTCCTTAATGGATCCTATGTTAAATAATCGTCCAAGTGATACCTGCTTGAGAATCATTGCCCACACCCATTAAACAACCTGACGGATAGTCTGTACCTTTTCCTGTAACATATCTAATCCAGCGAATTCCACTCTCTTCTCCTCGTCCGCTATTTCATTCATAAATTCATTGACTCGTCGGATCAGGTGTCTGTGTAAGTGTGTGTGTATGTGTGTAACGCCTGCATCCGTATTTGTTCGACGTCGTCGACTTAAACGCCGTTTAAGAAACAGGAAAAGAGAGCGCTGGTTGTATAATATACTACGCGGAGAGCAAAACGACTCGAAATCGGACATTTCATCGCGTCAACGGTCAGAGCGAGAGTCGAAAAAAGGCTAACCAACACGACTGCACACAACACTACACCAATATCCGTCGTATATGGGTATACCACACGGGAGCTGCTCGAAACTAACTTATGAATGGGAGTTAAGAGTGAGTAGCGGAAGAGGAAAACAACAAATAAATGAAAAATGATTACGCAAAGCGCGCAAGAACGGGTAAGCCAGAAGCAATAGCGGCAGTCACCTATCTTAATGAGCCATATCCTGGATACATTTTACGTATACACGTAAAGAGAGATGCTAACTTTATCAGATGTTTCTCAGATGTAACCACAGTGGCGGAGGCATGTTAAAGTAAATTGAAGCTTATTTTGAAGAAAAAAAATCTTTTTTATGGCTTGGAATATTTGGAACATTTCTTTTTTATCGATGTTGGATTAAGATCCTTTGATAATGTGCCAAAGCATTCTGCTTATTTAATTTCGTGTTGTGCATAAACAAATAAAATAATTATCAGGGTAATACCAGGTTCCGTTGACCGCTAAGATGTAGTTTGCGGATTTTGATGTTTTTCTGTCGATTCTTTGAATATTTCCTCTTGCCAGTTGTCGCGAGTCTGTTTTTGTACGTGGAGCAAATTAGGCGGAATCCATCAGAAATAGATCCTTTTCACACCCAAATCTTCCCGCAAAGCAAAATATAGCTAGCTAGTGTCTAGGGATGCAGTTATCTCCAAGTAACTCACAACTCGGAGCATGTCTACTACTAGACTATTGACCAAGGTTTAACCGATTTTGCTGACCCAAACCTAATCGATGCCTAATGTTAGAAAAGCACCTTTACTTTGTGTAACTGACATTGATACTCTACCGACCATGGCTAACCGTTACGAATACTGCCCTGAGGTACAACGTTGTACTGAAACTGGTTGACAACTGGTTGACTGGTGGCCGTCAGTCAACCTCTGTACAACATAGATTATGGCGCACCTAACTCAAGACACACTTCAAAAAGTTGCGTAGTAGATCTTCGATCCAATGAAGACTATGTTAAAAAAAAAACAAATATTGATTAATTAAACTGTTTTTGAGCTACAACAATTTGTTTCGTTAATTACTAAATTATCCTCGTATAAGCTAAAGAGCAAACAAATTATCACAGATCTTATTGCCAAAATTATTGTTAAAGTCGCCCGTATTGAAAATGAAAATCAATGTGCTATAACATCTTCAGTACTAGCCGGTTATTGTTCGTTTCACTGATAGGTAAACGCTATCAAATTTGTATTAAATTTGAATAAAATAATAAAATTTCAGATTTTAAAAGTGGTCCTTCTCATATTTTTTCCGCATTATATACGCAAAATAATCAAGTCATATACTCGAACATTGTGGCACTGGAACACTGAAACACTTTACTGTTACCTCTTAGCACGACACTTCACTAAGCGTCCAGTTTTAATGAAGTGTTTATCAAGATAACCAATTAGTTTCGGAATACAAGCAGAAAATGCGTAGAGCCTTACGCCAAGACAATTTTTGTCTATCCATTGACGATTCAAAAACTGAAAGGAATTAGTGTCGAAGTATGTCTACCTGGATCAATGGTAAACAATGGTAAACAAAGTTGGAGCCTGTGAAGCGAAAGACTGAGTATTGACTCTAGCTACTGAATGTCTAACGAACCTCATTATTATGAGACTCGTTATTATCACTATTCTCTATTACCACTATTTTTCCATATAGTGTGATCTTAGATTGTTAAACACGTTTATATTTGATCTCTGAAAAAAGCAATGTCAACATAATACGTCGGAAGGACCACAATGATAATTTTTGGCATCTAACAGGTGGACAGGTCGGCTGAACGATTCACCATGATGTTTTATAACACGTGTTTTTTCGACCGGTCTCTCGTATCTGTTCATTATGAAAGGGTCGAGGTAATCATTCACCACAACTTCTGCAACAGATGGGCCGAAGCCAAGTCCTATAGCAACGTTACAATCAATGTGAACAAAAGTGCGCAGCATCAAGATACTTGAGTCTGGAACAGATATTTACATGATTTTGAGAGAAGTACCTCTTTAAGATGAGAGTAACCATGGATCTGTTTCATGCTGGATGAATTGAGTGGTTTTTATTGCGTTGCTTCAAAATGACTTTGTAACGGATTCAAGTAACTGCATGTCTTGGAGGTACCAGTTATTTGCACTTAATGGAGAATTCCTCCTCTGTTTTTGTAACAGAAATAACCGTTTGGGCCTTAGTTTTGCATGCACAGTTAGCATAGCTTTAATTATTCTTGGATACATTTGATATTTCTCGTTCATGTTTATGATTTTCTTTCGATGCATTTTAAACGTGGTTAAAAGATCTAGATTTCGTGAAGTGTTACGCGTATCACTTTGAATAAAAATCTTAGAGCTTCCGCTTTGTAGAAACTAAGAGGGAACGCTATGTTGCAGGTCTATTAGCAGTTATAAATACTCGAAGATCGACAGTTAATTGTTCTTATCCAATTATGTTTTACTTTCTTTAACATTACTACATCTGCTACACCACTGACATCATCTTAGCTCGTTTATAAACACAAATTGCCTTCATTTCTCGTAAACAATTAGCAAGCCGGCATATTTCCCGTATATTGATTAAGCATGATGTTCTTTATTTCAACCTAGGACGCGATACATCAAGCAAAGGAAGAAAGCATAAATTAAATCGGTGCACGTAACTGTACTAAAACACGCGAGATAAAAGCAGAGCATTAATAGCAGTGTCAATGACGACAGAAGAGGCGCCCAAGTCGCGAGTAGTGAACGAAAAAGGAGAAAATAATCGACGGAAACGAGGAGATACGAAAAAAATCCAATCACTTCCTGCGCTAAAGAAATCTTACGGAACAGCCGCGCTACTTTGATTGCCTCCTCATTGTTTTGATTGAGAGATACGAACTGACTGTTTGTACGCACGTAGAATATGCGCTTATAAATAAAATTGTGTAATTCTAGCAAATTATACGATACTTACGTATTCTACTAGAAAAAAATTGAAACGTGAAAAAAAATTAGTATAGTTCTGCTAATTATAAAAAAATTGGTTTTGGTGCAAACAAGAAGGGCCAAATGAAGATTAATGTTTAAATATTTCTAAAACTAACAGCCTGCACTGGACAGAGTAAATATAAGTTTCGAATACACTGAATTAGATGTAACCTGCATTTCTAAAGAACTTGAATTGCAAACTGCTTAAGCAAAATCCCCAATGCGAGGGTCGAAAAGGAATCACCCTGTAGATTTTTCAGTTTGAACTGTAATTTTCTTGTTTATAAAGTGCAAAAAATTGAACTTTTTGCCGTAGATTCAGAATCTGGGATTAGAAAAACAGTTTTTTTTTTTTTAAGATAGTGATAACTCACCCTGATGCCCTTTGATGGACTTCGAAGTAAGCTAATATCTTAGCCCTTTAAGTGCCTCTCAGTATCTACTCTAACAGTCGAAAATACATTTTACTGTACAAATTTTTCCATTCCTCCTTCTCTTGTTTATCACCAACCTGTTTTGCTGTACGTATCTTTATCTCTCTTTATCAGCAGTTTACTCTAAAACCCGCTTTCGCACGCCAGGTCGCTTTTAGCGGACCGGATCACACATGAACGCCTAATATGGGATTCAGCAGAGAAAGAGCAATAAAACTGCGAAGGTGTCACCTTGAAAAACAAAAAACTTACTCGTAGAAGGGTGTTCAAACCGAAGACTCCGAATATTTGAATTTCCGCTTATTAAGGTATTTAGCTATCCCGATTGGATGAATTTGGTACATCCAATAATTTAAAAAATTTAAAGCAATTTGTTCAATTTCTAAATAAAGTAACGATGAACAACTTAGCTACTGAAGCTAGAATATTTTAATTACCATCTAATCTAAACGATCTCATTGGAAAAGTGTTCCATGAAATTAGTAATATTTTCTTTCACTTCAAAAATTACTACTACTAAGGAATAAAGAATACAATGGTCAATCTTATAAACTTTACAAAAAGCACGTTATCCATCTGCATGAAGTCGTTACATCTTTAACTCCTATTATATAGTCTGAAATAGAAATTTTACGCCGATTTCCAAAACCATTCGGGTGTTGAAAGAAAAGGAAAAGCAGCGAAAAGGCTGCACTTCACCATTCTCCATGGGCATTGTCTTCGAAAACGTTGGCGCGAGGTGCCCCATTGTCCTGATAATTCAGATTTGTCGTGGTTTTCGTGCACATAATTGAAGAACTAAATCTTATTGGTGATCGACAGGAGGAAACAAAAAGAACAAACAAAAAACCGAAAACACGAAGGAAGATAGACATAAACTCAATAAAATAAAAGCGATACTTTTATTGCAAGGTTAGATGAGGCAGAAAGAGTTGTTAAGAAGCAATCGCTAAGGCGCTCACCTATACATCATGGATATATGTAACGTATCGGAGAAAGAAAGAATCAACCGGATGCGGGAGATCTGCATTGAACAGGAAGTACTTGCTAATGACCTCCTCCTACTGCCCGCCATTCACCGTGGACGTAATCCATTCTCAATCCAACGATTCCGTCAATGAACGGAGTGAATAGGCTGACGCGATGCCCGCCGTGCACGGATCTTATACGTGCCGTTGCCGTTGTTGTCAGATTCGATGGTTGGATTGTTGCGTTCGAGTCGCGGGTGAACGGGCATTCAGATTAACGCACCGCTTACAAACGTACGCAGAATGAAACATGATTTAAAAAGACGTATCTTTTGGTTTTCCTCTTAATAAGTTACGTCTGATAGTTTCAGGATATAAGAAACTATTAAAAAATATCCCAAATATGTGTAGCTATCATATCAGTACGTCAAAAAAATAACGTTTTTGCTGTTATTAATTGGGTTCTTGTAATATAGAAATGCTATTAAATTCGTTTTCTTTAGGATTCTTTATTCTTTAGGAATCGGTCAGTATATTGATGGTGTTTGTACGAATGTAGCCAGCTTAATGCAGTAACAAGTATTATTTTTTGCCAAATGCCGTTTCATTATTTCAACCTAGTCTCTTTATAAGTTTATGATTATTTCATCTCTTTTATTTGCTCAAATAATGGTTGACACACTTGTTTTGGGAAATAGGTGTTCGTGAATGTGATGGCCTCATTCGATGAAAATCTGTATTCTTCAAGTGAACTTTTGAACCTAGGAAAAGAAAGATCTTGGTGGTCAGATCTGGTGAATAAGATGGACGGTCTATCAATTCGAGTCCCCATTCGCGAATTTTTTCTTTGGAATAAGGCTGCACGTTTTAATTAGAACAACAACCGCCCATTTAACCTTTTCCGTCTTTATAAATTTGTACGTACCTTCGTTTCAAATGTGATTTTCCTTCACTTATTTCTGTCCTTATATCTTTGTACCTTATGTCTCTCATAACTTGGTATCTCTATCTAAACCGTGATCTTCCTCTTCTTCTCACTTCTTCCCGTTTCCACTTTGTTATTGTAATCATTTTTGCCTTGATTTCTGTTCATATGATCCCATCATTTTAGCCTTTAAACCTTAATAATCACCACGTGTTTCCCTTCTAGGTTTCGATCTATCGTGATGTTAATTAGACTTCTTTTAATTTATCCGTCCCTCGTTGGACCTAACATTCACAGAATTATTTCTGTTTCGAATATTTTCAATTTTCTCTCTTCGCTGTTTGTTATACAGTACGTACTTGCGACACAACTTCATGGCTGACTCAAACAATAGTCACAACCACTTTCCGACCGATGAAACAATCTCCGTCTTTTTCTTTCATTAAATATATCTCAGTCTTTCTAAATGTGTAACACACTATTTCGATACATTTCATATACGATAGTTCTCTCACATGATTTTCTAGCATCATCCATGCTTAACGTAGGTTAGGCTTATGTCTATTTCCTTAAAAATTATAATTATTTGAAAATAATATTTGTGCAAATGTCCTACTTTCTCTTCCTATCTTTGACATCTTCTGAGACAGAGGTTGTTCGTAGATTTTTGAGTTTCTCAATAAAATTTCGACCAGTTGTACAGAGCTATAAAAGTATAAGTTACTAAAAATAACCAATAATTTAGACAGAACAGGTGCGAAATTCAAAAATGAAGTATAATTACTTGGAGGGTTCTTTTCGGTAGGCAACATGAGTTATTTTTCATAAATTTCTGAAGATCAACTTAAGCGATTATTTAGTTTGCTTTTCAGCGTTTACCGTTCACTAATGTTTAGATTGGTCAAAATTCTAACTACAAGCGACTTCTTATCGATCTAAAGACATTTTCTGTAAAGTGAATCTTGCCATATATTTAGATATTACATTATATGGTTAAATTAAATTGTTACGTATAGTGTAACGTCATATTTGCTATCTATACGAGAACCGCACGGCCACTTGAAACAACAGACGGATATCCTAACTATCGTTTATTGAAGGTTTACACCTGATTGCCTCTCACTTTTCAAGTTTTCGGAATACGCTATTAACCACTTTTTTATTTATATTCCCATGTAATAGGAAGCCACCTATCGGTGAATCAACCGATAGACGGTGATTTTAATGTAAGGAAGAATTAAGCAAAAGATAATTTCATTTACAGCGGCGGCTTTTATCAAAAAAAGTGGTTTGGTTGAAAATGTCATTTCTGGTTTACCGACTCTTATCGCGACTATAGATATTCAAATTCCTCTTGTATTAGAGCTTTTGTAGCTTACGATAATTGTTTTAGGATAAGACGTCATTGTATTTATTGGATACGATGTAAAATTAGTTGGGCCACTTCTGAAGAACCGCATTTCTTGACGTAAGCATGCTTACAATTCGAACATAAAAATTTGTAACGTTGCTCATTTCTTAGAAGATTGCTTGTTAAGCTTTTAATCAAAATAGAGTTGTAGAAGATTGATTATATAAACACCAACCGATACCGAAGTTGGAAAATATCGGTGGTTCGTATTATCTATGTGTTTACGCATTTTCTTTAGGGGTACGTTCCAAGAAGAGTAGAAAAATCCAGCAGTTAATTCTGCCAAATTGTGGTTTAGCGAATTTATAATTAGACTGTTATCTAAGGAAAATAAGTTACTAGTTCTTGGTTTTAAAAGTACTTCCGTGTTTTAAGAGTTGCAATTTTCAATACAACCAACATCAAATTTAATGACGTCCATACCTTTTTCTCATAGGACGTACTTGTTGGTGATTAAATTGTTTGTAAATTTAAATTTTCTCGCGCGATATACATTTTGCATTTACACATTTCCCTGTAAGTACTATTTACTTTTTGAGTATTTTTGATTTATATAAAAATTCCATTTAAATTTCGCGTGAGATATCAAATGAAGTGATATCAAATGAAAAACCTAGTTAGTCATTGGTTGCACAGAAGGAATGAATATATCAAATTTATTCAATTGACGATTTAAATTTAAATATCTTCTCATGCGATACTTATATATTTTATTAGATATATTGTAATGTTATAAAAAAAAATAACATCAACGAGGTTAGCTTAGACCAACGCTCTGGTCACTTTTCTTGTTCGAATTTCATGTTGTACACCTATCGAGTATGAGTGTCCATCTGCTGGTACGAAGCCCGATCCCTAAAGAAAGAATCCTGTGTTTAGCCGAATATCTTTGGGGCGTAAGAATAATGAAGTTAATATAAGTTTAACCAACAGCAAGCATAGGAAAGACATATCTTAACTACTTCGATCTCTTATTCTTTTTCACAGAATCCCGGTAGCAGTTGCGTTCCTGTTTCAAGCTACAGCAAAATTGTTCGTTTCGGAAACCAATTCAATAATCGTATATGTTAAATTGTTAAAATATTATCAGAGGCGATAAACAGTTGCCAACGTAAACTAACAGTGGTTAAAATAACGTCAATTTTCTTTGTGACTTCTGATATAGTTGTCGTTTAGGCAGTTGAAAAAGTGGTGTTCAAAGAAGAACATAAATGTCGTGTTTATGTTGTGGAAAGTGGCAAAATTTAAGGTTGGTAGTTGTTTCATTTCTCGTTTTTCGCTTTATAACTATCATCAAACAAATTCTCTTTTGCCGAAAGAGTGTCCAAAGACATTCCCGGATTCACGACACCATCAATTTTTGGTAAATTTAGAACATTGGAAAAAATGTCGAAAATTTCTGTAAATTAATCCCGCAAAAACATTACAATACATTATTTAATTTTTAAGTAAAGTATCTCCTGTTTTAATAAAATACTAAGTCGTTTATCCGGTCTAGAAGGAATATTTTAGACGAACTTTATGCCTGTGATAATGGGAACGTTATTACTGATATTTATCAGCGTTCCTATAACATTTGGTAATTTCTTAATGTATGATGATGCTAGCAAGGAGCATGGGATAGTTCAGCAGACACTAAAGTAACGGGAGTTAGTTGCTCACTTCTTCTACCGTAGATTTAATGGTCTCGAATTTTCCATTAATTCTGCTAAGAAACTTTGGAATAGTATGCGTCTTAGTATGAAGAACATTGCAAAAAATATTGTCACTATCCCTCCACGTCCTTGCAGAGTGGGAGTTGAGCGGAAATTTACGCTTTATTTAAATTTATACAATTTGCGCTTATATTACTTGCTGTCCCCTTGTGTCTAACTACCCCGAAAAAAAATTAAAGTCAATTGTAGTGGATGGTATGATGCTATATGTGTGCACCATACAGGTCTAACCTTATAAAATGAATTTGAGATATGTAACTGTTAAATTCTCTAAGTACTAATCTTCACCATGTGTTTATAAATTACGTTATTATGGCAGTCGATTGAACTATATATTTAGGTAAAGTGAAAGCTCATTATTGAATTATTGAATTCGTAATATCTTGTAGAGTACATTCGACAGCAAATTAATAATATGTGATCGTTTTTAATGTACATTTTGTTCACATGGTTTAGTGTTGCATAATTAAAGTTAAGATGGCGAATATCAAATATTCCAAAATAGATGTAATGCAAGGATGGAGAACTGCATATGCAACATGTATATTCATAGATATACTAATTCATGGTAATGTTGGTTAAAAAATTTTTTTCTTTTCAGTTGCGGTTTTTCCTGTGACTCTGGTATAACAGAAATGATCAAAAATATGTTAAAAATTATCAGTTTCTTTCAGCTAGATACGTTTTGTGGTAATTAGATTTAAGTATTTTGCTGCTTTTGAAGGTTGCGCAGATACACTATCTTTTTATTTATGGTTAGTTGCGAAAAATGCTCTACTAAGAATGATGTAAGCTTCTATTCTACGTTTACTGATGGTAAGAACGTCATTCCAAACTTTTAATTTGAGATGTTCAATGTGCGTTGGCAAAACCATTAACTGCCTCTAACTAAATTATCTATTTCCCGAAAGCGAACAAGAAGTATAGTATAACTAAATAACAGCGCTCATGATGGGGTATGCAGAGGTTCAACAAAGGTCTTTTCGAGAAAAATTACATAAGAAAGGGCGCCAGGATTTTTTGTTAAAAAAAGACTACAAAAACGATGAATGACGCAACACACTGTTAATATAAGTTAAAGAGATTTATTTTGTCTTGAATATTTATATAGAGGAAAAAGAAATAGAGAAGAACTCCAAGTTTGGCTGACACGTCAGATTCGTTGTTGGGATTATTCTAGGTATCTTGAATCCCCGTATGTCGTGCCATCAATCCGTGCTAATAAATACCGAAAAAATACAAAAAGGAAAAAAACAAAAAAGAAGCTAATAGATGGAAATAGGGAGGGAAATAAAACAAAAAAAGTATAATGAAGCCAAATAAAAAAATTAAACTTAGACAATTAGAAGAATAATGTAAATTTAAGTGTAAGATGATTATTGACATTATAAATTTATCTCAAGAAAAATTTAACGTATGGAAATCAATGTAATATGTGCACGAGACTAAAGAAAAAAATGATCAAGCGATAGAATAGAAATAAAAAAGCGATAGAATAGAAATAAAAAAAAAAACAATAAGAAGGTAATATTCACGAATAGGTACTCACTTTAATCTGCAATCACCTCTGATCGCCTCTAAGATCCATAGAACGGGCGAAAGAAAATTTCATACGGTCGATCATGCACGTAAAGATTATTTGCAACAGCAACAAAAAAATTAGAAGAAACTCTTAAAATTGTAACAAATCGAAATAACATAGGTGCATATACAGTACTATTCAAGTGTTCAAGTGCTACAATAGTTACACGTAAAATATATTTTATCTATGCGGCAATCTTGGCTAACCGCTGACAGCGTCTGTCTCTTTAAAAGGAATTGAACATCCTGGGGTGACTTCCTAGCTACGCTTTCTTGCAATATTTTGTTGTGGCGTCCTCCTTGGCTCTTTCCTGAAGCTGGAACATCCCATTATTGACAATTATTACTTTGCTGTTCAAATGAGTTAACGAAGTGGGGAATTACACCGCGTATCAACTGCTTCCGGGCCATTTGTGGAAATTACTAAAGTACTAAAGTAAAAGTAATTATAAATCTGCATTTTTCACTATAATTAACGGTATTTTCACTATTTAGATCGGTTAACACAATTTGATGTTAGAGTTCAGCACGGAGCAGATAGTGAGAAACAATTCGAACGCATAATAGGACCCACTAAACGTCCAATTCGAATACCTGTAATAAGGATATTATATGGACTGGGACCGGGGAACATTTTACGCAAACAAATCATTAGCACTTAAAGCGATGCTAACGACATCCATCAACATCGGGCCGTTCAGCGAGCTGTTTGAACTGCGTTTAAAGTCTGTTTGGCGAGAGCACACACACTCGCGACGTAATATTTGTCCGGCATACAGATAAATTGACTGGAATGTCATGAATCCATTGTACATATAGACATAAAAAAGAGGCGACTCTTGGACCATGATTTCTTCTTCTTTTCTTTCGTCTTGTTTTGCTTTGTTTGTTGGACTTTTTTAGTCTTTTTTACACCGCGTTTTCTCGTTTCATTTCTCGCGGACGACGCTTTTTATGGACATTGGCGTTCCGCATCGACCGGACGTGTTGTTTAAATTCCGGTAAGAAAAAAAAACTGTTTAGAGAAAAGATATCAATGACTGGAGAGAAAACACGATATCGACTTCGTTTATTTTAGATAGATCTTACATCTTTACACATACGATTATTTTCTATTAACAACAGTTCCACACAAGCGAAGTCAAATAAGATTCTTAAAGCTCTTAATATCAAAAAATTTTTTGTCTATTGAGGTAGGTGTGTTTGCGTTTTATAATTTAGTTTTGTTGACAAGAGGATAGTCGATGTTCTAAGGTGTGGCGATTTCTATGTTCCGTGAAAATCGCTACAGTTAAGAACAAAAATAATATTCGCCGGAACATATCTAAGTACCAGTTGGTACTTAGAACGTTTTAGCGAACGAAATCCCTAGGTTCATTGTGGGAGTGTCATGGTATTTGAGCATTCATTCGTTACAGTACAAACGCGACCTGGAAAAAAATACATACATTGATCGAGTGGGTGGTTCTTCAAATCCGCCATTGGTAAGAATAGTGGTTGCGCTGTTAATTACTTTCCTTTGTCTCTTTCACTTGAACGGTGCGGGGTGCTTTCTCAAATACTCAATTCTTAACTTCACGCACAGGCTCTTGTTTACTTTTTTTTTTCAATTTTTCGTTTCTAGCACCAGCATATGCTGTATTTGAAATTAACTACGTTGCTACAACAATCTTGCTGGTGGAAGATCAACTTACAGCAATTTAAATTAATATTGCCAATTTTTTAAACGATGTAAGTTGAAGTTTTCGGTGTCAATTAATAACTGTAGATGATCTTGGGTACATTAGTACATTCCTGCCAAGGTACAGTCGAAGTAGTGGTCTCCAAAGGCTGAATCGGCTCCGAAAAGACGCGGGGTATTCTATCCCGCCTGGAGAGAACTGACTTCTTCTTTGAGATACACTTAGAGTTGCGTTGATCAACGATTCTTACAAATGAAAAAGTATAACGGGGGTATACCACGCACCATTATTACTTGACAAATTGAGGGCAATGTACATTTCAGTGGTCGCCATGACACAAGTTCATGAATTGGGGTTTTCTGAAAGTTTCGCTCGGACGATAAAAATTTTCAGAATGATGAGGCCATCATTCTGAAACATCATTCGTAAACGCTTATTTTGAATAATAATAAACCACCTATTATTTGAACGTACTGCATAGATGGGAGAATTGCTGGGAAGAGTGCATAGACTTACAAGGAGATTAGGTTAGGGAAAAAACACGTCCGCCTTAGTAACGACTTATTGGAACAGCACGTTGGTGACCACAGTTTCATTCTTAACAACATAAGTTCATGCCGTGCCATAAACGTAATTCACATTCTTGATGAACGTAGGAATTCCATCAAATTGGTAAAACTAACGAAGTCCTAGTATAGTTAATATGAATAAGAAATATAGAGAACATAAATAAGAGACATATTCAATAGAGCTTTTGTATGGATCTATCTAACATCCCGAAGCTTTGTGGGTGCTTTTTTGAAGAAAACAATGCTATCATAACAAGATTCAAATACGCTTATAATTGACAAATTTTTCATAAATTGCTGCCTGCCTAAAATCGATTCCTTCTAAGTGCACCTAACAAAAGTATTGCTATCATAAAGAAAAATAGCAGAAGTAGATAGTAAAGTAATGTTTTACTATTGGTTTAAATAAAAGTGTCGCTGTGTTCATTATCACTTCTTTCTTCCTTTTGAAGACTAATCTTTCTCCATTTTGCTTTAGCTATCTTTAGACTATTTCGGAGGCTCTATCCTTCCGAGATTTTTGGTTTTTGGCTAACTCAACCTGCCCGAATATAAAAACAATTTTATTATATATCCTTGCTTGGTTTGCTTTTGTAAATTGTGCCTTGCTGATTAAATATCCTTTTGTTTCTACGTTTTTGATCTTGTTTTGCTCTTGCCGTGGAGTACTGGATATTTTTTCAATTCTTTCTGTAATTTTTCTCAGAGGAGAATGTCTTTTGCGTACGTAAAGCATTGCTATTAGTGGTTTTACATCAATTTAATACGCTAAAGTTTTGAAATCACATAAGCGAAGTGAAATTATATAAATTACAACTCACCGAAAATAGCAACGCCGTTGTATTTTTTAAAACAGAAGTATAAACAGTTTAGTTCTATAGATTATTAGAGTTATTTTTTTGCAACTTATTTTCGCGTTATTAATGGCATACCGAGCGATCATCTACCCGTGACGAACGTTTCCAAGGTCTTCTAGAGAGCACCACATCAGAAAGAAGAGGTGTTAATTAAGCAACCTAATGCTGAACATGCGGACTTTAAATGGCGATAATAACGCCGATAATTGCGATGATCTCGAAGGAAAAAGTGTAACCGGCGAAAATATGGCGTCCGAATGGCGGTGGCCGCCAGAAGCGCTTATTTACATTTAGAACATTTAGAATTAAAGCAGCACGGTCTGTCAAAGGGGGCCCGTGTTGTAGATTTCCCACAGATAATGAGTCGCCTCCATTGTCTCTTCGGAACAATCGTATAACTCGTTCTTTTTTATTTAGTACACTGATATATATGTGGATATGTATGTATGGAAGTATATATGTAGATATTACATTTATTTATACTTACATATGTGGATGTAATTTAAGTTGCATTGTGCAGTGTGCCCGGTCACCCGGTTGGACGGGACAGATAAATTGTGATTTAAATGATATGTGTCAGACCGGGTACCAATTATATTTAAATATGTCTCGACAAATGCATTGGTTGTTGCTCGGCGCGGCAACGGTTTCACTGATTTAGGCTGCATGTATCCACATGAGGATTTTAAACGTTTGTCGGTCTTCCTTTGGTTTGCATTCATCTTAATGGAATCCAACTTTTGAGAAATGGATTGTCAACTTACGTTGTTTATATTTGATGTAATTTCAACAAACTACACTAATACTTAAATATTATTGTAACTTAATAATTAATAAAATTAATTATTAATTATTGTAATCTGGCAATGAGTTGTAAAAATGTTTTCTTCAATTAACGCAAGTTCGACAAAGAAGTAAGTTCCAGGTTATCCTTTTATCCATTCCGAGCATATGTAAGTGAAAACGACGAACGGTTTCTCGATACTTTGCTAGAATTGGCTACGTTTCTCCTTTCTTTCTCTCCCGAATGGGTAAGGATGATATGAGAAGTATTTGTGTTTGGAGACAGATGGCGCTTTGCGTCAAAATCTGCATGTGAGTGCTATTTTTTAGATGACGTCTGTGAAAATTGCGGGAAAAAGTCATCGAATAGTATGTGAGCGAGCAAGTCTATGTATTTGAGGAACCATGGAAAAATAGCAATACCGGTCAATCATCCAATTTCTTTTTTTGGATGGGAAAGTCTGTTCAGCAATCAAAGAGAAGTGGGTGGGATGCAGGTTATAAGGGTCATGCTTCTTTTATGATTACCATCGCGTATTTGCCGAACATCCGTTCTTAATGAGCGCCAGCAAAGTCGTCCCGTTGAGGCGACTAGGGAAGTTTATAATGTCGTGTTAGCTGGTCACCGGGTGAAGTTTGTAGTGTTTACTAATGTGATAAATATGTTCTGTTAACTGAACCTGCGCAAAACGTTTTTCACTAAAAATTGAGTATTAGCTGATTGATCAAAAGCGGAATCACGTGATAACTTTAAAACCATGTTTGAACAGTACGAGTGAGTATTGTACTTAAATCTGGAGCGTCATGTGACTGTAGATGATGCATTACTACGATGGATAAGTCGGAAAAATTGGCTCTTCTGGCGAACGTGCACCAAAGAATGTAAAGACTGTGTCATTCTAGAAAAGAATTCTAATCGATTACTTGCAAAAGAGAAGTATAATCACGGGGCAGTACTATGTTGATTTATTAGATTGATTCTTTATTAAATATAAGCAGAAAAAACCCTATCTAACGAAGAAAATTGCTTAAAAAGTCGGAATATCCCGGAGCCATCCGCTTGTTTCTTTAATTCTTTTAGACATGTCATAGTGGTACCAGTTTTCGTCGTAATGTTGATCGCAACATGTTTTTCTGGTAGGTGGAACTACTTTATTTTCAGTGTTTCGCGTAGCAACTGCATTGAAATCTAAGATGATGATTGGTATGCTGTAGCACTAAATCACGTACTCGGATACTGTGGCACTGGAACATTGAAACGCTGAAACACTTCATTATTACGCCTTACCACAAACACTTCACTTAAACAGTGCGATTGTTTCGATAGTTAAGCTATCATCTTCAGTAGCAATACTGTTGCTGCTACAGTTCAGTAGTAATTGTTGTTGAAGATGATAGCTTAGCTATCGAAACGATGGTGCAGCTTAAGTGAAGTGTTTCAGCGGTACGGTGTAGCATTATTTCAATAGCATTAGCTCTTTACACCTAATCCTTTTTTTTTTTAATTACACGACAATACCCGAAAAAATTTGTACTATGAATTACGGTTGTGAAAGCCTACAATCAACCTAATCCTTGTATGAGGTGAAATGATCCTGTGGACACTTCTAAACGAAGTCTGTTTTTTTTCTTAATTTAGAAGTGCGGCTGTATTATTTCAGGATGTTGTAATTATCTTAGCCGCTAGTAGTGACTATTAATGATGGTGCAAGAAGATTGTATTTTCCTGTGTTATTTTCTTTGGATTTTTGGGTTTTTGGCGAAGATTGGGTTTTATTTTATTTTGGTACGTTTTTTCGTACTTTTTTCGTTGGCGTTCTCAACCTGTCACCTGTCAGCTTTTTCTCTTTTTCATATTGTATTGTCGTAAGTCGTAGGAAGGAAAAAGAAGATTACCAGTAATTCAATATGAAATAGTACGACGAAATAAAGCAAAATAAAATAAATCCAAGAAAAAGAAGCTTATTTCTATTAAAGATAAAAAGTCCAAAGAAAATAGAACACTGAAAAATTACAAATTTAATATCAAAAATATTAAATTTGTTTTGCTTATAGCAAGTTAATTGTATTATTAAGAATTATACAAGTACTCGTAAATAATATAGCTGTAGCTGGCTTAGTCTGGTTATTGAGAGATACAGACTAATGGTGGCCCTAAGAAGAGTTATCGTAAGGACGCCCTTGATAAGTATTGGAATAGTTATAGGCTTTGCCTTAAAAAAACTGGTCCATGATCCCCGTTTTTCTTAACACTTAACACCACCAGTAAATTGTTAATGGACAGTAAAAAGAAAAGCTAAAGATAAAGGAAGTTCATATCTTCATTTTAGTTCGAAGTAGTCTTCTTTATTTTGTTGTTAGTTAAACAACGCAATTAAAGTAACGTCTGCCTATAAATATTTTTAAAAGTAAAGCCGGCATTATAGAGAATATATTTGAAATATCTCCATTTCCAAGAGATTGTCATAACATTTTCAATCAATAGACATACCATAAATTGCAAGTTTATCCTCTGATATTTCATAGTGGCCGCTTGGACTTGTAGAGGAGTTCATCCATCACGGCGGACATTTTCAATAATTCATTAGAAAATTATTTCAATTAACTCAACTTTATTTCTCGTCTTCTTTCGAACGACGACTCCGTGCTCCAGCTATTACCTTCATCGCTAATTATGACCTGTGGCGAATGCACAAACAGATATTCGCCGCGGCCTAGGCAACTAGCTAATGGTAAATAATTTCGCAGGGGCAGATCGGCCGCCGCTCTGCCGTCTCTAATAAACGCGAGCGTAAATAACTCCGCGGTCCGAAGATATGTATAAAGTAGATATACACACGCGGACGGGTATAATGTCAGAGCCGGAGTTCAGCCATGGGAAAAAATACAAACGCAGGTGCGCTATTTGCATTGCAAATCGACCATCGAGCTTCTACAACTTCGTGTTAGTCTCGATGTGGTGTGTGTATCCCTCTTCGATGAATGCTGTAAACGTACTATGCGTAGTGTACTACAATGTTGGAAGGGCAACCTCTCTACGTACTAAAGACGAAGATCCACAAGGTAGTAGTTGTAGTTACTGCTGGTAGCAGAATTTTTAACGTAGAAGCGAAGACTATGCGTTTAAGAAGTATACGGATGACTACTTTATGGATCCAATTACGTTCTAGTGTTCAGGTGTTTTAATTGGAAAGGGTTTGTTGGGAATCATTCATTTGCGAATATTAACCATAATAGTGTTATAATTACGAAATGTATTGGGAATTGGATGTTCATAAATGAACTGATAAAAAATTTCAAAGAAATGCATATTTCGAATGAGGAGGTGGTAGACGAAAATCCAGATAAAAGATAAGAGTTCTGGACAGTCGGTTACGTTGTTTACTAATTTATAAAAATACCGCTAAGTTACGCAGTTTTCCTTCTGTTACATAGAGGTAATATATAGAAGTTCCTCAAGGATTCTAATATAATTACTTAACGTATAATTATATATCAAGCACAAAGATTTAAGAAATTTGCATTGAATACTTTCGATTCTGTTTATACATATAAGTAGCACTCTTCCGACTCCGCAAGATATAATGCTTTAATACAAGTTAAACTTTTGACTTGCGCCGTAAACGAATAAATAAACCTAAAGGCTTATAAAATTTTGAAACAACAAGTTCTACATGTTAACTCAAAATCAATAATGCGACCGAGGCCTTTTATACTATCAACATTACATGGAGAAATATTATTGATCACTAGAGAGGACAAAAGCGAGTGAAATCGTACCTTTTTTGTGATAACTAGACAGACTCGTGTCTATTCGGCTCATGAGAATGGATTCCTGTTGCTGACTGATTTCCCTGAGAGTCGACAAAACACGAGTCTGTCTAGTCGCTGCAAAGAAGGTATGATTTCACTCGCTTTTGTCCTTTCTATTGGTAACTGATACTGAACATTAATTTTCTTCTTCTTTTTGGTAAATTTAATAACTTTGCATGTATTAAAATTAAGAAATAGTTTATTTTCAGTGCTGCATTGAGAGGGTTTCTAAGACGGATTTTTCACAGTGGTCAATTGAAAATCATCGACATCGTCTAAAAAATAAGAATTTGGAATCCTTGCAAAATTCTCGTTTTGTGTTCTTGGACTTAAATGAAAAAATCATTGCAAAAAAATAAAATTTGATAAAAACACATGAATTAAAGAATTAAATGAATTATTCAGATCGTTCCCAAAATTCCCAAAAAAGTTCGATCGGATTTGATTCATGATTGATGATTGAAGACCTATTCAATAATACCCCGACGTCTAATCCAACTATCGGAAAAAATTGTAGCTGAGTATTATCTATTATTAATTGCATGTGGTGGAGCTTTATCTTGTAGAAACTATGGCTCATGGTTGATCATATCCGGAACACTCAAAATGTTTGATGCAATGTGGTTACGCAGTAAGTGTAAGCAATCGTCTCGTGTTAAGTGGTTTTCTAAGGAAATTGAACCTACGATTCGTTGTCAACAATGGTGGATGCTATGTAAGATGTCCCATCTTCCAATATGGATTCTTAGTCGACAAATAGCAACCGTTACGTAAATCCGTTAAGACAAAACGCAGCTACTTCAGAAATTGAAAATAACGTTTTTGAAAAAATTTCGGTTTTAGACATTTCTATCATTGTAGTTAAACTTACATAGAAGATGTACCTTACAGAGGTTGTACTTGTTTCATTGTAGATTTATCCGTTACTGTAAGTAACGCATCCGGAGATCGGTCTTGATAAGTGGTTGATTTGGGCAAACCGGCAGCTTTACGATGATCATTAATATCGCTCATTTCTCTTAATTTAACGACCAATCTCAAAACCGTTGATTGGGCTATAGTAATTCGCTCCAAATGAATGTTGTCGAATAAAAATGGCAGACTTCGTTATGAGAACGTTGCTTGTCATCATATCTAACCATCATAACGATTTCGATTTCTTCAGTTGTAGTTAATTTTACTACGATTGGAACCACCACCACCACAGTATCTCTTGTAAGATGGAATCTTTGAATACGTAGATATCTAATGCTTGTAGATGATCCACATTAAAACTGAGATAATGGGTTACACTCACAAAAATTTTGGGGCGGCAACCCTTTTCAGAATAATTTGAACTAAGAATTACAACACGCTGATTTCGTCTAAGTTGCAACAAATTTACAAACGATAATGTTCAATGTTTGGAAGAAGTGGTACATGGTTATAAAGCGAAAAAGAAGGGGCGTCAGGATATCTGATAAAAAAATATGGCATGCTACTAAAAAAAATGTTTTTTTTTTTTTATAGAAAAGATGCATTTGGAAGCACATACATTTTATTGTTGAATATCTTTAAATCTACGGAAATATAACATAACTAATTCCGCACCCGCGATTCTTGCCCGCTAGGTTGAACGTACGTAAAGAGCCTACTATTATTCATTAGTTCTGAAGTTTTCAAATCGGTTTTATTACCGATTAAAGAAGCGGTTCAATTACGACCAAAACCAAATTTAATTTCAATATTTCTAAAAGCTTCAGTGATATTTATATAGTCGGTTCTATACATTTGCCTATCGCTGTAGATAGATTGAAATAAACCATAAAGCACTTGTTTAGCGAAATAGAAGCAAAAAGAAACAGACGAATTAGTGATATATTCACAATTTCATCTTCACATCTGTTACTGTTTATTTCTTCCACGCACTTTTTTACGACTTCATCAGTAGTACGGCCAGCTGTTTATCATAAAAACGATACATCTCCGCGTATAGAGTTGCCGATAATTTTCGTCCGGAAGAAAGGAGAGCAAAAAAAAAGGAGGAAACCTAGTAGCGAACGCGGTAGCAGTTCGTGAAACGTGAAAGGAGCAACCCGCAGCACGTAGCATCGGCATCGCCAACTACAACCGACTCGCCGCGTCACTATCCGTTACGATTACGACCGTACTACGGACACGGACCGAGATCTAAACCAATTAATGTCCGATCGTAAAATATCAAAAGTTGTTTGGATTCGTGTCTTTGTGCGCGGTGCTGGCGTAGTCGGCAGGGCCCGGTCGTAAGATAAAACACCGAACGACACCTTAATGTAAAAGGAACATCCTATTAAGATATTTCGAGAATCGACCATTCGAAAGGCGAGAGATACACATTAATTATTTTCATAATACAGGAAGATAAACTTCCTGCTACATTTCCCATACGAAGATATTAGTGACGTTCGAAACTTGTGTCTCATACGGCTTTACCGAAATATCGCAATAAAAAAATTATATTTGATCGTTTCTTTTCCGAGGAGATGTGCTTTTTATATAGGAGAAATTATGGTACATACGGATATTTCTTGTGATTTCTTGGGGAATTGAGATAGGGGATGCTCGGTGTTTTAGACTCATTTATAAAGCTCACAAAATATATTGGACAAAATTGTAAAAACATGTACTACTCTAAGTTATGGGAGAATGGGACACATATTTCTTAATTATGCGCACGCCAAAACAGAAAAAAAAAAAAAAACAGAATTTCAGCGTTATGAAAGAAATAAAATTAAATTTCTTCGGGGAAAATATTTTTATTATATGGATTCATCCCATTTACTATACTCTTTTTGCGTCGCATCAATTACGTTCATTGCCATCTTCAACTTTTAAGAATCGCCTTTATTGTTGTTACACTATGTGTGCAGAATTATTTTTTCCAAGAGATCTTAATGCTAAAAAAAAATGTTAGGCTTGTCCTTTCGACTTGAATGACGCGGGTTCAAATCTTGTCCGGGGCGGTTGGTTAATTACAGATAAAAATCGGAGCATGTCTTCCTATTGGATAAGGAACCGTACCTTCTAATAGCAATGCAATGTTTGGCAGGTTATAATGGATGGTTGAAACACCTTTGGATTCGGTGAAATTAATGTAGGGCCGATTAGTGATCATAGTAATGCTATTAGTGATGCCTTGATTAGCTTAGACTTTTGCTAAGGCAGTGATGCCAAAAAATATTTTTTGCTGATCCTGTATGCCGCTTATTAAAATTAATTTTTCAGTTTGTAATAATTGTCATGTAAGTGCTGATCCTTTAAGTACGAAGGAGGAATCCTAATTAGTTACTGGTACAACTATTCACTGAAGTATTTGCCACGGTATTGAACAACCTTACAGCGGTAGATTACTTGATGTAATAAAAGTGTAGCAATCAATGCCTTCTGCTTTAGATAGTGGATTTTGTGCGCTGTATACAAAATTACTGCAGTATTATTTGTTATTAACATTTCAGCAATTGATGAATTCTTTAGAGTCAGAATAGCTATTTGTTAAGCGTAGGCTTTCACGACCGTAACTCATAGTAAAAATGTCTTTCGGGTGTTGTCGCTGAATTAATATTTTACAGTCTTTAGAAATCTACCCGAAAGAAATTTATAGTAAAGAATAGCTATTTACTACTAAATCGTTCTACGGCTGATTCTTGCAATTGTGTAGTGGTAGATTTTGTTCGAACCATATAGAAAATTGACTAGGTACAGATGTTTGTTTGTTATAAGTAGGGGCGACGAATTAGGATGTTTCTTTGTTTTCAATAAAGCGCTAAAGTGGCATCTAATTTTCTGGTTTATATATAATATTTTCGTTTTGCTTGGATATAAACTCTGTAAGGAACATTATTTCTAATTTACTCCCTTTTTTAATTACTCTTTGAGGATGAAAAAAGACAATAAGAAACTCTATTATTGAAACCAACACCTTCTAATTATCAAATCAGAAGACTAGACAACATGTGTAAGACCGCTCAATTTTTGCCTTACCTTCTTTAGTAACTCGAAATAGTGCGTCAGTAATTAACAGAAATGCTTTAATTATAGCGTTCCTGACATTGTAGCGTGTTATGTTTTTAGATTGTGTAACAAATTAATACTACTTAAATCAGCAATAAGCAATACGGATGCTTATATCAGCATGTTACGCAGACGAATCATGTTGCTTGAAATACCAAACGTATTAATTAAGAAACACGTTTGATCGTAAATTAACATAGTACACCGGGAGCATTGATTTATTTATCTTCCGCAATTAAAGTTATCTATTGAATGCATAATAAATTACAGTAAATTGCTAACTACCATGTTATTGTTGTTACTACGACGATTTAACCTTTTTTCCGATTACTTGCTGGATTTACTGTTAACTCGTGAGTTGATAAAATTATGTTAGGAGCTGTTCATGTCGGTTAATCTACTAAAAAAAAAAAAAAACCATTAAATAAAGATAAGGAAGAAAGTAACTTATACAATGATTAAGTTAGTCTTATCTGGTTAGGTTTGGTACTTATTTCTATTGCTATTGACATTTGTCAAGTTTACATATCTCGTTTGGTACTGTCACAATGAACCGTAGAAAAAAAAACTAAATGATTAAAATTATGTTTGGTATTTTCTCTTGCATGGAGAGAATCTTTAAAGACAATCCCGCATCGCAGTTACATATATTCATTTATCGACTTTGCCAGCATATTGCCTAAATACTAATTTTATTTCCATCCATTCTACAGCTATATAGCAGCCTTAGCGAAGGTAATAGATTGTATTATTTATGCATCTGATACTGGCAAAGTAAGTGTTTCGGTATTGCTTCTTAATTTGCTAATCGCGCAATTGGACTAATATAATCTTACGCTCACTAACTGATAGCAACGTGTCGCCTTCAATAACCATTATAGTCTCCTTAGTTTGTGGTATACTCGAAGGCCCGATGTACTTTGCCCATGCACCAGTTTCATCTTTCAAATATTCTTAACTATTGCAACTATCAGCAATATGCTGATAATGATCAGATTTATCCGTACCTCGACTTTGTCGCACGAGAGAAACATTTTCCCGGGATTTACCCTCTGCAGATCAATTCCTTCTTGATCGTGCGATTTCTTTTGGTACATCCAAACGCTATTTATATAAAACAGCTTCGGACTAGCTTTTAATAATAATAATAATAATAATTCCTGTTTTTATATCCTTCAACAGGTTTCGAAAAAAAAAAAATACAATAAACCGTGTTCATTGATTTCATTTGGTTAAAACAACAAAATTATTATATTTATATGTATTTATTACAACAATGTGCTAGGTTTATCAAATTTATACCTGCTTGTCAGTATAATAAATGTCTGTTTATTAATTTACTCAGTGAGAAGAGAAACTTTAGGAATATATTATAGGAAGTTAATAAATGTGTTGTTTGTAGCAATAAATCGGCTTATAGTGTATTTACGAAAGCATGTTTCCATGGATATAATAAACAGCGATTTATTGAAATCATAAACACGTTCATTGGAGTAAGTTTTATTGCATTGACGTATACTTTTCGTTCGGTGTATTATGTTTGCGGCCGTGAAGCATGTTAAGATGTTCGCTCACATTTACACTTTTATATTCGTTTGTAATTATGAAGATAGACGGACTTCGAAGCTATTCAAGATGGAAGCTCTAAAGAAATAGCTAATCATCGTTACCTCATTTAGTCCGCTTTGGAGTATTTACAACTGTAAAATTTGAATGATTCCACTTAACTCTTATTCTGCTTTTGCTCTAGGCCTTTGTAGTATTTAGTTCATCTTCACTTCTTCTATTTATCACTTAAGTTAGTCATTTTCATACTACTGTTATACATATATTTAACTACAGGTTCTAGTTAAATATTGTATAAGAATGACTCATTTTGTACTATCATATAGCGCTATGATAGCAATGACGAGTATAATTTGTAATTACAAACAAAACAAAACCACGTTAAATTGAAACAAGTTTAGTTATGAAATTCGCACGCGGCAACCAGATGCTTTAAAACAAACACGTAGGGATGTTGCATATGCGTGCAAAAAAAAAATGTTTCTGCGCTTACAAAACAAATATTTAGATCTATGAATTTTATACTAATTGTTGGTATTTAAGTTTTTCCAAGTAAGAATAAACCGCGAACTAAGGTTTCTCGGTAATGATAAATACCTATTGTTGTTTTTAAGATCTTCATCGCTTTTATGAAAATCAAAGCAAATTGTAACGTGCCTTCATTCTATTCGAGCTGTACGTAAACGCCATCCAGGATAATTGCGGCGAAGACAATTACACGAAGAAGATCTAATACTCGTATTTAGGATGCCGCAAAGAAACCTTTGCGCTGGAACAATTCGAAGGGTTTGAGCTTTCGCATTTGGCGAGCAGACATCTTTCATTGATGTGTTCACGCAAGACCAACTTGCCTCCGGGGCTAGTCTTTGCGATACTACTAGTCTTGCACAGCCGCGACAACCCTTTGCGGTTGGCACAAACAAGGCGGCTGTCTATTAAGGACTTGGAAAAGGGTCGCGGACGACTTAATGAAATTCGGGATTTCGTAATAAAACAATTACCTTCCATTCGAATATAATGAGATGGTGACGGCTGACAAAGTGGACTTGTATGGGGGTTCTCGCTGAATTCCGGGTTGAGCTGTGTAAATAGAAACGGAGTAGATAATATATAATTGAAGATGCAAGAGAAGCTACAATATACAGGCTGTTAAAAAAAGTGTCGCACGTCTAACGAGGGGATCGAAGTATGTAGAAAAGGCTCGAAACTCTTTCATTGTGTATAATCAAACAAGTAATGTAATCTATTAACAAAAGCAATCAAATAAGATGTTCCATCCCAAGGAACTTCGAAAATCACTACGTTGGTTTCGACTCTTGAGCTTAGTTTTTGCTGTTCCTCTGAGTCATTTATAGACGTAACTAACATGAAAGTTTTTACGTATCTTCAAATGAAGAAATTAACTGAAAAATTTCGTGGTAGCACTGCATCTATCAACATGCATTGTCTTTGATGTAAAGGAGTATTGCTTAATGCAAGAATGGCCAACAAGTTGGTCGCAGCCGACAGGAACCGATTTCCCAAAAGTGGCTGTGACTCATATCTAGAAAAAACAGTCGTATTCTACATATTCAACACTTCCAACCGTGTTCCAAAAACACTAATTTCAAATTATCACTTTTTTAATTAATTGCAACAACAATGTTAACATGAGGAATGGTAGGTCGCATAAATGGCACCGATATAACTCTGTACCAAAATAATCACGAATTTCCAAGCTTTTTGAGCGGTCACTGCATAACACATCTAAAAGTTAGCCAGCAAAAAGTAAAATACAAAAGAGGAACTAAACGAAAGGTTGAACGTAGCTTACAATCTGTGATTTGGAGTTTCTTACACATCTCAGAACTGTAAGAATCGTTCAGTAAATTCTTACAAAAAAAAAATAGTAAAATAAAATATTTTCTGTAGAATTTTATTTATTCCTCAATATGATTAATGATCCACTTTATCCACTTTTCCAAGCGTTTCCTCATCTTTTTTAAACCCTCCAAAAAGTAGAATTTCGTAACGTCTTCAAAATAGGCATCTGTTTGGGAGATGACTTCCTTGTTCGATGTAATCGTTGTTTACCGAGTAATTTTTTTCAAACTTGAAAATTTGGTAAGTCACTGGGAGCCAAATCTGGGGAATACGGTGGATGTTGTACTAATTCGAACTTCAATCCCATTTTGAAAATTGTAACTGTTTGGGTGTGCGCCCGTGCATTGTCTTAGAAGAGCATCTTTTTCTTTTTCAAATGGGGATTATGTTTCTTGATCTTTCCGCTCAGGCGATCCAATAACGAGGCATAATACTTTCCAGTTATTGTTTGTCCTTTTTCCAAGTAATCGGTGTAGATGATGTCGCGTGCATTGTAGAAAAACTGAGGCCATCACTGTGCAGGCGGATTTCACCGTCTTTGCCTTCTTCGGAGTCGGTTTCTCCTTTAGAAATCCATTGTTTTGACTGTTCCTCTGTCTCCGAAGTGTAGTGTACCCATATTTCTCCCGTAGTCACGTATTGACGAAGAAATTCGCCAGGATTGCGATGAAAAAGCGCAGCACCCACTTACTCACATCATAAAATTGGAAACACCATATCTTGCGATGTGCCTGTCGCCTCAACTATTTCGCGCACTATCATTTAAAACCATATCGTGGATTTTGTCAATCATTTCGGGGGTAGTCAGCTCCATTCGACGCCTAGAACGATGTTTATCTCTTGTGGATGTTCGGCCACGTTTAAACTTATTTACCCAATTGTAAACAGTTACTAATACAGAACATTCATCCAACTCAGCTTTGATCTCTTTCGGCCAGAGAACTTCAGGAACATCTTTTAAGGAATTTAGGTCTCCTTGTTTTAGCCGCGTCGTAATTGCATGAAGATGCCGACGTTTCGCTCTCAGTTGCGTGGAGCTTCTTCTGGACTGTTGCAAGAAGAATTCTTCTTGACGCAGCGGAAACCTAAATTGTTTAAAAAAAAGATTGATCGCCAGGAATATTTTTGGAAATGTCGGGAAAGGTCGGGAAAAATATCCCATGTCCCATCTCAATAGTCGGATCTATGTGTGTATTTATATGAATTAGCTTTTTCATTTTGCAATTATTGTTGCATATCGACAAAATATTTCAGGAAATTTTGATCAAGTAATCACTCAATTTAATTTTGAAAATTGAAAATTTCTTGTACGCTGTTAGGATTACCTCCGCGGCTACACAATTTTCCAAAAATTAAAAACCATATGTATTACTTTTGATTGGTTGTTATTTATTATTTCTGTTTTTGTTACAGGTAAGTTTCCGCTATATAAAACAGTGCACGTAAGTATGAGACATTATTTTTTACAATTGACGTCCATAGCGGAGGTTACTTAAGAAAACAAAAGCGCGTACGACAACCTCAGTAATCACATTACCATATAATTTTGCAATAACGGAATGTTAATTTTGTTGGTTTGAATTAGTAAGTGATCTATGTATTCATGTATTCAGAAAGAAAAATACGCAATGAGAAGGAATTTGGACAGGAAGCACGAAAACGCGTTTGTAGCAGTAGTGCTGGGAACATTCGAATCTTTCCCTTATCGAATTGCCGATTGCGCATCATTTATATTTACTGTATCGGAGCAAACGGCATAAGTTTGGTGATATTCAATAGCATAAACATCTACTTTAGTTTCTTGTACATTTTTATTGGAACAGTTATGCATTCTTATTTCCGAAGTCGGAGCGCTAAATTGCAACGTTACCTTAGATATAAAAATGGTGAAAGCAAGAACACCAGCAATAAATTTAAATGTTGCTCAAGACGTCATAACATATGTAAATTTGATGAGTCCTTTTTTGATGTCTCAAACAATTGATATTTAGGATGCCAATTTAGAAGAAAAAAAAATAACTAGAATGAATTATTTGCAAAAATTACACTTCTTCGATAAAATACGTTGCGGTTTCCTCAAACGTGAAGTCGAGTCATCAAATAATCAATGGTACCATGATCTAGTGCAGTGGTTCTCAAAGTTATTACGTCCGCGGATCCTTTCCTATAGCTAAAACCTGACCATCAATCGTCTTTGTGAAGATAATTCAACAATAGTTTAAACAAGTTATTGCATGTAAGGGCGATTCCGTTCTAGTTTACCTTGTGTAGAAAGAACGTGAAAATCAGTAACAACTTATTTATTGCTATTTATTTATAATTTTCATAAAAATTAAAATGGATCGCGCACTCCCAAATTGTATCTAATTTGCTACAGATCCTTTGGGTGTCGACAAGGATCTGCAAGGGTTCGTAGGAGCCTCTTTGGAAACTACTGATCTAGTGCAAAATTGCAAAAGAGAGTTTGTAAGTTAGTGCGAACTTTACTAATAAAAATTCAACGTATGTATATCTAAGAATATTCATTTTAATTTGTATTAACAGAATCTCCCATATTCTATTCAGTACAATGCCTTGTCATTAAACCACTTCAGTTGTAGGAGATACTTTCAAAAAAGCAAAAAAAAAGTAATGCTGTAGGCGCACTCTTGCCCATCAACGTGAGGTAAGAGCATTTTGGCATGGCACATTACGTATCACCTTTATGTTAAAAGTGTAAACGCAAGAGTGATCTTCTAACAAAAAAAAGTTCTAAAGAATAATAGGTGTTAAATAAGAATATGAAAGATTTTAACAAAAGCAACTGTAAGTCACGAGTTACAAATTATTAATGATCTGTGTTTACGGACCTTTTTTCATAATTTATTCGTAGGAAACGAAAGAAAGATATGTTCTCTTAAGTAAGCGGACGAATAATTGTTATTTTGGAAATAATACCATCTAAGTACCTTGTATCATTAGTAAAATTATCTTCGCTTAAGCGAAATATTTCACAATCACGTAAATATCGTACTTTGCCTTTGAACCATGTTATTTCGACGTATTAGTCATCCAATTTTCGTGCGGAGCGAGAGATTCGGCCGCTAATTTAATACCCATTACGAATTATTGCGTAAGGCCCAACTGTATCTGCCTTAATGTGCAGGTACTTGTTCATTATTATTCTCGTACGAGGTTGTGTAGTGGAGAGTTTCGGTTTTCGGCTTATAACTTTGTTCGTCCATTCATTCATTCGTGGCCGCTTTTTCTTGCTTCTTACACCATTATTCTGCCTCTTCTTCTCCTTCTGTTTCGTTCTCTCAGGTCCTCCTCGCTTTTCGGTTTTTTTGCTTGCCCGAGTACAACCGCTGACGTTCGGTCGATTTTTTGTTCCTTCAAGGTTCATTAAGCTTTGTTGTTGGGCGTATAACGGTTGTTTCTTACAATTTACGTGGCTGTTCTATATTATTAACAGTAGTGCATGTATTGTTGGTTTTTGATTCCTCTTATTTCTTACCGTTGAACTACGAGCGCGATGGTATCGTTGCCTATCCTCACCAACTACTTACCTATCTACCTTTACACTCTCTTCTTTCCTACACTTCTCCTATTATTATTCTTTTCTCGCTTTATCTGGACATATTGTTCGCTTGGTTCGTTCGATAAATAATAGTCGCCTGTACGAGGTACCGCGTTCAACATGTTTGATGATGATTAAATGTTTCATTCCGGCTACACAGAGCAAATAGCAGGGTACGAGAACAACGAAATAATACGGTAATCTCTTTGAAATTATGACATACACTTCTTTCGGTAGAAGGTATCGATTTACTGTTAGCTGAACGTTGTTAATTTCTGGTTTTAGTAGCAGGACATATTAGTTAGGTACAGGAGATCGGAGCTAATAAAATCTTAAGATTTACACGAAAAGCAAATATAAAGAGATTTGGAATAATCCGGTTGCTAAATAGCGTACCTAGTGTATATTGATGATTTTAATGTGATATAAAATCAAGAAAATAGATTAAAATCTATGTGATTTTGATGGCGTGTTACATAAAGAGAAATATGTAGTGTTCTTCAATTAGTGTTTTTCTTTTTCTAGTAGTAGTAAGTCACTTCCGCGTAGAGTTGAATCTGTCTGGGGAAGCAAGTAACCTAACGTACCTGATGTAGAAGGCAGGTTCTTCCTCATTCTCCCTTCCTTCGTTTTTTTTGTTAATTTTTGTTTTTCATTAGTTCATGTTCGTGGATATTTTCAGTATTTTCCACAACTCCTTTTAGTTTGTCACTCTTATATATGGACTAAAATATTCATCTTCAGTAAAAATACTCTTATTTAGATATACCTAACTGCACTGGTATTTTCAAGAGCAAATCTTTCAAGTGAGCTTTTCCAAATAGTGAAGCTACGCTATAGATACTTATAGGTCGTCCAGGATTGGATATCCACCCATTGCAGGCTATGCTGTAATTTGCTTTTAATAACATTTTCTTTTGCCACTCAATGTAATATAGGATTACCGAGTATTAAAGTTCGCCACTTTCTGCCCGCTTCACAGGCGTCGGTATCGGAGCGGTCGTCCGGATGTATGATTCGTAATATATGCGCTGGCGATCCTATTGCTCTAGTAACGCATCCAGTATGTCTTTGGCGGTCGGTTGCAATGCACATATACGTTGTTACATATACGTTGTACGTAATAGAATGTTGATAAGTGGATCAAGGAAACGACAATTGCGAGTTAAAGTGAGTGAATTTATTAAAGATTATCTGGATATAATATACGAAGTCGCAGATTTAAAGCGTTTAGTTTTCGATATATCCAAGACCATGTGACAAGTGCAAAACACAATAGTAACGTATCGGGAACGGTTTATAGATGGTGAATGTGTAGAGTAGGTAAATTCGGGCGCACTATGCACCATCGCGCAGCTAACGAATGGATTCTCGTATGCGAAACAAATGTGTTGGCGAATTTCACAGCCTGCGCTCTCATACTACTGAATCATCACAACCGATCCTTACACGTTGGGAAACATGTTACAAGCGGTATTTTATTATCGTAAATATTTTGAGAATATAAAGAAGGTGGTTCTATTATTCAATCTGAAAGGATGTGCAGCTATTACAACAACTCAGAAAAAATTTGCATCGGAAACAGTCAGAAAAGCAACTGCATCGGAGTAGTACAAGCAATGGAAAAGTTACAAAAACCCACAGCTTTCTTCTACAGAAGGCGCAAGAAATGAGTATGTTTCAATTAAGTTGGAAAGTGTTTTAATTTTAATTTTTAAATGTTTGAACAAATTCGCGAAGTTTCGTCTACAGGTGCGTTAAGTTGTTTCAAAGGTTCTTATAATCGTGTAAATATAACATCGCTAGATGTAGAGTGATCGTTTTGGAAACGCGCTTTATGTTAAACATATTTAATTTCCCTTCTCCTGTTTTTCAAGTCTACGCAGACGCATAAAACGGTAAGTTTTTTTTTTTAGTCATCGAGTTACATGTACTCTCGACTTTATTTTTTATACATATGATTAGAGATGGCAATATCTCGTGTTCCTTCAGCAACATAGAAAGATAATTTATCGAGATCGGTTTGTGATTTACAAAAGTCATCCTAATTTTTTTTTGTGTCTAGCACAGGAACGATGATATTCAGCGATAATATATCTCTACATACTGAGTCTCTTCGCATGCAAGAGTCCATTCGTTAGCTATGCCGATGGTGCGCACCCGAATTTGCCCACTCTACTTATGTGTAGCTACGAGTGTATGTAATCTGGCGCTTGGTTTGTTAAGCAACGAATAATTTATTTCATCTTAAAAGATACATTTTACAAAATATCCTAAAATATCATTAAATATTTCGCTATTTATCCACATCTTTATTAGCATTATCACTGCTTCCATTACAGGCTCCGTAAGCATATGAGGTAATCGCTTTAGCCAGTCCTCGGGACTTTTTTTTTGATTATACGAATTTTGTTTTCAACGACTATTTCTCACGTGTAATTTGGACGCGTCAATTAAGTTGTGTTGAGAATACTTTATTTGCATCGTATTTTGGGATCCAGAGGGCGCTTCTTTGTACCTAGTAAGATATCTTTGGAGAGTTTCATAGCATAGTCGAGAATCTGTTGCAGTTCTTCGAGTTGACCAGCTGTTTTCCACTACCTCCATCGCGGCATTCTTTACGACTTCGCCGTCGATTTTCAATTCTTGCCTGATTACTGAGCTTAAATGAACTTGTGTCGTACTAATACATATTATTTAAAATTATTATGTGTACCATAGCATTTGCAATTTGTATACACTGGTATTTTAACAAATCTAATTCATCTGCAATATTTGTTATCTCTTCTCGTGCGAATCATCGATTGTAATGAAACTTTATTGGATGGATATTCCTCCTAAGTCCTAAGTACTTGCATCTTCAGGATAGTATTAAAATTTCGAAGAGGTAGTAAATGTTTTGCACACTTTTAGATTTTCACATAAAATTTATTATCGTCAGATGTAAATTCGTAACGTTTTTACCTTTCGTAGTATTAAATATTCACAGGTGTAGACCTCGTAAAGTAACTAAAAATAAACAAATACGGTAGAAAAGAAGAAAAAAAATCAAGAAGAAACTACTACTTTTCCCCTCTCGTATCACCATAATACCGAATGTAAATCAAGTCGAATTTCCATAGAATGGGGAAATGAATATTCACGAAGATTTGGTGCTGCACTGTACAACTACTTGTGCGCGTAGATGGGAAATTTATACGCTTGGCACCTTGACCCCTCGACGTTACATTTTATCGCCCCATTTGAATATCACTTGTTGCTATTGTGAAGTAAGTAAGGCCCGCGCCGTACTGTACAGAATGGAAGGAGAACGTTTACAGCCGCTTGCTACATACGTATGAAATATAAACTACTGCTATAATTGAACGGGGCGATAAGGGACGACGTGATAATGACGCTGTTAAGTGGTCATATAAAGCAGCAGGACAAAAGACAGTGGAAAGGAAATATATCACTTTGAGGGTTTAGTAGCGCGCCTTCAGTAAGATTCGGATATAAATTACGGGACGATGCGAGAACAGATGAAATTAATTACGTGACAAAGCTGGTAGGGTTCCTAAATATCTCTAAATGGAAAAGAGAAAGATAATGAAATTTGTAGTAATGTAGAAGAAGATACATATGCATATATATAGGCGTATTGTTTGTTTCCAAAGATAATTTGAAAAATATTACTTAGAAGTAAAGGTAGATATGATCAATTAATAACAATATAATTGTAAATTAGTCGTAATGATCCATTTTTAATTTGTAGATTTTTTGTAATTTATTTGTTGAGATTAGATGGGAGATCCAACATTTGTAAAAGAAAATACTCGTTCTCCTTCTCCGCCATATATTAACAACGAATTTTAATTGCTAACAGAACATTCAACGACATATCACTTTTTTACCTTATCGTTTTATAGCCGCCATATAAATTATGCCGTTGGTTAGCCTGCAAAATTTTCAAATATACCTCCTCATTTGTGTGAACAGCCCCAAGTCAACTTTGTTGATGCAAAAATCAATATAACAGATTCTTCTATAATGATGTATCGCTTTGTGTTATTGGCGCTGGGTATGTCTTTCGTCGCTGCTGGTGCTCCCACATGATTTTTTGCCACTCGAACAAGCTATTAGTGCCTGTCCGTGAATCCAAACGGACCCGATCGTGTTAAAAAGGCTCGTCAACACGTATTTAATTTTTTTACTGTCTCTTCTGTCGATTTATGTTTTGTTTAGACCTCAAACCGAAAGATGTAAAACCTGACTTTGTTGTGGTAACCGTGCGCAGGGTGGCAACAGCATCCGTCGAAATCCCAACTTTTCTTTCTCTTTTCGTTCTGATACGAATTTTCGTTTCTGAAGTGCATCTTTGACGTTGGCATTTTTTTTCTCTGTATATTTATGTGAATATGTTCTACTGATACGGTTGAATGGGCATATTTACATTTTAGTCTGTGTTTACTGCTTTGCGATAATTGATAATATATTTTTGAAAGCTTTCTTGGAAGTAGTAAGATGATATTTTTCCCCGTTTTTTGCGAATGATAAGTTTAGTAAATAGGTCCGTTTTTTTTTTTTTTTACTTCAAGCGTAAGAAAAACCATATTTTGTTTGTTTCTGTAGCTTCCAATGCATTTCGGCAGATTGATATTTGTCGATCTACATATTAATATTGATATATTTGCGAAGTGATAATAATGTGTAATTAATCTTGGAAATCCTTTTGTTGACAAGTTTTTTCATGAAAATGGAAAATTTATTGTCAGCACGTATATTTTCTAGCGAATATCGACCATTTTAACATTGTTTGTCAACGTCAGCAGTAAAATTTTCTTCTACAATTGATGCTAGAAAATGATGATGAGTGGAAAGGACAAAAGCGAGTAAAATGATACCTGTTTTGCAGCGACTAGACAGACTCGTGTTTCGTCGACTCCCGGGGAAGCCAGTAGGCAACAGGAACCCTTTCTTATCCGACGAATAGACACGAGTCTGTCCAATCGCTGCAAAGAAGGTATGATTTTACTCGCTTTTGTCCTCTTTGATGATGATGAGTCTTTGTTTCTTTGATTTCCATTCGTGTTCGCACAAAATAATATTTTATTCAGTACTTCCTATCAGCACGATAAATTCTATTATACTATAATTTCATTATACTTTAATACTACTGCTTAGAGCTCATTGGACTGATATCAATAAATTTACTGTAACGTGTTTCTCTTTGGTTCCCTTCACAGCACCTATTTTCTTGATTTCATAGGTATTTATATGTTTCTGGATTCTTCCGGTTTTTGGAAAAAACAAGTAAACTAAACTATTTTAGGTTACGAACCGATAAGCACCTAATATAAAAAAAATGGGAGCTATGCAACTGTAGTGGAATTAATATTGATATAAGCGGTATAGGCTGAGAGTGAAATATTTGAAGCGAAAGGACGCTAAAGCTAGTTAAAAGGGCAAGGGTAAATTCATGTAATAAATAAGAAGATTCCTGACGCTAAAGATGTTGTACAGACATCAACATTGGTATGAATGACTATTGGAAGGGTTTTATTTACATTAAAAAGAATTATGAAGACGAAAAAGAATTATTGTTAATATCCTTAAGTTTTCTCAAACTGACCTTAGTATCTGCGTCCATGATTGAAAAATTAATATTGAAAATTGTTTCACGGAGTTTCACACCACGGGCAATAGCATTTGATCATTTCTAGAAGTTGCTATCTAACACATTGTTTACTCAATCGGTATCTTTTTCTTTAAAATTCAATATCAAATGATGAATAGAGGTTAGCAGATAAATAATAAGTTCAATTTCAATTGCTAGTTAAATTCGTGAACACGAACGTAAGCGTTGAATTAGGGGAGAGCGGGAAATTTCAAAGAATATAATATATAAGACCTCAACATTTATGAGTGCTACGCGAATTTGTCACCAGTCAATATGCGACAAACACGTCAAACACACTTCGTGTTTGCCCTTAGCCGTTGCTACCTTTCTTATCTCAATTCGACGGGCGTCTAGCATCATTTGGTGAACTTCTCCGATAGATAGTGATTGCAGTCCCGAAGACTCATTGCCAACCAAGCTGACGTGATCCTGTTTAAATTTATCCGTCAAAAGTTTCACCGCGACCAATGATGGCGCAAAGACTCCGCAAACAGAGTCCATCTTTAATTTCCGCAGGCGTTTTGTCTTTCAAATGCAAGAATTCCATGACGAAATTCGATTTTTTCATTTTTGGAGGAACGCTAACATTGATTGACAGAAACAACATCAGCATCTACAATGCCAATCCGGAGTTAATAACCACTCTTCATATAAATATTATAAATTATTGCCATTATTGTTAACATAACTACGTTTTCTTCACCTTTCGTAAACTGTAAAAAATAGATTTTGTTTTGAAATATTTCGGGGAAGCATTTACGCCTATCTGAAATTCCAAAGGAAAGAAAAGTACAACCCGCATGCGACGTTCTTGTTTACGCTATATCACTTATGTACGGTTGTTTGATACGTACTCCAAAATCCTTTGCATATTCCCGTATACATAATCAGCAGCAACCGACTACGCATCCTGTAAGCATAACTTCAGCGCATCAAACAGAAACGTCACATCTAGCGGAAGTAGTTCATCAAAGACACTCTACTACAAACCTTGATTCACTTCTTCTGCTTCGTTCCTTAATGGCACGACGTTCGTGGGTGGAAAAGAGAAAATGAGCTCGTTCCGATGCTGCGATGTTGACGCATTTAGAACTAGTAAAAGAAGGAATTATATTAAAACAGAGACGTAACAGCCTGCATCAGCTGGTGCCCCATTATATTATTTAGGGCAATATACGAGGTGCAGCTAAAATTGGGTTACAGGTTTCTTTTCCAAATATGTCTTTCATCGAATTAGTTCCTTATTCTTGTTAGCATAAAATGTACTTGTTATATCTTAAGCTTACGCTCTTTTAACCAACAATATCAAAGTTTCAAGTGAACGATTGGAACATTAACGTTGACGATTAGTCTGAGATGCGTGTTGGTTTTTTCCAACAAGAATATGTATGTATTAATGGTATTCGCTAACTCTTTCGCTATTGCATATTTTGCAAGTTGCCAATATAGGTTATTGTAAGTGTGACTGATGAACAGTTGCGTCACATTTGTTGACGTTTGTGGCTACATTTTTGATCATTGTTTTTATTGTTATTGTTTCTAAGAAACCACGTTGTTCTTTGCTATGATGAATATTAATCTCTGTATTTTCGGAATTTGTTTAGAGATGTGTTGCATGAATCATTTTGATGAGATCAAGACGGAATTCTGAAGAAGCGTTTGTTTTTATGAAATATAACCCTGATAATGTATAATCAAACGCTATCATTAACGATAACATAAAAGAATGTCTACTGTAGAGCTAACTTCTGAGCTGGTTTGCTGTTTTCCAAAAGAAAAGCAGTTATAACAATTTATGGTTAAAATGTGTTTAAAACTTCTAGGCAGCGGGATAACAGCAGGAATCCTGTTAGGCTTTGCCAGAAATGAACTAAAGCTGTGTAGATTTTACAGGAATTTTTCGAAAAAGCTTAAGTCTAAACTTCAAGATGGATTGATGACCGGTAATCTATCGTCATTGCCGGTTTTTAAAGGAAGACCCTTGCATATTGGAGACCTTCTTTATTTCACAGGCAAGTTTAAGCTCTCGCATATTTCATTTATCGTACAATGGTAAAAATGCTTCGATCTTCTTGAAAAGTTCATATTTCTTGGTACGTTATCTAAGCTCTTCGACCTCGTACATGCACTTTGAACTAGGTATATTCTTTCATTCTTATTATTATATCAAAAGCTTTACTCTCCATACACGATTCAACCATTTCATTATCTGTCATTTGTCATCTTGTTCCAACGCCATATCATCAGAAAATTATTTGGCTTTGTTTTGCTTTAGATGTTGCTTTGTTGATTTATTTATTTATCCAACACAGGGGAATATCGCCCTTGCCTATCTACATATTTTTGGTTTCCTCACAACTAAGCTTTAATGTTAGTCTCTGTTGATTTTAGTGTGGCCATAATCAGCTTTCTTCCTTTATTATAGTCAAAGCTTTGTTGAAAATCTGTAAATACAGGTTTTAGATTCGCTGCAGATTCACTCTAAAGTAGATAATCAGTGAATATGATCTCTTTTTCATTAAAATTCCATTCTCTTTGGTTACATCTTTCAAAAAAAAGACATTCTCCTTGCGGCATAATTGCCTATAAAAATGATGAAGGGTGGTCATCAATTCGTCAAAATTTTCGTTAATACTACCCAGAAAAACATCAAATCGATGTACTGAGAAACACAGTTATAGGAAACAATTGACGTCTACGCGGAGATGTGACGAATACGTCCATCTACAGACGAACAATAAAAATTTATTTGCATATGGCGAGTCCTCTTTCTCTCCTCCCGCTCTCTGTACGCCGCTTACGCGTCCATACACGCGCCTCGTCCTCGTCTAACATCGAAATCCATTAAGATGCAACTCACTCGATTCGAATTATTGCCTTCGTCTAACTATTCGTGATTCGCCCTCTTGCTCTATCAAACGTGGGTCGTCTTCTTCTCTTCCTGCGATCCTGGCCAATGCATAAAGATGCGGTGTGTGTGCGCGCGCGCTGGCGTTTTACCTCATGGCCGGGACGCTGATTTTTCTTATTCTTCCATCTGATTTATGACGAAATTAAGATTTCGGTCGATACACTCGACAAGGACGAGCTTCGAGTTCTTCGTTATCCCGATCGCTGATAAAAAATGACGATCGATAATCGGGTACGCTTAACGTTGATTGGAAGTGTAAGTATCTGAGCTTTTATCTCTGATGTTTTGTGTTTGGTAAAGAGCAAACGGATAAATACACGGCTTAATTAAGATATCTATCGACATGCTCCAGCTTTCGATAAACAGGATTTCTATTGAGCGGTTAGAGTTTATTTATGCTGGACGCACGGAGTAGTTACGACGATTTACGTAGACCTCGGTTTAAATGAATGCGCCGACGTATGTGTAAGTACGTACAAGTACCGAGAAAATCTATTACGATGTTCGAATTCAACTACATTACAATTGGAGAATATAACAAAGATATAAGATGTTTCGGTTGCGGTTACCTACTTGTACATTCGTACTCTTCGGTTTAATAATCCTCTAACTACTAACAGCGAAAAATGTTGCAAATTCAGTCGTATTGGTTAACCATCAGTGATTGGAGTTGCACTTCTTTTTATGGCTTTTAGTGATAATGTCATCTCTCTAACATCGCAGCCATGAAATAAAAATATCAAATAGAATTGCAGAATGGTAGGACTCGGAGGTCTTGTATCCTTGCACTTCATTTAAATAATTTTAGCCTTCTTTTGAACTTATGAGCAGGAAAACGTACCTAAATTGGAAGGCAATGACGAAAGGCCGAATATGAAGGCGTTCCATTTGAGCAAGAATTTGTGTAGCAGAATGATGCAGAACTATTCTAAAATGACGGAATTGTAACAAATTATTGGAGACGTGTGAAAGTAACATTTTGTAAAGTCATTGTTGCACCAATACAAATAGGACCTTAATGGCACGATAGACTTATAATGTTTGTTATTCCAACTTTAGTTTGAATAACCAACATTGTAACTAACGCAACACCTTGTAAAATATTGAACTTACTAGCAACTAATAAATTGATATAAGACGTTGTTTCCGCACTAGCTTCTGTACTAAACAGAAGCAACTGAATACTAGAAAAAGGTCGCAAAAGAGTTAAGTAAGGCTAGTATACTGGGCCAGGAGAAAAGTCTGTGTTGATTTTCGCGTTATCATGATTGGGAATCTAAATTTTCCAATCAGTCGTTTGTGCACCACTCCTCTGAGAGAGAAATTTATATTGAATACTCCACCTATATGCACGTACTCTTTGTCGATGATCGAGAAAATGATGTTAGGTTCGACTTGGCAAACTTTTCTTGACCGAGATGTGTCTAAAATAATTGGAAACGAAAAGATAGAAGTAGAAGATGTAAAACTAGGTAATGCTTAGAATTCTAAATATCTGTGCTCGATGACATTACAGAACAGCGTTATCATGACAAAGGTCCCGGAGAAAATTTCAATAACATAGACTAAAATGGAAACGGCAAATATTACAATCCGAATTAAGAAGAGGTCAAGCATTGTTAATTAAAAAAAAAAAAAACAAAACAAAAAAACAAAAAGAAAGGCATTACTACAAACCATTGGAGAAAATAAATATTTTCATTTACATATTTTCTAACATTCAGCTTGCAATTGTGTTATACACCGTGTTTCCCACCAAGTGTTCAATTATATTAAAGAAGCCACTATAACCACAATTACAGCTAAATTAATTTTTTATTGTATTGGCAATAGAATCCCCGTTTACAGGCACCTCCCACTGTTCACATTAATCCATCAATTCCTTTCTGATTTACACAATTATGTATCCCAGCATGCAACCGTCGGTCCCTCATTCAGATCTAAATTTATCTGTTTTGTCTACGTTGTTCTTCTTACTTTGCACCTCTTGCCATATATATTTATAAAAAAAAAACGCACCATCCCCTAAGCAATAGCAGAGATTCTGCGATGCAATCCACAGAATAAACCATGTGTTAAACTTCTTAGAATGTTCTTTTTTCCCTTATACGTTATACGTATGCAACGCAGATATTGCAAGATGCGTAAGGAGGATAGGAAAATAGGGTTTACAAGAAATATCGGCGAAAAGAGAGAGAAAAATAGAGGGGAACGTATAGTGTACTACTATTCGGCATCATGCCTGGTGACAGGTAGCCTCCATTCAGGGTCTTGCACGACTTCCGGCGGTATTGCGAGGGTGGGTTCCCCCTGTGTTTCCGGTCCCTCGCACCCTAACCTTGCACTGACTACGTTGTTACGGTAAATATAGAGGCCACGTGAGGAATCGTATACCTACCTACGAGATCTAAGTGGTTTTTTTTTTTTATTGTACCTAGATACGTAAATACATATTTTTTTTTCCAAACAATATGTCAATAGTAGCACATTTTGAGTAATTTTGGATAAAATATTTCTATTTAATTGTAAATCATGGATAAGAATCGTTAAAATTAAATAATTAAATTCTTCTCATTGTTAGCTTTGTTCTCTAGCTTTACTTCCATAACTAATGGAATAAAACTTTGTATTCGTGATTTCTTTTAAAGAAAATTCTTCAAAAGAAAGCAACGAACGTTGAAGTCTACAACAACCTAATGTTTACATTCATAAATGTTGAGAAAATATTTTTACGTCTACCTCAATAAATGATTCATTTGCAGGTACCATAATCCTTTGTTTTGATCTGTGGTGGTTTTAGGATATATTCGAACTGTGTTCTTGCTGTTGTTTACTAGAAAACTGTGGAGTGCCGAATTATTTTCATTTTCGGGTAGCCTACTGTTTATTCTGCAATTTTAACGTTTAAAATTTTAGCTTTTTAATTGAACTTTCTGGTTTTATTCCTGTGGTATAGTAGGAAGAAAGAAGACCGATCTTCGTACTTCCTATGAGTGAATATTATGTACATCACTAGAAAAAAAAGACCTACTTTTATTTTTGAATAATCCTGTTAAAGGCAATCAACGTTACGCAATCAATTTTTGCGTTGAACTAAAAAAAAAGAAAAAACTGCTTAGGAAACTTTAAATTAAATAAATAAAGTAAATTCCCACGTGGCATACAGAGAAAACGATAAGGATGAACACTGTTTTGTCAAAATTTCCACATCGAAAATTAATGAGGACCTGCCTAATTCATGTTTGATATTCATAAAATCAAAAAAGAATAATTGTTTGCGCACTAGCTAGAAAATAGTGGAAAATAGGGAATAATCACCATTGTTAACGAAAAAAAGAGAATTCCTTTACCAATAGTATCGGTGCGACTGGTGGTTCACCTATTTCGCCTATTTCGCTTTGTTATCGGTCCCAGGATAAAAATTTCAAATCCTGGGTTCGCGACTCTGAGTAATGTTTTTCGCGGCTCCAACTTTACTTTTTACAAGTACTCGATAAAGTACCGACTTGAACTTGTAAATGCAACGGAGGACTACCTTCTGGAAGTGATATACTTCGTACGTTTCAATTCATTGACCAAAAGACAGTTTTGTATCATTCTAAGAAAGAAACGTTGAAACAATAGTGAAGCCAAAGTTGTGAAAATGTTGGAATAAAATCAATTTCGACTGTGACTAGGTAAGATAAAGAAAGCATGGGTATTTGAAACGTTACAAGGAAGTTTGGCGGAGCGAACCGCATCATCAGTCGAAATTTTAAAAAAATAAAAAAATAATTGCGAAAATTCTCAGAAACGTCGTGAACTAAGGACGAAAAGGAGATGACCATCATAATGATAATGACGAAAATAATTTAACATTTACATTCGGTTGTCAACTGAACCGCTTTAACCATTTTAAGCAAGAAAGTATCACGTAGGATCATAAGACATGCATTAATGGAGATAAACGTCAAGTTATGAAATATTCTACAAGATAGACCAAACAAACATTTCCGGGCCACATTTTTAAGTAGTATGAAAATTGTTCGTAAGAATCATCAAAAGCAGTAAGCAACAAAGCATCAAAAGTGGTAAGCATCATCAAATCTTCACGAGGTGGTCTGCTAACACGATATCATAATCTTCAGGTGTTCTGCATCAAAGGCAGATGTTCAGTCTCTTTTGAATTCTTTAATCCAGTACCTAATATACCTTATACAGTGCATTCAACTTCTTATTGATTCCTGCACGCTCACCGTCTAAGAAATCCAATCACTAACCGGTATTGTTCATTTTACATGATTTCATAAATATATAAACTTGCTCACTTTCAAAAGCTCTCAAAACGACACTGTACATACAATAAGTAGATTTTGATACGAACAATCTTTCAGTCAAATCACTAACAAAAATGTTGAAACTGAAACACGAATGAAAATAAACTATGCAATCGTTATCTAGCAGCTCATATTTAATCCCAAACAAATGATATTCATACCAGATCGCGTATCTGGCAATAACATCCAATTAGCTATTATATCCTCACAATACGAGAAGTAGGTTCTCCCAGACGGTCGCATTGTTCTTTTATCGTCTTCTCTCGAGACAAGCGAATACCCAATGTCAACAGGTTCGAGTATCCCCAATAGTACGTCTTGAGATTCGAATCAATCCTGTTTTCAATTTGTAAAAGATCGCAATCCGACAGATCGATCCACCTTATCTCGAAAAATTCTAAGTATGCACGACAACACGCTATGCGACCGACCATTACCACTACGGCCCATTAGGTTTCTGTGTCAAGTGTATTTAGTAACAATGGACATTGAAGGCCCTACCTTTCAGGTACGAGGATTTGATGAAAATATCTTCTTAAATGGTTCTCGTTTTTTTTTCTTTCTCTTCTACTCTTTTTACCTGCTACTACTGCTTCCAATACGTGCATTTACGTCTTGGTCGAAGCGATGGCTAAGGTATAAATGAATGTACGTGTATGGTAAGCGTATAATATATGTTTGTAGTAGTAGTAGTAGTATAGTATAGTAGCACGGCGGAAGACCAGTTTTGTAAAATATCCGTTGTGAATTGGTCGAGGAACCTGTAATGTGAAACTTTTAATGAAGGTAGCCTATAGAGAGAAAATTTCGTACACGGATGCGAAAAAAAAAACGTGTGAACAGTTTTATTGCAACCTTATATGTATGTGGACATACGTATAAAAATTTTATGATTTGTGTGAAATTTAGATATGATTAGATTGGCCTTAGGAATAGCGATTCATGCTTACATTCACCTAATTTAGGAGTCTTCATGCCATCTAATGTATTGATATTTATCATTTCTATCATCCAGTCTCCTATTGTATTTAGTTAGTTGAAAAAGTGAGAGGAGACGATGTACCAAATCTAAAATGTAGGATTTTTAGGAGAAATAAACGAGAGGTTGGACGGAAAACGGACAAACAAAGACTGCTCGAGCTTTTTACGAAGATAACCTTTAGTGATTTAGTAAAATCAAAACGATTCCATTGGATATGATACTAGGATATAGGAGAGACAATTAAAATAATAGTAAAAGAAAGAAGCAACAAGGGAAAGTCAAGACCAAGATGAAGAGGTGCCATGGCGCAAGAATATACAAGAAAAACAAATAAGATGGAAGGCAATAGCAAAGAACAGTAAAGGATGGGAAGATTTAACAAAACTATAAGCCTAATTGGCGTAAGAAAACTGATATTATTTCACAGATTTTAATGCCGAAACTTAACTCCTTCAGCGCGATGTGGAGGGACGTCGGAACGGTCCTGTTTCTGGGCCATTTTCAATTTTTCAGCGACTTATACAGCATCAGGACTAGAGGGAATGGCAATATTACTGGTCTTCACTATACTTTTTTCAGACCGTAAATATTCTTATTTAATGTAACATTTTCCTATAAACAGGTACAGAATAAATCCTATTTTGTCTTTACGATTATGTCGAAAATTAAATATCGAGGAGGTCGAATGGTCCGATAGTGAACGTCCACATTGAACGGTTGCTGGTCTCGCTAACGTCAAATAGTTAGGTGTTAGATCGTGAAGTCCCATGACATATTACAATAGCTATATTACGATATGTTTAACATGGAAATTTTAGTTCACAGAGAATGTAATTGTGGGAATATAAAATATGGCCTACCTGTTTCTTTAATTAAAATCACAGTTAGGAGAAGCTGCATTTGGCTAAGTGATTAATTTTTGATCGATTCTATTTAATTTTTGTGGAACGTTATTACCATACTTGCAATTTACAGTCTCCTTAAACTGCCGAAGGAGTGTCTAAATGAGTGAGCTTTTGTAAATTCTCAGAATAGTTTGAAGATATTTGTGAACTATGTGTACAAGTAGTTTTTTGGGCGTGTTTTCAAAGTTCAGTGCAAAAATTAACAAAAATCTTAAACCTACAAGCGCAAAATCTAGTTGGGTATTTATCTATACATATTTTTGACAATCACCAAATGGTAAACTGTGAGTGAAGTGGTAAGCTATTTCCGGTAAAGAAAATTGGTAAACATAAGCTCTAGCTTCTCTGAAACCGTTGTGAATGAATTATTTGACACTAAGACTTAGGATGATGCATTTTAAATTAAGGCATAGAAAGTTTTAATTGTAATGATTTTGTTTATTGAAGAATAACGTAACTGATAAACTTTAACCAAAAGCTCCCCCATTTTAATATCTTCTTCTAAATCAGATTAATAAGCTTCAATTAAATCTAATTTTTAGAAGTTTTACTATTTGAAACGGAAGCTTATGTATAAAATTCCGTGGGTAAGAAATAATCAAAAAAATTTATTGCAAAAGAATTGAATTTAAATTTGTTTATTTGTTACTTTTTGTTAATTTGATATGTTTTCAGGCTACTATATCGTCAATTATCTAGTATACTCAAACAAAATCTACAGTACCTCTGTTCCCTCTCTAGTACCCCCTTCCACTCGCTCCCTTAAAGTTTAAAGTAGCTCGTTTATATACGCAGCGTTTTTTCTATCGACTTAATTATTTGTTTTTCTGGAAAATTTACAACAGGAACCGGTGGCAAATATTTATAATCTGAACTCATTCTATCGTGTTTTTTTCGGATGCTTCTCTTCTTCTTCTTCTTCTTGTTTTCTCCTCCCGCGCGATGCTCATTACGTCTCTTTTGTGCTCGAAGCGTCGACGGTACGCCACGCAACGCAACTCTTCAGCTCCCGGCGTCAATGAGTGAAGATAGATTGTGTTTCGTAAATGACGTTATGATATGCATTTCCGCCTTTTTTATTTCGAGATCCACGATGCGAGCGCGCGCCTTCGCCGCACGATCGTAGGCCTTCGCCTAGAACGAACGCGGATCCCGCGGACGCGACTGCACCACGCGCGATGCCGGGATGGGACGGTACGGGACGGGACGAGACGAGAACAGGATCAATCTCGATGTTTCGATTTTAGAACGCATATTTCCTGTTTAAACGAAGTCATTCTTTATCAAAATATTTTATTTTTAAACTCTCTCTAACATCTTTTATGTTTGTGCACCATATTACGCGTCTCTCTACAACACAATACGCTTGCTTCTTTCTCTTTTTGGGTTGATGATACAGAGGACGCTCAAAAAGACTTTATTAGCGAAATTACATATTTGTTCAGTCCAGTTGGCATTTTTTTTGGCAATTCTATACTTCATGCGCGTAAATTTGTTACCATTTTTCCAATTATTTTGCAATCGAAACTTGTTGGTCCTTTCTTTTTGTCACTTTAGGTCGAACATTTTTGATTCATTATATGGCATTGATTTATTCTGCACAGATCTTTGCATGGAATAACAGTCCAATTAAAATATGTTCCAGAAGCATTCTTGATGTTCCAATATTCCATTAAAATAACCAACAGCGCTACAAAATAATGATTTAATTTTTAGATAAGACAAACTATAGCTTGTCTTATCCTGGTCACAACATTTGAAACCAAAACAAACGTTGGATAAAAGTTACGCATGCCAATCTGTTTGAATCCCCATCCATTCTTCATGTAAAGCATTCCTTTTTAATTCAGTCTAGAGCGGCGAGTGGTAACATCAGATGTTTTCATATAAAAAGTGTTGTTTGGATTCTGCAACAGCGTTTTGGCTTCTCTGTTGAAGCTTAAATTCTCGATCGAATATTCTAAATTTACGAAAGTAAAGGCAATCTTACAAAATTATATACGACCAATTATGTAATATGGATTTCTTCTTTTCTTTTAAAGACCACCTCTATCCCATGGAATGAGGCATAATGAAATCGTTTTTATGCAACTTTAACAACCATAACCAGACGTTATGTAAACAGGATAATATAGTAAAAATCTATGAGTACTTGTATAATACACTGTGCACAGGAAAAGGAAACTATCCGCAAACGATTTCTCGATAATTTCGTTTATTTATTGCCGTATTATATTTCAATGATTAATTGATACTGAATCAGTGAGAAAATCCTTGTAGAATTGATTCAATAGTGGTTATAGCATTTTTTTTTAATATTACGCAGATATACATAGGTTGGAACTAAACTTAAAGCGTTCATATGACATGGGTAATAGCAGCAAAAATCTGCCTGTTTTGCTATTTTAGAGGATTTTTTTTCTAAATTTATTACCTCTCTATGAAATGTAATATTGCATTGTCGTGATAGTATTCGATGAAAGTTCGTTTGTATTTCGTAAAGAAGAAGTTCGTAGAGGAGAGATGAAGTTTTCTTACCATAATTAGCACAACTAAATCAAACCTTATCCATACTAAATGCGACATGTTTTTGTTGAAATATTTCAAAATTCAGCAGGAAATAATTTTTAATTAATTTTAATAATTGAGTACGTACAATATGCTTTTTTCCGATGCCAATGTACAGTAGTATTGTATTTGACGTACTACTGGATAAAAATGATAAATACATGTCAAGTTCTTTTTGCATTTCATGTAGCCGACCCTCAAATTGTTCTAAACTTGGTATAGCGTTGCTCCTATTAATGGACATTGCGGAATACCAATAGCAAATTTCAAACTTATTGCAATTTAGCAAAACAGGGATAAACAATATTTGAAATATTAAATAAACAAGATCTAACTTTTATTATTTTCCAAATTGAAATCAACCAATTTTTAGTGTAAAAAGAGCTTACATTTTCATTAATTCCAATGTAAAATGTTGAAATGTTACTGCTTCCGGTTTTATGAATTTATTGGATTAAGTGCTTTTAAATTTCCGTGGTTACTTGGCCAAATTAATGAATTTTTCCTATTCACTGCAGTTCTTTTGTTCTTCAGTAAGCGAAAGTTCTGCGTCGAATTGGCACTCAACTTAAGTTCATGTCATATTTGTTCTTCAAATAAACGCCTATTAGATGGTTTATACAATTTTTCTTTCAACAAAGAATGGTACGCAGGGCAAGGGTAAAACACTAATTTTCAAAAGAATCGAAAGAACGGGTTAAGCGTGTACTTCCTATCGTATGCAATTAAAAATGTAAACGGCCTCATTTTCAAATAAAAATAAAGACACCTTTAGTATAATTATCACAATAAGGCATGCACCACATATTAAAAAGTAACCGTCCAACGTTTTCCACCGAGCCAGGTTTCCATATATGGAAATAAGAAGTAATCGCTGGGGGTTAAATTGGACGAGTTTGATGAGTGCGGAAACAATTCGTATCCTAACTCTATTATACAGTTTTAGCATGGCGACGACAAGTGTGCATGGCCTTGATGGAGCAAAATTGTTTTCTTCGCCAAATGTGGGCGTTTCTCTTTCACGACGTTGTTCAAACTGATCCAATAAGTTGGCATAAAGCTTCCCATTCGTTTTGCCCTAATCAACCTAGATCATTGCCGCATGCATGCCACTAGGGCCATGATCGTATTACTACTCTTGATTTTTTCAATTGTTGTGAAAACACAATAGTTGTTAGCTGACGTACTTGATTTAAAAATTGGTAGGACTCTTGTCAAAGGTTACTTTTACGGAAAATTGAGTTATTGCGGTTCTAGAAACGTCATTTCTTGCCAAGCCCAGATAAAGCCTATGAACATGACGGCAATAAGCGTAGAAAATGGAACGATTTTTTTATGAACGTAATAAACGGTGGATGGTAAGCATGTTTTAAGCAAAAGGCCAAATTCACAAGGAAAATAATAACGTTTGCCAGATTAAACGAAACAATAACTCGAAAGAAACCGTCATAAGTTCGAAAAATAAATATCATTCTAATGAATCGAAATAAACGTTGAATACAGGAGCATGTCATCTTTATTGTGTTAAATAAATTAAGTATCGCGAAAACGCAGGATCTGAGCAATTCAGTAATTGTTTTATTTTTTCTTTTTGTTGTTGCCTGACCCGCTATCTATTCTCCGTTGACCTAACAAGTACAGTTTATATATCTTAACCTTATATGGCATCATTTCTATAGAGCCTATTAGCATAGGCGGTTGGGGCAATTGGCTCACGATTACGGACGTGGTAGCGATGTCGGCACTACGTAAACATGTATCTTTGGCCGAACATTGGCTTGCAACGTTCTCTCGTATTTCTTGATCTTTGGGCGAACTACCTGCTTTTGTTCTTCAGCCACCTTTGACGAACATTCCTTAAAAATTGACTCACTGTTTTCTGTCGACGTCACTTGTTTACAACGCTTGGCAACTTATCTTTAACCGACGATGCACTAACTGATTGGTTCAACATCAGTTTGCTTATGCGACTGAACTGTGTACTGCTAAAAGTCGTTTTCTGCTGACTTAGAGTCAATTGATATCTAACGTTAGAAAAGTACCATTAGTTTTATATATCTTACTGATACTTTGCGACCATGGCTATTCATCCGACTACAGTCACACAATCAAGTATACTATTGGCGTAGTTCTCATTAAACATTTAATAAACCTACTCAAAAAGAGAGGAAAAATAATTATCTTCACATTAATCACTTTTAAAATTGCGTACTTCTTTTAAATCTATTTTTTTCGATTAAAAATACTGCGTTTTACTTGATAATTGTTCATTACAACAATTCAAATAACGCCATTTAAATACACAAATAAGTTAAAAACGGCATGACGCTATTAAAAGAAAAGAAATGAGGAAAGAGAGAAAAGCGATATGCGATAAAAACATTGGAAAGAGACCGGCTCATATCCTGCCTGCCTGCCAACCTACGGTACATCCGTTCGATATAGGAAGTCGATGATCACGATCAAATCAATCGGCATACATAATACTACGGCAACCTCTAGAATTCGCCACCGAAAATGTGCGAGGATGAAGGTTGAGAGGAAAGGAAGCTTGCGCTTGCTTACAACGTTAGGTGTAACGACAACTTGTTTCGAGTTTACGTTATACTTCTATGCGTATACCTACTATGACGTCGAAATATATGGCATGACGGACGAAGCAGGTGACATACACCGATACACGCTAGGCGGACATTTGAAATTCTCACGGACTACTCTGATCCCTATGTGCTTATTATATACGGATACATATGGTTGTCTATGTGTTACTATGTATACAGTGTTGTATGTTTGGATACACTAACTTAATACATAAATGTATGAATATACAGTTATATCAGAGTTTAATGTGTATTTTTCTTTCGATATTCACCGTGTTCAGCTAGTAGCAACCTCCATATTTAATAGCAAGTACAAGACATTCGTCTACTTGTGAAGTCCTTAAAAACATTGAAAAAGGTCGGCGTTTCAAGGTCTAATGTTTGTGCCAGGCCATAGGTTAGCTATGCTTGGAGCAGGCCGCTTGCTGAAACTTACTTTCTATAATTTGTTACATGAAATGCGTATATTGCATGCGTCGCGTCTTGAAGCCGAAATTGTTCGGCATTGTAAATTGAATAGTAGCACAGTCTAAAGCAGTATTTGTAAAACTTCTCCAAAGGTATTCGACAATACCATGAATGATGCCGTAATATGCTCCAGAACCCTCACAGCCAGCTTTGACCCGATTGAGACGCTGCGTTTTATTCATTTAATTATTTTCATCCGCTCTGATGCCTCATATCACACCTTGTCATAGCGACAAAGCTAGTTAGTTGAAATTTCAAGACCGTCAAGTTGAAATTGGTTTACTATTTTTAATAGGGATGTCTAAATTGCTTCTTTGCATTTATTTGCTTACACGTAGTGATAGTAACTGAATATATCTCGATAATGGTTGCGAGTGCATGTTCAGCTCGTATAATCCTTCCCGGTGGCTGATGATTAGATGCGCAGTAACGTAGTAGTGAAGTCAGTATGTAAGACACTACGATGGGCAATCGTTTCAAAGGTTGTCAGTGTGTTTTCTGTGCGTTGTATGCTGTTCTTTGAAACAATCTGTAAATTTTGTTTATCTTGTTTGTTTGTTGTTTCTTGTATGAGACAAGCTCTATTGTCGACTCACAAAGAAACTCTTCCACTCTAACGTCCTGCAGCGGAAAATGTCTCGCCAAATTGTCAGTGACGTCAAATTGATACAGAGAGCTAGGCAACGTAATCGTCACAAAAGTATCGGCACATTCCGCATTACACAAGTTTAATTAATCGGGGACAGCTGTTTCGAGAATATATCAATCCTCATTTTTAATCGTAGATCGAATTTAGTCCTCGAAACAGCCGTTCGGGATTAGTTAAACTTTTGCGGCTATGTTGGTTGCCATACTATCCCATAATGCTCGCTATCATTATCTAGAAGCATAAGTTACTCGGCTTATTTATCGTCATAATATTCTGCATTTTTCATATTTTTATTCTTTGTTGTTGTTACTATTTTACGTTAGTTCTATACTTACGTGGTAATCCTCCCTTTCAATTTTTGCTTTATTACACTTGCTTCTGCTTAAATCCGCCAGTTTTGATCAACAATGTGTATATTTTTCTGTTAACAATACGATAATTCACGGACCATGCAGGATTTTAAATAATATTAATATTCGGTGAATTTGATGCAAATGAATGAAGGTCAATCTATAGTGGAAAAAGCCCACCTCAGCAGAAGATAATAGGAAAATTTGTTGTGGAACCACGGCAATGATGAGAAGAGCTGTTGCTAAATTTATAGGGTATGAAGGTTGATCCAACAGTTGAAAGTTTAGTAAGGGGGAGGTGTTGCTAATTGATATCTGTACAATTCCCAATTTGCGGTGTTGCTATTATGCAGGCAGATTAATTTTCGATCTTCACCGTGGGGGGATCTCGTTCATTAATTATGGAAGAGGGTAAATTTAATTTTAGGGGAATTGGTAAGTTTTAGGTTGGTTGTGATTACGAAGAGGAAATTGATCTACGATCATTCGCAAAATATCCTGTTCATTTTCATTCAAATCTCTACTAGCATAAACATTATGCGGCTCGGTAAACGGTAAAATCCATTCTCGGCCAAGTTTCTATCAAGATCTAGAAAAATTATGCGATGTTATCGTTCTGAATACAATTGCTCTGTTTCAAGCCATTTAAAATGTTGTGACTGTGAATTATTTAATATTAAAATGCCTTTTTCGTCGATTAGATCATAACATCGAGAACTTTTCTCAATGTGTTATACATGGTTCGAGTATACGAGAAGATCGAAAGTTGACTCGAGAATGTTTTTAGTTTTTCTTTACGAATAAGAGTATTTTTCATATGCTAAAGAAATTATCATTTGTTCTAACGTCTAGTTTTTAAAAATTAAAAAATCGCCCTATTGCGTCCGAATTTCCACTGGCGGTAGTGTATTCGGCGTAGTAGATAGCGCATAACGTACACGCACACTAGTACAGGGACACAACATCGGGTTCGAGAGACAAACCAAGGCACCCAGAAAGAGGTTGTTCATTCATAAACTGCTAGCCGCTTGCCAACCCGAACAGAGAGCCGAGTGGTAGGGAGAGAGAGTTGTGAGCGTGTTGTGTGTGCTGTGCTGTGTGTGTGTTGCTCTGCCTCTCCTTTCAACAAGACAGACATCATTATACACACTATATTTTCGTGGTCTGTCGGTGCAACACATACAGGTGCGTTCCGCTCGCCGCAGTGTGACGCTTTGCTGGTGCGTTTAACGCGTATTGGCCGTTTTATTAAAAGCCGAAAAGTCCGGACGTTTTCGATAGAAACAAAAGAAAACTGCGCCGCTCGCGAAACGAAACGACAAGCTACGTCGCGCGCGGAAGACACCCGAAACAGCAAAGAGACAGATGACCGTCGCGAAATAGTCGAAAATCGCGAATCGGCCTCTCTGATTTTGACGTGAAAGGATCATGGGATCCTCTAGTGTATGTTATCGGCGGGATAGCTCGCATCCGATTTAGAAAAATGAATGGAAATAGCTGACAGTAGTATGTTGTAGTACATACGATTATCCAGCGAATGAATGGAATATCTCGGTTGCTTACTACTCCTCTTCTTTCTCTGATGTGGTTGTTACTTGCGTACGGTTGTTGCTATTTTTAAAACTTAACTGGAAATAGAAATAACTTGACAAGAATATAGAGTACGTACAGGAGAAGAAGAACGGTATGATAGAAGTCCGACAGTATTAATCGTAAAAAAAGCGCAAATTAATCCGATAACCGTGTGAGTTTTTTTTTGCTTTTGAAAGTCTACAGTGCTTAAATTCTAATTAGAAAGAATGTAAATAGAATTGCCATCCATTTATTTGTAAAAACAAACGATGTACAATTACATTAACGCTTATTTTTATACCGCATCCAGTGCATCATCGTACATCTCGCTAAAAATTGTGATCAACATGACAACTCAAAACCATCTGTGCTATCTCCTACAATGTTACGCTGTCTGTATATAAAAAGAATTAGTGAAATAAAATAATTTATTTATTGTGTTGTATTGTGCTACCGGACCGCATTTCAACAACCACAAAAAAGTATCTAACAGAAACAAAAGGCGTTTCTAGTCAAACATATCTCCAGCCACATGTATATAGATTCGTTTGGTTTCAGTGGCGGCATGGGAATTAAAACAATGAAAGCATTTAGCAGGCAGAAAGGTAAGGCTTTTGTGTTTATCTTCTCGGGAAAAAACGTAGTTGTTTTCTTGCCTGATGGCAGACGTTACCTTTTTTTTTACAATATGTAGATATATTTTTATGGTATAATGCCCAGCAGCTTTGACGCACATCAGGTAAAATGTATACGATTGTTGGTATGTTGGCGTATGGAGATTATGCTATTTACTTATGATTTGCATGCTATATGTATATATTTATATAAATACTAGCATAACTTAATATTTATAATATGACTGTATAAAGAGCATAATATTTCAACGAAATTACTAAAAAGTTCTTATTTTCGATCGCAGATAAGTGAGGTTTTCGTTATTATTAAATCGGTAATAACCAACTAAGTGGGCACATGGATAAAGGCGGAGTTGTAGTTAAGCAATCGAGCGCCAGCGATTGTCTCATTGTCGATATTTAGTGATGTCATTGGTTGCATTGATTGACACAGCCAATAACATCGGAGACAAATATTAATGCTCTAAAAGTCTTCGGGGACTGATAAAAATAATGTAGATAAATGCATGCGTTACCGATTGATCGTATTTATTAATCGTAATCAAGAAAATTGTAGTTGAAAAACTCGAAACAGTTACATTAAGCTATTAAGAACAAGCGTATTTGGTACCTCTTTTGTCGAAACTTATCTTTAATGTATTTGGGAGATCTGTTATTCTAGGTTCTTCTAGAAACTAATAGTTGAGATGTTTGAGTAACCGTTTCCGGTGCGATTTGATACGTCGGATCTTGGCTACAGCTTTATTAAATTTAATTCCTTTGTAAATACTTTGACGCTATTTTTTAATAAAGCATTTCTTATTCGTAAAACTCGTATTAATAATCAATTGTGGGATAACGTTGGAAAAGTAAAAATTTCCGAAGATAACGTAATACTATATCAGCTTCTTTCTTCGATATTGTTGTTGCATTATTAGCCAAGGCATCAGGATACGGGGCAATAGTATTTTAAGTTAATTCAAAGTGCCGAACGCGATTATGAAGAGAAAGTTGGATCGGCTATGGTTTCGTTGTAATAAGCATGCATTTTTGAGAAAAAAATCTTTATCTGTACATTTTCTAATACTTGTTAAGAACACCTTCACCTGCTTAGACCCTTGGTTTCTTTTGGCCTGCTGTTTTTATCTGATGAGGGGGATATTCTAATGAGCATCGAACAATAATTATTATGGCCATTATCATTTCGTCATCTTGGCAGTGTCTTGCTTGAAAGATTCTCCATGCTTCTTAGTAAGTTACTTAGTAATTTGGGAAGAAATTCAAGTGAGAGTGAAATGGATCTTTAAGGACATATTGCAGTCAAAGCTAATACGTCCTCGATCTATTAGCCCTAAGTTTATGTTGGGATCTCTGACATGTTGTTTAATTTGAGGCACGAGAAAACCGGCCTCTTTAATTTTGGCTTCACTCGGAGAATTTTTCTTGGTCTATTGTCATCGATGGCTTTTAGCAACTTATGGATGAAGCCGAGCTTGATACGTAAAGGAGGAATAATTACGTGCATATTTCTGCAACGAGAGCCAATCGATGTTTTTCAGTATGATATTTGTGCTCGGAGCGTTAAATTCATTCACATAGGAAGCAATTTAATTGTTGATCAGCGCCATTAACCAACTCTCCTGGAATTTCGTCGAATCTAGAAGTGTCCCAAGCTTCGGCCTTCGGTAAGGATTTTTAACCTACCAAACATCGTATTGACGCGAGGATTGCGGTTTTACTTTCTTATAGGAGATGAAGGAATGCTCCGATTTTTAGTCATAATTAAAAACCAAGTGTTCTAGTAAAAGATTTGAACCAGTGTAGTTCGGATAGACGGGAAAGTAGGTTAATCGCTCCTTTCCTCGTATAATTTAGGTTTCAAACCGGTTTATCTGCACTATCAAAAATCGCGCGAACGTGTCTTTCAACCAACTAAAAGATAGTATTACAACAATAAACTCGGTTGTCAAGTAATAAATCAAGAATACCAAACTAAAACCGCATAAACACGAAGTATTGCCTTCAAGTAATCTAGATTAATTTTGTTAATTTGTCCATTAGTTATTTCTAGTGTAATCACTTTTTAAACCACTTTTTAAACATGGCTATTGCAATGCATTGGGCAATTATGGACTAATTGGCTTGTTGGCAATTTTGTTTTTATATTTCCATAATCAATATCTTTAACAAACAAACAGTTTTCAGCCTGGTTTTACAAAATAACTTAAAGCCTCTTTTCCAATGCATTGATTGCACTTTGTTGATGATCGAGGAACATCATTTAGTAGTTGGTCTTTTTCTATGCTTAAGCAAGGCGTTTGATAGTGTTGACGACAGTAAACGAAGAAGTGTTAATTCTCCAATTTGATAACAGGAAAGTGAATACTATAAGCTGTATTGTTAAATATATTTTTAAAGGTCTAAAATGACATATGCAACGTATTGGACAATAAAACCATGCCATCAGTTATGCTCATCCAGCTAGAGAATGCAATATTTCAGTGTTCTTAATAATTGGCTTATTAAATTAATACCAAAAAATTCCAAAACATATTGTATAAGGCTCATCTTCTCAATCAAACTCATTTCGTTAGACCGATCCAATTAGCACGTTCAAACGCGCAGATTTATTACGAAAAGAACGTGTGAAAAGGCGCGATGGTGGCTTTAACAATATTCATTTTACTTGTTTTAAGGATATACGTTGTTGTAATAAAACTATCGTAACTTTGAGTTCAATATGTTCGATACTTCCTGTAACGGCATCAGATTACTTTACACAAGTATTCCCTATACTTCATTCGAGTGGCATTGTTTCCGTTTAAGGATATATCTTGAGTATAAGCTATTTTTAGATGAAATATACATACGTCTTCTGTTTGAATATAATAGCTTTAAAATAATGATACGTGTGTTTGGATTGAGCATTTGATGTTGAATATGTTGACATTCTTCAACTAAGAATAAATTTTTATGCGTGTAATGCAAAATCTATTTATTTCAATCCGACAAATTAGGCACGATCCGTACGAGTATATGTTTCGTTCACATAAATTACTTCACACAAGCATCATATCTTGATGATTATAGTTACAACATATTGAATTTTTTACTTGGTTTACTGACATGCGTGAAGCTGCCCAGCAGTTTAAATTTAAGATTTTGGGAGCGGGTGATAAATTACGGCATACTTCGTATATATACAGTGAACATTTATGGTTACAAGAAACAGAGGAGATTCCCAATTCGACAATCTTTGTCCGTATTTTTTTCATGATAAATGAACAAGCGGTCGCTGTCAATTTCTTTCTTGCAAAACGACTCTGATAATTTATTAGATGAATTAGCCTTACTTGATCGAAGTTGGTTTCAGTATGATGAGACACCATCGCATAATCAGCTAAGGGTACGTTGGAAATCATTTAAATTGAGCATTCCGGAGCTTGTGAGAAGGAAGAAACCCGCCGGATGCACGACCACCTCGATCCTCCGATTTATCTGATTTAGATTCGATTAAGAAGTCAGAGCGGACTTGGAATTGTCAATGATCGAAAACTAGATCTTAAGGCAACTGCTTTGAATGTTAATATGTACAATGGCGTTAAATAATATGTTATTAAATCGATAATAAAAAGAGAATTCAGGCCTAAGTGAGTGGGCGTTTTAGAAAATACTCAATACATGTTGCATAAAATCAGGCGTTGCTGAACCAATTTTATCGTAGCCTTGTAAAGTAGTAGATTTTTGGAGAGAGGTATTTTATTCGTAACACGAAGCAACGACAAAATATAATAACTCTTTGTCCTTCTATTCATAAATTATTTACTTACTTCTCCTTAAATTAGGGTGTAGTGAAATTCAAAGAAAGAAGATTTAAAGTAATAGTTTTCACCGTAATTTATGGAATATTACAATGCGACTAAATTAAACTCACGAAACACGGGAATATTAAAATGGACGTATACGAATAATTGATTAACTTCTAAATATGAGCTTCATTAAATTATTCAGGTTTATTAACTATTTTAACTTTCGCTTCGTATTTGGTTTGTTTTATGAGGTTTAATCCTGTTCCTGTTAGTGGTGGCGATGGAATTGCAACATAACTGATATTTGTCGCGTTGGCATTAGCGGGCGATTTCACATATTTCAAGATCAGCTTCAACTAAAGAGACTAAGGCATATGCAATGCCCGTACATATAGGATTACCCTTTTTGTTGGAAATGTTTATGGACAATGGAGCGGACAGTAGACCAATACGATATCACAAAAAAAAATACTCATTTAGATTTATTTACCTTATCTTGTTATTAGCGGGAAATCTGGATATTTAAAATTTGGTGTATATCAGGACGAACAGCGTTTCCATGAGCTCTAATGTAAAATATGAAAAAAAAAAACAATGTATTTATATTTGGTTATATTTCTAACAATCTTCCTCAAGTTTATTGGCTTGTAAGAATTTAATCGGTTATACGGTACAGTTATAACTAGAGATGAGAAAGGCAGGTGAAATTATTACTGTTTTCCAGCGATTAGACAGACTCGTGTTTTGCGGGCTCTCGGGGAAGCCAGTAAGCTACACGAACCCTTTCTTATGAATTCCAACCACTCCAACAACTCTGCAACTTCATCCGCCTTTGTCCTCTCTAGTTTTAATTTTGTTTATTTTCCAAGGTGAAATGTGGGAGGTATTCTTCTAGTAACGTGTTTCCTATCTACTTCTTTTTTAAAGGAAAACGGATACTGCATATTATCTTTACTTTCCGGAAATTATAAAATTTGATCTCAATGTCTATAATTATAATTTTACTTTTTTTTTACATGATCAGTAACGATTGAAATGATCTATTAGCCTAATGAATGTTGCATTGTACGCGCTAATGCTATTGATCACGTTTTCGTTGCATTCCTTCACTTTGCTCTTCGAGAAATTTACTTCTACTTATAATTAGCCTCTTCACTTCGGTATGTAATAATAATTCTGGGTGTCATTAAATTGCAAGCGAAAGAAACATCGTTTGAGGAACTTCCTCGAATGGAGTTAAACATTTTTAAGTGTATGTCTTCTTATAATGCAATTAAAACATTTTTTTGGTTTATGTCGTTTTATGTTTTCTTCAGCTGGCGTGTTATGGTGCGATAGGCCGAAAATTTTCCTCGTTCGCCAGTTCAGACACCTTTTTTTTCTTCGTATTCGCGACTTTTTCCTTTTGGACAACATGAGAATACTCTTTTTTTATAGGTTTTATAAGTTAAAATTATTTTTTATATTGGAAAGTGTATAAAAAAAGTATCACGGGTTGGTGGGGGTGGCGGTACATAGTAATCTTCGTCTTAAATGCTTAACACATTAGAGCGGTATACTTCGAAATTTTTTTCTAAATTACTCAGGAAATCAATTATTTTCCGCCGACGTGCTAAGTGGACGCGTGTATATACGAACAAAAGTGTTAACTCTATTGTACCACAATACTATTTATGGTTAACGGAGATCTTTTATGGGCTTGCTTTTCGGAAATTGTGGTCCTATTAATCTTCGATCTTCGCTATATAAAGCTCCAATTTCTAAACCAATAGAAATTGCGCAATGTAACGGTGCAACATTTCTGAGCGTTTCGTATAAACGCGGCGGAACAGTTTATATTTTATACAGGTTCATGTATTACGTGTTGTGCTCGACGCATTTACCGTCATTGTTCGTACTCGACAGATTATTTTGGTGCGGGCTGCAGTTATCCATTGCAAATTCTCATACGCTCAGCTTTTTGACAGTCAGGAAGCTGATATAGCACAAAGAGACTCTGGGTATTGTCCATAAAATGCAGCCAAAAAGGGTGTCTTTTTCATTAAAGATTGAATCTAATCATTCCTTGCGTTCATAAGCCCTTAAACCATATTTTCTAATTGATTTCATTTAAAGTTTGGCTTCTAAATAACGTAAATACAAGTAAACCTTGACTGGGAGGATAGCTTTAGAGAACAGTGTATCTTTCGTTTGCCATAATCAATAAGAGCGCAAATTTTGTTAATTTTGTTAAGAGGGCAACTTGTTTTAAATGTGGAAAATACCCAAATTTACATGAGCGTGGTATATGTTAGAACGTCTTTCGGTATTTTCTGGTCTCAAAGACCTTTTCAATGAAGGTTCCATTCACTAATTTCCCTCTTCACTCAACGGTTTCTTATCTGTGATTTATCTTATCGTCTGTTTGCCGAATTACCCGTTCATTCCAAATAATTACAACACGCTTGCATGGAATTTATTCCCGGCATTCAAGACTAATCTTGGAGAAAAATCCTCGGATTCCCATTTAATAATTGAAGCATACAATTCGAAGCATGGGGGAACTCTCGACATATCTAATCCACGTTTTTTTTTTCTTTTCTTCGGAGATAAGCGCCACCCAGAAATTTCCCCACTTCCGAATAAATAGACCTTTGTATCAATTTATTATTACATATTTTCATAGGATATATGGCTGTTTGAATAGTAAACAACAGAAAATTTAAGCCGGTAAACGAATGTTTTGAGAAAATGAATGAATGAACTACCTATGTATGTTCTATTTAAGGTATCCTTATCTATGTAGTTGAAGTTATTTATATCGTTGTATCGTAGAATGTTGCTTAAATAATTATCTAAAAAGAATTACCAGGCTACTTCATTCACCTCGTATCAACGTATACAATCTTTCGCTTATCTTTATTGTGACTATTAAATTACATAACTTCTTTTTATTACATTTTATTTACCAAAAATTAAGTTAATTATCATTCGAATTGGTCGCAAGTATCCAATTTCTACTTTTCCTTATTTGTCGTGAGTCAGAATTGTTTTTAGAACAATTCCTAGTTTCTAAGTAGTCTTCTGGTATCGTTTAGACTCAATTAGCTGGTAACTATCTACGATTTTTGTAAATTTTAAATTCTCAAACAAATTTTGCGCCATACATATTTTAAATAAAAATGCTTCTTTCTAGTTTGTCCTTTTCGTTGGCATTTTCAAGAATAATCACTTTCAGAGGGCAAGAACCCAGCGATATTTAATTTTGATGCTTGCTCGGTACGGTGTTGATCAATGAGAACGAATTAGATTATCGCAGACCTAAAATGTTGTTGGCAGAAAGGATTCTCCTGTCGTACATACTTACTATGAAGTCGGCGCGCCGTCCGAGCTTTTCAACCCTGGTTATCATGCAACTTGTTTAGAAAAAAATTGCGGTGTTATTAATAAAGTTCGCCACTTTCCGTATGCTTCGTAGCTTGGACATGGGAATGGTCGTTTGAAGATGTGATTCGTGATATTGTAATTCACAGTATATGCGGTTGCTTTATGAATCTTTATTCTTACAAATGGAATACAGAAAGTTATCCTTATAATATTTATAATACTAAAAGTCTTCCTTTAAAAATCTATCTCCTCGGTACTGAAGATTGCATCTTTGTGATACTATATTCGGGGATATCTTCGGAAGAATTGAATAAAAAGCAACACTTTAGATGATATCCTTAAAAAAATGATCCTTGGAGTACAATTATATCCTGCTCAGGTTTGTGAAAGTTAAAGACAATTTAATCGTTAGAAGAAGCCGCAGGTATTCGCTAATAAATAAAAGACGCTGAACATTTATTTCAAATTTTACTAAAATAAACGATAGATTTCTTTTACAATGTTTAATTATTTTATATTCTAATTTTTCAAATGCTCAGTTTTCATATTTTTTTCTACCATCATTTATTCAAATATTTAAGTGCGAATTCGTTTATACATAGGTTTTGCCCGTTCACTTTCTAAAGTAATAGCTTCGTGAGCGAAACTTCAATTTTGTGTGTCGTTTATAAAAACAATGATATTAACTAATCGTTTCTTCCAACAAAAATCTGTTCGTTTTAATCTAGTTCTGGAAATTTCTTTAAAAATCGGCCTCTTCAAGTCATCTGCTATTATCGTTAAACGCTAATTGTATAATATGCACATATGAGTAATGTTATGATGCGATTTTCTGCCAGGAAATTTAGATAAGAAAAAGGACAATTTTTAACAGGCTTTATTCACTAAACCGCTTGCAACTCTCGTAACATTTTATCAAAATATTGCTTCGGAGCACGCGCACAAGTATTATTGTTAATAATATTAGGATTGTAAGATTCGGTTCGAATATATTGGTACTACTGGCGGTTTTTTTTATTGAAACGAAAATTTGTTGATTGTCACAATACTATCGCTTGGTGATGGATGGATTTGATGTAACGTTATTGAACTTACAGTTACATCATACGGTACTTCACACATCGTAACAATAGCGCTTTAATATCTTAAACATAAAGTACAGTGATATCGGGACTGCGGATTTTTGCCCACAATCTTCGTTTACTTTATTCAATAGATAGCGCTAGGTACCGTGTGTTCTTACTAGTCTTTTCAACGGATCATGCGTTTGGTACGTGTTGGCACAAGTATATAATTAACTTTGAATGTTAATTTGAAAACGTTTTTCTCGTAAGATTTGCATAATTAAAGAATCGTTTTCTAAGTAAATGCTAGTACCGCATTCATTTTGCGTTACGATATTTTTAACTAGAAAATAGGTTCCCAAATGACGCTAGGAGGAATTATCTTATTCCCAGGAGTATTTAGTCGAACTGTAAAATCCATTAAGTCTGTTACCTTGATTCTCGGTCGTCAATTTTCCGTTTCTCCTTCTTTAAATTTCTATAAGACGAACAAGTCTGTTTCGTTTCGTGTTTTCTTCAAATGAATTAAATTCGAAATTGATATATTTTCGAAGAGTGACTGGTTACCGTCGAGATTCTTCTTATATTAATTGAAGCTAAAGGTAACTGCCGTATCTCTATTTTCTACTTGGCAACGGTTCAGTTAGTTATTACAAGCGCTCTTGTCTTACTCAATGGCGATGCCAAACGCGATTAGATTTTGGATAAGTGACAGAGTTAGCAATAAACGCGGCCGCTTCTCATATATTCTGTTCTAACGAGAAAATTAATTGAACGTGTACAAAAGTAGGATTTCGTTTTTATCGGAGTCTGCGATTTTTGTTTGTTTCGGAATCTACAACGGCAACTGCCAGCACAAGCAAATGGATACAGGGAAATATAAAAAAAGAAGAAAGAATCAAAAGTGACTTTTATTCTTGTCGATATATTCGATTCTTCTCGTTCTTTAGCATTCACCGTTCTCCGATCCTCCAAAACAATGCTAGCGATATATTTTCGTCAAACGGCTTAGCGAATGAACAATTTGGGAAATACCCAGTTGTTTAATCTACGGCTCTTACCAATATATCGAAGTTTCATCACCTTTACAATGTTGTAGACGTAGTATTCCTCCCTCGACATTTTCGAACATTTCCTTACGCCGATTGACGGGAGTCCTTTTTGTGTTTAGGTCATTATTTGGACGTAGATCTTTTTTTGCACCTAAATATTCATATAAGATCGGCGTTCGATATTTTCAAGGATGCCGAATTTCTTCAATCGTGTGTGCTTGCCATCGACGTTCCTTGAACACCCGACTTAGGTCGGCCTTCACGAAATAGAACCTAACGGAAGCACGACCATGATGAAATCCTATAAACCAGCTGCAAATAATCTTTTTTGTAGCTTTCTACATAGCTTTCCTCATCACCAAATGCTGAACGAAGCTATTCGAAGCATTGTTGTTGTATTAGACCTTTATGATAACGAAGACTTTCACGTGATATTTCCATTTTTTTCCCAACTCTGCTTTTTTAAAGAGTTATCAGCAAATATAAAATGTGAATGTTTTGTAAGTTAGATAAAGAACTTCGATAATATTGGCTGAACAACATTCCATATTTCAAATGGTATGAAACTCGAAGTCCTGGTCCGTGTACTGATCTCGCCCTTTTCAAAGGATTTCTTGCTTAACTCATAAAGTAAATTAAGCAGTCATTTCAAAAATCGTTTGCAACTTTTATGAAAACTTCGGACTTGGTCTTATATGACATGCAGGCGGCACACCTATATTCGTTACTGACTTGCAAATGGTAACCTCAATTTTTGTTGCACGATAATATATTGACATTAAATATTTAGGCAATATTTAACCGACTTATTGTCAATATTATATTCTACTTGAGTAGTTTGTTACCCGTCTTCCGATTAGACTGATACTCCTGAAAAGAAAATTAGAATATAGAAAAAGCTTTTGAAAAGTACTTCGTTTGATAACACCCTAAAATGTAACAAATACATTGAATTTATTTTATTTTACTTTAATTGACAATTGAATGCATACAACAAGCTGATTCACTAGAAAGATTCTTCATCTTTCGACATGTTCGCCCATAAAACAGTAATTTCTCTCCTTTCCTTCAAAGCATCGGCAATCAACAACGAACAGAGGAGAAATTGTGATAGCGTTAGCGTTTTCGGAATATAAAATTATCAACAACTCGTAAAAATCCTACAAAAAGCAAAGGGAACGTCTTCTTATAAGCCTTGCTTCTGTACCTAACTCGGCCGGGCGTGCAGTAATGAATCACTAGACCTCTTATTATATTGGTCCTCTCCGCGCTGTCTGTAGAACGGAGACTGCTGGTCGCGTCAGAAACCCGGTCGCTATAGTACATGATGAAGATCGCGGACAGAAGCCGGCGATTGTGGTTTAACAAAGCGCGGCCTATTGTCATGTGATTTAGAATAATTTACGATCTTTAAATGGTAGGTTGTGTGTATGCGTGCGCTTTTATTCCGTAATATATTTTATATATTTGTATTTGTGCTTGGTCTTCTTCGAAGAAGCACTAGGGGCAGATTCATGCTCTTACTCACGCAGTATGCACGCTCTTAATATCCGAGGTTTTATTAAGTGGACGCTTGAAGGGAATTAAAATTTAATGAATAAAGTAATCGAAAGGAATGAATTAATTATTTGAGCTGGTAAATCTCTAAAGGGAAATAACATTCAAAAGTTTTACACCTCAAACCACGGAAGAAGTGTTTTTTTTTTTTTAGGTTTTCCCTAGAAAACCTTACATAATAAACGTATTTCAGTTGAATTCTTCAACGACTTCGCCAAGGTTTATTTGAAAAACGGTGGCAGAAGAGCAAAAAGGAAATGCCTCTTCTTTCGTGGAAGGCTTGTGTGTCTTAGGGAAATAAACATTTTTTCGATGTCGCGCGTCGTGTAATTATAAAAATATGATGGAGGATGAAGTCAGATATAAACCAGGCACGTCTGGTGTATTTAAGATGGTATTCGGTTAAAGTGATGCGTACGATATAGAGACGCTTCTATGGAAGGATATTATGATTTTAATGGAGTTGGATGGAAATATGTGAAATACGTATGACTACAACGTTTCAAATTTATAATTTCTAGTTGGAGGATTGGTATTGATTATCAACTCTCTCTTTTGATTTCTATTTGTCTATTAGAGGAAATAGTGCGAGAGAGTTGTAAGTGCGGTGGCTGAAAGAAGCAATGGGGGAGAAAAGACTGAACTGAAAGTGAGAAAAGAAAAAACTGAAAAAACTGAAGACTGAAAGGAGTGCAAGTCAAGGCATTATTTTTAAATTATCAACAATTTGCTAGCTCTTAAATTTATGTTAAGGCTAGATAATTGAAAGCGGTATTAACGTTGAAGTTTTTGGCGATTTGAAATAAAAGAATTGATGTAAATATTTAGAAATGATTTTTATTCTTCCAGTTCTGATAGAGATAGAGAGAGACCGCTTCGTTGGTTGTCGCCTTCCGGTTAGAACAACGCGGATTTCAATCCGGCCGGGATGGTTGGTTTTAAATTATGGACTAAAATTGAAGTATGCTTTCTCGAATAATCGTTACTCAAGGTTGGAACACTTCTGGATTCAAATGTAAGATGTATTTCGTAATTTGACACTTCGTCCAATAGTATAACAAGAAAAACAAGGAACCAGCGTGTAAACCTGCAAAAATATTGAATAATGTAACTTATGATGAAGTACAAAAATAAAAAATAAAAAATTGGGCGAAAAAGCAACTAAAGTTAAGAAGAACTGCAATGCAAAAAGTGGAAATGCATACGAAGGACAGAAGGTATTAATGTGAAACGTGCGCTGGTTAAAAATTCAATACAGAAATTGGAATAGAGAAAAAGATCTGTTGAAAGAAAAACAGGAAAAAAGGCATCAATAAGCCTGTCTAAAGAAAGGAAAATGGATACTCGAAATCGCGTAGAACTAATGCTTAAAATTTAGGGTACCCCAGTCTCGAGAAACATCCTTAATAATAATATTAATATTGACGTCATTGAGCGTTTATCCATTGCTTTTCTCCAGTATTAACCGAGAAGACTAGTGGGTTTGAAATTATGGAAGCAACTTTCTTTTTGGTTGCATAGCAAAAGTCTAAAGTAACACAAAGCAAACTCTGAATATGCTACGGAGAACGAGAGGGCGTAGCCGCTTGTCATTTGTCACTTTTTAATTGTTGCCAGCACAGGACACTTGAAAGAAATAAGCTCAAAAACTTAGCAGAAAATACAGCGAGCATGAGAAAGTGTATCGAAACACATTGGTCGGTGAGTCGGTTAATACAGGAGTTAAATAAATAAATCGGCGCTTTAAAGGCCGTGAGTTGATTATTATTTTATTTAAGCTTTGATGAACTTTATTGTGAATGTTCTCATTCACAGCTGTAAATAATTATAATGCATCAAGACGGATTGCACGATTAATGAAGTCTTAAATGAAAGATTTTGAATAAACCAAGTTGAAGGATTTTAAAGTAATGGGTTTTTGGGGAATTATCCAGAAATGTTAAGTGTGAAGCGTGTACACATACAAATATTGGCTTGGTTACGTACACATTCGCAGAGTCTTTCTTTAAGATAAGCAATTTAAAATTGTGTACTTAAGTACAATATTCATATGGTATTTAACGTAAGTTAACACATACAGTGTGTTACCCGATTGAGTTGCCAAGAAGAAAGCCAAGAAGAATCGCTCTTAATAATATGCGTTGCCTGTCCCCAAACTCGAAAATCCACCAGTACTCTGCGTGTAGCTACAACATAAAAAAAATTAATACAAGCATTGTTGCTTGCATTGTGTGCTTCATTATGTTGCAGTGGTTGTGCATCAACAAACTGTTTAAGCATTCCCCAAAAATAGAAGAATCGAATAGGTTCTTTGGTGTCATGTTAACATTGCCAGTTCTTCTGGAAGTTTAATAGTCCTCTAAACAACTTGTCGTAAAGACGCTGCTAGCTAAATTCCAAAGTATGATAGAACTAATTGTTCGTGAAACACAATGCAATGCTGGATTTTGGGGATTTAATACAAGCAAAACTTATTATTAAGAGTGATTTTCTTTGATAATTGTTTTTGTAACTCGATCAAGGGACGTATTATACATGTGAGAGTCAATTCAACATAATTCGATGTAATTAAGGTTATACAGCTCCTCATATGGCATAGAAAGCCTTGCCGGCAACAAAATTTATTATTGTATTCCTAAAATGTGCCAAGCTTATTGATTATTATATCTTGATGAAATTCATTAATAAATAGGTTCCTTTCATAAAATATAATTCACGACCATTGAGATTGTTGATTGCATTACGTACTTCTCAATAACATATTTATCTTAAGTTATCTCAAAATTAATTTATGGTTACTTGATTTTGATATTTTTGTGAACGGTCCTTGAAATATTCACCGCCATTCTTAACAGATAAACTGATACTATCTGTAATATTCATAAGCGTGTCGATTATCAATTTGAAAATGTCAATAATACGTAATTCAAACGCCGAATGTATCGTGATGATATTGGTTCGTAAAGTCCTTGCAATGCAATTAAATCGATATAATTTAAAAGATTATTTATGTATAATGGAAAAAAAAATAGAATGCTGATCGCTAACCGCCACGTGTTACGAACTATATTATTTGTTGACGGTACAAAGCAGGAAAATAAGGGCAGAATAGATCAATTAAGGCAAATGCCATCCTGTAAATTACGCTCCAAAATATCTGATGCAGCCTCTGAAATGTCTTCGCTTCGCAACAAATCAAAACATCTGTTTTGAAACTCTATCGTTTTGTGTGTATGCCTCGAGATTGCACGAAACAAAGTGCCTGGATACCATCTGACCTTTTCAGGACCATTAAATGCATGCGGTATTATCGTGACAAGATATACTGACCTAAAGCCTAACAACTTCATCCTTTTAGATTAGACGAATTGTCCCGGCATATGCGAGTCACTACTTCTTAACAGGCATGCTACTTGGCTTTGGATCGCGTTTAGGTACAGCATATGTGCGCGCCATAGCGATTGTAAATAACAACCTTATGTGCGATCGTCAAGAGGCGTCTAATTATTTTAACATTTGACCTGGTAATTGTTTAATAAATGCCATTATTTAGAAAACAAGTGCTTTTATAATTGTAAGGCCCACACGTTCACCAGCTCGGACAAGATTTCAGCGTCCGTCTTAATTTGTCGTCTCTAATCGAATTAAGTAATTCACGCCAATCCGAGGAGGAGACTCGCATATTCACTCACTTACTCACACATGGGTGCGGATGTCTTTATGTTTGTATAAAGCGAGAAGGTACAGGACTGTTCAAAAGAAACTAACACTTAAACACAATCTATATGAGATTATTGTAGAGAGTAAAACTATTGCTTTGGTCAGCCAAAACTTCTCAAAACGGACACCTATTATTATGATAGTATATTTAAGTTGGATATTGGACAACCGAATTTAACGTTGGTGTACCTATAAATTAACTTAAATAAATAGTTGCAAAATGTTACAGACTCTGAATGGCGCCTTCTCTTAATGAGCTTAAGAATTCGGACCTCTCAGCCGTCGCAGCTAAAAAGGTGGAGATATATAGCTCCGTCACTGAATATTTTTATGTATTAAAAATTCAATTAGAGACAAAATAAAAGTAGAAAAAGACAAAATAAAAGTACGTGATACAATATATGAACAATTTTTCAACAGTACCCTTGGGTGGAATAGAATAGTTGGAGGCTTTTAATAGACCTTAGTACTACTTCAAGGTCTTCCTTCTTTAATTCAGTAAATGCAATAGATAATCTACTGGACATAGAATGTGTTCTGTCGTGTTCAGATCTTCTTGGCAAAACGACTTTTTCGTGTTTAAATAGGTGATACCTTAGGACTGCATGATCTGTAAAAAATCCTGCCAATAATCTAAAATCCCCTTTGCTGAACGATAATGTTGCTTTTGTTGTTTTGGCGAGTCTGATGTGTGTGTTCTCGCTTGTTTTTGTCTCGAAACATATTGTACGAGTTGCTTCCTCATGTCTTTATTGCTTGTTTTATAGCGGCTCTTTTGGAGGCCAGATTGAAAGGGACCAACGAAAGGGATGCTCGTTGCCTCTTTGACCAGCTATCTGCCTTTTAATTTTCTTCGATTCAATGTTTGCTTGGGATCAAACGCGAAGTTACGTGGTTGTTGTGTCCCAATTATCTTAGATTGCGTACACAGTCATGTGTCAGCTTTGAGAAGTATCTGACTGTCGCGCGTGTCTTCAAAATCTCTGCTTTGAAACATGTTGAATTGCATAGTTAGAGTCACAAATGATTATATCTGAAAATGGTCAAACAGATATATTGTTGGCTTTATATTCGAGAGACTTGAGCAACGAATTTTGTTTGCGACTCCAAGCTTTTTGAATAACAATAACTAACCTCCGGAACTGGACGAGAGGAAACATTTGCGGTTCTTTTCTATAGTTAGAGTTAATACCGCCCAAAAATATTATAAACAAGAACTTAACTTTAAACTATGTTACATATATTTAAACTCAAAAGAACATAATGCCCCATTTTAGCAACATTCGCAGAAAATGGTGGTTTATCAATGCATTAAAGTAGATTGCCGAGTATAACAAAAAGCTTCTCAACAGAAATAAAGTTATGCAAAATTTTCTCTGATTTTTTAAGCGTTCCAAATGTGAAACATGGGCGGGTAATGAGTTAATGATAATATACGAAAAACAAAATGTGTAAAATATTTAACAACGTTTATCCTCGCTTCTTCCGCTACCCAACTCTATTTCTTTCTTTCTGCTTGATAAAATTAACCTGCCTCAGCCACGACGAACAATGCCAAATAATATTTTTGTAGGTTTAAAATGTGCATTCTTTATAAAATGAGATACTGATCACGAGCCGCCACTGTAAATTGCTATTCGGACGTTGAACATTACATAACCGTACGTAATTTGCTTTGGGGTGTTAATTTCTGAATAAGAAATGCTTTTCTCTGTGCGACGCTGAAAGTAATAATAAGTAGGGGCAGTTAATAATTTTGGTAACATGTATGCTCTGAATAAGTTCACAGTAATACTAATTGAAAGTAATAATTTTTGTTATCTCTAATGCTTGTTTAATCAAATTCGAATTTACGAAAGCAGAGCGTTAAATTATCAATAATGATAGCAAGGACTGTGGTGTAGTATGCTAAACAACACATAAGTATCAATCACCTCTGCATATATGTATATTGATATATTAATTATTATATATATTATATAATAATTAATCTGGCTGGCTGGATTAATTGTTATATAATTAATTAAACTTGTGCGGTGTGGAGGTTGCCGATACTTACGTGTTGTTCAAGTTGTTTTCTGTTTATAATTTTCATGTATATTATAAGACTATTATTACGAAAGCTTCTTGAAATAAACTATTCGCATTGAAATTTGCAAACGTGTTATGGAGAACTTGATGATTTTTGGAATCTTGGCTTAACTTTGAAAACAATTGGAGTTGACCTTTATTAAAGGACTAAAAATATAATCTTTAAAAACAAAAAGAGAATTGCAGAAACATAAAAAAATGCAAGTTCAAATTCTAAAGAATAATATTTTACGATCGAAGGGAAACATAAAACTGAAATGGCTTCGACATTTACTTTAGAGTGTAAGCGGCGCATTTCTTCTTCTGTCATAGACGTAAGCTATAATTGTAAATAGGAGTACTGGTAATATTAGAGTGTTATTGGCTATAATAAAATTCTTCTTCCTATTCGTTTATCTATTTTTAGTAACGCTGTTACCTAAATTAGGAACTTCTAGCATCTCTGACGTAACACCATAATAATAAAACTAACTTGTTTAGAAGTTAAACCGTAATCAGTGTTGTAAACGAAAAAATATTGATAATGGTCAAAGATATTCGAATAAATGAAATTGACGATTGCTTTTGAACAATACTGTATATTCAGCGTACTTAAATGTTGGATGCTGTTGGTACACTTATTCGGCTCGCGTACGTTACATGTGCGTCTGTGCAATGCGTACATGTATACACATGAGATGAGAGCTACAGTGTACATGAGACCATTAAGCCGCAAGTTCTAAAATTGGAACCTAACAAGTTTCATAATTAGGAGAATAATTTTAATAGAATAATTTGATGGCATTAAATGTTACTTCCCGTCCGACAATGATCATCTACTGCGTCATATGTGTGCATGAATGCTTATCGTATGACTGTTTACGCATTCATTCTTACGGAGAATTGTTTTTTGCTGGCCGTTTCTGAATTTGCCCAATTTTTGTAGTTGGCGTTAATTTTTATGCATGTATTTACGTATGTCGCTTATTAGATGTGATGCACATATTGATTGTGGTGTATTTTTGACTCTTGTTATTGCTACCAGATGTGTGCAGTTCCTTCGTTAAGTTGCTACGAAATACAAGAACAAAACAGAGTGGTATATAATAATAATAATAATAATAATCGTAAAAAAAATGGCAAATATATGAATGCGCATTGTGAGACACGCAACTGTGAAAAGAAGATAAAATTATGCATTAGAGGGACAAGTACCCGTTAACAGAACAATATTTACCAAATTACCAGTTTCCAAAAATCAGCACGTAACTGATGTCTATTTTTTTTATTAAAAAAAATCACTTGTGTGAGGACTATTGCCCCAAAGGATTATTGTTACCAAACCATATTCATCATAAGACACGAATGAGAATCGGTTTGGACATTGTTTGACTGACTGACTGAGCTCGCTTTACTTCATTTCTACCGAATATTCGAATACCACGTTAACTTAATGTTCAAAACAAGTACTTTTGCACTCCCAGGTTGGAGAATAGGTTGGGTAAACAAGCTTGCACTGTTGACATATTCGTATCATCAGCATACATACTTAACAAATAATAAAGAATACAGACGGGCCTAAATCTGTTCCCTGCGGCACGCGTTTGGTAATTTGACGTTCAGTCGATGTTCTTCAACGCTACTTATTTTCAATCAGTTAAGTAGGATATAATTAAAATAATAGTAATAGTAGTACGGCAGCGCGATGTGCACAGCATTGACGATCGATGAACGTCGATATTAGTATACGAGGGTGGTTTTAAATGCTTCAAGACTCAACATAAACATAGCATTACATGTCAAAAATATTCTGGTAGTGCAATAATGCGAATATTTTTCAATCAAGTTGTTGGTTATTAGTCGTTTATGTTAGTCAATATTTCTGTTGGGGTACAGCGTTTGCCGACTCAGAAACGAAAATGCATTTCTAAAGCCCCGTCAGAGTAGTTTAAGTGAAACATACTGGCGTGCTCTTGAAGTACAGGCAAAATCGAAACAGCAGCCTGCGAAGGCCGAATCGGCTCCGATAAAGACAAATACTTCCTTCAGCCCGGAATGTGATGGTTGCTGTTGTGTTACTCCCATATCTTGAAAAAGGAAAAACTAATAACGGTATGTTACTTGACAAACTAAAAATATTTTTCGGAAAACGGCTGCATTTAAAGAAAAGGAAAGCAAAAAATCACCGACCCTATTCACTAGGCGGCATATCTCCATTTCTTAGGCCTAAAGTTTTATTTAGAGAAACAAGCTTTTCATCGAATGAGGAGGCCATCACATTCACAGAGGCCTATTTTGCAGAGCAAGAATCCAATTAGTTTTTGGACGGGTTAAGGGATGGAAGCATCCCCGGGGAAAATTGAATTTGGCGAAAAGAACTTGTTTCTCTAATTAAATTTAGGTGAATTTTAAAATCTCAAAATCTTGCGTGTATTTGTAACTTTTGTATGCTTTAATTTTTTTAATTAGTAAATTTAGACTTTCAAATGTTTGTAACTAAGAAATTAAGTTAATTGCAACATGCGATTTCTTGATAAAGTAGTCTCTATTCGAATGTTCTTTCTCTCAGATATACAAACAAATAGTAATGGTTGTTGATGATATGTTATTGAAAGGTCATGCCATCAACCAAGTATATAAGGCACACAGTTACTGCTCAACCATCCCTAATCAATGAATTATTTGTTTCTTGCCAAGGTAGACGAACGCGTTTTGGCATGGTGCTCGTTTAAAAAATTCCGCGTTCGTCGTTTTTGGACGTCGAATGAAAATCAAAACGTTTTCAGTTCCGACATATTTTACGCGGACACATTTCGAGAACCGCTCCACTATCGCATTATGTAGGATTCTTCACTACTTAACATTAAACACATGTTCCGTAGCTGGTTTACGGGCAGTAAAACTAACGAAACAAATAAAAGTTATGTGAAATCAATCACTAAGGTGGTATCATAATATTTTATGACATTCAATTTTTTTAACGCCAATGCGGGTAGTCTGCTTCGGATTGTAACCAACATTATAACCGACATACATGCGGACACGTATACAGGCTCGTACCGAATCGTAACACAAGCATTATTATCCATTTCTAAGCTAAGCCACCTAATAATAATCTAGCATGTCTATGTAGCACGTACAGAATTCGTAATGGTCATACGCGAACACTTGAAATAGGGACGGTGTTGCCTATTTTTCGTCTATTCGACGGGTCACATAACACCCAACGCCTTGGGCTTTACGAGCGCATTACACCTGGACCTGGACGCCGGGTTCTATTTTCGCCGTTGATCGCGAATTGATTCCACGCTAATTATCTAGCTAACTGAAATAATATTCCGAGAACCGTTTCTGGTCGGTTTTATGTGCGTATTGAATCGATTTCTATAGTTCTGGTTGGCGATATTGGAATTCTTCGACGTGCATAATACGTATAGGTACTTGGTTCATGCATGTACGTTGAATTATACGCTTATAAGCTTCGCTTAAAAAGTTATCTTTATCCACAAAAATATAGGAACTAACAATAGTCTCTATTAAGATTCTCTTGAAGTTCGCAGGTTGTCTGTAGGGTATCAGATCTGAAATTTATGATAAAAATTCTCATCCTTTGAAAGTTAATTGAGAGATTAAACAGGAAAAACTAGGTAAACAGAGAAGATTCTAGCTGCTGATATGCAAAAATAGAGTATTTAGAAGATATGGACGTTTAAAGTTTGCCATATACGAAAACAGCCGAACACAAAATGTATCGAATCGTGTTCTTCAATTCTTCTTCTTAGGAATGATACCTACGTTTTGATTTGTTAGCGTGATACAAGGCATTACCGATAACCATTGCTGACTTTGCTAGTAAGTTTGGTACTAACTGATTGAGAAACCACTTCTTATGTACTTCAGCGCAAACATCATCATATATTTGTCTGGTACAGAAAATGCCACTTAGCATCCGCGATAACTCCTTTCTCATCGCCAGCTTGAATAAGAGCATATCGCTGTCGACGAACTTTTGCAATATTTGGAGCACTACTTAGTTCACCTTGTCGAAAGTACTTATACTATGCTTTTCTCCATTCATTTGGATATTTCCTAGTGCTCATTATACCGTCATGGTACATTAGCATTTCCTTCCTTCTAACTTTTTCAAAACTAAAGCCAATGTCTTTGAGTGATCCGTGTACTGTCACACATCCGTGTACAGTGGATGGTCTTCTTTATCTTTTCGGGCGGGGTCTACCATTACCTCCTCCTTATACTACTGCCAAAGATTTTATTTGTTTTTCGATCGCAATGTAAAGGCATTAGAGATCATCGACTTTTCGCTAGCAGAATAGTCCTCGCCCTGGCGCCTTCTTTTGCAAAGCGCTCATGTCAAAGTGATTTTTGGGTTGATCGTTATCAACTTACTGATACCATTAAAAGATGTAAAAAAATTAAACAATACTGATCTTCTTAGGAGAAGTCCCGCAAAAATGCTTGGCAACGACGCTGATTCCAAACAAGAATAGTTTTATACAAATAAATCCCTAAGTCGCAATACTTCATTGGCAGTCAGAATAATTACTACAAATACAACGTGTATTCTTACCGGAGAAATTATTTAGTTATCAGATGCAAGGCATGCATTTCCATGCGCATATTACATGCTATTATTATTTCATTTCGTTTTGGGAGATAATCAACATATATTGATGGTGACTCATTTTTTTTTATCTTCTTGTAGAAGTTAATCTGTCTAATTCTCACTGACATACATACATACATTGGCTGATAATTATGTTTCTGTGATACATTAGCTGATTGCTCAGCAGGATGTGCCCCATTATCTGTAGAAGATAGATGTAGTTATTTTAAAAACTGAATCAGTGCATGGAAAAAATTATATCTTATTTTATACATTTAATTACATATACTTATCACGCACTAAACGCAGCTAGCATGGATCAACGTATAATAGGTTTTGTAGAGGTTCTTTTAAGGCTCATAGCAAGCTATTAAAAGTTACGGAAAATCCTGCGATATTGATCTTATTGCATTTAAATAAATTTGGAATAGATTATTGTTGCAGTGAAGTAATTTTTTAATCATTACTAGCAGCAGTAAATCGATTTATTCCGCTAAGGTATTTGGTAATCTTTGCATTATTTTTGTTGCTGATAACTTATATAAGAATCAGCAAGTGGACGTTCTTTATAGGAGGTCTTCCAAGACGTTCGACGGGCTGGATCGTCGAATGCTTCTATAAAAACTCGAAGCACCCGTCTTATAAGACGCAACAGACATCCTGCATTCATGTGACTCTGATTACATTACGATATCGAAATTGGGCAATCCTTTAATGCTGCGTATCCTTGATTTTATTTACTCATCAAGATTTGGTTTCATTTTAAAAAAATTGATCGTGTTATTACGCAAATATTTTTGCGTCAACAGATGGCATTTTGAGTTTCATGGTAATATAGCTTCACCAGAACTTGAACCGTTTAAAACGGTAAACAAAGAGAAGCACCTAAACCGATAAAATTGCTTCGCGATTGTCCTTATCTTGTTTTATCAACAATCCTGCAATGTATAATCGGCTAAAAGCTATAGAAGCGAAGCGATGTTATCGATTTCAAATAAGCGTATCTCGATATGACAAAATACCACCTTGTAAGATGCTATTAACCTCAACCTAGCTTAAAATGCTAAAATAAAAACGTCATCGAAGGTAACATTATAGGGTCTCGATTTCAATACAATAATTTGGCGCAAGCGATTCGTATCTTTCGTATGTTGTCATGATGTCTATATTGTTTCGACGTCTATATTGTTGCAATAGCATCTGGAGGTACTTATAGGCGAACAATACCGTTCAATACCATTGCGGTCGTCCAAATGACGCAAATGTAATTACATAGCTGAGTGTCTTATAGACACACATTGTTAAATTTGTTAAAGAAAAAAAAACTCAATGACTTCGAACATGATCGGACTATCAATGCGTAGATATAAAGCGCGTTATTGACCATTAATTTTAGTCCGTTCAGCACGCACAAACAATTCTGGAGTCACCTACCTTATCGGTTTTCTCGGTATATTTTCACGAAGCCCGCCATCGGGGTTAAAATATAGCCTACCAGAGGGTCAATATAAAATTAACCGATGTAAAACACTAAAACTCAAGAAGAGCACCTGCAAGTCAAAAGAGGCACGCGCCATCTGCTATAGTTGCTTCGTTGTGACCACCTGATTATCGGACATATTGTAATCCTGAGTCTTTTTTTATCGAAAAAACGAACTCTTTTGTCTCTCCCTTTGTGATGCATCCATTTAATTGGATAAAATACAACTGTCTGGCGATTGCAAAAACGTTGCCTTTCAAAAAATTAAATGCGGAGTTTATTGTTATTATTGAAAATAAATTGCTTTGTTGAGTTTTCCTTTGTTTCTATATTGACTGTAATTGTATTGCCAATTGTTTTTGATGTTTAAAACGAGTATTAATTTAAACAGACGAGGGTTGTTCTCTTCATTTCTTTTCCTTCGATTAAGCGCAGTTGAAGGACGCTTGAGAAGCCTTTAAAAGGCTTTTCCAGCTTCTTGTTCAAGTTTATTAACAATTGCTTAAAGCAAGTGTTAATCCGTTATAGATTTGTCTGAACGTGTGAGGTATCCGGAAATGGACATTCGGCTGTATTTTGCTTAATGCATCGTGGAAAAGAATAATTTCCATTCAAGAGAAGAACCACAAACAGCGACAAAATGAAACTCCCAACTACGTTGGAATTCTTGCTTGCCTTGTAGACTGGTGACAGTTAGGTTTTCGATTTTACCAGACGTGTATGTCTTCAGGAAGCTCACGTTCCAAACCCGTGCCTGACAGTCTGCACGGGTTACGTCATGTGGTTTTTAATACGTACATATACATACATAAGCTTAAATTATGTATAATGCTCACAGGTCGTTTATGAAGCATTGTGTGCAGATGAAGATTTCCCAGCAATTAATTAATAATTGTTAAAGTTGCTTTAAAATAATGCTTTTTGTATTGGCGCCATTGCAATTGGATTCTGCATACCTATACCATATAGAACATACGTACATGTATCTATTTATGCAAAATTTTCATTTAATATGTATCTTTCACAGATTTTTTAAGGGTATAGTTACGTATTTTGGATGGATTTTCCCTAAATTTTGACGATCAAAACATTCTACCTTAGTCACAGAAAATTTACAACTCTTACAAGAGAGAGTTCCGCTTTAGATAAGCGGATTTTTTTTCATTAACATTGATGTTTCAGAGTCTTTAGACGTTGGCTTATTAAAAGTATCTCTGAAAATAGTTAAAGTATATCCTATATGTTATGGATCCTTTTGACAGACTTTTCAAAGACAAGTTCGACGATATCTAATATCACAGATGTAGCACGTACAACCTTTGAGATATTGAATTTGGTGTTACCCATGTAAACAACATAGATTCACCCATATTGCTATAAATACGTCTAATAAATGTTCAGAGTGTTCCAAATGCCTAAAAATTTGCTTGAGCTAATCACTAGAGAGGACAAAGACGGATGAAGTTATTACATTTTTGCAGAGACTAGATAGACTCGTGTTTTGTCGACTCGCGGGGTCACCAGAAACGTCGTAAACACGAATCCAATCTCATGAGGCGAATACACACGAGTCTATCTAATCGCTGCAAAAAAGGAATAATTCCACCTATGTCATCTCTACTAATCACAAATGAAGTGAAGATCACAAGTCATCGTCGCGAATGATCCTATACATTACCCAAGGATTAAACTCCTTAAACTTATGGCTATAACAACAAGCATACGATAATAGATGATTTAGGCCAGTTCGGGAATTTTCAATATTTGTTTCTATGAACCACGCTTTCATTTTGTTCATTAAATACAGGAAAAGCGAGAGCACTTAGAGCTTATATGTAGTTAGCAACGATAGTAACTAAATTCAGTGCAAATTAAATACTATTTTCTCGAATTTATTTAAACGTTAAAGAAACTGTCGGGTTGTTTGTGCAAATAAATCAAAGCGTGTAGTATTTAAACAGAATCTCTTTTTAACAACAAAATAATGTTGACTACAAAAGTCCCGAAATTGTGAGTATGGCAAAGTCTACCAAAATAATCGGCTAAGAATCTATTCGACGCTGTATAGTAAAGTTCTCTTGTTTACATACATACGAGATAACATTGTACCAACCACAAGTAAATAGCATTGAAGATTGGTATTTTAAATAGAAAACACTTTCATATAATATACATGATTTAAATGGTTCTCCGAGGTCAGAGAATAACAGACCAAATCATAAATTAGGAGCAACATCCGTTAAATGTCTTAAGCTTTTAAGATCTAAAAGTCTTTGAAACTAGAAGGAAAAGTGATATAGTTCATAATATTCTCATTTAGAGATGAGTTTAAAATCAATTTTAATATTACAATGTCCTGTTTCTTCATTGTCACTTAAAGATAACGTCTCGACTAGGATTGCATCGAACATCTCTAGTATACATTTAACGGGTTAATGTTATAATCGTCCTTACCAACCGTCCACACATTCTAACCCATTCGTTTGGAACATATCCATTAAGTTGCACGACGTAAACGGTGTTCAAGAGACGCCCAAAAAGCAAAACTTTCCCTTTTTACACGTTTCTGTCGCGTTTGAAGCTCTCTCGTAAGGCTTAATACCGTCATCGACCAGTACCGTCTTGTTATTAAACGAAATTAATGTAGGTTATGGGCAGCTGTTGGCGAAATACTATCGTAAATAATATATTATGTGGACGGGCCGTGGCACATAAGCACCTGTTATGTAACACTCGTGTACAGTTGGCGACCGAGGAAATATTTACCGCGGCGAAGAAGAAGTCCGTCACACGGAAAGAGGCGGCTTGGCATTCGCTACTAGGTCCGTCGGCATGTTACTTATGGAAATTTAATAATCACTGCTGCCAACTGCTGCCTCTCCGGCTGAGAAAATCGTCTTCGTGTTCGTACGCGCTGATTCTCTAATTGCGTAATGGCCGTTTATTACGTAACGACCGTATACACTAGTGCTTCAAAAAATTACCTACTATTTTATTAGAAAATTTGCCGGTAGAATGTCGAGCAGTGTCTATTATTAAATGTTACGGAGAACTTAGAACAGAAGGAGAAATTTCGTTATTATGCGACTTTCCTAGTAAAGAGTACTGTGCGCATTACTTAAAAGTGATTTAGTCGGTGTTGGACAACGCGACTAAAGTGATGATAGGTGAAGAGATTAGTTTTAATCGTGACTAAATTGTTCACTTAGTTGTTTTAATCATTAATTTTAATCGAGTAAATCTTGGAACCACAATTAGCTTGATAGAATAAGCACTTATGTCTATTAATTTTTAATATACCGAGCTGTTTCTTTTCTTCTGAGCATATCTCACAGACCTTACTTTTTTGAAACAAATTTTAGGCAGTTAGCGAAAATAATATTGGTCTCGTACACGGAACATAATCTGAAAGGACCGGAATGTTCTTGAAGTATTCTATCATGTGGCGTGATGCAAATCTACAACGCATCGCTTTGACAATGGATCTATATCACGTCATTGTAGGTGATGAATTGCCATGTAGGTACTGGTACATTGCCATGATTTCGTAAAAAAGCGGCAGATAGGGTCTTTGAGAACGAACTAGCTTCAATAAAGATGGTTTTTGAAAACATTTTTTGAATTAAACTATAGCATTGCACGATCGCGGTGGTGTTAATGCTGAAAGGTACACCATAGCTCTTAAGTTCTCCAAAACGTTCACACATTGTTGAAGAATTACAAGATGGATTTCATTTGAACATCTTCTATGCACTAGTGCTTCGCACATATTTTCGCCCCTTTCCATGTAATCTTATACTCCGCAGTGGTTTAGCCATCATCTGATTAGAAAGGAGGACGGCTTTCCTGCTTTCTTCCTTCTTCCTAGCCCGATTTTCCACCATGCCAATAGATATTGCCACGCGACGACTAATGGCCAATGGGAATTGCTCTCAATCCCTATTGGCTTTTTAAAATATATTAAAATAATAAATTATTTAATAACTAAATACCTACTTATTACTAACATAGCGCTAATTACGTTTAAATATTTAATGGCTTCGTGGCAATACCATTGATTACATTGTTCTTCACATCCGTAAGTCCTAGCTTCACTTATTTTCTCTTCGCTGTGTAATTTCAGGTGTACTATCGATGTCCTTGACCACCTTACTATTGCAACTTACAGCTGAAGGTCCTCATCTGAACCTTCTCATATTACATCCATTTTGTCGGTATTAATGTCCATTTCGTATGTTACTCTTGAGTGCCACACACATCATTTTAGAATTCACGCTTATAAATTCCTATCCTTGCAGGATTTAACTTTCCTTGACATTTCTTCTGCATAAATCTTGTTCATGAAAACAGCAAATAAAACTTGTGCTTGTTTCAACAAAGTTTGAGAGAAATATGTTATATGTTCAGCAGCAAAGAAAATAACGGAAGGAAGAGGAGAGGCGGAATAAGAATGACAAAGGTGTCCAATCTTCATGATAACCGCAATTTAGAAAATTACTAACAGAGAAATACAGGTGAAATTGTTTTTATAGTCTCTATCTCCATTCTTTTTCTTATTGTTAATTAGAAAAGTTAAACAGCGATAACTGATGCTTCAATATTATAGCTACTGTACTCTAAATACTTTTCTAAGTAGATGATGTGGAAGTCGTGTTCTGTGCTTATTAGATGAATAGATTATATCTACGTATTTTGCGCACTGTTCAATAGACCCCTATCTCTAGTGAGCGGAATAATGAACGATATAAAAAAATACTTTTTTTTGAGTGGGCGTTCCTGCAATTCTTTCAAAGAAAACGAAATTGATAAAGGCGTTGTTTTTGTGATAGTCGACGAAGGTGGCACTGTTACCATGTGTTTTAAAAGCCTTGTAAGTGCTTGTACTACACAAGCTCTTGATCATTATCTCACTAATGCTAGCGAAACTGATAACTATATAATTTTAAAAATATACGTGGCTAAACTTGCTAATGATCACGTTTTATGATTTACGAATTTTGGGAATAATGGCCGAAGAAGAGACAGAAGGCAGCACCTCGCTATTGTACTAAGAAACTAATGCTAATCACACCAAGTTACCTCAAAATTTATTGCTATTTCTAAGAAGCAAACCTTGACCTTTGTTGCGAAAAGATATAGAAAAAAAAATTGTATTATGGTTGATCGTTGTAGATTCTGAAAGCAAATTTAGGTTATCTATTTAAAATATATGTATTTGGAAATATCTACAATGTTATTTATATTATTACTATAATATACATATAGTATTTACATATGTACATATGCAGAGAGCACGTCGAGACACGCATTTAGTTTATATGCATATATAAACGATGAAGGAATTTTATTGGAATTGGCTTGTGCCGTATTACATATTCAATACGCGTACCCACACAACGCTGTCTGTACATTTTTAACCAGCTACTCATATAATACGAGTTCTTCAATTGTTTCATGCTGTGTAGATGCTTATTTTACTTACATGTTCTGTTTGAACATTTGGCTACATGTATGTTTTATTTTTTCAGACCTAAGTTATTTTAGAGCAGAAAGAATGTTAATGGAAGTGCAAGTTAGTTGTCTACTAACTGAATATAAGAAGAACATTCTTCATAAAATTTTTTTTAGAAGAAGTAGTAGCTAATGAAAATCTAGCAACACCTTTATTATGGCGTGTCAATTAAATGAAAAATATTTCGCTCATAATACTAAAAGTCAATCAACTCAATACAGTTATTAAATCAAAAAAAGTATTCGTCACCTTTACATGTTCCGAAGATATATATATCCAAAACATGATATTTGAAAATAGCTGTTCAACCATTTTGATAAGCGTTTGCTAACGAAAATTATTTGACATACTGTGCGAGTGCTGAAGTTATCATGACGAAGGATGATGCGACAGTAACTGTTGTTTTTCTTTATTTTAATCCTCGCTTGAACTGTATTCAATTACTTTGGTGTTACTTAACTTACTATGCCTTTTAATCTCGGTTGCTTCTCTCATCGATTTTCAATGGTTAACTTTGTTGTGGGCAAGGCAGACATGTCAAAAGCAATTTTATTGCCGGTAAGGTTTACACCGATTTAAACCTGATCTCTATATTGCGTTTTTTTAAGAATTTCTCCTAATTTCCAGATTACTTGATCCACGTACATTGGAATTGCTTATCTATCCACGTTGCGCTGTCTTGTGGGATCGATGAGATTTCCTCGTTGCTTGCAGCTTTATTCGATTGTATTATTTTTGGCTGCTGCTGTAAGGTTCATTTAGTTGGTTAAGTTTTAAACTTCGAAAATTGCAGGTATCCTGGGTTTTGATTGAGTCATTGCGAGAGTCTGAAAAACTAAGCGCAGCTAATACTAACTTTGACTAGCAGCTGACTAAGTAATTTTATGAAGTTAGCTAGTGCTATTTTAGAACAGATTGATATTTATGCAAGTCCACACGTAAATCTCTTTAGAGAAATCTAGTTTGGAAAGTCAAAGGCATTCCAAATCAATATTTATTTTTAGCTTTACTGACTTCCTTTCTTCCATTCTTTTTCTTGGTGCATTCTTTTATAAACTTCTTTAGAGAACTTTGTATTTTTTTTATTTTGCCTACATTCTGGTGGTTTTTTATCGCCGACTTTTACCAGTGCTATTCATTAGATTTGGTCGTTAGAATGGAACTAATAATGTTCAAAATTATTATTTGAAAGGAAATAAAATTTAGTATACCTTATGTGGATATTTTATATAGCATTAATATTACAATCCCTTTTTTGTGTTACAGATATCCCGACGCAGGTACCGCCACTGACGCCGGGTACTAACAAAACCATGACAGAGGCGCTTAAGGCGTCCTTTGCATCTTGGGAAAAAGAACAGATTAAATTGAACATCACCAAAGGTAAGCCTTTATCTAGAACGTCAATAAACCTGGCTCCAAAGAACGTTGTTAATTGAGTTAATTAAGTATTTATTTTGATCAATTTTGGATGTTGATTGCATAGTGACAATTCTCCAGGGAAGCTAGGAAACCAAAAGAAAATGCTCCTTGCGTGTTGCGTGCGCCCAACAGAAGCAAAATTTGAATTTTTAGGATGCTAGATTTAAGCGTTGACCCCTATCTTTCTAATTTTACCTTTAACATTCTTCCTTATTCTTGCAACTTGCCGATCCATGAATGAATGAAGTCTTCATGTTTTTCATGGTATTAGCCGTTCATTGTTTGCATAAACATACAAATTACCGTTTCCATATTCATTTCTTGGTATTATTGCGCAATATGCAAACCGGTAGAACGTTTAGCTTTAACTTAAACACATATTATTCGCGTATCTGGAATTTTCTCTAAATTAAGCGCGTAGATAGTTGATTGAACTTTTTTTTTTGAGGACAGAACTTCAAAACCGGAAACTGGGTGCTAGATAGACAGGGGTCAGTGAAAGTTTGGTTTTATTTGAAGTCAGCGGCGTGTAACAATGCAGCATCCGCTCTAATCCTAGGTTTTGTATCGAATGAGTAAGTGGAAATGACCGCCACGTGAACGCAAATACGTATTACTACAGAGAGCTAGTAATACTTTGTTTTAGTTTGGATGTTGCATCTTTGTTACACCTATAGCATTCCTTGCATTGAAAAAAATCAATCAGGTTATATTCGTTGACATCGTTTTGTTAAAACAACAACAAAAAAAATTTTTTTAAGTATTTTTTTTAGCTGTATTTACGTACCGTTTTCGTTCAGTGCGTAGTTCATAAATTCATTGAAGATTACATAGTAATTAAAAGGAAGTAGTATAAATCATATCACTCCCTGAAGATTTTCAATTTACCACATGGCGCTGAAATAGGGAAATAAGTCTATAGAGCATATGTTGTTACTTGTGAAGTCCCGCCACCCTACGAGCTAGAAAATGTCGTTATAAGAATCAGACAGACAATTTCCTGATAACATCCCTGAACGAATATTGCTTATGTTGCCAAGATTATCTGATATTGAGACAATTTTCTATTCCATTCGAAACGTGTGAGTTCCAGTAATGATGTTGGAATTAGATTTTGTTTGTAAACATGCTGACAAGAGGTAAACTGGCCATGTAGTACGTTTTACATTCGCGCATTTTTTGAGTAATTCAAAACTGTGCTCGCGAACGTATAAGCATGAATGAACGTTTTAATAGAGCTTAATTTATTTATTTACTTTGAAATTGATAGCGTGTATGTGTGTACCGAAGGTTCATACTTCATTAAGTCTAGCGGTCTTGTCTGGATACATAATCGAGTTGACGTAATATGAGATAGTATAATTACAATTTGTTTCAATACGATTGAAACTTTTATGGATGAATAACGCGGTATCAAAATTATCTTCAATTTTTTTTAAAGGAAGAGAAAGTCGTTTGTGTATTCCCGAGCTATTCAAAATTAATCGAATTTTTCATTACTAAGAAATTCGAATATCGAAGAAGAAAATAAGGAAAACCTTCAAAAACTGTCCGTGGAGGAAGAAATGTTAACTGGATACGGGGATGATTGTTCTTCAAAGTCGATTGTTTGCGAATGGTCAAAAGCGTTTGATACTGAAGGATGGTAAATTAAAAAAGCCACAATTAGCAGTAATATTTGGAGCTTCAGAATTCTTGGTTCTGGATACGCATATGTGGCATTAGAGGGCGCCAGGAAATGCCTGATCGTCATTGCGAAGAGTGATATGAACTGTGAGGCAAGTAGCTATGATAGGTAAAGACGAGCACGTTCGAAGCCTCGCCATCAACATTATGAGGATTCTGTTTTGGTATTATTTTTTGGTTATTGTTTCTAAGCATTTCTAATTTATGTACAATACGCCATATAACAGATTTTCTTTTGTTTTTTCTTGGTCGATCCACTGAAGATTATCTCGACAAATATGGATAACAAATGTTTCTGCTTCAAAAATAGAGCTATATACAGTGTTATTCGGATATAGTACGAAAAAAAAATTAGGTGAAAGAAACGCATGAGTAATGCCTAAATACAAAATATTATGGTTCTATGTGCACGTAGTAACGAGAAAATGATTTTTCTTTATTCGAGTCCGACTCTGTCTTAGTTAACATATGGGAATCACCGGCAGTCGCTGAAGCAGCGTTCGGATATCCATTTAGTATGCACATAGTATTCACCGTCATTACACGCAATTGCAATGGCATCCTATACGAATATCGAATACACCGATATGATTTTGATTTATGGCGAAACAGGACAAAATAGTCTTGCGGCAGAAAATTTGTACGCGGAACGGTTTCCCAATCGGCGGCATCCATCATCCGAGACAATTGTGAGAACCGTGTATCGACTTCGAGAAACAGGATCAGTAATTCCACGTTTCGAAGGTCGTGGCCGTCATATATCACGTAGAGTTCAGCAAGCAGAAGAGCATATTTTAAACATCGTTGAGGCAGAACCAGGCATAAGTACTACAACTTTAGCCCAGCAAGTAAATGTGTCCCAAACGACGGTGCATCGAATTTTGAAAAATAATTTACTTCATCCGTATCACATCCAGCGCGTGCAAAGATTAACGGAATTAGATTATCCTCGCCGTCTTGCCTTCTGCGAGTGGTTTCAACGCACCGAAGTTCGTCAACCACGTCTTGCGTCAGTAATTCTCTTTACCGACGAATCCACGTTTACAAGAGATGGTATTTTGAATTACCATAATATTCACCACTGGACAGACGAAAACCCACACGAGATACACCAAGGCGCCTCGCAAGTTAGGATATCTGTCAATGTTTGGGCGGGTTTAGTAGGCGATTACCTACTTGGACCACATGTGCTCCCACAACGATTAAATACAGAATCCTATTTACAGTTCCTCCGAGATGAATTACCCGAGTATTTGGATGAGATACCACTAGCGATACGGCAACAATTGTGGTTTATGCATGACGGAGCACCCGCGCATAGTAGTCGAGTAATTCAAGCATTTTTGAACCAAAGATTTCCACAATGGATTGGACGTGGAAGTCGTACTCCATGGCCACCTCGTAGTCCCGATCTAAATCCATTAGACTTTTTTCTGTGGGGATACATGAAAAGCTTGGTATATGATCGTCGCCCTGATATTGAAAATGTCGAAGATCTGCGAAATCGCATTTATGTTGCAGCTCAACGCATTCGCGAAGACATGGTAAATTTTACTCGTGTGCATAATAACTTTCGTCGCCGAATTGATGCCTGTATTAGAGCTCACGGTGGACATTTCGAACATTTTTTACATTAATAAATTATTTTGTCCTGTTTCGCCTAGATCGGTCCTTGTTAGGACCACCACAAATTTCATAAAAAGAAAAAGAATGTATAACTACAAATAACTCAAAACCCGACATTTCGGATGCATTAACTTTAAACATTAAGAACGCAGATCATATGGTTATCGGCATATTCAATGTAAACACATAAACACTTCGACATCAGCTGTACGACAGACTAATGCATTTCAATAGACTATTCACTATTCATAGCATCTACAATGCTTTATCGATTTTTATTTGCATCTGGGTTAACTTTGATTCATCAGCGGTATTTGTATAATATAGGAGAAACAAAGATATGGACCGGCTTTACCTGCATTTTGGGCCCTAAAATTTGAACAAAATGTATATGTTACAAATAAATTTCTTTTTAAATTTTCAGTAACACATTGATAGGTAGTCTTCAGATTTCGGTAGCTTACGTGCTATTTACAGGTAACCCTGTATATTATTATCATTATTCCATTTGTATTTTGTTCATGCAATTATGTGATACAATACAACATTAATTTATTGACGTTGTAATACGAATTTCCTCTTCTTAAGGAATTTTCTATAATTGATTTTGTAAAGTAGCTGTTCCTACTCCATCTCCACGAACATCTTTATGTTTTCAAAATAGTTGCTGTGCATTTTCCAACAAAAATGTTTATGTTACGTTGAAGCCCGCTTGAAATTGAAAGTTTAAATAGGTACGTGGTGATCGATTGTATGAAGCAATCCTTCACAAAACGAAATATCGCATAGCTCACGTAAACCAACATTGTAATTGCATAAAATTAACTCTTTGCAATCCCGAACATAACATATCCCGAACGTATATCACTCCTGATTATTTTATTCGGACGTAATTAGCTTTGATCTTTAAAGTGCCGTATCGGTGGATTTTTGGGGCATTTACCTTTTACCGCGCCGTGTGTAAACACTTAAAGACACGCGATCCGACCACCACGCGCCGCGCGGCGACCGATTCCACCTTACAACACAATTAGACGATCGGATTTGTCGAATTCCGGGATCGGGCCGAAACAACGAAACGACAACAAAGCTCCAAAGGCGGAAAGATATCTATCTTTCGCGAGATAATAAATCCGCAAAGGCGATGGAGAAATTGACCCAAAAGCGACCGGTAAACAGTAAATAAAACAAGCAATAAGGCCGTCGGCTTTTTTTGATCTTCGCATCGTGATTGCCAACAAAATCTCGACGGTACGGCGAAACTGATTTGTTTGAAGTTCGACGGGTCTCCTCTCGCCACGGCTTAACTTGTAGCTAACGCGTATGGCGAGGAGGTCGGCTGTATCTCGACGGTAAACAATTAAAACGTAGTATTTATACACATTTAGGTAGGTACGGCGCATATATTTGACTCTATGCGTTCGAGAGAGCACCTTGCTTTCTGTTTACAGTTCGATTATGAGGATCGGACAGAGATATATTCGGCAAATGGACAATCTCGGTGTTCAGACGGACGGATTAACATGTAGGTGTGTATGTAAATAGTATGTTATTTATAAAATTTCCAACGTTAAATGGACGAACAGAAAGAACTTTTATTCTTGTTTGAAAGCAATACGTTGATTTAACGCTTTTGAAAAGAGGAATACTGAAAACATTAAGTATTAACCTTTCTTTAAGGGATATAAATTCTAAGGTTTATTTCAGTTTGACTTTTTCAATAAACATACCTCCTACTTATGACGAACGTACGTGAAAGTAACTACACCAGGTAATCTTTATTAAAAGCATGCAAAGTTGGCAGGAAGAGTAAAACTGCGGAGATCACAAAAATTCACGTTTTTGACTTGACACGATCATTTGATGAATTTTGTCGTTTAGGTCACTCGTTTACACGCAGTACGCCAATATTGGTAAGTAAAGTTCATCTTGTTGACCAACGATTTTTAACTTGATTGGCGTGAAGTCCTCCTAATAAAAAATAATTTTTCCCCGGACCCCTTAGATAGATTAAAACTCTGTATTTTTTTATTTCTTTAGCACAGAATACTTATAATTCTTTAACAAGAATAACGAAAGAAAATAATAAAATGTTTTAATACGACGGATGAAGTTGCGTTTTAGAAACTAATAAATTTATTTTCGGTGCAACATTCGAAGTATTTACTCTTAAATTTGGATGGCATAAAAAAATGTTCCTACAACTAAATACTTAAAAACCGTTTAAAATGACACCGCCTTTTCATTTCCTATTGTTGTTGGATGTGTGTTATTTCAAAATTTGAACTTCATTGGTCCGTCAGCTCTGAAACCTTTACCAATTGATCTTTTTCAGTTACGTTTATCGGGTCACTACCGGCTAAAGAGTCTTTTAACTTTAATACTTCCGGTTCTAGTCGGTGGATTTTCTTTTCCTTTTACTCCCTCAATACTCTCCCACGAGAACATCAACATTTCAGGAATTTAATGGGGTAGCTTTCATAAAATTTACAGTTGAAGCCATCCCAGGAAAAATTACATACAACAGTGTTCATAAAACGCTGAACCCGCTGAATTACATTTCTATTTATTTAAACCTGTAATGTTCATCCAAAGAAACATGAAGTCGCACACCCTTCCCATTACCCAGAGTCTAAACCAATCTGAACTATTTAAACCAAGTCGGAAGATCCGAAAACATTTAGCTACATACTCAATATACAACTCATCTCAACGCTAGGGGTTCTGTGTCCGGTCAGAGAGAGCGCCACTTGTTACCTAAGTGAATCGCACCACTAGCACTACAATGATTATACATCCTGATTTTTTACTTGAGAAAAAATAACTGCTTCAATGAAAACTACACGAATAATTGTCCTCTAGCTGAAATAATAATTCCTCAAGCTTTCCTTTATGATTACTACTACTTCTTTATGAGATTTGTCGTTTCATGTAAACTTCCTTTTCTTATAGTAACATGATTATGTGCTACTGTATTTCTTATGAGAGACTACTAACATAGTGTAGCTTAGCACTTTATGTATTTGAATGAATGTCTGTTTCGAGATCTGGAGATTAAATGTTGAGGCTGTGCTTTTAGATTCGAAGGCTTTGGAATAGTTTTCTTCGCTCCATGTTAACGTTGCGGATAAATGTACCTACGAGGACCTGATGCTCTAGATAATTGAACAGGATGCTAGGGCACAAATTAGCATTATGAATTTTAAATTTGCTGTCTAGATTTCTAACAGAAACGTCAATCCTTCTAAGTGCCTCGCTCAAATATCTTCTTATCATTGAAATTTTAATACTTTCATTGTTCGCCCAATTAGGTAAAAAAATCTCTTGCTTCAGTAATAAGCACAAGCATTGAAAGCATTCATCTACCTGGCATCAATGTTACGGCTTTTACATTTACGCTAACTAAAGTCGAAAGGAGTTTTCGTTGTGAACTACAAAATTCACTGTAGTTTTGTCATATTCTAAAATAAACATTTTTGCTAGCGAATAGTATTTTACCAAAATATATTGTTACGTTCTCTAACATTAAGATTCAAAATTTTTAGGCTTCCAAAACGAATAAGTTTTGGAAAAATGCGCATCTCATTTTGTCAACGTAATGTGCGGTGCCTTTTTGGATCGAGAATACAAAAATTACGAAGTATGTCGGACGTTCTATTTAAAAAGCATTTTTCATGAAAACTATTCATTTAGACACAAATTGAATTTAAGCTGTATTGTTTTTTATGATTTGTTCTTAGAAAATATATAATACTTACTTGTTCCAAAATAAGGGAAGAGAGCTAAAAGCCTAAATGTAGTTTTTAATCTATGATGAGCAGGAATAAAACAAAAATTTGCCATTCTCGATAACAAATCACCATGAACGAAGTCAAAGTTAGTTAAGTCAATAGGCAAAACATCTTGATCGATCGCGCGTTTGTTTCAAAAACTTTTGATGCTGTCAAAACTTAAATAATAATTATAATTATTTTTTTAATGAGGTCAAAACAAGTTAAACTCGAGGAATTCTAAGCTTATAAAAAAAAGAATAAGTAGAGAAACCAAAAGCTTTTTCTCATGTCGGAAAATAAAATTAAAAAGGCGATGAAAGATAAAAGAATGCAATATAGACATAAACAACAAATTGAGTAAGTTTGTCAAAAGAAAATTGTTGATGTTAAGATTCCCTAAAATATTTTTCTGACATTAAAACAAGTTGCAATAAAAGACGTTTTATTTGATTATTTAATGTATTACTAGGGACATGTCCTCTTTTACGCCTCGAAAAAATAGCACCTACGCCTCATTTTTAATATCTCGACGATTTATTTTGGATACACCACGGTATATTTGCCTTATTCTTAAAGTTAAACAGACACAAACGTTGTCAATGCCACAGTTTACGGGGAAATATCTTACACTCTTCAATAGAATGGTTCCACGTTGATTCTAGGAATGTTTTCCGATAATCCCCGAACGTCGCGTAACATTTGTGAAGCGATTCTGTTGTCTCATTTGTCACCGCAAACCCATTAGGTTTCGTTTCTTTGAAAAGCAGCGTACACCATTCTTCTTCGTTATTTACCTTTCCGTTCGGAACGGTGTTTACATAGATTTACACTTATTCGACGACGTACATTCCGAAAACAATGATGATGTTCACTACGTACATAAATAACTGACTAGTCGTAAGGTACGCGTCCAAATACGTGTGATGTCTTAATATTCTTTTCATTGAAACAAAGACGTTATGTACAGTATGCGGTAAGACTAGTCATACCTTTTTAGACGTATCGCTTTTTTTTTTTTGTACGACCATATCCTCGTTTGACGGTCTGAGTGATATAGCATAATTATTGCATTCTGTTCATCTTGGCCGAAAATGGAAGGATCATTTCAAAATGTTGAAAAAAGCGCATTTCTAGACACCCTTTTATGATAAAGATATCTTGCAGGACAGGATAAGATCCGATCGAGTTGTTTAGGAATGATTTAATGAAAATAGCAGGGGAGAAATTTGACGAGAAGGCATACGAGCCAGAATTATTTGTATTTACAATTAAACACCATCTTCGAGTTGATGTGTTGATATATTTTCAGTAAAAGTTGTAATTTTGCCAGCTACGATATTCGATATTCTTATGAAAAGATTGAAAATTTTGGTGATGCAGACGGCAACGATAATGGTCTCTCAACTTCAACTTCGTACATATAAGGTACGCGATTCATACCATCGACAGGCGGTAAAAAGGCATTAGATATTCTACGTATGGCGCAATGACTGGGCGTAATAGTAATAACAAAACTTTTCGGCCTTATTAGAGGGAAGAAGTATTTCTGACTTCGTTTCGTATTTCAGCCGCATCGTGATTTTGATAATCGCTTTAGGAATTCGAATGCCACGTGCGATCGATGACTGTCCGACGGCGGTCCTGTTTCGAATCGAATTTTTGTTCGAACGGACACGTCGGTATAATTGCCCAATATAAAGTTTATCGACATTGTTATGCCTTGATTTGGCATGTCAGAATGTCATTTTATGCCTTAGTATGGACTAGAGATCGACGTTTGAACTTGACAACCGTTTGCTGGTAGTATAAAATTACTTTTTTTAATGGTGATAAGTAAATATAACTATATACCGTAATATGGCACACAACAATTAGTGAATAACAATAAAGTTTATTGAAATTGAGTTCGGCCCTAATAAAAATAGAATTCGGCAAGGCCTTTGATAGATAAAATCTTTGCCGCTACAAGGTACAACACATTATGTAATCTAAACCAGAAGAAAAATATGTTTAGGAATTGGTGAATACATTTTTGATCTTACGTTTGATAAGTTCAATCTTCTTCCGCGTTTTCTCTTGAAGATGTATATCTTGTTTTCTTTCTCTGGCGTCACGATTCCTGATTTTACTTTTGACGATGGTTTCCACTATAATCCTATTTTCTTTTTTTTTCTAAGTAATACATTGCCTGAAGAAGTTCGAATTTACCATACACAACCCTAATGCAAGTGTTGCTCTGATATTTAAAACAATTGTTGTTTGTTAGCAAGTCAACAACGCTAAATCGTTAAAAACTCGCAATATAAGAAATATCTCTGCGTCATTGCTTAAAATTTTAGTAAATGAGCAGTATTTTGAATATTTACATTTACATTGGTTTATTGGAATTCTAAAAATGTACTTGCTTATAGGCACAGATATCTGTTTCATACAGTGATTGGTGCTAGCACCTTTACAGAGCAGCAAAACAACCTCGTCATTCATATTCGAGTTTATTACGTACAAATACAGTGGCTAATGTCGTACACATCTACAATTTTGGCCAGATCACATTGGTAGAGCATTTCGAAATCTGTTATGTCTATTATTACGATAATAACATGTTAAATTAGGACTTTTGTATTAGAATGAACACGAATCAATCTTTCTATTCATTCACTATTGTCCACTTTGCCATCTTGAGGCGATTCCTTTAAATTATTGTTTATTTAAAGATCATGGAAAAACCATCTACAAAAGATTAAAGCTTCCTGTTTTTACACTGTTTGACATGACAAACGTCGTAATTAGTGCAGCAGTACTTTTGACGCATCACCTAGAATCTATCTAATGCGAATCAAATAAAAACCAATGTTTTATAAAGATCTTGGTTAGCTGGTAAACCCTACTGTTTGAATTATTTGGTTTTTCCTTTCTATATCTAACCTCCAAACTTTACAAGTTGACAATTTGACCAAGGAGCTGAAACAGTAGCTGTAGATAAAGGTTCATTCTTTTCAATCAACCGTAGACTAATACTTCTCGAGGAATTGTAACTTATAACAACATTATAAGAAAGAGTTAAAAATAATGGAACGTAACAGATGTTCTTTGGGTTTTTTAAGATCTTGCTCTCTCATTTTTTTTACCGATACGTCTACGCTTCACTACAGAAGATTTTTTTTAAACTTTTGCGTTCGCATATCATTATTAATGGATGCTGTATGGATTACGACAACTATTGAATATTATTAGTGAAACATCTATTTGCTGAAGTTAATTGTTCAGTAAATGAGAAGTGCTTCATTTTTTTCAGATAATGAGTATGAACGAATCCGGAAAAGCAATGCCTATTATAATTTATAAAAAAGTATATACAGGGTGTCCCATTTATAGAAAACTTGAGACAACAATAAAGAAAGGAAAAGCACAGAATGGTAACATACAGACTTTAACAAAAACCTGTAACACTGGTTTAGTCACTGACATAATCCATTAAGATGAGTAGTTGCAATAAAGAATTGCTCTTAATAACCTTTCTTTGATTTAGTTAATGGGAATATGAACCCAATTAAACCTAAAATGTTACTAGTAGAACAATCTATTTCTTCGAATTGTTATTACGAATAGCGTTCCGATTCTTACTCGTGTTGCGGCTGTTGGTCGCTATGAATCTTCGTTTTTAACATATTCTTTATTGCCCCGTGATACCCTATACATTCCGATTCAATAATGCGAATCTGAAACGGAGTATTCGTCATGCCACGCTGCGTACAAAGTCATAAATCCATCAGCGATCATCATCGTGCAATCTACGTAACGATCCTAACATGAATGCTATTATTAAAAATTCATAATTTTCGACAAAACCCGCGTACACGTAACATGCAGATGAGAGTTGAATGTATTACAGATTGCATGTACCATACGCAGCGCGCGGAGAGTAACAAGAGAGACGAGCGCCGTGTCATATAATTCGCCATTGTTCGGCCTGCTGTAATTAGAGATTTTTACTTTGATACTCTGCCGCACGGTCCACTGCTTTTCAATTGTGCTGATGGTCTATTAACGCCCACACGCGGAATCAGCCGACTTTTTTTCTCTCTGAAAGGGACCGTCGCACGCATCGCTAGCGACGCTTTCTGCTGCCCGCTCCGTCGCGTCGTCTCTTCGACGATGAGTGGCTCATCGCAACGTTCGGATGATGGGCGCAGTTCTTTCCAGATAGGTATTGCCAGGCCGACCGATATTTTAATCGTTTTTCGTGGAACTTATGCGCTTTTGGACGCGGGGAATTAAAGTTGTGACGCAGAATTCCCTTTCCCCCCTCTCATCGGGAACCCTACGCTTGTACAGTGAATGACAAGAATGTAGATACTCTTGTATTTATTGTAAATTAATGATAAAATGAAAATCGTCCACAAAATCATTTAAAATGTTCAAGCTGCTCGCCTATCAAGAAATTTCCTAGTTAGTTTTTTCAAGACTTCTTTACGGATTAATTCACATTCAATGACTATTCTTTGTCTCAATTCATTTCTCGTAACGACCCCAACGGAGAAAATCTGATGGATATAAATCTAGAGAATTTGCAGGTTGCTCAATGAATTCTCTACGTCTAATCCATCTATTTGGAAAAGTAGCATCCAACAAATTCCTAACTCGTTTATCGCAGTAGGGAGGCGCTCCATCCTGTTGAGACTAAAAATGCAGGAATAATTTGGTTGGATCTAGTCTATTTTCTACAATTTGCATCCAAACATTCATCTTTCGTGGATGTTGAATATGGGCTTCATGGATTCTCATTTGTAATCTCTCCGTAATTCCTTGGATTACCGAGATTAACCGTTCCCTTCTGTCTATTCTTGCATTCTATTTAACAGTAAACGTAAAACAATATTGATTTCTTATCTTCAAATGAAAAATATTTAAGATAAGATAGCAGAGGTTGTAGGCATTTGGAAAGAATGTGTTTTTCATATATTGATGAGGATTTTGGTATGAAGTACCTAACCGCACGTTGGGTACCGCATTTGCTCGCTCAAGACCAAAAATGCGTTAGAATGAACGTTTTTAAAGCTCTGTTGAAGCAGTTTAAGCCAAAGAAGTCTAAATTTTGACGGCGATTGGTAAAACTGGTACAGTCCTATAATCCAAACAGTGCGAAAAGATGAATCGTGGAAAGGAGAAGACTGGAACCGGGTTCCATCGACCAGGAAATTTATGGTGTATTTTCTTTGCTATTTGTCATACAATTGTGTTAATCGACTAATTTGAAGAGGGAAAATCATTATATTTGAGAAGCTGAAGGTCCACGGGAAAACGGTCGCATCATTTGTTCAATTGTTGGCAGGGCAAAAAATTCACTAACTGGATTTCGAATTGATAAGCCATCCATTCATTTCATCAGATCTAATTAGCAGCGACTTCTTTCTGTTTCTTAGATTCGATGTGTCGTTTGGAAGACAAAGATTTTTGCGGAACGTGGAGGTCAAACATCTACTTTGTAGAATAAAATCCCAATTTGGACGATTCAGAAAGATGGGAACATCGTTGGGAGAAGTATATAGACAGTTGGTACAAGTGGAATTGTTTTCCAAATTGAAGAGAAGTAAATGTATTGATTATTGATAAATCTCGATTGACTATGCAGGGCGAGAAAATGAAGCAAGCTATAACTTGTAACAAAAAATAAATTATCTTGTTATACGCAGATTACTTTGTTGCTGTATATTTTCTTCGTTACCGACCAATTTCTTAACATGGTATAACTCAGTATTTCAAACAGGCGTCTTGATTCGTATTCAAATTCTATTACGTACACAAGAGCATAAATTCAACTATTTTTATTTACATTTTACTGCGGCAATTAATTATTTAAGGTAAGTTATCTAACCACATTAGCGAGATGCCGCGCATTTGGTTCCCACATAAATTAAAACGCTAGTCCTAGGTTTTATTGTTGTTAATAGTCTTGTTCGGGGTCCTATAGCCTAAGGTACAGCATTACATTGTAGGCTGCGTGTAATATAGAGATGTAAACTGATTCGAATGCATGCAGTATGTATTGCACAACTTAATCTGTGGTTTACTCATCCTGCCGTTATCCTTGAAAACGGAAAACTATAATTTTCACGCTCTCCCTTCATCTACGATTGCGACAAGGTAATAGTTAGAAAAGAGATATCCTGTACATTTGTATTTAGAGACATGTACTTGCATCAAACGTTTAGGTCTTTTTTTTAATTGGACGATTGTATCTGATTTAAATTTCTTATAAGCAATCTCACAAAAGCATCTATAACTTTGAATCTGCTGAACTTTAATTTTTAACAAATGACAAATTCTAATAATATTTGTTCCGCACTTTTCATATGTAAGAGAAATATTTATGGTGAAATTTGGCAACCAATACTTGAAAATCTCCACCAGAGATTTGTATGCACTTGTTCTTAAATCACCTAAAAAGAAGCCTCTCGTTGGTCAACGGAATTAGACGAAGGCCTTTATATTTGCTGCGCCTGAGAGATTTCTAACAGGGGGTCGTTAGAATGCTGGCAAGCTTATTGATAATTCGTGCGACCCTAAAATACCACTTCTGAGAACTAGGATTAGGAACTGTAGAATTAAATAAAGAAGATCCTGGAACATCCTAGAGTTCAACCAAAGTTTCCAGCTATTATAATGTGCATACTTTATATCGCAGTGACTAAAGGCACCGATGCCATAGTTTTTAATGGTCTTAATCGTAATTGTAAATCATACAAAGGTAACCTAATTTATTGCGTTTTTATTTCGTGCATCAAGATAATGTTAAATCGGTATCTTTTTTTTTCTTGCATTAGAATTAAGAGATTCTTAGTCTTTCATCACTTACGAAAGTAGTCTGGAAAGTTTTCAGCTCAACTCAGCGATAATTATACATTTTGCCAAATTCAGTTTTATTTCTCAGTATAGCTTCGTACGCTTTTCTCATTGATCCTCCTATCTCTTCTTATTTCTACCGTCGGCTTGGCAGTTATTGCGTTTATTTTTTCCAAATTGTCGATTAACGCAATTATCTGATTATTCCAGAAAACAGTCTCCATCCCTTCTTCTTCCTTTTTCGGACCCGATTCACCCCTCGCTTCTATTTCGTCTTGGCTTCAGGAGTCAGGAGTTCAGGAATTGTTTCGCACGAACTGCTTCAATAGGTCTTCTAAAATGTTCACTCGAATGCATTTTTGGTCCTAAGTGGCCCAAAGTGGTACGACACTCGATGTGCGTTTAGCTTTTTCATGTTTTAGTCATCAGCCAAAATGTTGCAAACACGCTCTCTTCAGATTCCCTCAGCATCTGCCATCTCTTTAACCTAAATTCGATGGTCGTCTAGTTCGGTGAACTTTTCCGATGTTATCGGCGGCGATTGCAGTTTTTGGCTATCCTGAATGCTCATCGTCAACCGTGACGTTTACATTCAACTACCTAAAATTTCACTGTGGAAAATGATGATGCCGAGTCGCGTGGCCGTATTACCTTTCAAATGCAAGAATTCAATGACTTCAATATTCTGTTTTAATTTTTACAGAAGCAGCCATAAACTACGATTAAACAAAAACTGAACAATTAACATAACTGAAATTTTCAATTTTTTTTTAAGAGTTCGTGGTTATATTAACATATTTTCAACAGCAATGCCATCTTTCTGTTGAAGATGAAAACTTTTCAGATTACCATCATGTGAAGTTGTATTAAATGCACTTTACAAGTTGAACTATTAATTATTAAACAAGAATTGTTTTAAGGAAAAGCCTTTTTTTGTGCTCAACTTCAAAATGAGGACAGTAAGTATTTAGCGAAGTACAAGGAACGGAATAAAATAGTGGGGGAAATATTTCGGCCTTCTGAAATTCAGAATTAGCTACGTAAACGATACAAAATACAATATGCTACGGATTTTCAGTATTGCATCAGGATTACATTTATCAGCTTTTAAGCTCTGGGTTTATGTAACAGTAGCATTGTTTCATGGTCGTTTATTTTTAATTTACACTTTTATTTGCGATACAGATCTACCATTAACTCTAGCATATAACAATATCGTACTAAGAACCAATTGTGTTATTTTTTGTAATTTATGAATCATTCAGAATTTAATGTAAATATTTTTACAATTAGTTTCAGTCCGTACTTCTACTAAAGTATATCATATTATTGTAGTTAATATTATTCTATGAATCTAAGGCAGACTAAATAATATAAATACCAACCGATCACTTACATATGATAAGTTTATGTTACCGGCTTTGCCAGAAAATGATTCAGCTTATATTTCTCCTGTTGCGTTTATTACTACTACCTATGCACTGCAATTTTTTTCAGAGCTTTAATGCTAGAGAGGCGATTTACGAGCCTCAGACTTTGCCAGATTCTACTCAAACCCGATACCACACTTCTGAAATAATACTAATAATATAAGTGCCTATTTTCGTCCAGTCGCGCAAGAATTTACAGCTTTTACTTGGCCAAAAATTCGGAACGTTATTAATAAGTCTCTCCCCTTACTTTATTGCAGATCCGAGACAATGGACGGAGAGTCACGTTGCCCATTGGCTGCAGTGGGCGACGAAAGAGTTCTCTTTGGAAGGTATAGTGCTGAACCAATTCCATATGAAGGGCAAGGACATTTGTGCAATGGGAAAGGATGCGTTTCAAGCGAGAGCGCCTGCCTTCGTCGGAGATATCCTTTGGGAACATCTAGAGTTACTACAGAAAGGTAAAATATTTATACTATTCGCAGTTGTCGTCGTATTACTGCTAAGCTAGTACTACAGCGTCACAGAAAATACCAATAATATCGTTTTTCATTAGTGTTAATAGAGAAAAAGAAACGTCGTATTATCGAGTTATTTATTCCTTTTAAATGGTACACCTTCCGATCTTAAATATTAATTGATATCAAACATGCAATGTATTTCATCAAACATTTTATTAAAATGAAAAATAATAGAGCTAGAACATGGCATCTCTTCTAGCGACAGACCAGCGATTCCTAAAATCAATTTGTTCAATGCATAGAACAAAACAGTTACTATCAGTTACATGCACGTTTAGGTTGGAAATAATGCTATTACAGTCAGTATGATCATCGCTTGACGCGCCTTGCTCAGTGACTTGTATTGAAGTAGTATTCTATGAACGTCGGGCATGGCATTGCAGCGGCTTACATAGCTCGGTCCCCCTTTTTGGCATCCTTTCTTTTTGTCTTAGGGTCTTTATTCGGTAAATACCTTCAATAATTCCGCGAAAACATAACTCATCTACGGTTTATATTATTTCAGTCCTTAAATTTCCAACATAAGCATGCGTACATGCGAAATTTTCTCCTATTAAATACGCTGGAGTGACACTTCGCGCTGACAGTAGACGGCAAACCTACAGCAACACATAATTGAAATGAAACGCGTGATTTGTGTAGTCTCATTTTTAAATGATTCACTAGTAAAACATTATTGTCGTTGGCATTTTAATTATCAAGTTTCTTTCACCCCGTCTAAATTTTTATTATTAGTAGAGATGACAAAGGCAGTTGGAATTATTCTCTTTTTGCAGCAACTAGATAGACTACTGGTGTCCCCGAAAGTCGACAAAACACTGTCTCTGCAAAAAAGTAATCATTTTGTCGGCCCTTGTCCTCTCTAATTACAACTTTGCAATATATTTTCTGTATTTGTTAAGGCGCATCATTATATTCGATTAATTTGGAACAGTTTCGAGAATTCGCGGATTCCTAAAACGACGGTGCTGCGTGTCGATATTGTAGTGTTTAAGCTCAATACTCAGACTTTCTAAACATCCGCGAAAAGAAAACTTTGATCTTTCTGTTACGAATAATGCACTCATTTCAATTCATTGCTCGTCTCGTTTTCCACCCAAACAGGAGGTTGTCAATTTTTGTCATTGTCAAATTTATAACAGTCAATTTCGCGATTGTAATCAATGTGTTTATCAGGACAAAAATGAATAACTCAGGCAAGATCCTGGGAATTTCAAACAACCTGTACAACCATCGTCATTAATAAGTTTCAACAAACGTATCAGTGAGTGAAAACGCGGCGGGTATCAAGTGATTATCACTGTACATATTTTTAAAATGACGATAGACGATACGATCTTATCCAATTATTTAATATATCCTTACTTACTGTGCTTTTTGTTTCACCGTAATTCTCTCCCCTTCGCTTTCGATGATGGGCGTTTGTTTGGCTTGGCGGTTTTTACGTCCGTACCGCTTCTTACCTTCCGAACAGGCCTCAGACAGCGGCGGAGCGCGAGGTAATTACTGTGGTCAGCGCAGCGTACAGAAACACGCGATCAGATAAGTCATATACTCGGAAAAACACTTTTATTATCCTCCCGTATTATATGAAAATGATTAAGTAAATAAGAATATCACCTGATGCGACGATAGTCAGGGGACCGTTCTTCATGGGAGACGTACCAATTCTGTCGTTATTATCGTCGCTTCATTTTATTTCAGTGAATCCATTGTACGTATACATATTTTGAATATCAATCGACTTAACGAATTCTAAGCAAACAAAATCGTGGGACACTTCAAGTCTTTTATCGTTCACCACAGTGGACGTATTCTACTTATGTACATATCTTCAGAAATTACCTGCGTTTGACGAACTTTTCTAACGTCAAGGATTTGATCGTCGTACATTTTCAAGCTGACATTTAGTATACTGAAAAACGCGTAACAGTCTCCATGTTTTTCCAAGTATTGATTTCGCATTCTTCATAAAGTCTCTTCTGTATGTCCTTAAGATAATAAACGAAGTTAAGGTGTGTTACATCATTTAATTGAAACATGACCGTAAAATCCTTATTTCCACTAAAGTATCAACGGTTTTTGCATTGCTTTTGATGATTATTATCAACACGTGTTTTTGTCCTGTGATGTCTTGAGATTATACGTACGTTTTAATCTACCTTATATGAGTTTAAAAAGGTAATTTCGTTTTTTAAATTCCGGCTTTTTAATAATTTAGATTTGAAGAAGAATCCAGTTATTTTCAAAAATTCTATTTCAGGAACACTTTTTTTTATCAAAAATATGATATAAACATTGGACAACTTATTATTATATCGACATTGGGTACAAGCCGTTGGGATTGTAACAGCAGCTGAAAATAAGATCAGTTAAACATGAAGTACGAAGCAAGTTTCGACATTTAGAGATTATAAAACAACTATTGGTACATATTTATATAAACACAGTAAATAGGAGAACTTGGATCGGGAACGGAAAGGAATTTTTTACAAACATTCATCTTTAGCATAAAACGTCAAAATATTGTTTAATACAGTGTTAAATACAAAAGAACAAAGAATAACAAAGAAAACAATGAATAAACATTTTCTTTTTATAGTTTTTGCGTTGCAAAGAAAACGTTAATTTTTATTTTATTTTTTTTTATCAGTAAACTGCTCTGTTATGTACGAACTACATCTGATTGTTTAGAAGGAGAAGGTTCACAAACGTTCAGTCTTGCTTGAGTAATTTGGTGCTGCTATGTCAAAAATTGAGAATGTTTGAAAGTACTGATGTGAAACAATATATGCACAATTTTACTCGATGGTCTTTTGCCGTTTTCTTGGCAGCATATCCCGTCGTTATAGAATTGTGGTTTCTGGTCATAAAATTGTGGCACGCGGTTTCCCAAGACTTCTTGTGGCATCGACTTACCACCATTCACGAAGTTCTGCAGAGGCCGAAACAAATGATATTTCGATGATATCAGGTCAGGCCAATACTCTGGGTCCATCAAAATTTCCCGGCCAGATTTCTAACGAGTTGTTGCTGTCACACACAGCATAACCTTCTTGGGCGTCAGTGCAGGTAAACTGTGGAGCTTGCCCTCGCGTCAGAATTACCTTTATTGGACATTATTGTTGTGAGTTATCCACTTAGTATCACTCGTTGCAAAAATTGTTCGATTTCGTCGGATCCTGTGATATCCAAGCATTGAGCTTTTTTTTCTAGCCAACTTTCTTGAAGTAGTTTAATACCGTTTTGGTGATGGATATTTAAGTTATTACACGTTGGATTTCCTCGACGTTTGTCAGAACACCAGAACACTTTTTTTGTGAAGGTCGCCAACCGACACTTTTTGACTATTACTTTCGATAACGTATCTTACCCATAAATAGCACAAATTTCTTCATGGGCCTGCTTGGGAACTGCTCCTTTATATAAACAAAATTGTAAAATACAGCACAATTTTGCGGAGAGTTTATTCATCTTCACGCCGCAATTGCATACGGTCTGAATGTAAGAATTACAGCATCTTTTATATATTTACCAGCCTCAACTGAGAAGGCCCAGTACTTTCTGGACAACCTGCGTTGTCGAATTCATGTCAACTGTCTTCAATATCCTCAATACCTATCTATCTTAATTTTTCAGATAATTGCGATAATTTTAGATTCTTGTGAAATGCCGCTGTTTGTTTAACGGTTGAGATCATACGTTCAGCAGTTATTCAAATTTTTTTCGATTGAGTATTTTTTCGAGTTTCCCGCAGTATATAGAAAACATCTGGTATGGTTGAACATAGTTTTTTGTTGTGTAGATCTTATCTCCAGAAAGATTGACCTCTACATATAGATTTAACAGAATATACCTAATTTATATTAACTTTGTTTAGTAGCATATTCTTACATGTTTTTTCTAACTTTCACGTTAAAGGAACTTGGACCTCCAGAAAGAGCATTTGGGACTCTGTCCGAGGATATATTTTTTTTACAACACGTTAAATATTGTAGATCTTTCAATTTACTTTGGTGACCTACGAAGTAAGAAAGATTGTTTTAACGGTGTTGGTAAAAAATGGTTCGTTTTGCTTATTTTATTCTGTCACCACTAGCGGCTTCGTTTACCCAAATTTATTCACTTCTTGCAGAATCTTCTTCCGCGGTTGCCTCGTATGTTGGTGCTGTAGAAGTTTCAGTTGGCTTCTCGTCAACAACAGTAATTGGCAAAAGAAGAATTGTATATTAAGTTTTGTCTTCTTGTACATCGACGGTTTGGTAATTGATAGTTGGTATTAGGTCTTGTTCCTTGGTAAATAAGCTAGTCTCTAGCGATTTCTAAATTTCTGCTACATTCATTGTTTTGGGCTTGAAACGGAAAACTAACGTCATTTTGAACTTGTTGGACTGGTAATTTCAGATTTTTTCCTCGTATATAGTAGCCTTTCATATTTAATTCAGGGTCCAATATAAGTACGAGTCTTAATCTATATAAAAATTAAATCAAAAATTTAATTTTCCAATGTTTTCTTTCTTAAACAAGAACAATGTTAATGTTGAAAACTAAAATCTATAATACAAATATCGATAAGTTACATTTTTGCCTAATTAACTTACATATAAATTAATATACATCAAATGTATTCTCATTTTAATCAACTATCCATATTTGTTGCGCTTTTGCTGTACCCAATCTTCATTTAATGAACATAGAGGGCGTTGCTGTGTCCGTTTCGTACGACGAGCGTACAAGAAAATAACTATACACACTCACTTACACAAATACGTTATACGGTACAGCGAAAGAGCGATGCGATGCCTTTCAATGGAATTCAAAACATAAATTTTACGATACGAAAAGAGATTTTATCACATCCGGTCGCACCGGAAGTGGTCCCCAGCGCTGTATATTAAATTAACGCTGGCTCAAATCTGTATGGACGCAGCAACGACTGATAACGGTGGGCGCTGTTTTTAATTGTTTACGGCGTACGTACGTACATTTTGTATCTACAGGATGAATTTGTAAAATGACAGGTTAGAGCCGAAAAGTACCCGTAATAAAACGTCGAAATTATTGCTTGTTGTTTATCTTTCTTTCTTTTTTTTGGATGAAAATTTTCAGAATTTTATTTGCATTTTTATACGTTGTGAATCTATGTATTATAATATGCAACCTTTGCCTGTATTGTTTTGTTTATGATTCAAATGATTACTACGTTGGAATATATGATTTGAATAGTAAATGAGTTGTTTCAGCGCTTCTAAAACGGTAGGTTCGTAAATCGCGCTGGCAAATCTAGAAATGATTTTGTGATGTGTACGCGGCGATTGATATTTTTTTTCTGTATTCCGTAAGTGTTGTTTATTCGCTATCGCACGATAATCAGAGAGTAATCAAATAAATATGGTACCCCTTTACGATCGCCTAAAGAACACCGTAGGCTGTCATTTAAAGTACTAAAAGTGCAGATTGTTTATATACTGGGTGTTGACCATCAGGTGCAAACGGAGGGATTTAGTGTAATTTAATGTTATGGCCTCCTCTTCTTACAAAATCTTTGTTTCTGAAACCCCATTTTTGTTAACACATACATAAGTGTTGGGGTCGCTCGCACCTTTGGTATACGTTCTAGGGTTAACTAGTAGCAATAGCCTTTCCTTTCTGTTTCTCATAAATTATTCATAAATATCAGCCACAAATCTAATTTATTGTTATTTTCTATTTATTTATTATTGTTTTCCTTAATATATTCCTGTATCTTTTGGAGTAAATTATACTTTTGAGATGTCCCCACAAAAAAGACACAAGAAGAAATTTCTTTCGGTTTCAGTTCGGTTCTTTCCGTTTTTCAGTTTTCCTTTCAGTCAAGACGGTCTTCAAAAATCTTTTGTAGAAGGTGACAATATGATCAGCGAAACGTCAAGTAAAATAAAAAAAGACCCGAAAGAAATGTCTTCGACGGATTACGGTCGTGAAAGCCTATACTTAACTATAAGACATAAGAAGCTAGGCCCAAAGATGTTGTAGGTCCCACTGCTACCAATCTACCAATTAAAAAAGACAAAGTTCAAACATCCCATAGCCAGAAATGAGGCCTGCGAGAACTAATCGTCCTGATCTAGAGGAGTTGTATTTTTCAAGGCAGGACCAATGTTATTCCGCAAACGTTCCAAATGGGTATCTAAAGCTAAATTTTTCACCATTCCCAATGGTCCTATTAAGCGGGCATTAAAAATTCCAACCCAAACATTGATTATTTTCTTTGTGCAAGCATGTAATTGAGGATTTTCTTTGGTCCTTATGCGAATATTTTAAATTTCCGGCACCTCATTTAAATACAAATACATTTATCCTTAAAGCAAATGGGGATAATATAGTGCTGGTCACGATTTACATTCTCTTGCATAAGTTCACAAAGTGTTCTTGTATTCAAAATCGAGTAAAGTGTTAAGTAGTGCGTACCCATACTCACAATCAAAACGCAATATGCCTTAGGTTACGTAAAAAATTTATATTTATCATGACCAGTAGCATTTCTTCATTCACATCGTTATGACGCCTTCCATTATTATTGTTTCCATTGCCTTCGTTCACACCTACATTAGCTGTGTTTTCAAATTTATTAACAAGGTTCAAATTTGTTCTACTCTCCTAGAAGACACCTTCTTCGTTGGAATAAAACTTCCACATTTTGTCAGAATGAATGAAATATTGTTGTTATTATTTCATTTAAAATTATGGCTATTACTTACATTAGCAACAAAATTAAATTTCTTTTTAAAATCGTGAAGAAGCTTAGAACTTTAAAAAATATGCGAATGCAACATTTAATTCTGAACAACTTTACGTCCTACACTGTTCGTCGTAAAACTAACAGGAAAGCAGGAAATCGCATAAAACTAAATTACGTGTTGAATCCCTATGTTCTCACATCTGACCGTCAATACCCGGTATTTCAAATATCTAGTTTTTACGTCGGAGGGAATTTTAACTGTTTTAGGCATCGTTCGCATTTACGTGACTATTGTAGTAGAGGTCACAGTAATTTCGAAATCCCTTGTCGCAGGGTCATCACCACGATATTAAGTTGTGCAATAGATTACCGCGTTCATATGAGGAAATACAAATAAACACTTCCCAATTTCAAGTCAGGCGATTGGACTGGCTCATGCTTATTACTACATGTTAGAATTCTTACTTTTCAACTTCATATCGACCGTTTTTGGACTATAGCTTTAATATTAAGTCAAGAGTTGATTAGTTAGCTTTTCACTTATTATAAGAATGGATTATTATAAGTATAGATACCATTCTTGTTCCTCTTAATCTCAAATATTTTTTTAATTTTTGTGTTTAGTTTCTGTTTGTAATAAACTTATCATTATGATTCTACAAATATCGTATCTTAGGCAAAATCAGGAGAATGTTGTTTATTACGTGCAACGTTGGAGTATTGTGTGTAATGTTATACTTTGGATTTGTTATAACAACTTCATCGATATCTTGCTTGCTTCTTATAACTTGTACGTTTACACACCGCACCCTTTCTATCCTACGCGCCACTTAAGAAAACCGGTTGGTTGAAAGTAAATGAAAACGTTAAAAGTTTTCGTTTACGTTCGTTCATCTGTTACTGAAAAGTTTTGGTTGGAGTCTCGGCTATATAAGCCGCTCTAGAATTGGAAAAAGCGTCAGTGCGAAAGATGTGGTCGTGGCTGAAGGATATTCATCAAGGGATAGGCTAATAACAATGATTTTAAATGTCATATGTTTAACATTGCACGAAATCAAAAAATATAATGCTAAGATAGCTTCTTCTTGGTGTTGATGGAATAATTCACGGCAAACGCAACAAAGAAGAGGAAAGAATACACTAAGTTACAGACATGTTTCTGTCTACTCGGCATTATCGGCGTGGCTTCGAGAGTATTTTTTATCTCTTTATGTATGTGACGTAGGGTGTATGATGTATGATGTCTGATGTATTATGAGGAAGCTCTCTCAGCATTATATTTTTGGTTATTGTTTCTAAGCATTTTCTGGATGTGTTCTGCTATATACATTATGGTAACCTTGCCGGAATATTCACATATGCGGTTTCCCAAAGCTGTACCTGCGTCGCCATTTCGTGTTAAGCAGGCAGAGAACTGCTCGAGGGATGAGGGATGATGTAATAGAATAGATCATTTTCTGATCTATTCTATTACACAAGATATACGTTTATTTCTTAAGTATGTAAACCTTGATTTAAGAGTTGTAACATATCATAAATTCAATGATAATCTTTTCAACTTAACGCTTTCATTTTTTTTTCGCGAAAAGGCAATGTATGACGAGATAGCGCGACTGCATTGAGCGAATAAGATAACTCCAACCACGCAATTAAAAAAAAAGTACATATGAAGATAGATAGGTGCATACCTAAATGTGGCGTTGATGTATTCGTTTAGGTATTTCTTGCATATCGAGAAGGTAAAAATCTGATTTGTGACGATTTATTACAGCCTTAATTATGTTTTTCCTTTCTCTTTTTGCAAGCACGTATTACCAATTCTGACGGCTAATTGTTGACACAGGAAATCTAATTACATACATTATATCATGTTCATATACATATATACATTATGAATCTCCATCTTGCTTTTTTTAAACTCACTTATTTCACATCAAAATTAAATCGGTTTCATTGTAATTTATTTTGATAGATGAATGATATATAGCTAAAACTATTTAGTTTGTTTAAGGAGAAATGCAATTTGCATATATTACTGTTTTTGCTTTGTTAAGAGCGAGAGCACTAATTATGCTAATTATTTATCGCAACCAAAACAGGAACGTACTCTTTTTTAGAGTGCTGGTTTATATAACAACCTACAACTTTCCAGACCAATTGGGTATATTCTGAGAATCCTGGCACCCTTTTTTGAGTTAGATTAGGTTAGTTTAGATTACTATCCGAGATGGTTTTTAACCTATCCTACTGCGACCTTTTGAGATCTATTGTGGTTCCTCCCTCATCAGATCAAGTACATTAATCTCTTTAACTACCATATATGCCATTCCCACCGCATTGGGTGATTTTCGGCCTTCGTCTTGAGCTCCTTTAACAGTTTTCTATAGTTTGCACCATGTAATTTAATTATAGTTAGTCTGTAGTTTATTAGCCTGCCCTTTCCTTTGATGTATATCTGTAGCTCTTCCAGATTTGGAACGACTTCCAGAGTAGCTGTTGGTGTGATTTCTATGGTTTCTGTGGTACACAGATATGCTAGTCTTTGTATGCCACTTGCCGCATTATTGCCTCTACTTGCAATGTTGTCGTCCATCATACTATCGATTCATAGGATATCGTTGATTTAATTACTCTCATATATAACCACGGCATCATTTTTGGGCCTAACCTTCACGTTTTTCCACACCTTCTAACCTTCTGCATCTGCCTAAGGCATTAGTACTTGTGTTGATGGTTTTAATGATGTGAGAGTTCCATGTACGTCTTTGATTCGAGGTAGTTTACTTCTTTGACAACTGGAATTTCCACTCTTTTCGGTTCGATTGGCTTTAGGTCTCAAATTATACGCTTCTTCGTAAGTACTCTCCCGTTTACACCAATTATTTACTTTATTTAAGGCATTTCGCATTCGTTCCGATACTACCCCGGCAAGTTTACCTCGTACTACTGTCAGTACATCCTTTTTTTTGAGCTTTTGTTAATTAAATCATTATAAAAATAAAATTTTTAATATAAACGAAACTTGTTCAGCTTATATCAAAATTTAACAGCAAAAACTTGCCAACTTTCTTTCTTTGTTGTTTGTTTCTTTTCGACAATCTAAATTATAATTTGCACAATTGAAATGTGGTGAGATAGATCGATGGTAGATATAAGATTAACAAAATTAACCACCAAATATCTTTGGGAGTCGTGTACAGAAGCTTTTATTTCTAACGGAAATATGAATAAAATTATGACCTTCAGCACCGTCGAAGGCATCCTACAGACGTTTAACTTTCTTTTTAAAGAATTGATATGAAACGAATAATTCCAGTCAGAAAAAATACTAAAGTTATTGCTTTTTGCTAATTTGAATTGTCATCATATTCGATGGCTTGTTGGTATTAGTGTTGTCAGGATGGGTCTACGAAGATAATATATGTTGGATGTTATGTTAGCAAATAAAAGGCGTTATCATTGAATTCGATTAGATTTTGATAATACGCATTAGTAATGATACGTTTTCAAGGATCTCTTTTGGAAGGAAGCTTTCCAAGGTAACTCTGACAATAACATCAAATATTTTAGATAAACTAGTAGTCAAGCTAACTTATACAATCTTTTTCGTCCTGGTAACGCTTTTTAATTGTTATGTTTAGATATCACTTATCGTACTTATTGCTAGGTACTAGCTATTATCGTTATTATATGTTGGTTAATTACCGTAATCGTCATAATTATTTTGAGCTTTTCAGTAACGTTAGCAATTAACCAGACTAATAAGATGACGAATTACGATGTATTTATTAAGGGACTTCGTCGCCATTGTTACTGTTATTATTTATAATCCTAGGGCTAATTAATTATGTGATATTGTTTGTTAATACGGCTGCGTTTCAGATGTCGAAAAGGAAAGAACACTCACCGGCGGCGTTCCTACGAACATGTACGAGAACATGTGCGTACCGGACCTGGGTGCCTACCTAGATTACAACCAGCCGCCGCCGATGATGCCCGCCGATGACAGGAAGATCATGACGGCTACTCCGGCGCCGACGCATAACACCTCTTCTCCGGCAACCCCCGCCTCCAACAATAACAATTTCTTGGAAGGTAAGGAAGTTTTCTATTCTATGATTCTTTTGATTAACGGGTTAGTCGCGCCTTTTTTAATGAAATTAAGAATCGGTCAACCGTTTTTTGAAGCTGTTTTTGAACTGGTTCATAAACCGTCTTCACTTGTTTTTTGAAAGGGTTTGTAAGGTCGATTTTTAAGTCTGCTCCAAAAACGTGTATATAACGTGGATAAAATATTAAATCCGTATTCATTGTTTTAGTAGTACCAGTAATGTTTACATGATTATAGATACCCTGGTTCTTGGCATCAGGATCTGTGAGAACCGTAAGAATCGATTAACAGTTTAGTTAGTCAGAGAGTAGGTGAAAGTATTAATGAAGTTAATTGTCTAAATATGCTGATAGTCGATTCTTGCGGCCCTCACAAATCATGGTGCCAGGTATCACTGTTTGCAATTGTTGAAGCATTTCCAAATATTTCGATAAATTATGCGATTAGAATACCTTCAATTCTATAGCCTCATCCATATTTGTTTCTATGTTATCCGTATTTATACGACGATTAGTCGATGGACTATCACCATTTACAAATGTGCACCGATGAGCAGTTACGCAGCGGAAACCCATGTCCGTACGTGGTGGTTAGGAGATAGTTTAACTTATTTAATATAAACATTTTTCTCCATTTAGACCAAGTAATCTTAAAACCTTAAAACGAACTACTTTCTTAGATAGGCTTTCTTTATAAATTCTGCCCATTCATTTCTGTTCTCCTCCAAAATTTCGGTTGTTAGATTCAAACTGATCTGTATTTAAAGAGATATGTCCCTATCTTCAGCGAACGTTAAAAATAGAGAAAACAAAAAAATAGATTTTAATATTCTTTACTGCTTTATTGATTATTTTAATATTCTATTATTGCTTTAGACCAAAATTAATGTAATTTCTGGAATAGTAGAATCACGGTAGACTCAATTCAGATTGCCAGCTGAAATTTGGGACAATTTCAGATGATTCTCGATACCATTAAAAGTCAAAAATTTCGGCCAACATGAAACATTTATTACTAAAAAATAATAAAATCAACAACGTCTAAAAAGATTTCGCAGCAAATTAATTCCTTATTACTGATGAACATGCGTAATAGGTTGGCAGAGTTATGTCATAACAATAAATTTTGCAATATCATAACAATAAACTAAAAAAATCTAACCATTCAACAATGTTACTGGCCTTTAAATTCCAAAATAGAACAAAAGCGGATAGTTCGATTAAACACAGTTGTACATTACGCGTATATACTTACACATATACGTACGTTCGACTTCATACATATGCAACTGCGTTACGAAAATGTAGAATAATAGCAGTAGTTAACAAAACCATATAATTTTAGGCATAGCATATTAACCTAGATGAAGTAATAGCGGACTTTCGGTTGCTGCTGTTGTGTTCCCGCTGCTCATCACTGTGACGACCCGTGATCAACCAGCCGACCACTCAACGTACACTCCGTTGTTTCGACGTTCCTTCATTCGCCGGTTTTATTTATTGTTATTGTTTGTTGTTCTTGACGATGTTGCCGTCGCTCGCTGGCTTGATAGGTTGCTTTACGATGACGATGATGATGTTCGAGAGCCGATTCTGACGCAAGCTAATGATATATCGTCGTACGAGCACGAAGTGATAAATATCTTTTCAACGAGCGCGCGCTACGTTTTGTGAAAATTGCGCGCATTTTGCTTAGAACAAAGCTTTAAAATGGCGTTTCAAAATCATGTAGGGGTTGGGTAAAAACAACTGTATGTTTCGATATATGTATGGACATCGAGGTTGCAAAAATAGGCGTTATTTTCTCTTGTTCTTCAACATTTATGAATTTATGAATGAGTTCTTCGGATTTGAGTAATAACGGTTTTAAAAACTTGTTGTCGTGGATTTATTCAAATTACCAGTCCCTATTACGTAGAGGAATAAGGAAATGGCGCGTCCAGAATTTAATATTGAAATGGACATAAGCGCAATAATAAAATCTAAGTTTTACAGTGTGTAGGTTAATTCAAAATTATTTCCTTCAGACATTTTTTAAAATATGAAATAAAGCGCTTCATTTATGACAGTTGCCTACTTCGAAAGATAATACTTAAGGTAGTCGCAATTCCTCCTGTCCAATATCGCGATACGCTTTTGAAAAAATGGAAGTTTACAGTGATGTCATCTTGAATTTTGTCTGTCTTCGACACACCAAATGACTTTCCTTGCGTACATTTTTTTTTAATAAATGATTTTGGAGATATCGGCTTCTTATGCTGTGCCTATTGGTCCTACGAGTAGACAATTTAATGCAACTGAGTAATTCTTAGGGATAGTTCAGGTTCTCAGGTTTGGAACATTAAAAATAAAGATTCTTTTTTTTTGTTGATTTATTTAAAGATATTTCATAACTAATTTTAGTATTATTATCATATTTTGCCTATTCTATTTAAACTGGCGTAAGCCTAAAGCTATAGAATATATTTAAATAAATTAGCAAGAAGCAAAGAGGAGCTTTATACTTTTGTTAAAAAAAATATTGGCTCACGTGCACCTATGAACCACGTAGGTGATACCGGGAACAATTTTTGATACAATCAGACCATAAGACCTCATTAATGCCAACGTCAGATTATGAAAACAACCATGAACTGTAATTTGTTTTGCTAGCTATGTGATTTATGGGATTTTTTTGCATTTTTGTTAGTATTTTGTTTTCTAAAATGCTTTGTTCAATGTTTTCTGATATTTGTTTTTTGACAGCTTTCTAAAAAAAAAAAAATTAGCTGCTCAAATTCTAGAAGATGTATAGAAAAGTTTCTTGATAGTGTAAATCAAGAATTTAACAATTTTTACATGGTTAGGATTTTGAAAGCTGTAAACTCAATTGGAGCAGGTTATTGAAAGAAAAATAAACAAAGAGGGGCATTTTCCTAGAAAAAGTGAAATAGGTAAGCAATTTAGTATAAATTTAAAACGAAAATGTGTATTATTCAATAATCTCTCCAAAATGCTGATTGCTGAATGCAAAATTGGTGATCTTTGAAAAAATTCGTTGAAGTAGCTGAGCATGTGAATATTTTTCTCTATAAAAGTATTAATTATTTTAAAATTTTTTACGTACCCCTTTGTATTACGTAACTAATGCAAACCTACATAATTCCATTATTTTGTTAATAAAAACTCAGTTTTGTCGACTTTTCTTAAAAATGTGGTCAAAGTAATTTTAAACGGTAACCACAATTTTTTTTTGGTTATACATACAGGTTTGGCAAAAATCCACGGGATTCACCGTCTCATTATTCGACGGCTTTACGTTTCACCTCAATTCAATACATTTTTGTAATATCCGTTTTTATTTGAAATCGCAAAGACAATCATTATCAAACAGTTTGTATTTGTCGCGCCGCCGACATTGTAATTCGAATGGGAAAAATCATGAATCCAAATGAAAGCGGTCGATTGCGACGGCAACCATACCCAGCAAGTTGTGGTCGTCGCAAGGTTCATCCATATGATAGAATTCTTTGATTTAAATTGCGTTGCATTCTGTCTATATTTGGCTTAGAAGAGATTATTTTACCCGCCTTTTTAAATGTGTAATATTGTATAGTGCTAACCTTTAAAAAAAGACATATCCTTGTTGCACACTGTTGCTAACAGTACGGTGTATATTTTATATGAGTTTAACGTAAAAGAAACATTTTACATACCACTATCCTCTATCCTATAGTTATTTGAAAACTCTTCCACCAAAAAAGCAATACCCTAATTGTAAGCTTTATTTCATTATGTTTTTACGTTTCGTTACATTACGTTCGTATCCGAGATATGCAACGATGATTCATGTAATATAATAACACGAAAAATGTTCGTCTTAAGATCAAATATGATATGTCTTGCTATTCTTCCATGGGATTATTATTCTAAGACATCTCCGGGCGGGTCTTGAAAAGTATTGGAAATTTGTGATTGTTGATTTAAACGCTACTCATCCATCAGTAAAGATTTAATATCAATTCTTGAAAATTGTCTCCTTAAATCAGGGTAGTTGTATTCGAACCTAACTGACTGTTAAGAAATTTTGTCCTCGCTTACAAAGATGTATTCTTAATTGAAGAATATACTCAATATACCTCAAACTCTCAATTCGAAGTTACGTATTTACCTGTTTGAGATATGCAAATGTAATTGATCGTTATAATCTTGTCCTAGGTAAACGATCCTCTATTCTAAAACCACATTTGTGCCCTCTTGTTTTTCTATTTCTTTGTGAGATCACCGAATATTTTCGATGTACTTGTCTTGAATACAAGACGTTGTCAATGTAGACTATGTACCTGTATTTTATTTGGTCTAACTTCATCAAGTTTCTTTCAAAACCCCGATATTTGCGAATACATTATGTTTCTGCTAACTCTTCCTAACCATATGTTAATAATCTCAATTGAAGGAACGATTTTTTTGTGTACAATTTTTATGTAATGTCTCTTAATTAAAAGTTATTAAAAGGATGTGTCTAATCTTAGAATAAAAATGGTCACTTATACAGTTGACATTAATTTTTCAGTATTTATAAATTTTTTAAATATAATTCTTTTATGGTGTAACGTTGTTAATCTTCTTATATTAACTTACTCTTCGGTTCTTCCTTGTCAATTTTGGCCGATAAAATAATTTAGGGACGATTTTTTTAATTATCTTAGAGAAAAACGAAAATGAAGTAATTGCAAAAATATGTGTCTTTAAATATATTTTCACGTCATAAAATAGGTATAATTTACTTTTCCAATTTACATTCTAATAAATTTCGGTTCTCCTCGCACCATAACGTTAGCAGGTCTTCCATTAGATTTTTTCTCCACAAAAAATAAACATCATGGCGCCACTTTAAATGCATTGGTCTACGGGAATATATAAGCAAGCCGTGTATTCGCCAGATATTTATTCCAGTCCCATAAGTCATTCGAAAATGTTGCGTATGCTTCAACCGCATGTGCGTGCGGTACGTATAGTAAAAGCGGTTTAATAATAATTTATGCGACGATATTTTTTCTGCATTAAATGAGATATGTTACATCGGGGAACAAAACGCCAGACAATGAATAATCGCCTTAACAGCGCGACGTTAACTTTGAAAAGTTTATTTAACTACAAGCCAAATATTTACAATTTTTAGCCGTTTGTTTAACAGAAAAAAAGCTGTTACGGTTCTTTTTTTGCAATTCTCTATTATTTACACTCTCTGGGTTTGCTTGCGGTTTCGCATGTGTATTAAGTTCTGAATGAGATAATATTATCGTACGCGATTTGCATAAATTTAATGAAATACACATTATCAATGTTATTTTTTTTGTGTATTTATTCTCCTAGAGATTATGAAAAAAATATATTTGACAGAGCTCGTGTTTTTTGAACATTAGTGTTAAGAATGTACCAAACCATTAATCAACAAATTTCCTTTTTCCGCAATGTCTAAGTGCATGAAAGATTCTTATCGGGAAGTATTTAAATTGGTTATCAGGTAAAAAAATAACGGGTTGGTTACTTTCAGAATATTAATTTTAATCTCAATCAAGGTTAATATTGTTTAAACATGAAAAACCCATTCGGGTTTTCTGTAACGCCCCGAAGTGTAATTAATACCAAACAATTTAAGATGCGAAAAAAAGCTATTTATAGTCTTCATACAATGAGAATTGTGTTGTAGGATATTAAAATATATCCCGCAAATTAGCATGCGGATTATGTAATATCAGCGAAAGGAACTGAAAGTTATGGTTGTATTTTGTTGTGCTTTTGGATTCATTATCCAAAGTCAAAAATCTAAATTCCCCAAAGAGATTGTATTTTTTCTGTCATACTCTTCTGTGCGTCAACATATGATTTTCAAGCACGCAAGCGAAGATCTTCATTCTTTTACTGAGACAGATCCACGTTTATGAGCTCATTTCTCCTCTTGGAAACAGCCGCAGTGTCACTGTTAATTGTGTTTCACACATTCACTAGCGCTCCAACCTCCTTGTTTTCCGGCGTACGTCTGTATCTTTTGACACGAACTCCTCTCGAGAGTGTTAAGCGATTCTGCGACCCCACCAATACTGCAGCAGTGGATAAGTCGATTTCAGCAGCTCGATACTCTCGCCAATTGTTTTATGTCTTCAGTTGAAGATTAAGTACAAATACAAATACATGAAATTTGTTGTTTGTTTCTTACACGCCGCTGCGCGTTAACAAAAAAAGGCACCAAATCTACCACTCCATACGTGATCAGTAGTTGAGGTAGACAACGAAAATCTGAAATCTATTCCTCATGTTCATCTGGTTGTTCGACCCGCCATTTTTCCACCTCGAGTAAGTCAGCACCTCGTCGGCGTATATCTCAGACGATTTTCAAACGTGGCGGCAATAACTTCCTTATTTAAAGAAAAGCTCCAGGATTAATTCATATAACTTCTCCTATACACGATTTAATACTGAGGTGGTTCTCTGAGCTATCATCCTACAATGATTGATGATTTTAATTTGTCGAAATGATTTGGGAATCTCCTAAAATGTTGTAATAAGATGATATGTGTCCGTTTTACTTGCAGGTTATTAAGCTTGATTTGTCTCGATTAATTCGTGTTATCTTTGTGGTTAAGGTTATAGTTTGTGAAGTTTTATTAATTGAACACTGCGGTTCAATACAATCAAATATCTTGTGTCTTTCTTAATTGCACGAAGAAGTAAAAAAAGGGAAGAAATTTTTAATTGCATCTTCAACTTATCTAAATTTGTCTCACTTCACTCGTAGCTGGAAGACTCTTTTCTTATAGAAAGTTTACGGCAATTATTATCCCATTTTGACCAGCTTTTACGCATATTGTCTAAAAAATTGTAGTTATGCAACGAAACGTTATCAATGAACAAAATTCCACTTGTAACCGTAAAAAACTTGCTTTTCAGTAATGATTATTACATTCCTTAGAGAGTATCGATGTTCGACAGGCGCATATATCTTAGGTAACCATGAAATCTTTTTTTTTCTTTGTAAGTGATGTTCTAAGTCCTTCTAATAGAAAAAATCATCTTCGACTCCTTTTTCTATTTTCCTGGGTCGAACTATTCTCCTTTTTTTTTCTAAATATTCTTTTTACATTCACTTTTTGCTTATATTTAACAACAATAGTAATATGTCTTTATTTTCAATGAATATCCGATAAGAACAGGTCCCGAAAATATTTGCATAGTTTTTACTGCATTGTTATGTTATGTTAAGTTAACCATAAATAAAGTGTAAAAAGATTGTTTCTTTGTCAGAACAAAAGAATCGTTGAAATTAAGTTTTAGCTTTATTTAATATTTTGAAATGATCCGGCTGCCACTGATAAGGGTACTAAATTATCTACAGGAAAATATTTCTAAGTCGTTTGAAATCGGTAAATATCACCGAGAACTATGATTGTTATTAAAAATGGCAAGTGATCTGATGATTCTATTCTGGAAGCAATGGTTCTTTGTGAAAATCTCATCAAACCAAATAATTTATAGAGCTGCGTTAGTTTACCACTTTTGATTTGCTAGGACTTTCCAGAAGCCTTTCGCGATCGCTTTATTCAGTAGCCGATAACGAAACTATTTTTATCGACTCACGTCAGATTTGATACGGGAAATTTCCATCTACTCATGCAGTCGTTAACTATTTTAATTGGAGGTTAGTGATCCAGCTTGCGCAAGAGAACCTTCCACCAACAAGAATTCCGATGTAACAAAAAAAAAGGTGTCAATTAATTTAGAACAAAAGATTATCGAAGCATGTCAAATTTCTCCTAGTTTAATTCAATTGTTATCGGGACCATGGCAACCTTGACTTTAACTTTATGTGCATTAATTAAGAGGATGACGCAAGCTGAACTGTATCATCGTGCCGTAGATACGTATATGCTAAATTGAATTAAAAAATTTCATTAAATGAAAAGCTATCAAGAACGTCTATTTAAGTACATGTATGCATAGATCATTGGGTAATGCTGCAAATTCTAACCTCCAAAGTGCATGAATACGGTAAGCTGTCAAGTTGAACATTTTCAGACGCAAACAATAACAAATTGTAAAAACATGAGTCCGTGTAATTAACAGACCGAATATTTCACGGTCTGCTTTTTATATTTCTTTAGTTTGCATGCATTACACATACATGCATAGACATTTACTTCATCATCGCCATCGTCATATCTACTTCATGTGTACGCAAGTTGTGTACGCTATTGCAGAAGAGAGAAGCTCCTCCAACCAGCAAGGATGATACCGATGGTTCTGATAGTGAAAGTCAGATAAGAACCAAGCGAAAAAAAAATAAAAACGGTATTGCACAAATTTGCAGCAATGTGTTTCGTTTTCTGGCTTTGATATGCTTCGCTTCCAACAATATGGTTTCGCTCTCTTGTATTTGCCAAGAAAAGAAGCGCTACACCTCTATCCTACTTCGGAGAGGTAACAACGGTTTTAGTTCAGCTACCGTATCCGATCATTTCGATGGCCTGTATCTTAGATAATATTATTTTCGATTAATTTTCGATAGTGATTTTAGTGGTGATCGTTTTTTTTTTGGACTAAAATTGCACTTCCTTTCTGAAAATAGCGCATTGTAATAGGTGATCGCGATCGAGTATCATACACAAAGGAGACTACAGCAAAAAAATCAAGTGTAATTAGAAAAAATTAATTAAAATCTCAAGGTGTGTAAAGATCTTTCGTGATTGTTGTACACGTTGCTCTTGTTCATGATTCATCGATCGCAGCTTTTAAAACGTTTATTTTCCTTCAAATGGCGATTGTGTTTAAAGGTAAGTGCTATTGTAGCTTTATTATTAACCATTTTTTATTGTCAAGTTTATACTTGAGTACTTCCGTCTATGCTTTTTAAATAGCTTAGAAATTGATTGAATGATGTAGCTAGAGTTAACAAAAGAATACAAATACCACGTCATTATATTGTTGGATTGATGTTGGGATTGTTTCTGGCATATTTCTATAGTTCGTTAAAACTAAAACAGTTCAATAATTTGGTTATGGTTCTATCTCCATGGTGGACGATCGCTTGCTAAATTCGTCATTCCTTTGATAGAATAAACTCAACAAGTAACATTGCTGGATATGGAACGGTAGCTGCTACGCTTATAATTTGGAAAGTGTGAATAAACAGATGATAAGTATTCCTTTGCCAGTCCTACTTGTTTTCTCGTAAATTTAACAACCAGTCTTTGCTGGTTTTCTGAAGTATTTCGGACATCTTAAAAGTTTTTAACTCATTGAAATATTTAATGTTAACGATGGTTATATGTCTTGTGTTGCGTATGTATTCAAAAATACACAGTAAAACATAGACAGATGTAACTTGTTAGATACGCAAGAAAATATTTTGTATAAGGTACACTGCTAAAGAACGATTGATTAACTTCATCTGAAATGGAAATTTAATATATTCAGATATTGTTTATAAAATTATCGAGTCTTCGGAAAAACTGTTCAGATTATTCCATTCATTATTTACAACTTTAAATTAGTTCAAACAAAATACAAATTGAAGCGTTAGTTCATTTTAAAAGCGAAAAGGCACTTGTTTCAATCAAAACATCCCATCGTTGAAGAACATATTTAAGGCTGCGCATGAATTTCAATTAGGAATATTAATATATTTTGGCTTCTGTCTGTAAATGATGAGAAGTAGTAATTTCCTTGGTACTTCCGACGATGTTAAATATCTAAAAAAATGTCGCCAAGTTAAGGAATCGAACCTGATACTCTCTGCTTACTGGGTGGCAATTAAGAAAAATTGTTAGTAAATATTTGAAATGTCCTAACGAGAAGTTCGAAAACGAAGAAGAAGTCACGGTAAAGCAAGAAATGACCAAATTAATATTGTTTAAAATGTGTATAAATAAAAACTATATTTAAAACGAAAGTAATATATAAATGTGTCAATACATATTATACAATTTATTTATTTATTTAGAAAACAAAAATTGAATATTTGCGTAGCTAATTTGGTGCTTCTTTAGAGATAAACAAAAAGGGTAAACATCTCTCATAATGCATGTTCAACAGGCTTCACTTGCACCATTTCAGTTACGTAACATAGTGCTTGGAGTTTCTTGGAGTTTATCAAAGCAATGGTACGATTGTGAGGCATACTGTGTTGAAGCAGTCAGCAGCTATACGCAGCTACTTTTGACACGACCGGTATAATTACTACGTTTGAAGTTAAGTAGAAGCAGTTGAGTAAGTTAATATTTTTCTCGACAAAATTAATTAAAGTAATTAATTTTTGCTTTCGCAATAATACATCTGGCAATGATGTAAAACAAGTTATTAAATTACTTAAAACCACGGGGCAGATATCAGTTAGTCTGATGTTTCTTTGCAATATTCCCGCTTTTATATATATATATTTTTAATCTTTCTAAAAGTCAGGCTAATGTGGATAATATATATTTTTTAATGAATACTATTATGTTGTTTAAAAAAAATTGCTTCCTTTTGCATCTTGTGCGTTCGTACGATTAACAATTCAATTTCCTGTAATTTTAAAATTAAATCAAATTATTTTTCTCTGGGAATCAAAAACGACCAAATGGGGTACTTGCACATATAACGTGTCTTCCACTTCATGTACGTCCATTAATATTCTGCAAAAACTAAATCCCGCCTTTGGTAAATCTTGTTTTCCTTCCCGTAGAACGCAAAAAAAAAAACCGAACAAAAAGGAAACGGAAAGACCACATAAAGTAAATTCGACGTAAGTCATTTGTTTTAATTCACCTCCGCTACGATCTGCCTAGTACTACTCTACTAATTCATCAATGAAACGTAGAGAAGGAGGATGGACAAGGAGAAGAAGTCACAAAACGAACAAGTCTTCTAATTAACAGTACATGATGCTGCGATCTATCGAGGAAATTGTAATTCAGACTTCCTTTCTCGCGAGCTAAGCGTGTGTTGTCTCTTTGTCTCTTATGCGTTCGGATAGGAAAGACGAGAAGAAGCGGCGTAGGCAATAGAAGGCATAGCGCCGAAGCTCGAAAAATAATATATCATAGGTAAAACGACCGGATGGTCAATCTAATTTCCATTATTTTATTAGATATTCTCGACGGTGTTTCGATTTGAATCGCTAATGAATGGCTAACGTTCTCCGCTCTAACTGTATTTAATACAAGCGCGTAAAGATAAGGTTTTAGCTTGTATCGATACCCAATACAACAAAAAGGTACGAGAAAAAAAGAGAAATCCCATCCTGGAAGTGTCGACTTTCGTATCATTGTAAAGAAGTAAATTGATTTATAATAGACGCTTGAGTTATGTACATGGCTGGTCTTTTACTGTTATTTTTTTTTTCATTTTCATCATATTGATATCGACTATGGAGAAAAGTTACCACACCTTCACATTTGTCATATTCTTTCTTTATTATTATACTTCGCTAAGAAAGGAAAGGGAGGTGGTGAATAGTGGGAGAGTTCCTTAAATGATGCGTGTAAATTAACTTCTTTAAAAGGTAGATTGTATTCTTATTGCAAAATAACCTGGGCTTCCCTATATTTGATAGCTTTCACGAAAATTTAAGACAGTTTAGCTTAAATACACTCGTTTTCGTTCGTCGTTACACGCGTTTATTTTATAATTATTTAATATATTTGCCCGCATCTTGCTTGGACGGGCGTCTTCAAAAGTTTTACTCACGCTTTAAATTGTGATCTAATACAAAAAAAAATCTTTGGTGTTTGTCGCTATAAAATGATGTTTAAGGGTTTCGGCTATAGTTACAAGTACTATTACCGTATTCTTAGAATTTGTTTCATATTTTTGTAGTGTTCCTTGTTATGGTAAATTCGACTTATTGTCCGTTAATTTTGTCGTTGCGTTAAGATAAAGCTGTTCTCGTATCACGATGTGGTCTTTATTGTACAACTTTTCCTGAAAAATTACAAAAGATACCGGTTATTGCATTATTTTTTGTACTTATTTTTTTGTTCAGAATACAGAACAGAAGCTACATTCATTTTTACTCGGCCTCAACGAGAATGCTCGAACGCGCTATGTTTGAAAGCTCTTATCGAGGCAAGTGATACAGCAGATAAGCGAACATTACTTTCATTGGTCAAAAAGCAACATGGGACCAATCAAAAGGTCTCGTCTTGGGGAAATATTTCAGAACAAAAAGAGGTCATGTAGCCGTAAAATAACGTTTATTTAAACTAAGGATCAAATCTATCGCCCATGCCAAAAAGATCTAGAGTCGGCAGAACTTATTCTATGGAAATGTTTTGCTTACGTGATCAACATTTCAGCAGACCTTCTTTTTACGTCTACTAAAGTAAAGGTTTCAAATATTTTGACACACACAAGAAGATGTTTTTAAGGTTGCAGCGATCACAGGCAACTGTGCTATAACCCAAGTCCATAATAATAATAATAATAAAACTTATATATAATCCTAAAGTCATAAATGTACAAAAGCTCCTCGTTCGCTCTTGTAGATTGTTTCATTGTAGATTGTACTAAAAGGGCAGGATGTACGCGTTGTCCTACCACTTTCATAATCAGTTTCAAAACACTTCTAAATCCTACTAGTTGGTCCAATTGAATTAAACGAAAAAGTACACTTTTGTCCAATAACCCAGTCGAAAACAACCCGATTATTACATTCGATTTTATTCGATTATGGAGGACTTTATGCGAATCACAATCAACGACTAGAGGAAGTCCCTATTTGGGGACGAGTGTTGGGACACAGCGAAGAAAGTATTTAGAAAAATTGGTGGATAACGAGACCTCGAAAGTAAACGCAGGCAAGGTTTACAATGCTGCACCGCAGGCAAGTACCACACTGGTAGTTAATGACTACTGAAAATGCTAGCGTAATCCGGTTTCTCCCATAGTCTTGCTACACGTACAGCATTATACAGAAGGTAAATCCTGTAGCAGGATTAGACCCTATGTACAGTCGTCCTTTTGGTAGTCCCTTCCGGAAGAAACAAAGCGTTGTACAATCTATGATTAACATCATGTCGCTATGAGTGGAATTGAATGCCTGATAAGTTCCTTTTGGTTATGCTAAAACGATGCAGATAATTCAGATAATTTGGTTGTGAAGAATTTGTTTCAAATTGAAATGAGGTGTAAATGTCAGTGAAGTTTTGCAATGATAAAGTTAGTTGCAAGGCACAGCAATAAAAATGCTTTTTGTGATTGTTGTCTGCAATCTGAAAGAATGTATCCTTTGTATATTTCTTGCATTGACATTGGCATTGAAACGCCTAACCAAGTTCAAACAATAGCACATGGATTTTGATCAAAATTAATCGGAATACGCGTAAAAAAATTAAAAATTCGAAACCCTCTAGATGTTATAGTTATTAATTTAACAGCATACATTTACACCAAACAGCTTTTCATCCCATTAGTACCTACCTAACAACGATTACTCACGCACAATCGATAAACAAAGACAGCTTCGCACGGCTATTTACTAACATGTAAATCTCTTCTGGTAGATAAATTTTTACCGAAAATTCATTAGGTGAATCTTTTTACAGGAGAACGACGTACGTTTTGCCGAAAATTTATTATATTTATAACGTAAGCGCTTCTGTTTGATCTTTGGCTTAGAAGCACAGACGCGTTGCAAGCGAAAAGTTACATTAATTCGTCTTTTTTGACACCCTAAAATTTATAATGATTAAAATGTTCTCCGATTTGTGTTTTTATAATATCTCTTTTGATCCTTGATATAAACACACTTTGATTTTATGTACAAGTCAAAATATTTTGCGGATTAATACCAGATAATTTTGTTTTATCAACGGTATATGGCGGCGTTTAGTAAGTAAAGAGAAATGTCAATTAAATTTATAAAAAAGAAACGGGCGGAGGTGACCCGATGAAACGTTTTATGTTGGGTTTTAATATCGAAAATGTGGAATTCGAAACTCACGTGTTTCTGCTTTTAAATTTTATGATAGGAATCCGGGCGAAGCTGAACCGATTCTTATGATTTTTTCGGCGTTCTTTTCAGGAAAAAGACCTTTTTTTTATATATTCAGAAAATGTACCTTTTGGAAAGGATTATTTTCTGATTTGACCTGTGAGTGCACACATTTGCAGATTACTTGGTTACTTACTTCTTTCAATTTCGGCGAAAGAATTGGGGATGGCCAGATAGTTGGATTTCAATCAATGATTAATAGAAATGACAAAAGCGGCGCTGCAAAATTTTTTGCAGCGACTAGATAGACTCGTGTCTATTCGGCTCATGAGAATGGATGCACCAATGTTACCTTAGAAACTTGAATTGTATTGTTTTGTCTCTTTTTAATAATGATTGATAATTGTACGCTGTTGATTGCACTCCGAACTGCGCTAATTGATTTTATTATGATAGATGGAAAATCACCCACTTATTCCTTTAAATTTTATAAAAACTTCCTAATCGTAATTTTAAAGATGACTAGATTAAATACGAAAACAAATTACTTAAATAAACGAATATCTCACGTTAATTCCTGGAAGGAAAATAGTTCGTTTGACGTTATTTCTGATTAGTGTTATTTCATTAGGTCTCATTACTGAATTGCTTCAAACTACATGTACTTTATACATGTTGCGCTAAATAAAATCAAATCCATTAAATTTGGGAAAGGCAAAAGATTCTACACAGATAAGAGCAAGTAGCAAGTAAGCAGACCGACAAAACATAATAGCGGGCTATCTTGATAAACTACTTGAATGCGAAGGTGAACTAAATTTACGCGCACTCAATTATTAACTTAAGTGATCCAATAAAAAAATCAATTATAAAATTGCGTATTCATTTCTTTGTTACCATTACTAAATGGTACCAGTTTTGAAGTAACGACAGGGCAGAAATCGACCGGCCATAAAGATGTTTATTTTGATGGTTTCTTACGATTTCAATAAAGTCCTAGCACAATAACGATACACCGAATCGTTTCGTTCAACTTTTGACAATGAAGCACCAACAGAGGAGACTATTTATAACTAGTTCGCAGAATTTCATCGTGGTCGATCTTTTGTTAATGATGAATTTCGTGAAGGTTGATCAAAATCCGCTGTTCCGAAAAACATTAATGTTGTGCGCAATATGGTTGAAGTAAGTTTCCAGGAGAGGCATCCTTAGATATATCGAAGGGTTTAGTACATTTGGTTTTGCATGAACGATTAAATAGATCTGTTCTCCATAAATTTCGAAATTTAAGGAATTTAAAATTAATCGAAAAGGAAGTCGACTGAGATACTTCAAAATTCGTATTCAGTTTCATAGCAGAGATACGAGGCGGTAACTAAGGAACAATGAAATGTTTAGGTATCCGCAGATCGACCGAACCCACCGAAAGTTGCTAATTCTCGAAGAATTTCTAAGAAAATTGTAGCTTCTTTCTTTCGTTTTGAACATGTCTTCGATCGATGAGTAATCATTGCTGAATGTACAGGACAATTCGTTTATCATCGACCAAATGGGGAAATCATCGGCAACGTCCCATCATTGTTCATTATGTGAATATCAGCTCTTACACAGTACCTCAAACGATTGATTGTTTAAAAGAGAAAATATAAAAAATGTGTTAACGCTCGAGTTAGCCAGTTTATCGTCCCGTTTTTGCTACCGAATGTTAAACAAAAAATGTGCCACCAGAGTTTTTAATCACCTCAAGAAGCTGTCAAGAAGTATCCAAGAGCCATGTTTCGGAGATTTGTACCAAAGAAATTTTCATTGCTTTTGTAAAAGCTTAAAAGGTATCCCTCGTACTTGCAGCTACGTCGTATCTTTGATGGCGCAAATACGTGACTGTGGTATAGTTTTAATTTGTGTTGAATTAGGAGCTTTTTAGTGCAAAACTAGAAAAGAATGATTTCAATAATTCCGCCGTGAAATGTTATTTCTTGTCTGAATCTGACAACGTTATTATCAATCGATCGTTTGTACATTGTTCTGCGAAACGTAATCGTAAATTGAAAAATCAAACTATATCTGGAAAAGCAAAAAAACCCACTACTCGAACAAGACCCTCAACACTACATAGATAAGACTGAGTAGCGAGCATACAGACCGGCCTAGCATGACAAGCTGCCTATCTTGATAGACTACTTGAATATGAATGTGAACTAAACGCACCAACACTCAATTATAACGTAACCTACAAGAGCTTATATCTTTATCTACGCTATACCTAGCCCATATACGCAAATAGGTAATTCAAATACCAGCACGTGTTCCTTTTTGTTTCCTCTTACGTTGCCTCTTCTACCCCGCGACGAAAACGGGCCAACCATCATCGCGCACCTAAGACATCAACCACTTAGGGCACTTCCTTTCCTTTCAAGAAGGGGTGTTCCTGTGAATCGAACCCCGTGTCCATTGTATCCAGGGGGTACCTTCTGGTGGTTCTTCTTCTCGGGTTACGACTAACGTAGCACGTGAGTCGTTTTCGCTTCGGCAAAATACACAGATAGATGTTGAGGTATCGTCGGGCTTAAGAGGGGAACATCGAATCGAAAAGGGGCAACGCGGATGGAAAGGTGCGCGTAACGCAGGGTGCATATGTGTTTCTGTTGTGTAGGTATGTCGTGTTATTTAAATGATGAGTACGCGGCGACGAGCGTTGTGTATTGAGGAAGGAGCGGAAATAGGTTGGGCTTGAGAGTCTTCCCAAATATGCACAAAAGAGAGTCGAACACGAGAGCGATGGCGGCGTGGCATCAGCGAATGGTAAATATTTGACGGACTTGTTTTTCTACATTCGTTTCACCTCGATGACCGTTAATTTCTTGCCATTGTACCGGCGATCCGACAATGACGGAACGAGATCTGATAGGATCGTAAATGTGCTGCGCGAGTCTGCTGTTTTTTTTTCTCGCAATCCGATACGATTTTCAATTTTTTTAGAGCATGCAAGCGGCTAGTTTAGACAAACAATGTACAGATTTGAGCGATAGAACGTAGTAAGATTGCCCTATTGAACGCATATGTTTTTATGCTAAAATGACTCGTTTGAATTGGTGCATAATGATGCCATAATGACGGACTCATTGATTCTCTTGAGTAATCAGTCATTACTTTATATAAAAATAACAAATTTATTCACTAAAAGCATCTGGAAATTTCTATCATTTTCGAGCGTTCTAACAAGCGTAATACCTTTACAACATCGAAGTGAACTGTATTCTAAATTTGCTATCGCGCAAGGTGCTTAATACTTTATGAATAAAGTTTAATCTAACTCTTTGAGATACTGAAATATATAGACAGGTAATGGTAATCAAATAATTGACGCGAGAGTAGAAAGAGTGTATGAGAATACGAAACGAAAATCAGTGGCGTTCATATGAAAGTGACGAATATATTCCCTTTTACTTCTAGAATAAACCAATATTTTATGACCATCTGTAACATTTGCAGCACTGTATCCATTTTTCTCTAGCCATATCCCAGGAAAACGATTCTAAACAGAAAATGCAATCTACGTCCTTTTCTTTTTGATCCATTTAATCATCGGGGTGAACAGGCAGTTTCCTCTTCTTGTTTTGAAGAATCCGAGGAAACGATAACATTTTTCTTTTTCTTTGTGCGAATGATCCTCTTTTGAATTTATTCAGTAGAAGTAGAATCAAAAGCTAGATTAAATGCCTCGTTACTTTTAAAATCCTTATTGAAATATGTTTCTTTTCCGTTACTATATCCACTAATTCAAGCAACGGAGCCAAAGGTTTTGTGTTCTACTCCCGAGGAACTAGGCAACATTAGCTGATTACTCATTGCGGATTTATCGCCTGGAGTGTTCTTTTCTCTTCTTTCTTGCTAGTTTCCCAAAATTCTGCACCAGATCCATCGACTTTTAGATAAATTCCTAATATTTCGTGGATAACATAATCAAAACAGCAAAATATGTTATGGCTAAAAGGAATGATTCCACATTATCGATTCCCAGCAAGCTAGCAATCTGTTATGGTGAAACCGTTCTTCTAGGATTGGATTCTAACCAGTTTTTAATTTCTTGGAAATTGTAGGTTTTTTATAGGTGCCATTGAGACTACATCTAGAGGTAGCTTATGTGTTCAGTAGGATAATAAGGAGGACTTTTCCTTAACTATATCTAGATTTTTTGTATGGATGTAATCCCCATGGAAAATTAAAATGACTAGAGGGCTTTATTCAGGTGTTGAATAAAATGTTCGATGCATTGCGTAAGTAAATGTGATTGAGTACAACCGGAAGGACGACATCTTCCAATAATCCACATAGGGGTGAATAATAATAAAATTGACAAGCGAATCTCTTTCTGAAGTCGTCAAAGCTCAATTTTACTTTTTTCTTTTTAAGACCAATATTTTTGATTGAATTTACTTAACCGTGGCTTTAATATATAACTGTATCTATAGCAATACGCAACTTATATGAAACACATGAAAAGAGGTTTAAAGTACTATTAGACTTTTCCTTTTATTTTTTTTTTAAGTTGTCTAATCTAAAGAGTAATATTGTCCTCTTATCTGTGATCTGTACGTTGCTTTCGATTTAATTTGTCGACTCGTAACAGAAAGATAATTCAGAAGAGAAATTCGAACAAAATTAACGTTGTGATGATTACAATTATCGTGCTACTCTTACGAACGTCTGAACGAAATATGCATAAATTTAAAATTCCACGTGTTAAAAGTTTTTTTTTGTGTTTGTACGTTTCTCCTCTTTGGTTCATCCTCCCTATTCCCGGGAAAGCTTGTCTTTGTAGAATTATCTTTCGTCCCTAGTAAGATCACCAGGAGACAACTTTTTAAGGCTGCAGATACGCAGCGCTGTTTCTTCGTGGTAAGGGTAGACGGCAAGCCGAATTCGTAATGCATGACGAAGAAATCTACTTCGTATTTAAAATTTCAAAATCACAAGCTTAAACAAAAAATGAAAACTTTCCTTTTGAAGCGCTATGGTAAATTTGAGATTATTTTTTCAGAATTTTTGAGATTTCGTGTTCAAAGTCCTATACGGGAATAGGTTTTTGCTTTTATATAAATATTCTTGTATATAAGTTTTGCGTTATTTTTTAAATATGCAATTGGATCTTTATATCTGTAACGTTAAATAAAACCAAATTTCGTTAATTTCAAATAGTATTTCTTTCGTAGTATTGGTAATTGCCTTTGAAGTCGTATTCTTGAAAATATCGACAGAATGCACTTCTCCCCCTTAACATAATTTTAAAATCAAGTGGGAGTCACCAGGGGTGGCTAAAAGTGGAGCCCTGCAGAAAATACCGACCTAAGTAGTAAGTGATGTGAGTTTTACAACCGCTTCTGCTTTTAAGGGTACGTAATTGAGTTACATGAAGAAGTTATTCCTACGAAACATCTAGACGTATGAAAATAATGGAACTAAACGAAAATATAAGGTCTCCAAACAGCAGGAATATACGTAGACAAACGGAAGAGAATTTTGTGAAATTAGTCTCTTCAAGATGCTAGATCATATTGTTACTGCTATATATTTTTAAAGAAATCCTGAAATGCATCAGTATTTGTTTCTTTTTTATTATTATTTTGGTCGTAAAATTAAACTTTGTTATTACTTTTTGTTGTAAAAAAAATGCAAATGATGAAGAGGAAAATTTAACGTCATTAACTTTTAATGAACTTTGGTATCTTTTCATTTTGAAAAACCTTAAGACGAGATTAGTTTGAAAGCACCTTTTACATTTTTATTTACAATTATTGTTGAAACTGTAATACGACGGAATGACGGAATCCTGTTATGGAGACTGTACTTTTAATAAAGCAATTGTTTTTCCGCTCAGACTTTTTATAAATATCGAAATATAATAATGGCTGCTGAAACTCTAGAACCAAAAACGATGGAATTGAAAAGTACCAGAAAACAGGAAACGTATTGAAAAGACTACTACTACCAACACTAGATAATTTCATATCATACTTATGAAGACACACATTTCGAAATCCCGATTCAAATTTATGAATTACAAATAAGGAAACTAAATGCATGGAAATAATTGGGCAAAGCTGTTGTACAGATTCTTCCGTAGTGTTCGAAATTGAGCTGGCGATGAGGACTAAACAGACAATGTAATCATTTTAGATCATCTCATTTTCAACCAGATGAGAATATTGGCATGCTAATAAAGTTGTAAACGATTATTTCGTTGGAAAGTTCTAGTGAAACGTCAAATTGATCGGCTTTGAACACTGATAAGAATGATTTTGTTATCCGACTCCTGGATTTGGAGTTAGTATCATTTGCAGTTGGTTAGTTTTAACATTTAATTTGGTAAAACTCATTCTAGATTCATTCAGAATGAGTATTCAGTTTTGTAAAGGAGATGTTTGGAGGGATAAATTCTTTTTGGAGCGAATATGCGGAAAGAATAGAGAATTTTAATTCATAATCATACTAGTTGCACGGTTTTTCTAATTGAGACCACAGGAGATGTTCCACTGCCTCGTCTTCAGAAACCCAACAACAATATTTTTTTTCTGGTGCTAATTTGTTCGAAAGTAACTAACGCTTCATTCCATCGCTTCAAAATTTCGTAGAAGATGATTCTGATCCTTCTAAGCCATGAGTCGTCATGTTCGAACCATTTCTAGCAATTTCGTCCCCTTCTTCACTGCCAGTGTGTCGAGATGCCCGGGTGCATTGGTACGCGTTAAAATAACTATTTTTCTTGTCCCAACTCGATCTAGAAAAACGTATTTCATTCAATATACAATATTATTCTAAATACATCGATGCGTTTAAATCGTTTCGTCCCACGCTGTACGTGCAACATCGTTTCCTCTGCAGTTCGAATGCATTTCAAACGTCCACATATATTTTTTCTAATGTTGATCTGTGTATGTGAACACCGGAATGCATGTATATTAGAAAAATAAACCGCTGGAACAATTTAGGCGATCGTAGGAAAGTGGGTCGAAGGCAGGATACAAAAATCCGGTTTCGTAAAAACGTCTATTTTCGTTGTTTCTTTTTCTCTTAAGGAAATGCCGCGGAAATGATTTTGGAAGGGAGATATTTATTTGAAATGTCGAAAAATGAAAGAAATAATTAAGTATTAATAAGTTTTAATCGCCGCTGGCGTTTCTCCTCCGACCGGAAATCGTAAGCGGAATAACCGGGAAGGATACGTAACTGCGATCGCTCTTCGGATGAACCGAGTTCGTAACATCGGCGCGATATTGGTCGGTCTCGGTTGAATGTATCCTGAGATTTTTGTGCATGTTCCTTCCTGGAATACCGTCGCTTTTTCCGAGAGTATTTTTGAAATTATGGGTAAGTTATTTGCTATTTTAATAATGTATCGAACTTGAGCAAGGATTTCGTTGAAATATGTTCGAGGAAAATTAAATAAACAGAGTGCTTGTAAAACCTAAATATATCCGTAGCTTAGCATATGAACTTATGCAACTATTTAAATAATAGTCCCCTATCTAGCTAAAAGGATGAATTCTTTTTCGTCCAAGATAGATGATGTCATGAAGTGTTCGTTTAGAGCAATTGACAACATAAATCTTAAAATCTCGTAATTTTAAAATATCGACTCTTGCTTATTTTGGCATGTCTAAATTAGTTTCGATAATTTAAACACCTTGTATAGTATTTTCTATCTATTGTAACTGTTAGATCTTAACGAAACAACTCTTCCATGGCCAATGTAATGTAATAAACAAACAAATAATTAAAGTTAAAGTTTCGATTCTTCTTACTTCTTGAAATACTTCTGCCTACTTCTAAGTTCGAAACACCGATGCCTCTATTATAAATACGTGTTGGACATATACATACACACATATTTTCCATGCATTGACTCGTTTTTTTGGCGTTGGAAATAGTGTTCACCTACTGGAATTATTACAAAAAGTAAATTGCAAGCACGCCAAATTCGACATTTTTCGTCTAATATACACTAAATTATTATAACAAAAATTGTAAATTTCACGAACGCGTGTAATAGTAGCCATAGTTTGTGACGAATATATTAGGGTAACGTGTAATAAAAAAATAATAAAAGATATTATACCAAACATATCGCAGGAAACAAATCGCAACAGAATATAATTCAAATGCTCCCACTTAAAAAGACAAGCAGCAGATTTTCCATTTCCACCAATCGTAAAAACCCACAAACATTTAGAAAAGAAAAAAAAAGAACATGTGATTTGAACTGCATTGGATTAGTATATGGTGTCCTCTAGATAATCGTCGATACTGCAGTAACATTTTTTTTTAACTGGAAAGTTTTTTACATTCTGCTTAAGCGATTCTGTGCTTTGTAGGCAATTAGGCTAGCTTGTTGTTACTCGAGTGCTACCGTAGGCTTCTATCGGTCAGATACGAATCGCCTCTAGGTATACGCAAAGTTGATCAATGCTGCTGTTGGTTGGAAGATTGTTTCTGTCTTTGTTCGAGTCGCTTTTAAAATATATAAAGATGGGACCGTTAGGATTCTTAGTGGCACAAACATCGACTAACAGGAATCATTGAGATTGGGTTTCCGCCCAAGGAGGTGAACCCCAAAGTAAGATTACGTACTCCTTGATTGCATCTCTGCGTGTTATACGTTTAATAAAGTATTAGCACGTAAGCGGATTGGATACTCTTAAAGAGAGACGCTTCGCTACAGAGGATGTTGTTAGGTTTAATGCAGTGGTATTCCCACAACATATTGTTTGTATGGTTACTCTTACGTTGCAGTGGATGTTTTGAACACGTTTAATTTCAATTTACTATCGTTAGAGGAGATCATTTGCTTCATTGTTGGCCCTTGCTATTTGCTGAATAAGACTTGCATATATGTAAATGAGCCCGTTGAACATATAATTGTATTTGTCATTGATATATAGGTTAAATAACAAATAGTACAATATAAATGATTTTTTTTTGAGAATGTATTGAAGTACTATCTTGTCGCAGAAAACGAGCTTGTCTGATCAAACCGGCAAAGGTGATGGATCATCGGACGCCCAAAAGCGAAATTTCTCGATATCGAAATAAACGAACGACGAAGGCTGTAATTACTTTTGTCAATTAAGTCTAACTGATTCTGTTGTTATTCAAATGTTAAACCCTGTTTATCCGTCACTCACTTTTTCAATATATCGATCTAATAAAACATGTTGCTGGATGTAAGTAGATCATCTTATATCAAATACAAGCTCACATTATTTTTAAAGGTAAATTTACTTTAATAGTTTAATTGATTGAAGGAATATCTTTTAGATAACTGCTTGTAAGTAAAAAAGTTATGGATCAGATAATAGAATGAGCCTTCGAAAAAAATAATTCGCGATATTAGCTTATTTTAAACTCATCCAATGGCCAGTTGTACCGACACAAATTAAAATTTAATCTCGAGATGAAGAGGATCTCCGGTAGCATCTCGGTGTAACGGTTCCTATCCATGCGCCCTTCGCGAAAATAGATTTCGCCAACGCGTGATGCCGACATACATCCCTATACCTTCACCATGTTCTATCGTTGGTACGATGCATTGCAGGAGATATTCTTCTTGGTCCATTCCAAACGTTACTGAAAACTAATCGAATAAAGAAGCAACAGAAATGAAAAAGTTGCTAGTTTCAAGATTGTGAAGCCAGAATTCTGCGTATATAATTCCAACCAAACGTTTTTGACTTTCTCACATCTCGAATGGCACGGCGCGGCTACGATCGTTCACAGTTATACACGTTTATTAAATTTTCATTTTAAAAGTGATCAGTTGCCCTATTCTATTAAAAAAAAAAAAAAGAAAAAACGAAAAACATCTAATACAACTAGCATTCATTTCATTGTGTCTATCATTTCATGCGTAACATTAAACATTATTATACTGTACTAGCCTGTACCAATAGATTAATCAGATAGATTAAGAGAATTTCTTAGCAACCGTCGTACATACGTGATTATAATTATTATATCTGTGTGTTTGTATCTAAACTGCGTTTACTTAAACGGCTTGCCGGCGCAATTAACATATAAATTAATAATGTACAGCCTAATGTAGAGCGGAGCACTATCGAACTTTTGATTAAGTTTATTTGATTGCGTTTACTTTTGTTAACGCTTTTTATTGGGCATGGAAATTAATTAAGATTATGTTAGATCTTTAACGTACGGTTGTTTAGATATAAAATAGCGTGTAGGGTGTAATTATCGTATGAAACATACTACGCTCGGTACATGTGTGTGTGTGTGTGTGTCAGTGTTTATGTGTTCTGTAAATTAACTTTAGTTAATAAGTACAGGTAATAGAAGTTAGTAGAAGCCTTGGATGTTACATGTTGAATTGTTCACACAGTTTGTATGCTAACTTCTATTACTTGAGCTTTAGTTAATAAGATACAGGTAGTAGAAATTAGTAATAAGCCTTGTTCACATCTACAGTTTGGCATTAAATTTTTTAAATTCGAATTTAATTTTTTTACGGATTTTCTATAAAATTTAGTAAAAGATTTCCTAAAATAAACACCAGTAAAAGGCTAAGAAGAAAATATTAATTTTTTTCATTAAAAATGTTGTTTAAGGTTGGAGTTGTTCGCAGACTTGAATTTTTGAAAATTTTAGAAAACCTCTACTAGCCATAATGGATTACTTCAATATCGAGCAATGAGAAAATGAAAAGAATCGCTTGTATAAGGGAGATTGCCATGTCTCTAAATGTTGATCTAACCTAACTGTTCTTGCAATATAGGAAGAAAAATGCCAAATATTTAAAATTGATTTAAATATGATTTTAATACATGTTCAAATCACCACAATTAGTTAAGTAATCTTTAATAATACGAAATGTATACTATGAGACTGCCTCTAAATGTAACCGGGAGAATATGTCCCATGATTTCCCATTTGCGCGCGTTTAAAATAAGTCAGTTTTGATCTAGTACAACTTAACTTTCGTAAAATCTTCAAGAGGTCTTCTAACGTCGACTAGTAATCATCCTTAAAGGAAGTGTTGATGTCCTGTCTTTATCTGTGATCCAGAATAAGAATTATGGAATCTACACGAAACAATTCTACCTGCCAATATGCGCTTCCAAAAAAATGTTATCTAAGACTGATTATTGTAAACAACAATGTATATAGGTTATTTATCATGAGGTCTGAATAGAAATATAGTTAACTGTTCCATTATTGTCCGCGTCTTCCTACCCTACATGAATTTTCCTATCACAGTGCACACCTTAATAACCGCAATAAACGTTCTTAGTGCTCTTCTACTTTCATTGTTTTGTTCAAAAGTTAAATTTTGAAACAAATGTTTTCATTCGGCGATAGTCCCGAATGTCTTATTTCATCAAAATTCTGTCATCTTTTGTCTAATGAGTTATATTTTGTACTTCGCCTCGTATTCCAAATATGGTGTGTTTACATGTGCAACTTCTCAGAGTGCTTATGTTGACGCTATTTTGAGTCTAGCAGTCTAAGAACTACTCGAGCATTGATTTAAGACAACAGCAATTAACAATAGATGTCGCCGAAAATATTTTGGCCGTTGTTTGAAAGAATAGTAGCGGTAATTAGCTGTGTGAGGCAGAGAAACAGTCGGGGCAACCTGACACCCTGTAGCCGGAAACTGGTCCGTTGGTCAACGTCTCACATTGCTTTCGTGCGTCTCAATGATAATTTTAACGCACAAAATTAGCAGAACCCTTTGCCTTTCACGAAGATAACCGATACAATACAATCGATTACAAAATATCTCCTATGAAGTTTCAAAATTTTAATTTTACCAATAAACTTTGTTCATTTGAACCGGCTAAAATGAAAATCAATTATATGCCAAAAGTCTCACACAACACTATGTTTACCAGTGTTCGTTGCGTACACATAAGTACATAATATACAGTGTGTATTATGTATTTTTCCAACAAGAAAGCAGCCTGTAAAAGACGATAAGAGGCATACATTTAAACTGCGGTCAGAACGGATAACGCTATCGCCTATCTTATTTAGCACAGTCGTGCTCGCCTGCCTAGTTAGGGGGGAAGATAAAGCCGTAAAAATAATAAACATAATGAACTCGGTCACGTCACTTCTGTTCTGAAATGCGCATATATTTGTGGTCAAGTACACCAACATACACACAACATCGATATCGACATCAACGCAGAACATCGGTTCTTTAAGGCTACACGTACAAACAAGCTAACTTGCCTTGTTCGTCGATTTTTTCACGGTTTTTATTTCCTGTCTTGAGATTGTGCGGTTTTAAGAAATTCTTGCGTAACAGCATGTAATACTTATATAATCTAGAAAAGTAGTCACTATCTCGAAAAAAACGCAATTTACTAATTGGATAAGTAGGAAAAGTCACGGAACCTAGATGAAAATCGTGTAAAAAGTCACTTATGCTTTATATTCTATATAGTCTTTTAAAATATTAAAGATATCAGGGGAGACTGGGTTATATTATTGTATTGAGCAAATTGCTACGATGCAACGTTTTTTTCCTCAACATTTTGAAATATTTTTAATAAAATATGTAGTAGGCGTTGTCGAATCGTGTGATACTAAACCTGTTACGTGTAGACTTGTTTGAAAGAGCATTGAGAGCTGTTTGGAACGTCATAATTTGTGTCACTGTGTGGTATTTTCGTCTTTTACACAAAACATTGTATCAATATTAAGGTTTAACATGACTATTTACTTGGATCACTTTTCAAATAAAGGTAACAACAATAACGTGCTATGGAAACAATTAATTATTTGAAATACATACAACTTTACTACGCTCTGGTCTTTGAAGATCGCTGAATGATAGAAATGTTGCCTCATGCAGACGCATGAAATATGCTTCCAGTGTACAACCACATATTGGCCGAACGATAATGAGGAATATTTTTTTAATTTTTAAATAAGAAGAAAAATACTGTAAATCTATTTATTTCCATATTCTACAAGAAATCTGCCGCCTACAAACCTATCTATAACTCCAGTTTTCACTTGTTCGTCAGCATCCAACCGCTGACCACCAACGAACTCCTAAAATTAATTAACAAAACAAATGAAAGCATTGTATTGTAAGGTAGACTCCCATCCAAAAGAATTGATATGATGATGATGCCCAAAATACAGTTGCCAGAGTTTTTTGTGTTGAAAGTGTGACACTTTAACTTTGATTGGCGACGTTGTACTCTAAAATTTCATCTCTTTCCTGATCCTATCAAGTCAAAAACGACGAATTTCTTTGTTCTGTGATCGTCAAACAGCAGTCTTGGAACCCATCGAAAACACAATCTTCGATATTTCAGTTTATCCGAAACAATGGTGTACCAAAACTTATCTTGAAACCTGTGGAAAATCATAATATGTAATGGATAACTTCGATATTGGGAATCGTTGGTCCTCTGCCTGGATCACATTCTTACTCCCATTTAAAATAAGCGACATCAGGTGTGCTAAAGGAACAATGTCTTTTTTTTTTTTAATTTAATTATTAATATTTATTAATTATTATCTCTGCAAGGTGAAAGATATCTTGGTTTCTGCTTAACATTAGTTTACGTCGAAATGTTTGTTGCGTGTAGATCTTTTGATGTCGGTTTTTGTAAAGTATTGTGTAATTTTAGTGATAAGAATTGAGTCATTTTAAGCTATAAAAATGGAACCACAGAAAATGTAAAATGCAGATCAAGTATGCATTACAATTCTAAGTAAACTAAATTTTCTACTCGTATTTTTACTCAACTAGCTTAACGTGCTTAAGATATTAAGATAACATTGCAGGTTAATACCGATGTTCCTGGATCATATTGCTCTTGATTCCAAGTTAATTTTCATAATTAATCAGAAGAATGTAGTAAACCACAATTTTATTTATTGTAATACCTGAGCATTTAATTTTTTTTTTTGTAGTCTAATAAATTTAATTGTGCTGTTCATTTTGTCAGTTGTGAATGGATTTTCTTAAATTTTAACAAAGTATCATGGCACTTATATAAACACGTATGACTTCAGGAAAAAAATTGATGTACTGTATGTATGTACATGTATGCTACATGTAGTGCTTTATGCTAGGCAATCGCAGGCCCTGGTCAAATATCCACTATTCATGATTATCTCCGCAAATTCCTGACTCTTTGAATCTCTAGGACTGCTTACTCCAATATCTTGATTTTTGCCATCATTAGAATGCTATTTCTACAGCTTGTCTCCATCATCTTGATTGGAGGTACGAGATACCTTCATGACCTCCACTGTTATTTGCATTATTATATGCCAGGACGGTATTGATTAATTAAATTAGTTCTGGCCAAGATTTTCATTTTTAAAAGTTCATCCGATGATCCCAATCCTGTATTCTTTCTGCGAAGCTATTTCTGGTTCGTCATCCATTACGCACCTCTAATAAATGCATGATTCCTTTGCATGTATTGGTGGAGTTAAAGTATCTTTGAATCTTTGCACATCTCTTTTGATTTTAATGAAATGCCTTTTAGATCTGATGTTCAACCACTTTAAGTCTTTTAATTTGTGAGGGATATGGTGATTGTACCTAATGCAAAGGATTAGACGAAAGCAACAACTTTTATTAGTAAACATTCCGTTTCTATAAATAATTTTTAACACGGCCTAGCAACGCCGAACACAAAATTCATTGGTCATCAAGTGTAACATCAAAATTTCAAACAAAATTAAATCGGTTCTTGATGTGTTAAAAGTCGCTTTGGTTACAGAAACTAAATGCTGGTTATCACTATTTATTTGCCGGTTGTATTGTGTTGTACCTAAATTAGAAGCCTGAGCTACGCCACTGTTAAAGGGAAGAAGGAATGGCATGCGACAATCTACTCCGACGCATCCGGTTCTGTTGAACAGGTAATTATGCAAGAGTTCTGCAGCTCTAGGAACCTAAACCTATATAGTGCGATACAGCTGACATCATAGTGTGATTGAGCATATCAAACGTTTTGGAGTAATTAAGCTGTTAATTTATCTTCGTTAGAACTGCCTACTATCACTAACGTATTTTATGATGTCGTGTGATCACGGGTGTTCTTAGGACTTTTATCCATTCATATCATAGTATTTGATAAGTTTTTTTTTTATTGTATCTGAGTAATTTTTTACTTAACATTTTAATCTCATTTTAGCGTATCCTTCATTGTACATGTCTATACTTACACGCGTATCCTATTTGATGACACAATCCATAAAAGTAATAATATATCTGGATAAAATCTTTATGTGCCTTTTAGGACGTTGTGCTAGGCCCGTCAGGCCCTTGTCATAGGCGCCAATACCAATTTTTTCCTTATAATCGTTGATCCGCTGCTTTCGTAGTCGTCTTTCGTATCCGTTCGTTCGATAGGTGAGTAGTAGTAGTAGTAGGCAAATCACGTGTTCTCGGTGTCAGGTTGCCGTATTTCCGGCCTCCGGAAATCGTACAATACGTATTCAGTAATACGGCATTTGTGTGAGCCTAAGTCCATACACTCATATTTGCGTTCGAGCGAACGAACGCGAGCATCGTATAGATTTGAAGTATCACCGACACCCAATACATACGATTAGATAAAATATTTGAATATCCTTCTAGATTTCTCAATGTAGCAAATGTGATGTTTTCGTTTAAAATGACTGAATTGTATTTTCTTATCGATACGTAGATTTGGTTAAAACATTAGTTATGGGAAGCTTTTGTTTGGTTTGATCTCACCGATAATAATAGGAATCACGGTTTTGATACTCCGCTTATCTGATATGATTGCTCGAGCTCGGAATTGAAATGATCCGGTGAATGGTTGCAAAATTTATGTGAATCGAAATTGATCGTTTCTATTGTCGAAGAATCTGTTCCGATCTCTATCAGGGTTAGTTTAGTTAACAATTTAATGACGGTCTATTGAGCTAGTACGTCGTTATCCTAATGTTGCTGCGTAAGTTGTACATACGAAGATTTGCATGGAGCTTCTCGATTCCTTTAATTTCGCATAATTATTGCTAAATCTTTGATTTCCGTGAGAACTATTAATTACACCTTCTTCACCTGATTCGCAGAAAACTAGTACACATTCATTTTACCCAAAAAAGGCAAACGTTCTATTATTGAAGTAATTTAATAATGAGTTCAATAATAATTGCGAAATTGCAAAAAGTCGATTGCGTTTCCTTCTTTTGTTGTCTTTACTTTTCCTCCCAACATTTACGTACACACTTCAGTAGTGTTGAAAATGGATGACTTTTAAGATCTGGCGTTAATTTTTGGCAATACGTATCTAACAGAGTGATCAGTGAAAGAGCTTCGTAAAAAGCCTACTTCCTGATTTTAATATTCGTGGCAGCAGTGATCATTTTATTATTGAAGTTACGCAAGTCCCAACCTAAATATACGTATAGCTCTCAATTTTTGTTATACAACCACTTATTAAAATTTATTTCGACGATATTTGGATCATAAACCATTCAAGACGTAGAACAATTAATGTAATCTATCCTTTCTCAAGTTCTAAGCTCTGTTGAAATGTGCAGTTACTCTCTGCATGCATTAAAAAATAATAATAATAATAAAAAACAGTAGCTCTCTGTCCATTACGTCTTCCTATACTCGTTAGTAATTGTCAATGAAAGAACCGATGTGATTGTAATAATTAAAGAGGAAAAAAGCGAATGAAATCATGCCTGTTTTGCAGCGACTAGACAGACTCGTGTTTTGTCGACTCTCGGGAAAACCAGTAGGCAACGCGAACCCTCTACCTATGAGACGACTAAACGAGTTTGTCTAGTCGCTGCGAAAAAGGTATGATTTCACCCGCTTTTCTCTTCTCTAGTAATAATTAACCTGCTTTCGTGTTAAAGGGTCCCTTGGCTCAATTAAATATTTTGTTAATTCTATTACATTTTATTTGCCTGTATTCAAACATATAATTTAGTTGACTCCACTAAATGAGTTTTTCAGTGTAGAAGATGGAATTTTGAAATAATGAATTAAACTAGTACTAAAGATGAAAATAAGTTTTTTTTTTTTATATTCTAGAGAGGGCTGCATAATACACTGTTATCGAGTTCTTGTTAAAATTGATATCTGAGGTCTTCTTTTTGTTTTTGTTTTTTTTGTTGTTTTTTTTTAGTAAGGAAAATGCGACATGAATGTGACTTCCTTTTGCAAGTCGATGATAATTGAAAAATCAAATTAAACAAATTTTAAAGCAGGCAAGTTACAAAGTTATTTTTAAAAAATTATAATAATATAATTCTGATATAAGGAAGTACAATTATGAAGTATAAACATGTCAAACTGAAACACTTTCTATCGTAAGTAACAGCAATTTGAAGAAGAAATGATTTCTGTGAGCGACAGGAGTCTGCTTCTTCATCAATCAATTTGTGCGTTACGGTCGCACCAATATTTAACCCAAACAAAATAAGTGAAAAAATATCTTCATCATTTGAATTTTTTGTTTGCATACGTTAAGTTGATTTAAGTATGTAAAAAGTAAAATGTTTATAAATGTTCGACGGTTTCAAAGATTATTTTTTTTATTAATATTAACTAATCTAGTGTAGAAACAGAAATTCCGTACATAAGCTCGGTTAGTCATCCATATCGATATTACACCTAAGCGCTTTGTACGTAAAACATGTACATACGTGAAGTTCCCAAGTTCTAAAAAAAGGAATGATTATAATTTCATATTTAATCTATGAACGCGTGCACTAACAAAACTCCTTCTATTTTCTAGCGGAGAGGCCAAAGCCTCTCCAATCAAATTTTAATCACGCGCGCACTTGATAAAAATCAACGTGATTTCCTGTTCAGATATGCCGTGGGGGGAAGCTCATGTGGAAGCTAGCGACCTCTTTCGGCTTCGCGCGACTCTATTCTACGATTTTTTATTCTTTTCCTTTCTTATGCTTCGTTTTCGCCGCGCGGTGCGTTCAACAAACACCATTGAATATTACATAAGGTCCGCACGCCCCGCGGTATATATAGACGTGAAACAGGTTGTTTGGATGGGTTAATTAAATCAAAATCGACATAAATTATGAGTGTCGAGCGGAGAGGTTGGAGCGAAAAAATGATATCCTGTTCGTTATTATACCTTATAGCCGGATAAATGGTTCAGAAAATCTATGTGCGTTAGACGACGCGAAGGCGAATTATCAAAAACAAAAAAAAAAGGAGATTATCGCTTTCTATAAAGATTTTTTTTCTAATTTGCCGGTGGGATTATTACAAACGCCGCAGTTTTATAAGCGATCTTTCAATCTAATGATGTTAGTTTTTTCCCAATTTAAACTTTTTATGTTAATTAATACGGTCGCTTCGTTCTAAACGTCCACTCACCGTAGGTTTATTGCCTCAATTGAAACTAGTTATTTCAAAGTATAAGATAAATTTGTCATTGATATTTAATATTAATATTTTTTCAAAATTATCAATGGTATTGACACTGCTGCACATGTTCAAGTTAATTTTGTCAATAATTGTGGGAATACTATTTTTTTTTTAATCATCAGTTATGTGAGGATTATTTGCGTAAACCTAATCATTAAGAAAACCCCTAAGCGAAAAGCCTAGTCGTGTTAAACCGCGTACAACCAATGTCACCATTTCGAAAAATTCGGTAATTTTTCGTGCAATTTCTCTGGCAATGTAGCATGTAGCGCGTTGTTGGAAAAAAGTTGTCGAGGTCCATATCTTCCATAGGATTCCCTAATTTTTTAAAAATCAAGCTCCGAGCACACCTTAGGACGACAATCTATACGCGATGAGGTATACAGCGGTTGCCGAATCAACCGTAGTCTGCTCTAAGATCTAATCGGCAAACACGTGGCCGTTTTGATGGTTCATAGGGCTCAATTGTTGTGTTAATTGAACCTTGTAAGCGTGTAGACGACGTTCTTTTATCGGAATTCTCTGTAAGAACGATTTTGAATTATTCAATTACTGCGACCGATGAATTTCGGTTGTATTTCGACTTCATTAACCTTAACGATATTTTCTGTTCAACCAATATTACACATACTCATAATGGTGTTTTGGTATCAAGAACAAAACCAGTCTGTTCAAATTTTTTGTAATTGTTATCTCGCTGACCGTGTGACAAATAGCGTTCTTAGATGATCGTACATTCCATATTTGGAATTGAGACCATTCCCAGGAGTTCGATTCGCTGTAGCATGTTACAGGTGTCTTGTGTATTTCTGTATTTTTGACTGTTTACAAGAAGTCTCACGTCTTCCTATCTTGAATATCCGATCTCCGCCTATTTCCATTTTCCTTAAATCTTCAACCACTTGATTGCATTGCATTCACTTGCATCATTTCCTCAGCGGGTAGACTTTCTGGTGACACAGCTTAATTCAAGAGTCGATACTTGTTTTGTCCTTCCTTTCGCAAGGATATTTTTAATTATTTTTTATTGTTAATGATTTTGTGTATATTTCAAGTGTTATATCCTATTATTGGGGCCCAGGCCTGTTGGGGATTAAACGAGTGTTATTATTATTATTATCTGGTTCCTATTCTGTAATTCTTTTCAATGTTAATTTGTCCTCTTCTTTCTTAGGTAGGTATTCCTCTTATCGCATTTTTGAAGTTTACTGTCTTCTCTTAGGGCTTCTTGATCTTTCTTCGAAAGACTCGTTCTCTCACCTGTACACAACACCACAGGTCTGACAGCCGTCTTGTATATTCTCAGTTCTATGTTTTTACTAATTTTCATATTTTTCAACCATGTTTTCTACTTATAGTATATCTTGTGTATCATCTGCATCTATCTCTTCTCGTTATTCGTTTTTGTAAGTCAGTATTGTGCGTAGAAAATTCTCCATCTTCTTAAATTTACGATGCCTTTATTGTGCTTTGTTTTAGTTTAGTTTTAGCTTTAGTTGCTGTTCCTTCATCGAACAAGTTACCGTCGTGAAAATTTACACCGTAAAAGAAATGTTGAAAATTTGTAGATATTTTCAGAACTTTAGAATCTACAAATTGCGGTGTTAGTCACACATTTAACAAGGTATTACAAGAATATTTTTGCATATGACTTGTAAGATAGGGCGAAGCGCATCTAATTTTAATGTTTTCGGTACTGTCGATGTGATATTTACCCAAAAAAATCGATTTGTTTTCTCTTTTTTTTAACTCCATCTTATTATTTGTTGATTCACTTTACACCCCATTGGGTGGGGGAGAAGCGGATCAATGAATAATTGACCAAAGGGACCATTGTAATTTTAATCGACATGAAGTGGATCACTTCCGTAATTTTAACAAGTAAATCAGTGAGAATTAAAACAAAGAAAAAGCAAACGGTCAGTACAAAGAATGGTTTGATCTACAAGAGGTAAAGTCAACAATAAAGAATAGCTTCTTTTTCAAGTAGACTTGGAACATCTTTGCCTATAGAAACAAATCTTAACCAAAGCAAATAAAAGCTCTTCACGGAAGCAGATTATATGTGTTTAAAGTTAACTTTGTGGGTATTTCTTTTTCCTTTCCTTTATCAAAAAGAGAATAATGAAAAATGTCTGTAACGTACTCTAAATTGTAATTGGAATAAAATAATTTAACAAAAAAATATTTATACGAGCCTTGTCTTTGTCTTGTAAATATTCTTATCTGTTATTTATTGAAAAAAAGTAACTCTTAATTAATTGTTATACATATTTTGGAATGTTGAATACAGTAGTGAAACTAGCGAAAAAACATACAGGGTATTAAAAAATGTGATACCAACTCTTATCGAAGTATTATAGTTCATTTTATTTTTCGAAATATGATTTTTATTTTAGAACTGAAAATATAAATAAATATTTGACTAACTAAATATTCAATGTGACAACCTCCAACTTGCACATATTTTTCCTTTTTCTTATGAACCTTGCAAACACAGAAGATATCTTTTCAACAATTTCTCATTTGCTGCATCTTTTAATTTTTATAACGCCCAAGCTTGAGCACTGTATTCAACATCCTTAAATAAGCAAGAGAAGAACGATTGGAAAGTATTAAAACTAAGATCATTTACACCCTACCATGGAATACATTGCATTTATATGTGAAGGTAAGTGTTACGAAATAAGATTCTGTATATACTGTTAACGAAATTGAACACATTTTAAAAGCAAATCACATTTTGTTTGTGTATTAAACTTTACTACTCGAGGTGTCCAGTTTAATTTCTTCCACTGTAGATTATCATGAAAATTGCAAGGAAAACGTCAAAAACAGTTAATACAAACACAAACGAAAAATTTATTGTAGAATTGTCATTACCACTATTTACTAAACACAGAAAGGAAATCAAGAGATCAAGGATTCTAGCACGAGACAACCTAAATAATAATGTGTAAAAGCGTTCAATTCAGGCAGTAAATGAAAAAATCGTTGGTTTGGTAAATACGAAAAAAGTTAATATCAAAAGCAATTGCAATGTTTCTCATCTGTTGGCGCATTTGAAACGAGGCAAGAATTTGTGCGCATTACTTTGGAATGTTGTAGATTGGCAAATCTTGGTATTAACTGTATAATAAATATCTCAAAATAATTTAGAACCTCTCTATTTTTCTTGTAAGTTATGCGCGCAAATCGACGCAGGACACCTTTACGAGACGTAATATACCCGTTGATAGGCATACTTACGTTTATCAATGTTTACTCTTAGTTTGCTTATATACATTATGTACTATACGTATTCTACGGTTCTCTTTTGGGTGCTTAATGCTTAATCATTCTAATATGATATAGGAAAGTTTAACAAATTATTATCTCACCAAATTTTATTAGCTAGATCAAGTTTTTATAATGTTGAAGTTCAAAATGGTTAACATTACCAACATAATTGGCCTAAGTGAACCTTACCATTCCAATGCTATTAGAATAATATCATCCCTATCATCATTTTTATATTAAAATTTTGCTGTTTGTAATGTAGTTTTCACAGTAGTGGTCTACGAAAATTATATGGAAGAAAGGTTGATCTCAAATTCGACGTTACGCGCACTCTCTGTGTTGACACGTCACGTCTACTTTCGAATAACCGAAAAATAAATTTACGTTAGTCTTGAAATTCAATGCAAAAATACTAAAAACGCAAGAATATGACAGCCTTCGCCCAATCCTTTGTCGGGCCTTCACCCGTTAAAGAAAAAATTAAATAAATACTTCCCGAACCCTGTGAATTGACGTAACGAATGATCCCGACTCATCTGGCACGAAGTCAAGCTAGTCGCGAGTTTGATTTGAAATTACCCCAACTCGGCTCGATTAAATTCAAACGAATTTGATTCAAATTGATATTAGGAACCCATTGAAAGTATTTGAACATCCATTTTTATTTAAGCGGGAGCCATTTTTTGAGAAACATACCTACGATTATATTTTGTAGTTATGAGTTATTGATAATAAAAGGAGAAGTCGAAACTATAAAAAAAAGGAACATATTTTTGTGATACCTAATCTAAGATATGTCTTCTTGATTGAATTATTTTTCCGCGCATGAAATTTATCAGTGGCGGTTTTTCCAGACAATTTCCCCGTCGTCCATCAATTCTTGGTATAATTATCGGCAATAAATAAACAAAATCGAATTAATTAATTGAGCTATTTACTTTCAATTTGTTTTTTTGCGCGCGTTAATCTTTTGATAGGAGTATTAATCTTAATCATGACCAACAGCGTATCGTAGAGAAAATAAAAGGTCAGATATACCTATATACGTAATTTGGAACATTACATAAAACGTGCAGTAGCGATTCTCTCATATGCTTAAGTATCGTAAATATATTGCTCCGAAACGCGCCTATCCAAAGCTCTCCTCCGGTATTGTTGTTGGTCGCGGTCGTCTGTGGTGGGGCAACAACTGAGCGTCGTTTTCCTCTGTCCTATGCACAACGTTCGCGGGAGGGATCCAGTTCTAAGCCGCGCTTCTACCGGTTCAGTTGCGTCGCCCCGCACGACGAAATTCAGACTGCACACAACACTTATATACATACATAAGTATACATATATTTAAGTAGATACATCTGTATACTTATATTGCGAGCGCATATCGGAAAGTCGACTCTGCGAGACCGGTAGTGACGTAACCGGAGGAACCACGGATCCTGTCAAGGGCACTATGGTGCTACAGGTGTTAGATCTAGTCAGTACAACTAGTGAACCTTTTTACGGTGATTGTCCCGCACAGACGTATACGGACCTGGACATTAACGCTTCCGGGCACACCACTTGCACGGTGGTGCCGCAAGGTAAACGCTTAGCACCGTCTCGATGCGTTCATCGATCGTATTTTTATATTCAATCCATATAAACGACGCCAACTTTAAGCTTAAATCTTCAAAAAGAATCCTTTAAAATTCACATTTCGTTTCTATTTTTACAAATTCTCGATACACTTTACATGTAAACGTAATAAATTCTTTTTTTATGTATTCCAATCCGATCAAAACGCTTTACAAAACCGTACTCCACTGTTTATTTTAGATGTAAAGTAACATTAAGATATTTTTCTGCTGTTAAATCCATTGCTACATTATGCTGTTCTTGAACAACGCTATTATTTGGCCAATTTCCAATGATTTTCTGTTTTTCTTTCTTGTAAGAATAACCTAAAATGCGAATCGGCCCAATTTTAGATTCGAATCTTTAAAATTTAGGCAGAATTATTTAACGTTCCAATGTTTATCATCAAGAAACGCTTTTGATTGATAAAGTATCGACGTTAAGAAATAGTAGGTTGTTTACTTATCTGTTACGCGTTTAAGGTATGTCAATATTATTAATAAACGCATACGTTCAATACTTACAATAAAAATTGTCTATATTCAAAAGTCACATTCATGATAGTGTTAAAAAGTCTTGTATTGTATCGAATACTATATGCAAACTAGATGTTATTAAATTTAATTGTTTGTTATTAAATGAATATATAGAAGAACATTATTACATAATGGCTGTTTCGTAGAATTGACGAAAATACGAAAATTTTGTTTTATAATATTTTCAGGGTATAGAACTTGGTTTGCTTTATTTATAATATCTAGCGTTGTATGTTATCTATTGCTAGATTCAGGGCTATAATATTTTTTTAGTTTATATTTTCAAGAATTTTCAAATGAAAAAAAGTTTAATTTAATTAATAACTATTTAACCTGCACAAATCGTTGCTTAAGTAGTACAATCTTAACTAGAGCAATATTAATATATATAAAGCCCACCGTAATACTAGAGAATTAAAAAAATAACAATATTCATAACTTGCATCAAATGTAGGCCTAATTAGTTACCTACTTTATATCAATTAGTTGCATTAGAATCTTTTTCTGTATTTATACGTATCAGGAATAATTGTTGGTTTATTATGTTTTTGTCACGAACTTCATAATACGTTCAATTAACTTGCCAATATTGCAGAATTCTTAGATGTACATATAACAATTGCGATTTGATCTAATCCGAAGCAATTGTTACTGTCTTTATATGCTTATTTCATTTATTACAGAAGTATAGAAAAAGTTATTTGATCGGTTACTGAACACTGCAAATGCGATAGCGACCACAAAAATAGACGGTATCGACTCCGGAAATTGATCATAGAATCAATTAGGAGGTCCATAACCTACTACGGAAGACGAACGAGATCATTTGAATATTGTGCAATTTTAGGCCACTTCTGTACATATTGACAAAATTGCATCAACACATCAAGCGCTTCGCGCTAATTTAAATAAAGCTTTTGTCTGCGATTTTGTTTCTGAGAACTTAAGTCTGATAATCCATTTTTTTCCATCGAAATTTTTATTTATAAATTATCTTAACTGTGTATGTACAATTATTTGCATTGTGGTTGCGTTGCATGGCGGAGAAAAATTTGAGGGGGAAAAATTTGAGGATTATTTAATATGATATGATATAATTCTCGTGCGTGTGGGCCTAAATTGGAGTTGTTAATATTAACGTTCGATTCTTCGTTGTGTACTATTTCTTTTCATCGACTAGTATTATCTGCTTATATAAAAAAAAACCAAATTATCCAACTACAAATCCAAGAAGCTATCGCAGTAAATTGCCACGACAAGTTCTCTTTACCTTCTAATTAGTTATTAACCTGTTAGTTTTACGTTTCGGAAAGGCATAATTTATGTTATCATTTTTTGGAATCGTTTAATGGCCACCTTAAAAGCCCATTTAATTCAAAAGCGATCGTAAAGTCTATCACAAAATCGCCATTTTATTATTTCACTTTTGCTTTCTATTAGTTACAAGTCGGAAGAGTAGCGAGACACTAGTACCTAATTTTAATACTGCTGTAAGTCCCAAATTCACATTTACAATTGCTTAAAAGCATCCCGGCTTTAATATTTTAGAAATGAATTCAGGTGTATGGCGATATAACGTTAAACACGCTTTTTGCAACAATGCTGTATGTGTTGAAATCATCCGTCGCATATAAATAGGTATACATAGGTATAATTCATGGTGTTAAAGTTCTAAGTTATATGTTTTAATTGGACGATCATTGATTTTACTCTGATTCGTTATTCATTGAAATTTTATTTTTGCGTATATCCTATCAATCACATCTCTTCGAAAGCATTTCCTATATAGAGAATTAAACGTATTTTTATTGCATAAATTTTAGAATGTAATAATTTTATTATTCAAACGTGTATGTATTTAATTTGCTTTACATTTGAAATTCGGCTTGTATTCACTTTTAATTGGTTTTGGTTGCGAGTTGGCGAGGCAAAGCAATGCTGATAATCTGGTAGGTTTTTCTTTAAATTAATTTTTGTCTCTGTGTTAAACACGGAGAACATTTAATACGTACAAACAAAATTTACAATCGGAAGCTCTGTTTATGTATCCTCGAACTCTATAGCCCACAACGCTTTACTCGCACTAGACGTGCGTTTTAATAGTCAATCTATCATTATCGGCTGAAAATTCAGTTTTCCGAGTGAAATATTGTGGTAAGAGCTTTAGTGAAGTGTTCCTATTTATCTTAAATTCAAAATTAATTAAATGCATTGTACATCGGTCGACGCTTGTCACATTGTACATTGTCGACAATAAATACAGTGGGCACACTGTATTTATAATATTGCCGTGAACATTTAATCATTCAATTTATCGAACTTCAACATTTCGACGTACATTGCACGTTGAAACTTTTAAATTTTAAATTTTGGAGCTACGAAATTATAAACAAGATATGAAGAACAAACTTGGCCTGGAGAGGACGTTCGCTCGATGACATCGTGCAACATTGGCGCTTGAAGAACATCATGAATTTCGCCAGATTTAATCAATGGTTTTCGAAGGAATGTTATTGCAATACGTACTTATTATAGGTTTTTGGTTTGGACGCTCCTGAAATAGATTGACCAGCTAGAAATACAGAATAAAACTAACTGAAAGATTTTCTTAAAAATCTCAGTTTTAAAAAACTAACTTTTTTAAAATTGAGAATACTTCTTACGTGCTTCAGGAAATTTTTCACAAATTTCCAGACTTCCAGAAATTTAGGGTGGGAAGTTTTCAAATGAACATCCGAACATACTGTATTAGAAAAATAAAAGCTAGTGATCAATAAATAAATAATAATAAGCAAATATACACAAACTAATTGATACTATACTGGTACAGTACAATTAGGCCCCAGATACTAATTGCATTTGGAACTGGCAACTTGCAAAAATAGAAACCCCTTTGAACGCATTCAATGGGATAAAGCTGGAGAAGTAGAAAATTATTTATTTATACTTATTAACACGAATAGACCGCACAAAAATCACAGATATTACGCAAATAGGGGATTAAGCGAATTTATTGCTTTGCCTAACTTACACCAAAAAGGAAAAAAATTTTTTGATTTTGATGAAACCCTAGAGACTGGCGGTGTCTTAGTATAATTGCGGCTAAATCGCTAAATTTCAGGGTACTGACCCCTCCAAAGATTTACATTTTTAAATTTTCGTACATATCTCAGAGACACAATTTGAAACATATTAAGTAACCTCAAGGATTAAGCAAATTATTTTTTTTGCGGAGGAATCGTTGAATAGTTTTATTCTTATACCAAGATAGTTTCTCAGTCTCTAGAGCCCCGCCAAAGAATTTTCTGGTTGCCAGTGGCTCCTCCTCTGTCTTATTTTTTGGAAGAATATTCTACGTTTTCATTCCTAGCTGAAAGGTATCTAAAATAAAATTTTAATTAAAATTAAAATAAATCTTTAAATAAATTTTTAAAATAAAAAATTACGTGTCTTATGTTAATGCTTCATATGTTTTCGGGAACTATTTGAAAGAAAAATACATTTAGTAACACTGTATTCGAATAGTGTTTTTTTGAAATATTGATCTTTAGAAACATTTCATTCGTCGTTACTAGCATCATAGAAGTGAATTTTTTTTCGTTGAACGTAAAATCCACTATGAGTGAACAAAGTAATAACGAAAGGACGAAAGAACGCGACAGCTAATCAAAACTAAACAAAAAAAAATCCCCAAAAAAAATATGTAACAAACACGAACATCGAATTAAATACATAAATGTTAAAGCGATATTAAAAACATACTTTGAAATCAAAAAGAAAACATCACATAAAGATTTAGTATTACAGAGCCTTCTTCGTTCTAAATTGCATCTATCTTTTTCGGCAAATATTGAACAATGCCATCTATTTGTGGAGCTAACATCCGAATTGCGAGAACTTGGTGAAGACCGCGCGTGCGAGAGATTGTTTTTATATTCCCGGATTAGCTTGTTTTCAATTTTAATGTAATTTTTGATTGTGCTGTCTTTTATCGCGTTTGCCTTGATAAAATGTTTGACGATCTACAAAACAATTCCAGCAGTATTCGTTCTAATATCTGCCAATTTATTCACATATTAAAATGAACTAATCCCAATATAAAATTCTTACATTATCCTTGAACTATTTGCGAATGATGAAAATTATTCCAACATGGTCGAGAATTAGTCTCGTCCAGGTCGGCCCGTTGCCGTAATTATTGAAAAAAAAAAAACAAACAAAAATAATGCAAGATTAAAGAAAGACGACAATTATAGCAGCCTTTCTAGTAGCTTCAAAAGCCACGATTTTCAATATTCTATAGGAATACTTGGAATGTGAGAAGTTCGTGCTATGGATACTTTCACGTTTCCCAATGCTTATCAGGATGGAGACGTGCAAACAATTTTTGGCGCGTTGTGGACGACCAAAGAATGAATGCTGTAGCATATTAAGGGCTCCAACTTTTTTAAACCCTCTCCTTCTACAAGAAAAATAATTACAACTATTTTTTGGAGGTTATCAAGCAATGTTAATGATTAAATATAGTGACAATGCGCTAGTATGTCTCAAAGAAACACTAACGAGAATAAAATAAAAAATCACAAAGAGAATGACGAATTTATGGTGGTTGTTGGAAGGTATTTTGCAAAGCAAACGAAGGAAATTTTTTATAATGGACTAGTGATGTTATTGATTTTATGTTGGTTAAGACGGTGTATCTAAAAGCAACAAAAATAAATTTTTATTGCTGTTCTAATCTTTTTTCTTCGTGCATAGTCCGGGAAATAAAGACAACCCCTCGTTTTTATTTTCCTGGAAGTGTTTAATGAAGTAAACTAAATCAATAATAATATTTTTTTGGAGAACAAACTTCCTAACATGCGTCAACATTATATCAAAAATATGCGCAGACAAAATATTTACATTATATAGTAATAAAATGGCAAAATATTGATACTAAAAAGGTTTAAAACAAACAACAGATATCACGTAGATACGATTTTGCAGCGGTTCCCAAATACCTTCCTTTAATTTAAACAAAACCAAAAAATGCAAGATTTTTTGCAGCTCTTTCTACGTTGATCGGCAGTGATATTCCACTTGCAATTAGTATCATTACTGTTTTTGCTTGCACCTACTTATACGGTTACATATCTATATAATACCGAATTTTGACAATATCTTATCAAAAGGAAATTGACTCTTAAAACTTCGGCTTATCTATCGTGTACTCTCAAATTTTGCAACTACTACACTTACCGCCTAAGTTTAACGGACTAAATCGTTATCATTTATTCAATGATATTCGAGTTCATTCATAACTAATTAGACTGTGCCAATAGAAATGGGTACGCACGTGCTACTCATACGATCCAAAATTGTTGATTTTTATTATGCTTTCGTATTCTTCTCTATTTAGAACAAATGAGTGTCTCTCCATTTCGATCAGCAATGAATGTTTAATTAGAGTAACTATTACTATGAAATTAATTAGTAATCTCAGTTCAATTGGTTGTTAATACTGTCGAGAAATACTGTCTTGTTCGTTATATTTGTTTAGTGACAAAAAAAATTCAAACGCTTCTGAAAATTACATTTCTACATTAAAGCACTTCGCATATTTCAGAGGCTAATTATAGACCATGCCTCCTGACCTAATATAGATAAAAGATCGGGATGCACACACAGAAGCTTGTAAAGTACTCGAATATATATCTGCGTGCATAAACAATGTTAATTTTAGATTTATTGCTGCAGTGAAACATTTAAACAACCGCAATGTTTGGCCAAAAATCGCGATTATTAATTGTTCCTGCGTCGGTAAGACGCGAATAAATCAGGACACGTTGAAGTTATTGCTCGCCAATAGATACATCGAAGTCGCCGCCTACCCAGATCGTTCAATCCTCGTGAAAAGATTTCAATGCCTGGACTCTCGCTTTAAATTGTACTAATTCCCTCATAAATTAAATTAACGTATATACATATTTACAATACACGCACTTAATACCTCTGTAGCTTAGCTATTTTTTTAATTGATAAAAAAAGAAATACCGTTACTGTTGTGAAAAAAAAAACTAATTTTCAAGATATTCAGTTTCAAAGGTCATAAGCGGTTTAATACTTGGGTTTGCCCATTGAAACTTTAGGAAATAATTAAATATGACGGAAGTGGTTAAGTGGAATTGTGACGTAAGGATATGTAATCTACGCATGGTCTACCTGTACCACAAGAAAAAATACCATATCCAAAACGGAGAAAAAACAATTCTCCAAATTTTGCTCGAAATCTTCTTCAAATCGCACAAAAAAAGAAATACTAAGTTCTACAATAATAGCAAATGTCGCTGCAAATAGGAAAACAATATTGTAGGAAACAAGAGTGACGCAAAACTTTCAACGTTTGCTACAATATACTTGTAACAAACGTTGCAACTTGTAGCATAAGCGTATCTCTCGTTCTTACTGGAATGCAAATATAACGAATATTAACAGTTACCGTGTTAAATTACACAGATTGCTACAATTACTTCAATAACTAACATATTTTACCACAAACTAAGCAATGTTCTTACAATTATTAGCGGTGGAATGAACATGTAAACGAAACAACCGTTTCTCGCTTTCACACCTTCAACAAGGAAACTCGCTTACGCTTGCTGGTGTGTAATTACTAAAATTCGCCTGTTTCCGTGCGCTTCATAGGCGTGGGTATGGGAGTGGTCCTTCGGGTGTGTGATTCGTAATATATGCGCTAGCGATCTCATTGCAGCAAAAACGCATCCAATACGTGTTTGGAGGTTGCACGCCAGCGTAGCGAAGTGCTACATATACGTTATACGTAATAAAATGTCATCGATAAGTGGATCGAGGAAACGACTATTGTGAGATAAAGTGAATGAGTCTATTAAAGATTTCCGGGACATAATACACGATGGCGAAAAAATAATATATTTAGTTTGCCATATGTTTCTAATATGCTATTGTAAACTTTCGCGGTCGTTGTTCTTTTCTTTCGAAGAATTTGGGTGTCCGAGGAATTATGACCGGCTTTGGAATGAACTTCTCCAAAGCCTAAAGCACTTTAATAAGTCGCATTTTTGGCGTCGATTAATAACTTTAGATGAACGCTACCATATTCCGGAAGCCGATGCCTAATCGAAACAATGGATGTTGCTTCAGCGATGGGTAAAAGTGACGGTGAGTGTTTTTTTTTGTGTTAGTTATCGAATCGTCTTAATTAACTATCTTCAAAAAAGAAAAACAGCAACCAAGCCGTTCTACGCATCGTTGTTTGACAAATTGAAGGAGAGATTCCGGTAAAACGGCAACATTTGAAGAGAAAGTCTTGTGAGTTGTCTTGATCCGCCAAGACAACATATCGCCTTATACTTCAATGATCGACCTGACAACCTCTTTTTTCTGTTCGCTGGGTTCAAATTTTCTCTGAGAAGAACAAAGGTTTTCATCAAATGAGAAAATCATAAACGCCTTGCAGAATAAGACGGATTAAAGAATGGAAGGAATCACTGGGAAAAAATAGAGATCTACAAGGAGACTATGTTGAAATATAAAACTGAATTTGACAAAAAGAGGCACTTACTTCTAGGTTGCACAGGAAACTTTTCAAACTGCTCTTGTAATCTTTAATAGCGATTAAGTGCTAAGGAAATTCCAAGTGTAACAAAATATTTCTTCTTCGTTTTCTGTGTAATAACAATAATAGTGCAGCAATATGCCGAGATAGCAAATGTGATAATAACACGTAATTACCTATTGCAGTAATTAAAATTTTTGAAAAGGAGACATAAAATGAGACGTTTTTGAAGGCAATCAAGGCTGCCGGCTGAGAAAACGCTTTGGAATCTACATGATATATTGTTAGTAAACGATCTTATGTTTAATTGTTTCGAAATTCAATTGTACAGTTACTAGAAAAAAGTAAATAAACTACAACGAGTTGAGTTTCTATTTTGCGCGCAAGCTTAACTTTTCAAAAATCGCAAATTACAATTACGATTGATAATCAACGCTGGAACTACTTGGCAATTGTATAATAATTTCGCCAAAGGGTTATTCGACTTGATACGTAATAGCGCGGCTGTACATTAGCAAGAATTAAATGAATTTTTTTTTTCGTACACTGCAACATACATAAACAACATATATATCCATAAATTCGTTTTGCGTTAAAAAGATTCAGGCCACGGTCACAGCTAACTACTACTGCAGAGGTATTTCTCTTATTATTACACACGCTACTTCACTTGTTTCAACAACCGTAATTCATTTTTTTACGCTATTATCATTATTATTGTTGTTGTTAGTGCTAGCTGCCGCTGCGCCGTTGTTGTTGTTACTTTCAATATAGTCCAGGTGTATCCAGGTGTACGAACTTAATGAAGTTGCGTAATCGAAGAAGTATAGTGCTTATGCTTGTTTAGTACGCTGTTACCGTTGGCTGTCTGGCGGAGTCGCTACACTTTCTACCGTGTAGGTACATACTTACGAGTAATTCATTGGAATGACATGTATTTAGCGGTTATAAATCAAAATCGGGCAACGCTTTGGCGGTGCAGAGTAGTAAGCGGTATTAATCCTTCTTTTACGAAACGCATTCTAAAGAATTTTTCGCTGGCTCTGATTACAATAACTTCTAGAAAAGACAAGCGTGAGATTCATCGAAAGTGTACCGCAATAACAATAATAACAATTTTTGCGGTAAAATAGCGAATGTTGTTGATGAAATCTTATCGAAACTCTTGGAACACGAGCGAGCCTATTTCTGTCCGTTCATAATTTTATCCGCAATTCTTGCAATTGGTTTTTTAGAAATAAATTAAAAATCGACTGCGATAACACGGAATAGTTGTTCTATAAAAACGCACCGTTCGATTTTCGTGCAAGGAACGACTTATATGGAAAGCAGCAAAATGCACTTCTGCGTATTGTGGCAGAGAAGCATTTCTCTCTTTGATTGAAGTTACCACACATATTCCATACGTCATGAACTGAGAGCCGCATGTTGTCACTCTCCGATAAGCTTTGAAAAAGTCCTCCACTATTATCGAGCTAAATTCTACAACAGATTACCAGAAGATTGGGGGTCTTGCTTCTACCAATTTTAAAAGGAGAGTAAAAAAAAACGGCGTTAAAAATTAGAGCCCTTTAGCATCGAGAGTTTTTATGCTTTGCTTGTCTCTTTTATTTATTGTATTGTTTGTGCTCTACATTTTTTTATCGACTTTTTATTTTATTATCTGTGCTTTTATTATTTATTTTTATTTATACATGTAAAAGACAAAAAAAAATGATTTCATTACAAGAATAAAAATTAAAAAGGATGTAGTAAAACGGGTAATACTGATGCGAACATCCTGGGTGGAAATACCCAAATCAGGTTCGAACTCGTGCAATATAGAATCCCTGTTGTGGCATCAAATTGAATTTTATAAAAACATATGTTAATTATAGATATAGTTTTTTTTTTTCAGATTATAACGTCATAAATATTGCAATACTTTAAAAATCAATAAATGAATTAACAAAACAGGCTCCTCCACCAAAAATACACACTTGTATGTATATCTCTCAACTAATTTGGTTTATTGGTTAATTTTGTGGTGTGCCTTTTTGTCCTTGTGCCTAACAAAAGGACACGCTTTAATGTTTTTCGAGGTGCCAGCAAATACCCAAACATTGAGCAGAATGCTGAAAGCAAACTGTTACATCGAAAAAGACGTCGAAAATAGAAAATTATGTCGAATTATCCAGGCCGATACTTCAGATTCCTCCGATTTCCATGAATTTTTTTGGGGGAGGAAGTAGTTAAATAGAATTAATATCTGCCCAAAACTACTTTCAACGGAACACCAGAATCCAGAAAATTTGGCTTTCGATGAAACTGGGAAGAATAAAAAATATAAAACGGGTTACCCGGTCCTCCCCTATGTTCTTACTATTATTATTTTTACCGAAAATAATCATTGACAGTCTGTGATTATACTTTAATTAGATTCTGGAAAAGAAATGCATATATTGTGATTTGTGAGATATTTACGAAAATAAAGGAGTCGTGCAATTTTTTCGAGGGAGCTATACTCCAAAATTGAATGATTCAGGGTGATTACCTTGTTTTTATACCAAGAAGCCCTTCAATCTTCAAAGTTTCATCAAAATTAGGATATTCCGGTTTCTGATAATTCCTTGTCGGTAGCTAAATTGTGAACATAATGCTTATGCTTTTTATGACGATTTACGTTACTCGTGTTTTTGTAAATCTTTATACGCGATTTACCTTTAGATGATGCTATAAAGGAGCACGGGTTGAGTTATCTAAGTCATTCTTCTTAAGTTACTTGAATTTATCCAATTGTAAAGCGGGAAGAAATAAAGGCATGGATATATTCAGCAAACTAGTATTTAGGGGCGTCTTCCTTCTGTTTGCAGTAATTAATTACTGCGTTGCTAAATGGTGGATTAGTAATTTCTTGCATTTAATCATCCTATAATTTTTTAGTTAATGGAAAAGGTAACTGCAATTAACTTGATGATAGTATGACCGTTATTAATCATTAATAAATCAAATCTCTGCTACGTAGGTAAAGATGTTTTTTTTTTAGAAGTTTTGGGTGAACCTCTGCAGCTTTCTTTTTTTCTTTCTTGAAATCAGTTAAGGACGGTCCACTGCAATGTTGATGTGTACGATTAATGGCAATACATTCTACCGCTTCGAGATCCTTTTGGTATATGATGAACATATAACCATAGAAGTCGACAGAATTGGATTTTTAACTTTTTAGAACTACATTGTATATGAATAACCCTGTTAGTATTCCCAGATATACCTCGCTGCAAGATGCCACTACCTTTGCTATCTTTGGCCAGCCTGATAATCATACTTTCGCCTTATTTTGTCCTAAAATGTCCCCGATTTTACAATTTCTTCTTTTTCTTCTTTCTTTTGGCTTGTCAGCTTGTAGTCCTTTTGATTTCTACCGATACTTTAATGGCTTGAGATCTTTGTGAAAATCGTTATAGCGAAAATTATGTTAAACAATTCGGAAAGTACAAATAGTAAAAAGTGATTCGAAAATGCAAAGTCGTATGCATTGCCTGTACGTATAAGCTAACGGCAATGTCTTGTTTGTGATGTGCTCTTGGCTCAAATTATCAAATTACCGGCATGAGTAAGATATGCTGGAGTCTGCTAAGCGAACGATAAATATTTAAAGTATCCGGCTCTGCAATTAAAGAGGATTAATTTTACACGCAGTCCCAATTTTCAAATTGTAAAAACGCTTTCACAGTTTACACTACATTTCAAATGATACTAATATCAAGCCAAATTCACCTTTTTTCACGGAACATTCGCGAAGAATTTGCTTACATTCCTGACCGAGCGGCAATTTTTTTTCTCGGCATAGAATAGTGAGCGAGAAAGACTCCGTTCTGTGTATAAGAAAATTAAACAATCGCATAAAATTAAGTATAGTTAGGTACACAAAGCACAGGATCAGGTCTTTGTAATGGTTTACGACTGCACTCCTTTTTTTTCTGCTTTCTGCTTAATTATCTAATCTGTATTTGCTGGCATTTTACATCATTTAACCAGTCCAGACTTCAAAGCAAACCGGGCAGACTTTATAAACTCGATTTTCATTATCACTTTCGCATAACTTGTTCAGATGTTACGGAGCGACGTATCATAGCTACTTAAACAAAATATTTGCATCGTTTTTTTACGGGTAGTAAACGGTGTGCGACTGTAAAAAAGATTTTTTCGACTTAAATTTTCGCGAATCTATTTAACGGCGGGGGATATCGAAGAACCAGCGTTAAGCTTATTTATCTTAGCGGTATACTTAAGTTTTATCCTCGGATATCGTGTAAAACTTTAATAACTTTTCTGTACGGAGTTTATTGATTTATTAGAATGTAACTCCTCCATATCAAATTTAGCAGATAAAATCGGGAAATATTCACAAGTTCTTGGTGTTATATAGAACATGTCGTATTTTGTGACCATTTTTTTTTAAGTAACTTTAAACGTTTACAAAAATCTTGATGATAGATGCAGTCCTTCTATTTTCTTTTAATTCGGAAAATAGTTAGTAGTTTATATGGTTGGAGCAGTTAAAAGGAAAACCTTGTTTTATAAAAGAAGCCCAAGTTGCTTTCCCAAAAACCAAGGCGAGTGCATTTCTTATCAATTTTTATAGACTTCTACGTCTACGCAATTCTTTGTAGTAGCATATAAAGAGATTGCCTCAACGTTTTTGGACTTCTTAATCAAAAAATTCACAATGTGCAGACTGCTAAGGTTTTGATAAATTTGGAGAAATTATTGAACGACCAGGTTTTCACTTTTGTGATGCAATTCCAACGTTGAGTATTTATTGATCTATAACTCCTGTTAAATTTTCAATTGATTGTAACCTTTATTAAGAGCTGCTAGTCAATGGCTATCATTCAATTTTCAGGAATCCTATTTATATCCTATGCTAACCTAATCATTCTTTTTTTGATTTAGTAAATTAAACTGGCAAGATTACACTGTTGTGGAACATGTTCAACCTCTCCGTAAAATTGGACCTAATCTAATTGGGTCTTTTATGCGAATAACTTGATTGAATAAATTTAATTGCGGTAAATCGAGTTGATTTCATTTTCTTTTATAACTAATTTCAGTTTAGAGATGGGACAACTTTGTAGCTCCTGTTTTAAGGAAAACATAGAGAAAAATAGTTGGTGGAATGGTGGTTTGATGGTCTTGTCAAATTTAATAACAAGCGAGAGTTATGAGAAACAAAATACGCAACAACATGGAACTGACGTAATGGAGTATTGCGTGCAACGTAAATGGTGAATAAACAAATCTGATTTTATCGTAAATGTAACGAATAATGAATTTAACGAACGATAACTTGAGAAATAACAGACATATTTGTTATTTTACACAAATAGGAAACAACCACTACGTAAATTTGAAACATTCTTCTGCATTTCAAATAAATACTATATTATATTGGTTGCTAAAAATAGTTACTGTATGTCTTTTCATTTAACTCACCCAAAATAATAAAAAACGGGAAAATAATGACCGTTTTGTAAGAATAGCTGCTAGTTACTCAAAATAATCTTTTTCTTTCGTGTATTTGCCAGAAATTGCTGCTTGGTTCTTGCTTAGAGAGCAAGAAGATTATATTAATTTTTTTCTATTCTAACGCGAATGTTTAAAGCAGAAGATATGACTTAAAATGCAAAATTTGCTCCAACTAATGTTTCTCTCCGCTAATGAAAAGCTTGAACTTCAAGAACTTATCTTAGAGTCAGACGAAGCTGGAGCCCGTTGAATCTGATGGCTATTGAACGGCTTCAAATTACATTTTTCCACGTACGATTCCACTTAAATTATTAAACTTTTCTCAACGCCTATGTCGTATTGATATAATTATTTCAGACCAGTTTTCAATATTCTTTCCTTTTTATTTTCTAAAAAACCTACAGCATATTATATCTTCCACATCTGAATCGATAAAATTAATTTGACGTTCTTGACCAAAAGATTGCCCTATCTTGTTTTTTATTCTTGAGATTGTCTTTTTGGCTCCGGAACGTCGCGGTAACGAAATAATGCGAGAATGTTACTGGATCTTGGTTAAAAAAAAGTTGCATCTTTTAAATGAAGCGCGTTATGGTTATGGTGTCCCAACTTACTATATTTGAAAAAAATATAAAAAAAGGGACCCAATCTTTTATTTTTTTCATGATGATGCCATTCCTTTAGAAAGTCAAAGAATGATTAGTGGCGATCGTTTGTTTACTACAAGTGATTACCATGCTCGAAAACGCCAACTGACAACTACTCTCCACAACGATACTGCGAGTTTACATAGAACTCAATTATTATCCCCCTTACAGTTCTGCTTTAAGTCTCAACGGGGATCGTGTTAATATTGAGGCTGGAAAAAGCAATCAATCACATTTAAGATTGTTCCCACTGATGGCCAATATAAATAACAATAAAATGAAATGGAACCAAAAAAAGTAACTATTAATAGGAGGAATCTAAAAGAATCTATACAACTTTTGCAAGCATCGCGATCCTTCACTTGCTGATAATCTCGTACACATACTTACATAGGTACGTACATGTATTTTAACATTTACCGCCAATTCGATTACACACATAAAATACGATGAATATCAAAGGCGCAATTAAGGGTAGATCGCGTCCCCCTTAAAACATTTGACCTCGAACCGCCAGCGAGCTCAGCACGAGACTATAACGCAACAGGTGATACAGCATAAGGTATACACATTCGTATAACGAGCGCACCGCTCTGGAACGTAGGAGAGTCAGCTGTAGACGACAGTTGCGCTAGACCCCAATGCCAATTTCGTTCCATCTTGGACGCCGTCGAAAACTACCAACACCCTCTTACCGAATCTTTAATATCTCTAAACACACTCTCTTTCGTGACCGTCTATTTCTACCGTATCGAGTAACTGGAGAGAACGAATAACCGTTCAGTTCTGGCTTAAATTCGACGCAACGCTACTACTTCCATCGTCTTCTTCTTATAATTCTAACCGCATTTTTATGGCATGCGAGCTTGGAAATAAATTACGTAGATAATACCTTCTCGCATCATTGAATTTGTATGTATTCTGCGTGTTGCGTCACTATTAGTTCTGTGTGTATCCTCCTGGGTTTTGGTTGTTTGTAATTGTGACGGTGTACAAAGACGTATTTCGTGCTACAAAATAAATAAATAGTCTAAGCGATATTGATCCGATGTGATTGAAAATTGGATTAAAAATATGAAACCCTGCTCGATTGATTTCCAGTCTTAACGGAAGATTAAGATGAATCTTTTTAAAATTACCGTTTATCTATCGCAGATAACCTTCTGGTTGTTTTCTGAGCAAGAAAAGGATAAGATCTAATTTTTAACTTATAGGTTGCGATGAGCAACCTCGTATTGAATAAACTACTGTATAACGCGGAAAGCACAAAAACTTAAGTAAATGTAAAAAAGAGCTTGAACTTAAGGAATATATATGAGAATCAGAAGAAGTTGAAGCCTATTGAATACGATAGCTGTGGAACAAATTGAAACTACATTTCCATGTTCGATTCCTGAACTTTTGTTAATCTATGTGTCGTTATTCCAGATCTTTTTTACATTTTTTTATTAATTTTTATTAATTTTAATAACTTCGTAAAGCCAAGCAAAAATTTTATTGAATCCTGGTTAAAGATCCTCAAATTGTCATTAGACATTTGCAACATTTGCATTTTGCATTTCTGAGTTTTCTTTTTGCAAAGCAGTTGTCGCGCTATCTATTTTGGTAATAATTTGAGGGTGCCCATTTCAACATGTAATATACGTTTGATCGACGTACAATATGGGTGTTATCTTTGTCCACGATATTCTGTATTTTATGACAGATTAAAAAGCTGCGAGATTTAGATACTTTGATATAACAAATAACAGCGGTAATTAATTGGAAATCTTATGTATCTTTTATTTACCTTTCAGAGCGGCAAGAGTGAGACATTGCGTTCCTATTTTGAATCTAAGTTAAAGAGCGACTTTGAGACAAGTACACTCCCATTTAATAACTTCGTAAAGAGGTCTATTTAAGCCATTGAATCAGGTGTTATTGAAGTACCCATTAAACTGACTTGAAGTTTGCATATGACGTATCCCTGCGATCAAATAATTGCATTTCGCTAAGTACGGCTTTTCTTCATTTCTGTAGCAGTGGTGAAGTTACTTCTAAATTTATCGAGAAAGCTTAAGTGCGCTGATTGATTTTCATCTCCGAAAGTACCCCTTCCAACTTACATAGTTTTGTGGCAAGATTTTGTAGTAAATGTATGAAAGGTTTTATAAAAAAAAATATTGCTGGGAATCAACTAAGTCAATTTAGAAGTTACTTTCAACAAGCGTTCAAGAGATGTAAACGTGGACATCTATCTAAGCTTTTTTAGAATTATTACGGACAGCTAACGCTGGCAAATATATAATTCCTTGTATACGTATCTTAACAACGCATCCCTAGTTTTCGGACAATTTTACATCGTCTTATCTACCAAATATACTCCTACTATTTTGCATAAAATCTTTAAGCGACAGGATGAAACCCGAAATATTGTCAAGATAACACTTCTCAACGCCAAATAAATAATATCCGTCTCCTTCTTCCTCTTCTTGTGTAGGATACATCTTGAAACGAAGAGAAAAGAAGTAACAATACGATGTCAGGATTTCTCCTTTTCGTCACCATAATCATTATTCTCGTTATCACCTCTCGCCAAAAATCAACACTTCATCATCATCCTCCAGCTCGCTACCCTAATATTCTCTCGTAAGGGAAACCGTTTCCCTATATTTACCCGAACGAGTGGAGATGCTTATCTCGAACGAAGGGGCAGAAATAACGTACAATTTCTATTCCTCTGGTGAAGTCTAACAATTTTTTCCTTTGGTGTATATATATATACGGCGCGATAAACATTGATGTTAATCTCCGTAGTTGTGCAGGCCGATGTGTTGCGTACAGTATAGAGGAGAGAGTGTGACGAGGCGCAAGGAAAAGAGCCAAAGAACCTTGCCGTTGTACACCGGGCAGGTGGTTTTTGATGCACCTGTTCAACACCAGTTTACATTTTTAACGTAAACTGCTCTTGCAACTTATATATAAGTGTATAAGCGCTCTCCTATAAAATGAGTATGTGTTCTTATCCTGTACTCGTTTATTCTGATCATTTTTTTTTGCATTTCGAATTTAGTTCGATATATTTAAACTGCAGTAAAACGAATTTACCGCGCGTAAAAGGTAAACCTTACTCTTAACGTTGATTTTCACCTTGTTAATAGTGATGACTTGAAGAAAACTCGATCTTGTGCCTGCACAAAAATGTTATCATTAGAGTTGTGCTTTCAGTCTTTTGCTAGTTTATGCTAGCAGTTTTTCGTACCTCCTCTTTTCACAATAGTGGAATTTGTTTAAATACGATTTAAAATAAAATTAAAAATTAAATAAACACAGGCATAAATTAGGGTATAAGAGCTTAAAACTGCGTAACATGAAAAAGTACATGCAGAATATACACTCCGCCAAAAAAGTATCGCATAATTTAGTTTTGAATCATAAAAGTATCGCACAATCTTTGTTTGTAGCATAAAGTTGTAAATATACTTTAATGCGCTCTAAGATATAATTTCTATGATTGTTTAAATAAAATACAGGCCAAATAAAAACAAGAACTCATACTTGAGATCTTTATTAAAACAAGAAATTATAATTTTGGAAAGAAAAATGTCATAACAGTAGCTTTTAATACTGAGTATTGCCACCTCTGGCTCTTATGACCGCTCGCATACGGTTTGGCAGAGATTCGATTAACCTCCGTATATAAGCCTGATCCAAATTCTCCCACTCGTCACGGAGAGCATTTTCTAATCCATGCAGGTCCGCTGGGGCAACATTTTGGGTTCGTATCCGTCTGTGAAGGAGGTCCCACACGTGCTCGATAGGGTTCATATCCGGACTTACCGCAGGTCAATCTAAAACTGGAATACCAACATCGTTAAGGTATTCCTGGACGATTATTGCAACATGCGGTCGTGCATTATCGTGCATTAACATGAATTCGTTTCCTATAATTGGCGCATATGGTACTACATGTTCTTCTAAAATGTCCGTTATATATCTGCGGGCAGTCAGTGTACCTCTGTCTACTGGTACTAACTCTGTATGACCTGTTAAACAGATGCCTCCCCAAACCATAATAGAGCCACCAGCGAAATTAGGTCTAGGTCTGATATTACACTGCGAATAGCGCTCACCGTCTCGTCTGTACACTGAGATACGCCTATCTCAGGTGTAAAGACCAAATTTTGACTCATCTGTGAAGAGTATATTGGCCCAGTCATTAATGTTCCAATTTACATGTTCTCTGGCAAACCTTAAGCGAGCCACTCGGTGGTTCCTAGTGAGACGAGGGGCTGTTACAGCTAGTCTAGCTCTTAATCCACTCTGTCGTAACCTATTCCGAATAGTTTGAGTACTCACACGAGTATTTCCGACTCTAGCCAAGTCGTTCTGCAATTGTCTCGCAGTTACATGTCTTCAACGTAATGCTTGTAGTAGTAAATAGCGGTCATCTTGGCGAGTAGAACATCTTGGACGACTTGGTACAGATCTTCTACTGTAATTGCCTGTTTCCCTATATCTGGCTACGGCTCTAGAAACACTTGACTGATTGATGTTCATCAAATTAGCAACGTATGCTTGAGATCGTCCATCTTCGATTAAAGCAACTATAGCAGCCGCTTGTTCTGAAGTTAAATTGCTCATTTTAGGTTTAAAAGCGTCGGTACAGAACTCTGACTTCGCACTTTAAAATTTGTCCGTATAGGAAGACTTTCAATAAACAACTGAACAAACCTTACACATATGCATTTTTCTAAATGTGTTCTTTTAGAAAAAAAAAGTAAAAAAGCTATGTTCCATGATTTTGTTAGTGTTTTTATAGTTCACATACACGAGGCAAACTTTTTGTGAACGTATAAAAATATCTTGGTTTATAAATGCCCTTTTTTAGTTATGCCTTTATTAGTTTATGTTTCTATGCGATACTTTTTTGGCGGAGTGTATTTTGATGCAACATTTAAGTAGATGTTTTTGTTTTTTTTTTTTTAGTTTTATGGTAGGTTTTATGGTTTTTAGGTATTTGCCTGGAACAATAAAACATAGTCACTAGTTGTTTTCCTAATTATCTCTATGATTCTATTAGTTCTATTACTATAGTTTTCTTTTTAGCCGATCCGAGGCACTCTGAACGACCAAATTGTGAAAACTGAAATGAAATATGTTGTCGAGCGGAACATTGGTATAACACGTGTTTCAGTAGCCATGATATACAGGTGTGGCACAGCATTTATGGAATTTGCTCGGTAGTATTCGCGCTGTGGATGCCACACAGACATAATGAATAGTCGTTATTTACGGAGAAAAACTAAAAATGGTACGATTAAAAACCACGAGGGTACCACAGATTTTTTTTTCAATAAATAAAAACTCTATTCACCTACATATATCGACTTAACTATGCGTATATCGCTTATTATTGGAGATTGCGAAGTTTAAATTTTAAATTTGTTGCAAGTTGCTAAATTTCTTGCTTTTTATTGACAGGAAAAGAAGATGGATTTATGACAAGTAACTTTCGAGAGTTTTTTTGAAAAGAAGCGGAAAATGTTCCGATATTTCTCAATCTAAAATTACTCTTTCCAACGGGGTGTATAAGCTTTTTTCAAGCTTATACACCCCGTTGAGCCGCCACCATACTGAACAAAAATCACGGACATTCGTTATTACGAAAATGAACGCCTTGTGAATTGTTCAAACTATTTTGGCGTGAATTATCTAAATGGATCGATATGAAACCTACTGTTAGAAGTAACTAGTAGCCCTTTTTTTCTACTAAATACAAGCTCACGTTGTTTATGCAGTATTTTTACTTCAGGTGATTGTACGGATATCATCCTTATGACAGTTACACCGACACGAATTAGAATTTAATCTTGAGTTAGGTTAAAACGACAGGTGGAATATAATAATTGTGGTTAATCAAGAAGAAAGATTGTCACATTCTAGCTGTCGTTTTAACTTTATGTAACTCAAGATTGATTGTTAACTCGTGACGGTGCATCTGGCCACGAGTGTTCATTCTCTCTGCGGGCTCACATTCCAAATATCCGCAACGAACTATTACAAATAAAGCTGTAATTTCTTGTACAAAGGGACGAGTAGACTATCGGAAGTGATACGTTATCGACAGAGATGAAACGAATCTCAACACATCTTACGTCCACAGTAAAAAGAGAAATCTGCCTAGAAATCTAGAAATACGCAAACGCTTTGCAATAAAGATCATTCGTATCTTGGTAGAAACGTAGTCACAAAACCGCATCATCTGTCTGAGAAAGAAAGAGGTAGCCCGCCTGCTAATTTTAATAGAATTGAAAGGTCTAAACGAAAAGGAGTGCGAGCTGGAATTAGCTTTGAAGCTGCTCCAATTACATGTTGCTAATGTATTAAAAGATGCTATTTTAACAACTATGCTATTAACAACTTCCAATCCAATTTAATAGATCTTCATGCGAAACTGATCCTATTAGACGATTTACGAAACTCTCAATCCGTGGTCTCTTTGCCCTGTTTTCCTCTATCTCCAATACTAAGCGAGTCCATCGACAACCATCTAAAACGAATTAGCCTGTATATTCTATATTACATATTCAAGTTTTCACCGCGCCTAGAATATCCACAAGTTCATTTGATAAATAAAAAAGAACCTTATAAAAGAGTTTTATTAAACTAGCTCCACATCAATCAGTCATTCGCACGGTTTATTGAGTTTGTACTGGACATAATATGAAAATTAATAAAATAAAAGTTTGCCATCTTATGGAGATATTACATTCGTTTATGTACTGTCCAACACGCGGCCCGCTACGACATCTTTTGCGCTAGAAAAAGAACGAAAATATACACAAGCAAGTCAAACAGACACTTTTTTTGTGCCTGTTACAAATCACTGATAGAATTGCGTACGAACGCAATTTTATTTGCAGTGGCGCTTGGACCACTTAAAGTTGGACAGTCCTGTATTAAAGAATTTATAATTACTTTGTTGAGCTAACGATTGAGCATATTAAAACTCCGTAACGCCGTATATTTATCGTCATCTAATTTTGGGGAAGAAAATCTATTATTACTTTTAGTTTAAATGAATTAGAAATAAGATTTGGGCCAAATCGAACAATATTGATGTTTAAATTTTATGAATGATAGGATTTGTTCATTTATCTCAAAAGGTAGCATGTTAATTTTAGACGCAGCTTATCAAATCTGAAACAGTCTGATATAAATAAGTTTTCAATCACTATTTTCGTTTCAAATGGACTTGTGCTATATTACATTTCCTTTCCCACTTAGGCAAACACTGTACGTACATATCTGCCTTTAATTAATGCGCTAATCTAATATAGGCGTTTATCTACATGGAAACACAACATGCATGTGTAGATATGTATATGTCAATGTAAATCAATTCATTACATTTCATTAATGGATAGGTATAAAAATTATCTGTCCAACAACATATTATTAAATATGTTGTTGGATAGACTAATTGATTGATTTTTATGAACTTATCTTTTCTTTTTTGTTTTGTTACTTTAAAGGCCACTTATTAATTGTATAATTCACTATTTTTTTAGTTATCATTACAAGTTTATGTAATTTACCTCAATTGTAAGTTATTTACCTGAATAAGTAAGTAATTATTTAAAAGAACGCGTTGTTTCTAATTAACTAGGTTAGTCTTTATTCTGTCAATTTAATTTTCGTAAAATCTTAATATTTGCAACTTACAATCTTTTAAAACCGTGGAAAAAGTGCGTAGGGACCCTCTCTGTCAGTCCTATCCTCCGTAAAAAAATCTGTCAATTCTTAAAAATAGATAATGTTAAGATAGCTTAGCTTCCTCATGATATTGATGGAATAATTCACGGCAACAGCTATAGAAGGTAGAGATAAAAAAAAGTACTCTCGAAACCACGCTGATGACGTCGCGTAGGCAGAAACATGACCGTGTGCTAGCATATTTTTTTCTCTTCTTTTGTTGCGTTCGGCCATCACCATCAATTATTCCATCAATACCATGAGAGAGCTAAGCTATCTTAACATTATATATTTTTGGTTATTGTTTCTTAGGCATTTTCTGATGTGTTCCTTTTAATTCTTATTTATATTCCAATACATACGCACCCAGCATTTTGCAGTATCCCTAATAAATTTCCATTATAATATCGGAAACTATTAATTTCTATAATAACACCGGTTATTACCAACCGTTTATACATAATTTTACTTTTCAAGCGATCCGATACGCTCGTCTATCCGTTTCGCGAAAGGTTTCTTTTGCCGTTTCTTGTCTCTTAGCCGGGCTTCAAATAATTTCGCATGCATTCATAAACGTTTACGAGTATCGGCTACGTTTCGTATTCCGTGCTTTGTGCTCGTAATGGGCAAGCACTCATCATAGATTATGCGAACCAGTTCTGTTATCCGGCCTTATGCATTATTTATATTGTCTATTTTTTCCTTTTCGAGTGTATCACGTCATTTATGCATGCACGTAGTCTATTTTGGCTATTTATCACGTTTTGCGCGCTACGCTCTGCAACTGTAATTCGTTTGTAAGCGAACGTTAGGTAACCGGTCATTAGTAAGTTATTAATAGCATGGAGAACTTCGAAAAAAGTGAACAATGGAATAGAATAGACGCTATTGGAAGAAACTTGGGAGTTAATTTTAACATATAAATTCGTTAAAATAAATCAGCCGCTTCTTCTTATGTTTCCTATTTGTCAATTTAATTTTAAGTAAATTTTGTTTCTAGAAATAGTGTTAATTTGCTAAATAAGTGTAGCTAATTTCGGTTCAGGTACTGAATGAAATTTGATTAGAAATTGGCTTTCGTTGAGATTTTTTGATTATTTAGATTGTGGCTGAAGCTTGAATATCTTTTCAATGCTATCGCCCTGTTAGTTTCACTAACGACAGCTAGCGGAGCCAATAAATATGAAATTTCACCTTTGTCTATTAGCACTGCCGAAGAGAAGCAGGTGGTTGCATTTATGTATTGTTGAATTCGATCCTCCAGGAGCACCACATAATTCCCGAAGCAAATCTTTGTTTGGAGATGCTAAATGTAATGCAAGCCTAAGAGCCAAAACATAGCCACAATATTAAATATAACGTCGCCCTCTTGCGACAATCCAATCCCAACAGTGCTACTGAAAATGCAATTGTTTCATAAAGACGACGAATCCTTCCAGCAGTTCTTTGCATGAGTCTTCCAGATGGGCAAAGCGTTGAAAAGTTTCTTATTGACATCATGTTGAACGTATCTAACAGAACATATCTCATAGATAAGCATACGTCACATGATAAACGGCAACATCTGCTGGATATATAACTACTAAATCAGATAGGTTTGTCAACCGGTGTGAAAACCGGTATACCTAGAATAAAATTGATATTTAAGTTTTTCCATAAGTTCGCCAATACATAGACTTGGTAGAAAGTATGGAACTACGTAGGTATCTTCGTGGTGACCCCCTGGTTTGGCCATCTGCATGTTAAACAAGATAAATTCAGAAAATAATTCATCTTTTATTGTTTTAGTTCCGGTTTAAAGGAAAATCATATACAGAATCATTTTTAAAAATTATTGATGCTATTGGTAAAAAAATTTTTATTCGGACAATGCATGTATATTTTCATCATGTTCGTACATAAACGTTCTTCATTTCTTCTTAGTGAATGCCCAACATCATTACTCCGCTCGAGTTCCCTCCGCTTCTGATTATTTACTAGATGTACCATGTCTTCGTTTGTCTTCCCCTCTCTCTTCTTCCGTTTCTTCCGTCGCGTCTTTGGTTTGCATATTTTTCTTTTTGAGATAGCTACGAAGTTACACTAATCGACTACCTTCGGAAAGGAAAAAAAAACAATACTACGCATCACTGCTTGACAGGTTGAAGCCGGAAACTGCAGGAAAGCGGTCATATTCGATGAAGAAGGAAGTTCTCTTCATCGGACTCACGAGATTTGGCGGCCTACAAGCAGTTTTTTCTGCTTCAAAACTACTATTTGAATGGTTTAAATGGTTGAGAGTATTGTTGAGAAACGTGTTTTATGTTGAAAAGTAAGACTGAATTTAACAAAAGATACTGTTTCCGTATTACGCCGAAAACTTTTCAGACTATCCTCGTAACTTTATGATGTTCCTCTTATTATCTCGTATGATATCGTCCATCACCGCATTAAGCAAGACTACTGGCTCAAAGCACTCCTTCTCTTAGGCCTTCCCATTATTACCCTCAATTCTACATGTATCGCTACGTCCTTGACTACTTACAAGTATTTTTAATATTAACAAAAGGTGTTCATTGGAGATGAATTTGTAGTATCAAGAAGGATGAATAGTGTTCACTAAATGCCACAATTACCTCTCTATCCATTAAAACTTCTCTATCGTGGGGCCCAATGACATAACTAACAGCATTTATCATTAAAGGAAAAGATACCGATTTCATTCGCAGTCCGCTTTATTACTGGGCGATATTATTATAGCCTCAAACTTGTTACTACCATCACGGCCTTTAATAATTCTACACTAGATTCCGAAAAATATTTAATGAGCGAACATAAAACGTAATTTTCTCAGCGGGTAACCGCGTACTTAACCCACAGTTGCGAGTCGCTATGGCTATCGGGTCCGGGCAAATTTATACATAATCTATATTGTGTAAGAACGTATATAACACGCCGTTTCATGTACCACTGCAACGCCGTCCGCTCTTAATTGCTACGGAGAAATCGTTCAGCATGCTCATTAATGAAAAAGGACCATCGGGAACGTAACAAGAAGCCGTTTATGATTGACGAAGGTAAAATTCGTGTAATGAGTATACACTGTATATTTATAAGTGTATATACATATGTATTATGAATTGTATCGTTGGAATTTCAGTTGTGTTTCGTGATGGTAATCAAGTCATGTTGTCACGCTCCGTCGTAGCCGTGTAGCATGTAACGTAATTGGATTTTAAAGAAGATAAATGTATTTAATTGCAAGCGAATGAAATATTCTAGGACAAGCATAATCCTTCAATTAATTAAAAGCATAACTTTCAAAGAATCTCTTTAAAGCTGAATCCGCATTACTTTCATCGTAATTTCAAACCGGTCACTTTTTGATAGGATCCGTATAAAATAGTTTTTATTGAAAGATTATGTTGCAGTTTACTTTGGATGCAGTGTACTATTTGCTACCGCGATCCATGCAGATCCATATGGGTATATTTCTGTCTAAGATGCACATTATCACCATTACGTTGAATGTATCCATTTAATTTAACAGCTGAGTAAATGTGGTTTTTTGATCTACTTTTTAGAATTTGGTTGACTTTTGAACCCACGTTTGAACACCCTCTGAAGCTCTAATTAATTCAAGAAATACCCTTCTTGTGTTAAAATGTTTGTAAATTATTGTCGCCTCAATATAAATATCCAACTCATAAGCAATACCTCATTAAACTATCATTAAAAAGAAATGAAATTTTAATGCACAGGTCGACAACCTAAACCGATTTAATGTCTACGTATTTAGCATCGGAAATTATTGGTAAAGAATCCAAATTACTCCGCTTTTGCTGTTTTGCTTCCGATTTAAGTTACAAGGTAGCCTGAAAAGTTTTCTGGCTAAGTCAATAACAGTTATGCTCCAATCTCTTCAATCCAACTAAATAGTAACTGATATCTTGTCCTGCAAAATAGGTCTTCTCATTCGATGAAAATCAATTTTTTCCCTGGCGATCACTGAAATGTGAATTAAGCGTTGTAAAACTTCCTTTTTCTTCATGGCCAGTTGTTTACCCGCAATTTTCGCCTGTAGCTTGGCAAGCAGTGATGGGTACTATCTCTCCGATATTATTTTTCCTTTTTCAATAGTTGATTAACGTAACGTAATGATTATTGTAGCCATTATTATTGCCATGGCTGGTCCTTTTTGAAGCCGATTCACCCATCGCGGTCCACTGTTTTGACGCTGCCTTTGTTCAGAAGTACATCCACATCTCATCTCCACTTATTAAGTCGATGCCGAAACTTCGATTTATTTCGTGTAAACCGCTTTCAATAGAGCTTTGGATATGTTCAATGTCGAATGGGTTGTTTATCTTCGATGAAAAGATGTATTGTCACGTCTTAATCTTTAAAATGTCCACAGCCATTGTTACCTCTCTAACCATAATTCAACGGTTATCTAGCACCATTTAGTAAATTGTTCATGTGTTATTCTTAGTGGCTGTCCCAAACGTTCATCATAAGCTCATAGATAGCTCTCATCGTATAATCTCAGATCATCTCTGCAAATTTTGTTCGATTATTTTTAAAAATAATTGTAAAAATTTGAATCATAACTCAACAATGTCAACTGTTTTTGGCATTCAATTTATGGTTAAATAAAGTAATGGAATACTCAGCACGAGATATACTAAAACGTCTATTGCGTTACTGTCAGAATAATCAATTGTTTGCCGGTGCCTTATTGCATATATTAGCATCAATATTGTAATATTTGCATAATTTTTGGTGACCTTTACGACAAGACATACAAATTCTTGAAAATAAGGAAAAGGAAAAGGAAGAATTAAAGCTGTCTATATGTAACTTTACGATATCTGTAAGTGCCGTATACATAGAATGAAAATAAACAAGAGAAATCAGAAAAACACTTGGGACTCGAACCTAGGATAAGATTACTATTAGCAAGAGTATAGCTTTTATAATGAACTAAACAGACATTCGATTTTATGAATTAAACTGTGTTAGTTCGTAAGTGTTGTTATAGATTTATCTAATCCATTATATACGTCGTTAAGTGGGCACTCGTAATTTGCCAAATTTGTACATCAGTATGGTGTTAATCATGCCTATATAAACGATATTATCTTCTAAGCATCGGATAATTGTATTAGAAAGTAATCTTGAATATAACCGACATCCGTTCGACGAAAAAATTCAGATTTATTTAGTATTCGAGGATTTTATGATTCCGTGCGGTCTTTGGTGGATATCTATCAATAACCGAGGAAGTGTAGATTAAATCAGACCGATTTATCAAATTCGAAAATAATGGTAAATCTTGAATGATGTAATGTAAGAAAATTTCAAAAAATTCTTCGTTTCAATGAATCGCTTCACAAAAATTAAAAAAATAAACTACAATCGGTAGTTTGCCACGGCACCAGATAACTTTCACAATGTTCACTGAACAGGCTTTATAAGGAAACTATTGACGTAGGTTGGTGTCAAGTACTTATCAAAGCCTTTCAATCTGTATTCAAAAGTAATCGTGCATCATGCTATTGTTTCTATTTGAATATAGTAAGCTTAGATCCTTACGGGTAGGCGATAATGCATCATTTCTGTAAAAGGAACAAGCTTTACTATGTTAATCTGTTTAAAAGATTTCTCAGAATCAGCTTTAATTTTTAAATTAACCACCATTCTTCAGATTAATCTATGATCATGGGGAGATAAATCTGTCGATACTATTCGCATCTTTCGAGATAATCAAAGTATAACCTTCAATTAATAATTCTATCCGTTCGGAGAAAGGATTAGTTCAGCTTGATTGTAGGTACTTACATTTTCTAAGAAATTCTAAATTGGGGATATCCGTTGCCAAAAAATAAGTAAATTTAGAATAAATGAAAAACGTGAATAATATAAAAGCATGGATAATGCTGCTAATTATAAGAAATAGAATTCGTAGTGATTTCTTCACGCGTTTACCTTTGCAGACAGATATAAACTTTGAAAGCCATAAAGGTTGCTGTACACTAAACAGAAACGTTAATGGACCGCTTATCCATCAAGGCATCGAAGGTAATGAAAAGGCAGACAGAAATAAGTAGAGAACATGCTCTTCATCGGGTCTATAAGAGAGCCACATAAAACAAGTAATTAAAATATGGGAGGACAATCAAAAGACCCCTCGTACTGGAAAAATGTTCCAGGACAAAAACAGGGGAAAGCATCCCTAAGACAGTAAAGATAGTGCCATCGTTCAGCAAAGAGGACCTTAGATTATTGGCGATAGGCCTAAAATATCACCTATTCAGTCTAGGAAAAACTGCTAGGAAAGGCCAAATCTGTCATCCATCGCAAGAAGGTCTGAAGACGGTAGAGCACATTCTATGTAAATGTGTTGCTATCAGTCACACTTTACAACAACATTTCGGTAAACCATTTCTAATATCTATTGAACCGAAGGATGACGGTTCTAGAGTAATATTAAGGTTACACATATAAAAGCATTTCGTTACAATAGATCTATCAAGGTCGCAGTGAGTAAAAGCATTTGTACCATAGCCCAATGATACTAGTACTAATAGATTGTGAATTAAGTACTAAGTAAACATTGACGTATCGGATTTGCATAGGCTTTACTGCATTTTGTGTTTGTATCCTTCGACGTCATTGTACTTGTTTTTTAATATGTTCATCATTAATCGTGCAATTTGAAGTACTGTAAGGCGAAGGATTGGAAGAAGAATTACTAGAAGACGAAGACAAGAAAAACTCCCGGCAATAAATATCATGGAATGCCTGATGTTCATGATACAGTCAAAAGTCGACGACTTCCCGAACCTCGTTTATATCCCCAAAGCCAAGCAGATGCTTCCAGATCATGTAAGCTGGCAGATTGTTGATTGTCGGTGAGTCTAGATTTTGCCCGATTAGCGTACCAAATTAAAAATATGCCGTTTGTAAGATTAGTGAAACGATATCACGTATAAAGGAGGTCGTTAATGATTTGGGGAGATATACTCTAATAGCTCGTTCGGAGCTTCTTATCGTTAATGGTGGACGTACAACTGCGAAAGGCTACGTTACTAGCTCTCGTAACCACATGCCCCCTCGATTGGGGACGCGTTCTAGATACAACGCAAAGGCGCATGCTTCACAGAAGATGGAGGAATATTTAAATAAAATTGGAATTCGTGTAATCAATTGACAAACGCGAAGTTCCTAAATCCAACAGGAAATGTCTGAGAATTAAGCCCCACCAACTAGTAACCAACTTGTGTTGAAGGGACGTGCACATCAGAAAGACGAGAGATCGCGAATTGCTAACGTGCAAAACCGCTGGAAGGCTAGAATTAACACTAGAGGAAGAAGTAGTTAAAGAACGTTTACTTAATGGGCTCAGTAATATTGGCCTATATACCACACTTGAAAAAATACGATAGTACGTACGATCTTATCGATCATACAACTTAACCTACTTTATCTAATTTGACATCTCAACTTCCTGTTATTGATGAATATCAACACAAAGCATTCTAGATTAAGTAAAAAACAAAAAACGACGTAACAATATTTTGTGTTCGGTGTAATCTTCAAAAATGTTTTTCTTTTTTGATATAAAAGATGAAGCTTCTTAGAAGGAAGTAAGTATGTATGTTGTTGATGTAGGTCATCCTTTGTGTTATGTTTTAACTACTATCCAGTTTATTTTCATCTCTTTAAGCCTAAGTATGCTGCATGTATTGATGCACAGCTACATACGTAGAACCTATTATAAATCTGGGAACGTTCTATCTATAACAAGGTCCGCCTCGCATACTAAGCGCCACAGTCCATTTGACGCATTTTGGATTCAATCAGTCAACTCGGACAATACCGGACGTCCGCTAAAGCAGGCAACACACCGCTCCAACGCTGAGCACCAGAATATTAATCAAATAAGCTTTTCAGTAATAATAAATCCGATGTGCGCGTTACGTTGTTTCAAAGTTAACTTTAAACCGGTTGCTAGGGTGTCAACAATAGACTATAAACCAATAATAAACTCGCTGGACGTTTATTGTGATTGGTATACTTGGATCGATTGCTTAGGCTTAGCATATCTACTCGTTTAAGAGCAACAGAGTTCCGATAAAATAACGACTCACGCACGCTTTTGATGATTGTGGAAGAAATTGAAAGAATAGGATCATTCAGGATATCCTCTTTGGATGCAACGAACAGAATAAAGCAAGATCTTGTTGTTGCTTTCTGCCGTACTATGTTTTCGATTACGTAGTACGGTGGATTGTAGGAATAATTTCGTATTGGACAGTTATCCAAGTGCATATAACCATCTACGTCATCTCTCAATGGAGCATGGAGCATTCTATGGGATGACATGCAGAGTTCGGAAACATTCATTTATATGCATATTTTGTCGCTCTGCTTTTATTATGGCTTGTCCGACGGACCTAGCTTTTGCGGGAAAACTTCTTTTATTCAAACGAAATCTAGGCAGAGGTAAATACAAAGACTTTCCCACATTATCAGCAGTTTCTACCAAACAGGAACTTACGTTAACACTTGGATCATCTTCGTGTTGATTTTACGTAGCATCGAATGTTTAGAACCTTTCGTAAATGCAGATACTGAAGAATCATCAAATTTGGAAGAGGAACTCGTGAGAACTCACAATTAACTAAGAACTCGAAGTAAAATTGAAAAATCAGTATCAGTTCTTTACCCTGGATTGTGGACAATAGTGCTGAAGTTTTAATCGTCCTATATGGCTGAACGTGCGTTCAGTGCAGTAAACGTAGCGAATGATGTTAACGAAATTGGAAACCGACATTGAGGAATTGTTGAAATTTGACCAGTCTCAACCATATCATTATTATTTTTTTTTTGATTTAATATTAATTTTGTGTTTATTTCGTTGTTTTTTAATTCTCGTTGATGTGGTGTCTATTTTTAAAATGTTAATAATCACTGTGACTGTAGATACATTTGGTCGTAGTTCTATTAATTTCTACATTACATACATACATACATTGATTTTTAATAGTTTGATAAACAGATAAATTAGGCACAGATAACATGCAACAATATTCTAATATTTCCTATAAAATTAACTAATATGGACAAAACGATATTAGCAATGTATATTTTCCATTGATCGCCGAAAAAAATGTTAGAAAGTAATTTGATAGTTTCTCATCGACTTTCTTATATTTTACAGTCTTACATTATTTTAACTATAGATTTATTTTGACATTAATGTCCTATTTTTTCAAAGTTACAATTTAATGATTCCATTGACATCAAGAACGCGCCGGTCTAATTTTCTAGGTAGTATCGAAACAACCTTTTAACTTTTAGCAAAGGATCCGATATAGCTTTCTTCTTTGTTAAAATTACATCTGGACGTAAGCCAAACAGTGAAAAACCAATAAAGCCCACGCTAATATTACATTGACATTGTACCAAGCAAGTAGTAAATACCTATAGATAAATATGTGACAGTCACACATTTTTAATTAAAAAAAAGTATCTTATCACAGTGTATTTTGGTGCCAATTTTGCTAAGTTAAAATCGACACAAGTTGGTTAAATTTTAGAATAAAAATTATATTTTGAGGAACCTTGTACATCTTGACGCTTTAACGGCTATCACACTTGTAAGTAAACTTCGTTTAGCCAAAAAAACTTTTTTTTTAATTAATTTATGTAAAAAGTTTGTAGTCATAATTTTTGAAATTATTTTAGGGTTAAAAAAAAAACAATTTGCTGCTTACGTAGCTTAATGTAAATTAATACATTGTCTTAATTTCAAGGTCATGTGTACCAATTATGAACAAGGTTAAAACTTCTTTGGAACTATAACAAGTAAGCCAGAATGTTTCAGAAACATTTTATTTATTATATTAAGTCAAAAAAATACAATAAATAAAATCAAAATTAAATAAAAAATAAATAAAATAAATTATTCCTTTTTTGCAGCGACTAGATAGACTCGTGTCTATTCGCTTCATAAGAATGGATTCGTGTTGCCTACCGGTATCCTCGTGAGTCCTGCAAAAAAGTAATATTTCATCCGCCTTTATCCTCTGTAGTGATTAAGACTTCCACATGTTCATAAGACTGTTTCTTAACATAAATAACAACTCCAACGCTTCTCTAGAGATGTTTGGATGGCCGATCTTCCACTTTCACAGAATGTAATATCCATTGTCTTCCGAAAATACAAGAACTGCAGTAGTTAAAATCAACTTTTGTTATATTTATTATTCTATTGTCAGTACCTATGACAGCTTGACCACATTCCATTTTATTTTTTGTACAATCAGTTTTTCTAATGTAGCGTCTACCATCTTTGGAACACTTTCAGGAATGAAACAATTGCTACCTATTTCTAGAACAAAAAGCTCCATATATAATTGCGTTGACAGCCCTACGTTAGGATAACAGTTTGAGCTCTGATGTGGGCTTGCGCTGTATGAAAAAGTACCATACTTGCATGGTGCGAAGTATGCCGGTACTATGTTGTTTGCTATACCACCCCTCATTCCTTGCTATCATTATTGTTATGTAATATTAAGTAAAACATATTTCAGTAATTCTTTATTTGTTAAGGAATGATTTCTATCGCAATTGAATATCAAGATGCATATACAACTGAGCAAAATACAACGAATTACATCAAAACAATGTGAACACACACGAATAATAAAAAAAAATGACAATTCTTCTACGAGATGAGGATGATTCAAAAAAACAGCTGAAAACAGAGACGTGGACCAAACAGAGAGTAGTGGGCGTGCACCGTATCTGTCTTCCAATTAGTCGCCCGGCATCGGGAGGCGTATCCGTTCGAGCCAATCCGGATGCAGCACCGCTCAGACGGTCATCTCTTTGACCGGGTCACGTGCGTGTGTCCTTTGCTCGCAAACCTGGCCCCCTGCCGGCGCACGGTACGCGTTATATCAGAAACCAATTGTTTTATTACGCAGCGTTGTGATGCCGCTGCTCTCGTTGCCACGGCCGCCGAGAGAAGCGGCGGTAGTGGCGACTGGCGAAGGGGGGAAATGTAAGGATGCGATTCGGGATTTCCAGAGTCCGGTTCGCGAAATATCCGTGCGCAGATTCCCTTGGATGGAGCGGCGGCGTTTCAGGACGATGCTCGCTTATTTCCGTGCCGGCCTCGCCGAATTAAAAACGCCCGCCGCCTCCCTACATTTATTTTTGTTTATTGGCGTAGCGGCCAATAGGATGACGGGTTGGATGTTTTATGGGCGCATTTTGATGTTGAATACGTTGGGAGCGCTTTAGCAGCTCGGATAATGAAAATTTTAAAGATCTTTATATTGGACTTATAATTAATAATTTATTATAGATAAATGCTCGATCATAATCATTTAAAATGTGCTACCAGCTGTTTAGTTAAGCACGCAAAATTTAAATGTAGTTCGTACCTATAACATTCTCGTAAGTAGTTGTTCGTTTGCAGAATTCATACCGTGTTCGAAAACCGTGTATTACAATATCTTGTTTACAATACAGAGTGTCCATCAAGGGACATATTTTCAATATAATTTTTTCGAAACCGCAGAGAGAAAGAATGTAAGCTTTTTTACTTGGAAATAATATTCAATGAAATTTCTCTATTATATGTGATCAATTACCTTTCTAGCTTAGAAGTCATTTCTTCAATTCTTACTATTTTCTAGTTGTTTTTTTTTTTTTATTATCCGCTCTCTTTTAACACAGTTATTTCATTTTGATTAACCTACACAGGTAAAGATCCGGTGCCTGATCTAACACCGTTTGAAACAAGAACTTTCAATTTTACATATGTTCCATATCGGTGAAAACTTTCTTCATTTCAGTGGAAAACATTTCCGTTTCGGTGAAAAATTTATCCGTTTCGCTGAAAAGTTTCGTCGTTTCGCTGAAAAGTTTTCCCGTTTCAATGAAAAATTTCATTGAGATTTAGTTGTACTGCTAGATTCTCTTCGCGCAGCTATGCCCCCCAAATCAGCCTCTAATTGTATAACGGTATACAATTAACAATAGAATGGTGTTGTTTTAACTCTATTTAGGTGAAGAAATAACTACAATATTCAGGATTGTAAATATAAAGTTATATCCTTTGGGATGCTAAGGATAAGCTAAGAGTAGGCCTTCCACCGCTTGGAGTTAAAAAAAAAATTTGCTTTAAAATTTAATCAGAAAATTATATTTACGTAAAGTTGAGGAGAATTAAAAAATGTTTTAAAATCGTCAATAAATTTGTAAAACTACAGGTACGTTATTACCGGTCCTTTCTCGACTTAACTAATTTCCTCAAAAAATTTTCAAAACAAAAGAAAAGTTCATTATTATCGATGCGGTAATTAGGCAGCTAACGATATGGAATCGACAATGACTTCGCAATCACTCAAGAACTTGATTACGTACGCGATATGAGCGATCAAAGAGCAGGTGAGCACATATTTTAAGAAATATTCTCGTATATCAACCACAAATTATAATTCGATTAGCAAAAATCTCTTTAGAACTAGCACTGATGGTGCTTAATGCTTAATGATACACCTGAAGAACGGGTTTGTAACAAGAGCCGATTACTTCATGGAACCAAAAATTTAGAGCTTGCTATGCCGATGCATTCTTTTATACATCAACGGACATCATGTTGTAATGTTTTAAATATTGCATATTAACGTATGCCATGAATGTGATGAAAAAAAGTGATGCGGTTCGGCCGAGCGGAAGTTTTAGGACGGCTCTCTCTGACCTGCTGTTTTAAATAGAATCATCTTTATCGAGAAAACAAACAAGCAAACGCAAAGGAAATTAACATTTTTAAATATTAATCGCAAAAATGGAATTAGATCAAAACCGACGCTTTCGCAGAAGACAATTTTGTACATTCAACTAATCCAAGTCCAAATATCGCTTTAAAGTTATGACCAAGAATGCAATGCCAATACGTATTAATGAGAACTAATTTTGAACACAAATTGAAGACATATAACGCTTACGAAAGAAATCGGTAAAACTTTCCTTAGAAAAATGTAGTGAACTTCATGCTGCAGATTTTTGCCATCACTGTGTCTGGATATCGAACGTGAAGGCGATCAAAAGTTCAGGGAAATCTTCCACGAGTGATGCTCAAGCAGCCTCAGTTACACGTTAGTTGGTTTTCAAAAAAAAAATTATATTAACCAACCATACATATGACTACCATAGAGAGAACAAAGGCGGATGAAATTATTACTTTTTTTGCAGAGACTAGACTGACTCGTGTATTGTCGATTCTGGGCGACACCAGTAGGCAATACGAATCCAGTCATCATGAGGCGAATAGACACGAGTCTATCTAGTCGCTGCAAAGAAGGAACAATTCCGCCTGCCTTTGTCATCTCCATATATCACATGACGCATGAAATGATACTGCATACAACCAACGGATCGAATAATGGGCTATTTCTAAATGTCTAAATGTTTTTAGTCATTTTCGAAATGACTAAAAATCCCGAAGTTAAATATTTAAAACTGTGTAAATTATCGCTAAAGACGTTAATCGTAGCGACGTGTTGCACATTATGACGTACATCGCGTTGTATGGGAAAACAAGACGTTCGGTCTGGAGTACAATCTAAAGACTAGAACGTTTACTTTTCGTACAAATGACTAATTCTTGGCAATCATATATTTCGCTTTAATTTTATAAAGTGCTCAGCTATTTTTCAGCAAGCACATAAGGAGCTCACTTTAAATAAAGTTAATCTCATGCCGTATGAATGTCGTACACCTGTGCTAAACTTGCACATGTGAGAAATAAATCTACGTTGAATCGATCCCACGAAGTAGGAAGCATTTCCTGTCAAACCCAAAGCGAAAAAAGTTATAATAGATTAGTTGCTTTTAACTGCGCAGGGTAAGCCGGGAGGAGTGGACCAAACTCCAGGAGGACGTTGTACGCGTGAAAATAATGCAAAGACGACTTATATGGTCTTATTCGATTTTCATCTATGACTTAAAATCATTTCAATAATTTTATTATTCTAATATGTGCTTGTCTAGTTGTAATGTTTATCTTCTCGTGTGCTCCCGCCTCACCCTTTTTATCCATATCAAATTTCAAGAAAAAAATATCTCCCAAACAACAAAATTATTGGAAAGTTCTGCGTCTTCGTCTGACCAATGTATGTAGTAGTAGTCGTATTTTTAATAAAGATCATCAAATTAATGAATATTTCTTTACGTCCTTTTTTGTTACAGGGGGATATGGACAACTACGAAGTCCAGCATGCCCGCCGACAGAGGAGATAAGAGACGAAGGTTCTCCGCCGCCCGGCCCGCCACCCGGCCTCTTCCACCTACAACGAAGTCCCGCCTACCACCACCTCAAAGAGAACTATAAAAGCTCGTGCCCGCCAAGCGAGACCGGAAATTACGGTGGAGCCATAGAAACGCTGCAGTCACTTAGCAGCGAGGAGCAGGCCCAGTTCATAGCGTGTAACCCGCACTTCACCGAAGAGCATGAGTACCAGTCGTTGGACCATCAGCCGCAAGCGTACCTGGACAGCTCGCCCGAATTCTATGCGGGTAACAATCTGCTGGAGGCGAAGTACCATCCGCACGGATACATGAAAAATTATCCGAGAGGTAAGCATCGATTTCAAATACGATAATCGGATCATAATAGCACCTAATTGATGTTATCGTACCTTACATGATCGGGAAAACCGAACAATTACATGAATAGATACATACGGCAAGACTACCATTTTTGTGGTAGCTCCGACTTTGATGCGGTAGTTAGATACGTTATCAGTCGTTAAAGATTATTTGCACCGATAAAAATACATCAGTTTTGTATTAGAAGGAATTAAACAAAGCGGCATATATAAAATTACTCTAAATAATTACAAACATGATTCAAATATTGTAAAAATACAGAAGGATATTTATATTTGCATGAATTAAATATAATTTATGGGTATATATGGGACAGTAGCTTTTTATTTTTGGAGTAAATATAACATTTATTATCTCTTAACCGTGATCTATGGTAGTATTAGCAATAATTCATGTTAAGAATACATATATCTCTATATCCATATTACATTTACTTCAAGATTCTTTTGTAGCTGTAACTATACTTACTGCTGCCGTACACATTCCATAAATCTGTTCAATTAAAATTTCCATTCGAAAAGTAGGTAATACAAGGAACGATCATTTAATACAATTTACTATACCTTTCATTATCAGAAGACGACCAGCTTGTTTAATCAGAACTATAACAATATACGTTAAAGAGTGCATACTTATCGCATATTAGATGCAATAAAGCTTATCTACTTGGTTCAAAAGAAAAAGAAAATAAATATTTTCCTTGGATTTATGTTATTTAGCAACGTTTCGTTACACCACTTTCGTCGTCATTCTCAAGCTTATCTGTCACCCTACTTCATATTTAATTTAATATAATATTGAAGAATATTGCGACTAATGAACCGCAATTTTACCGTTACTTACAGCACGTTAGGTCCACGCGGTCGAAATACGTTACCAGCACCTTTATCATAAAAGGATGCGTTCTATCTTATTTTGTAAATGTGCTCAGCACCTTCTGCGATTTAGCTTCCCTTTCCTTTCTATCGCACGAAATAGCCACCTCTTCAATTTGATCTTCACCTTTAGAAAGCTTAAAGACTATCAAGGAATTAAATTAGACGAGTACGCTGGACGTGGAACAACGGCCAAGTTGTTTTTAATCAAAAATTGTTGTGCGACGAAGAATCGGCGCTAACTGCCCGAGAGTTTCTTCCTCGTATCCTCGCTGAGGATGTCACGATAAAATTCTGCACCGATCGTCTCACCCGGAGATATACGAACTCTTTATCGGAAAGCTCTCTTTAATATTTCGTTTGTTTCGACGATAGTTTTACCAGATTTAAAACAAAGCTTGTTGCAGGTACAAACACAGGCAGGCATATAGTTCAACAACAAAGAATGTTTTTTCATCTACATTGATATCGCTTAGCATAGGCAACTGCACGCGGCGACATTTAATTGTAGCTATATCTATTCATGCGCGTAATTCAGATTTTGTTGAACTTTTGATACTTTTAGTAGATGACTTATCTCTATTTGCGATAAGTACTGCTTAAAATCTCAGCTACTACTTGTTAGATAACACATCAATTCATTAAAAAAATTGATCGGTCCTTGCTCAAATATCTTTTTATATAATATTCTTTTAGATAAATCTAATATTAGTAAATAGATATAACTTACCTAACAACAGTATCCTAACATTTTGGATATCTTTAATAACAATTACTATTTGATATACTCATGTCTCCTCTTACAAATTGGACCGGATGTGTAGACCGCCATTTGTAGACTTTGACATTCAAATAATCCACTTACTTTGAGAGTTATTATTAGAGTACGCAATTGTAACGTAGAAAGATTGCACTCGAACGGTAGCATCGAATAATTGATAAAAAGTATATAATCAATGTAGTTCATCAGATTGTACAAGCTGTTTCTAAGAATCCCAAATCTTAAATACGGTAGCTTTACATTGCATGTAACCCCTTTTATCTATCTCAATTGGATTAGCATTAAAAATAAAGAGAATTATAAATATATGGTTCAGATCAAAATTTTATATTAGTTGATCAGTGTGCACATCTCTTCTTGGCATTTCAGTCGTTGCACGGGGGTGACAATATATGAACCGATCACTGTACATAGCGAAGGTGCATATTCGACTTCGCATTTATTCACTTCTATCGACTTCGAAATCAATCATTATCCCCTGTTCTGTGGCATTTGACTTTGGTTTTGAATCATCTGTCAATTTTTAGTTGGCGGAAACTGGCCAAAAGCAAACGAATATTTAAGATGAAGGTAACCCCAACCGAAAGTGAGATGAAAAGAGAGTTTACAAATAAATATCAAGTTGCCATTATTCGGCTCTTGTTGATGCAACAACATGTTAGCAACAGCAGCGGCTGGTCCTAGGTGCAGTTCACATAAAAAATTGCTGTAATTTAGAAGAAAATCTTTGTTCCACACGTCCCTTATTCATTTGATATTTAATATACATTATACATTCCTGTATTTTTATACATATACGTGTTTAACTTTTATTAAGCGAATACACGAAAGAATCGAGCCACAATGCAGTAGCCACCGCGGATTGACACGCAAATGTAAGATCTAACGCATCAATCCAACCTGTTTTGACTTTCTTTTTTTATTACATTAAATCTGAAAAAAAGATCATGCGACTTTTCTAGCTAGAAATGAATGGAGAACTACTTCTTCTAAGAGCAATATTATAATTTCAGGTGCTGGACGATATAACGAAGGCTATAGCGAATCGTACCTCAACACCTTCGAAAACTCCCCCTTCCAAACGGTCCCTAGTGGCGCGAATAACGGTCCCGAGTGGGCTCATCACGACATGGGAGCCGGACATATTCCGCACGGTCATCCCCACACACATCCCGCTTTTATATCGTCCGGAATGACCGGCAGAGACGCCTTGGGCCAACTGGGCCCGGATACGAAACCCATGATACAAAACGGAATGCTAACCGGTTACCCAAGCAGCGGCAACACCGGCGGTGCCTGCTTTACCGGTACGTCTAGCAAGTGAAAACGTCGCCAAGCGAGAGCGAGATTAACAAGTACAAATTTTCAGGTACAGGTCCGATTCAATTGTGGCAATTCCTGTTGGAATTGTTGACGGATAAAACGTGCCAAGCGTTCATTTCGTGGACGGGAGACGGTTGGGAGTTCAAACTGACCGATCCCGACGAGGTGGCCCGACGATGGGGCATCAGGAAGAACAAGCCGAAGATGAACTATGAGAAACTATCGCGGGGACTCCGTTACTACTACGACAAAAATATTATCCATAAGACTGCTGGCAAGCGTTATGTTTATCGTTTCGTCTGCGATCTGCAAACTCTTCTTGGGTGAGTATGTATTGAAAGTGCATTACTTTTGTGCTAGATGAATTGGCAATGTTTCCAGTCAATTTAATTAAAGCTCATAGAACGATTGGTTGTTATCGGACTAATTGGACTATTGTTTCATTCACTTAACGGCAATAACTTTAAAAAAAATCGCAGCCCTAAGTTTATTGCTTTTTACAAATCGCTTTAAACAGGACTAAACGACCAATTGCAAAATGTTGCTCGATGTTTGTCAAAAAAATTACAATTGTTTAGAACTATAAACTAAATAAATATAATGTAAATAAATTGTTTAGGATATATGAAACTTAAAAATTATAAATACAATGTCTTCATTTTGTCGATGAGTTTAGTTTGAACAGAATTGACAACCTTGACAACCGCAGAAATGTAACTTTCGCTTATAGAGGATGGGTCAATATTCACTGTCCGGCCTTCGCATATGTGTTCTACTATTAAACCACGCACAAACGGAATTCTATCAATACATCAATACGATACGAAGTTTTAAGCAAACGCTCGTGCTATTCTCTGTAGTTTGTACAGAGGACGGCTTCCGAATCGCCATATATTCAGGTCACCAAACAATCGGAAATGTAAAAACATGCAGATTGTACTGCTCGAAAACGTTCTTTGCTTGTCCTCGAAAACTTCGACGGCCACAGACGGTTATCGATATTGAGAATAATCCAAATAGATAACACAAAATCCTCTGTTCATAGATGCCTTCGCAGACACATGTACCCCGATCTTCCGACTTAATTTCAATAGGTTATTGGCTGTAGGAATACATAAAAAAGGCTTATTTTACAGCGCCTGTCGAGGCGAATAACATTATCGCCCCCATTCACAAAGAAATAGCTGAAAAAAAAAAGAAATAGGGATAATTTCAATTCTGCAAGCGGCCTCGCTTTGGAAAATGTGATATTCTTAATTTTTGTCTTAATGGAGCGCGTAGTCGAAGCCTGGGGAGTAAACATTGACTCACCTAGTATGTAATTCTTAGTATTATTCATTACCTATTATAGTAGTAAATTACTACAAGCCCTATACGATTGTGCGATTGTGGGCGAAACGTCGAGTTTTTATTTTATTTTAACCAAACGACATGACACGGTTCAAACCCAGAACACGTTCAGTTTCAACGTATTACTAACCTTTTTTCTCTTCTTTTATTTCAGTCACACTCCTGAGGAATTGCACGCAATGGTAGATCTCAAGCCGGAGAAGAAAGACGACGACTGAAGCAAACGAAGACGCATTACCATCAACACAACAAAAACAACAACTACAATCGCGGTATCCCTCGCAAAAAAATCTTTTAACTAACAAAAACAAATTAACGATAATCCGCAAACAAATGGTGCCTAAATAGTAAACGATTTATACAATATAAAACTGTAGAGATTCGTCAATCGGAGTCATCATCCAAAAGAAACATTACTATATTTTTCGCATTGCATTAACCCACCCACCCCTTTTAATCTACTTACCACCGGTCTCCATTGATGTTATATCATTTTGTGGCAATACTACGACAGGATTAAGAACTGTTTTACTATATAAGGAAAATCACGCGTAAAAAAACTTTGTTATATAAATGTGAATTTACTATTAACAAAAAAGGAGAAGAGATAAACAAAAAAAAAAGAAACGTTGTGATTGTTTTTATTATTAACTAAGTATAATTGTATAAAGTTTTAATGCAAATAAAATTGAAAACGTTGCTCTCTGTTTTGGTCGACCTTTTGTGTTAGAAAAAAAGTGACCAGCCTCTTATTAAGTGTTAAGCGAGGGTTTTCTAAGTTATATTTTCTATTTTTTTTTTTCACCTTCTGTGTAAATATCATAATGTGATAAATGAAAAGATAAATTCAAGTAGTAATGTTTATATTTTTTCGGAGATATAATAATAACGATAATGATAATTTTAGTGAAAGTAAAATAATACAGTTAAATATGTGTAGTTAAAAAAAATACACGGGGATCTTGAAATTGTTAAATGCAAATGGAAAATTCGGTATCTCTCCGCGATCGTTCTTGAAATTGTTATTACGTATTTTTATAAATCTTCTGTGAAAAAATTGTAAAAAATAAATGCAATGGAATCTATAATACATATTTTAAGAATAATTTTCATTGCATCTATTTTAATTCTATATTTGTTGTTGCCCTAATAAGAGAAACAAAATCAAAATTTACGTAGAAAAACAATTGTTGGCATTAAGTGTTTTATTTTTGTTTCTACTACATTTCTCTGTCATCCCCCTTTATTATTATTTTTTTTTTCGTCAGTTTTAAATGATAACAATGACTTTTTAATTGTTCTCTATTGTGGTCTCAATAATTCGTTTTTAAAAGTATAATTTTATTGATGATTTATTGTAATGAACGTAACGATTATTCTCCTTCTTTTCCTTTTTGATGAACAAAATATGAAGTATAGAGAAGTGTATGTTGTTTACTTCTGAAAGCGAAACATGCACATCCATCAACGGATATCTTCTAGCGACGCCGCCGTCTAGATCTCGTTTAAGGGATTCCCTCTATTTTAAAAATTGTTCGCGTCGCATGTTTCTATGTTTTATTCATACGTATAAATAATTATTGTATTATTGAATCAAAGATGTCTGAATAAAAATTATAAAAAAAATAAATAAAACTTATGGTTTTTGCCAAAGTAACATCTTTTTTTTCTTTTACTTATACTTCCCCCAACACCAAGTATTGGAACCTGGGCACTACACAAGTTTAATTTATTAATTAATTTAATGCATGTTATTTTTCGTTCATCGTAGCTTTAAGGCGTGCAGGAGATAGAAATAGGCACTTGAAAAGAACATATTTTTTCGAGGAAGTAGGGATAGTACATGCATGTTTAATTTTAGAAAAGAATCTTTGTTCACATCATTCGGTCACCGGTTGATGATGGGGACCATTCGTGTCCTTCAAACAGTCGTCCCGGACTAATTATTATGTATTGCCATATAATAAACTTGTGTGGTGCGGAGGTTACCGGTACTTGCCATACTACACCACAGTTGTTGCTACTACTATACTACCGCCTGAAGATACTAATCTTCAAACTAATTTTGAGTGATATATTTAATGATTTGGATCGTTAAATTAATTTAGAAAAATTAATTTTAATCGGGGAACAATTCCACTTGTAGGATGCAACCAACAGTACACCTCCAGTCTTCAGCTAAGTTTAGAATATTATAGGAAACTGTAAGTAATATGGAAAGCTAAAAGAAAGGGGTCTGTTTTTTAACTATAGATATACGTAAACTTTTCTATTAGGGTAGGACAAATCAAAAAGACGCCAGAAAATAGGCTGCCGCATTAAATACTGCTCTTGTTTCAAAGATGTCGCCACCATATCAAACAGTAACAAAATTAATTGCTTAATGCCTATAAAAAATATTTCAATTAACAACTACGTATAAACATATTTTTCCTTAATTGTTTGAAGCGATGGTGTGCTAGTTCACCATTAATAACGATATTTTAAAACGTGATATAACCTGCTCTTCCATTGAAGTGATCCACTAATAAAAAGTCGATAAGAATTAATAAATATAATTTTTCTGTTACTTTTAGTTTAGAAAAAGACGCTTTTTCTCTCGGTGGTCTAGATTCCCTCTATATCACTCTGATAGTGTGGAATATGTGCTGAGGATTGAGAACATAACTCCATGCGTGCCATTTGTGAGACAGTTCGGGATAGCATATCTTTAAACGGTCGCACCGAGCTGGTGATTGTAAATATTAATCTATGAATGCAGAAGGGTATAGGTATTTGGTGTGAATGCAGAGATATTGAGGGACCAACTAGTGATATTGAAAAAAAGATATGGTCCTCTAATTGATAGTTGATTGATAGTAAGGATCTGATCTTCGTCTTCCCATAACGTTGGAAGAGCTTACAGAAGCGGTGCGACGAGGATTGGAGAGAATTCCATAAGGATACTACAGGATAACACGCTAATATAAATTGTGTAATAAACAGGAAAATATTAAAATTAAATTGCCACATTTAAAGTTGTTAATTATGTTAAAAAAATTTAGCTGAGACATATTCATTTTTGTGATTTATCAATTATCGGTTAATGTAATTTTTTAACACCTTTTTTACATTTATTGTTGTTTAACATTATTGTTTAAATAATATATTTCAATTATTTTTTTTTTATAAAATTTGTTATTGTAATTTTTTTATTAGTGAACCACTTTAATTAAACCACAATTTAGTTAAGCAAATTATTTAGTTAAGCAAACATTTTTTCCGGCATATATAATGTTACATCTAAATCCAAAGTTAACCGACAAATTTAACGTGGAATTTCTCTATTAAATGTATAGAAACCTCCTGTGACGTTCCGATTAGTACTCAGGGTTGGTGAAAGTAACTTCGATACAGTTGCGCGCATATATCACTCGACTTTTTCTAGGATTGTGGTATTCACAGCGGACCTACTAAGCAGAGACGGGAATGAACAATGATGGACCTGCTAACAGGACACTGTATGCTCAAGAAGCGCACGAGCTATTTTGGGCCTGACAGCAAACAACATGCTGATTTTGTCAGGTGGAAGAAGAACCTCTTGTCCATCTGCTGTGCAGAAATAGTCTCGGAACACCCAAAAGCCGAAGCCTTCGTAGAGGGATCACTCACAAGACTTTTAAATTTACCAAACTGATGTAACTGATCTAATGAGAGAGGAATAACAATAGATTTGAAAAGGTCGCAGTGGGATAGCTCAAGAGCCATCTAGGGAAGTAATCTAATGTAATCCTATAGATGTAAATACTGACATCATATAAATGTATTTACAAACAAGGAGAAGGCAAGACTCTATATTCCAAAAAATAAAGGTTTACCGGTGTTAATTCAACTAGTAACTTAAAATAAACGAATAAGTAATACGAAACCACCTCCAGTTCTATCTGTGAACGTGTTTCGTCACTTACGGCGATGAGCTATGCTCATCGGCATAGCTCTTCGAACGCTGTGGATCGTGTATATATCTAAATCGGCTCTTCGCCGATAAATTTACTTTTGTGTAATGAAACTGCCGGAGGTCACAATCGAATTTCTTCATAATCAGATTCCATAACTTAAACTTGAGTCCACTTGAGCATAAGCATGACGTCAACTATGAAACTGTACAGATTGAGACTTATTTCCGTTAAACAATAAATCGCGCTCACAGAAACAATTATTAAATCAACGCCAACACCTTCTAACATTCAGTCTGTAATATTTTACCATCAGCAAAGGAAACAATTACAGAGAAGTCATACATATAACCCACATGTTGTCCAATATCTGCGATTTGTTGAAAATCGTTCACATATAAAATGAAATTAAATATTAGAATTAGCGTTAATACTATTATTGTCACTAAAACATTTCTTTTATCTTTTATAAATGATGCAATGATCATTATGCAAGAGTTTGCTCAGGCAACTTTTCCAAAAGCAAAGCTTTGGACTAGCAAAGGTAGTCTAAATCTTTGAAACGAAAAGCCATGTTGCTTTGCCTCGTCGAGCAATCTTCACGTCATTTGGAAGTGTTAGTCTTTTTCTGCTAAGTAAACAATCTACTTTTATTTTCGAGGTGAATAAAAATTGTTATCGATAAGCGCAGTCTCATCCCTCTTAAACATGATCATTACGCATAAAACAGATGATGCAATAATCACCTCCTCCTCAGGACACACAATTTTCTGAGTGCCTAACGTTTATCCATAATGTAAAACTTATTTTAGGTATCCTCTGGTTCCTTTTGCCAAATTAGATTCTCGCGAAAATCTATAAACCTCCTCGAAGAATTTGCAAATAAATACATTCACACCAGTCTATTGGGTAACACAGAGCAGTGCGTGCCGTCTTACCATAACATATAAACGCACGTTTTGCGTATAAACCCGACGATCGGCTTCGCGAACGCCATTCCGTTTTTAACCTTGAAATTAAGGAAAACGCCGCTTAAAATAAACAATCGTCATTATCTACAAGCGCAATGTCAACGACAGATATATTGTAACGGGAACAACGAGGGAGTAACGAATGCATATCGGATGAAATAATGCACCGGTTGACACCATCGGAGATGATAATAAGTAGGCAAGTTGGTCTTGTAGTACGTTGTCATCGTATATCCGCTAATAAAACGCTTGCAGTACGCATCGAAGAACACCTAGACACACGACGGTATGCACGCGTATAGAAAAAAAAATGGAAGATACGGGAGTTTGGGGTGCTGTAATTAACGCGTAGACTCCAAAGACAAATTTAGATCAAACTGCATCAAGAGCGAGCGACTCCGGCGGCGCCTTCCCAGTGTTCAGTTTTTAGAAGGCGACATTCACAAGACGATGCTGAAGCTTTAAATTTGAGATTCGTAACGTTCACGTTCAAAACTAAACGATCGGACGCGTTCAACGAAATAAAAGTAAAGTTTTGAGTGAAAACCGAAAGAAGAACGGCAGTTCGCTTCGAATCGAAATTTTGTATTGTGCGACGGCGATTTAAAATTAGTTTTACGTAGATCGGAAACGAAATAGGGTCCCGTCTTCTCGTTAAAAATAAGATGACCCATCTGAACGTGGCCGTAAGAGTTAGGCCATTGTCAGATAGGTAAGTACATATGTTCTGATTATTTCTATTTGCTTATCATTGCTTACGACTTGGTAATTTTTATTGCAATAACTGAAAGATGCAATATTATTTATTCTTTTGTTTGCTTCTCTTGATTAAAATAGAAGGCGAGAAGATCGAAATAAACGTAATATTTAATTAATTGCGGGTTTATTTAATTGTGCAAAGAATTTTACTTTTAACAAACACTTAAAAAACATCTAAACAATAAAGGGGGAATCCCTAAGAAGGCATAAAGAATACTGTTGAGCTTCCTCAAATGTAGTTTCGCCATATATTCTCTTATGGTTGATTATGGGCATGGTTTAAAGTCATGTTAACTTGCATGATGTCTCATAAATCTGTAGCTACCCAAAGTTCTATTTTTTTTTTGTTTAACGGAACATGTCATACGTTATTGTATGTTTGGGGCCCTCTTTAAATTTCAATGTAAAATGTTATAAAAGTACTATTGTCCTAAAAAGGTTTATTACTAATTAATGTTTTCTTGAAAAAGTTGCCAGTTATGAAAATCGTTATTTCTTGCGGAGTACGTAATGCTAGATTATGTGCAATGTTTAGTAAATGTTGGATTGCAAAGGAAATAACTGGACGTAATTTGTTTGTCCGAGACTAAGGATACTTTAACCGGGAGCCTTTGGAATTTGCTGGTAATCCTCCAGGAATGCACGTCGTACAGAAAGCAAAAATAACACTAATGCTGCTGCTAACTAAACCCGAACATATTTAATTACTTTGAAGAAACTCATCTTAATTAGCTTCTATTTCTATTTAAAATCTATGGTTTTATCTTTGTTCTTCTAAAAATGCGTATAAAACGAAAATAGCGCATTAAAACGCGTATCTATCTCCAACGCTTTTGTAGATTTAAAATGTAGTAATATTAATAATGTAATTAAATAATGACGAATAAAATTAATCAAAGCCCTCTAGAGGCTACACATGTTATTGCATACATTATATACAAGCACTATACTGGAATTATGTGAAATGTAATCGGTTAACTCGAGTACAATCAGGCCCAATTCACTGACCGGGTGCGAGGTCTTTAACGTCAATTATACAGCATTAGGTAAATGACTCTATTATTTTTAAAATTTTGGATATTTGCTAAATTACTTCCTAAGATAACAACAAAACCTTTTTTCTTAATGGTAACAGTAACATTTTTTTGGAAGACTGGGAATCATTATAAATTGCTTACCGTGGATGTGTATTGTTTCCGTGGGATTAAATTAAGAAACCATTATCCTTCTATTCCGATAGGTCATGCCGTTTCTCTGAAAGAAACTTACGAAAATCTGAAAATTTTATTAGAAAAGATAAAATACAAAAACTATTCTTGGAATATTTGTGCAGATTTTAAAGCAATTGTAATTATTTTTGGTATGCAATCTGGTTACATCAAATACTGTTGCTTTTGACGTCTTTGGGACAATCGTGACAGGGAAAAACATTATCATAAGCAAGAGTGGTCACTACGACAACAGTTTATACAATATAAAAGGACAATGTAAAACATCAGCCTTTAGTAGAAAAAGAAATGATCATAAATTATGATTATTATCAGAGGTGCTATTATGATTCATAATAGCACCTCTCCACGTGAAACTTGGGCTCATGAAAAGCTTTGTAAAGTCACTGGATCTCGAAGGTGAAGGTTTTAAATACCTTCGTGAAAAGTTTCCAAAATTAACACAAAGGAAATTGAAAAAAGAATGATGAAATTTTTGAAACCAAATTAACAGCGAAGGAAAAAACAGCTTGACTCTCCATTGTACAAGTTTTCATGAATTTCTTGGGAAAAAAAAAAGCTGACAACTACAAAACTTTAGTAACGGATATCTTACAAGCATTTCACGCTGCTGGCTGTAATATGTCCCTTGAAGTGCACATTCTACATTCTCACTTGGATTTTTGGCCGGAAAATATGGGCGACGTTAGCGATGAACACGGTGAGCGCTTCCATCAAGACATCATGGGAATGGAAAAACGGTATCAGGGAAAATGGAATCCTGTTATGTTAGCAAATTACCGTTGGATGTTAAGAAGAGATGCTATAGATATTGTTCATAAGAGACGGAGCAGTATTACTTCACATTTCTAATTATAATAATTTGAAATATACGTTAAATTATGATCTAATCTAAAAAAATCTTTTCATTGAAATATAAAAAAAATCGAGCTAACTTGACCTTCTTATCTTTTATTAAAATAAATGTTCATACGTTTTCTATTGAAATTAGTATAAATTATTTTATGGCAAAATTAAAAGTTGAAATTTGTTGGCCAGTGTTACTAGTAGGAAACTAATTAAATGTCTGGCACGTGGTTTCCTCTTAAGGTGTTACTTAAGAAATGTGGATGCCGTGTATGATGTTAGTCCATCAATCATCCAATGTGTATTCTTAGTCAACCATTAACGGCACTACAAGTCCACTAAGACAAAGCGCCGATTTCTCAGAAAGTAAGATATTGTTGATTATTACTAAACATTCGCGTACTTGTTTTACAAAATTGTATTCGCTTGTCCGGATCATCTTTGTTCAGCCTATGTAGAACATATATCTTATAGGACTTGTATTTATTTGTTTCCAACATTCGAGCAGTAGATACTGATCCTGAGTAATTGATATAGGTAGAATATTCGTTTTAGTAAGTAACACATCTAAAGACCGGTCTTTATTAATGCTTGATTTAATGCGACTGGCTTTAGGAATATCTTTAAGATCACCCATTTCTTTAAACTTATCATTTCGTCTAATAACAGGGTTCCCTCTGGACCACATTCAACCAACATAAGGATTTCGATTCTTTCAATTGTAGTTAATTTTGCCATTTTAGGAAGCAGATTGAATGTTTGGTATATTGTGGTTCCCTCTTAAGGTGGTTCCTAATAAATGTGGACCTATGCTTCGTTACCCAACAGTGCTAATACACACATTAAGTTTTTGGGGATGCTGTGTATAATGTTCGTCCGTCAATCGTACAATGTATATTCTTAGTGGACCCTTAACGGTAGTACAAATCCGCTAAGAGGAAACGTTGCTTTGCTTTGCTTGTGTGAAAGTAAAATATTGTTGATTATTGTTAAACATTTCCGTAATCGTTTTACAAGAATTGCATTCGCCTCTCCAGATGATCTTTATTAAGCCCATATAGAACACATATCTTATAGGACTCGTATTTATTTGTTTCTAATATTCGAACAATAGATATCGATCCTGAGTAATTGATGCAGGTGAAATATTCGTTTTAGTAAGTAGCACATCTAAAGATCGGTCTTTATTAATGCTTGATTTAATGCGATTGGCTTTAGGAATATCTTCCAAGTACGCTCGTTTCTCTAAATTTAGCAATCGATCTCGAAACCATTGATTAGGCTACAGGACTTCGCCCCGGACCATATAAAGCATTTCGATTCTTTCAGTTGTAGTTAATATTACAATTTTCACGCAAACTATTGAAAAAAAAAATACCTTTGCGATGCGAACAATTTTAATGAGATACTTTGACAGACTTTTTATTTAACTAGATTTATGCAAATACGCAAACAGGTGGTTAAAACCAACAACGTTTTGGTGCCATTGTCATATGGTAACGGTAATGATATTTAAATGTTTTTTTAAAGTCTTTTAAAGTTTACATTTACAAAGATATTAGACGATTGCTTTTAACGAGCTCTGTATATACTTATAAACTTGTATTTAGAATACGTAACTAAATCTAAAAAAATCGTTGCTACTGCATGACGTAGATCGTGGGGCCAAAGAACTAAATGTAAAACTTCTCTAAGTTGGAACAAGATGGAAGTATCACATTTATGGTATCGTAAGGTGTTAACTAGTAGAATTCTATGATGGAGCTTATGAAATCTCAAAATTTTCTAATGATCCTTCGGATGAAAGCGAAGCGGGATCCCTTTGTAAGTCCTATAAAGGATCATACGTTTATTGCATCTTTGAATTTTAAGTATGACTTTCTTTTCTAAGTAAACAATGCAAAGTAATTCTATAGATGTTTCCTCGGCACTTTCTTCTTCTGACAAACTTTTATGCTAGTTAATTGAATGCCTGGTTTTAATAGGTTTTGATTGCAGGAAAAGGGATAGCACAAACATTAAATGCATTAACACAATATGCTTAGGAAAAAAGAAGGATACGACCAGGTGTATTACTACGTCACTTAGGTTCGACATTCAATGCATACATCACATAATGATGCAACGCTAGTTCCCATATCCAAAAGCTCGTTGCTCCAAACGCTTAAGTTAGTAAAATTAGCTAATTGAATTACTAAAAGGAACTGAGTCTCTTATCAATTTAGATTGCAAGAACAAAAAGTCAACTTAGATGCTTGAGTTTTGAACCCATCAATCAACTCAACACGTCTATACAATAGTCCATCTAAGAACCTACGTGACAACAAGCCCTATCGAATAGAACTTAGTGTAGCCATCTTTCTAGCATTAATAATTGGGGGTTGCAACACGAACATGAATGTATGCAATAATGCACCGATTACTAATGTCACACTTACAGAGACAGCTAAATCCATTTGTATAAAAAACGCATCGCATTAACTTTAATCAGAAGAAATCACCAAGCATGGAGATCCAGGATAAAGAAGAACCTTAATACTTAAAATAACGTATAAATTATATGCTTTATAAGTATGTGAAAGTTGACGTAATTTTAGACATCGTAGTGAAGTTATATTTAATCGAGAGAATGAGAAAAAGTAAAAAGGAAAATCCAAAGAGGAAACACCTAATTATTTTGTCAAAGGAACATTATTAGAAATGGCATCTTCTAATCTTCTTCTTATTGAAAGAACCCAGGAATTGTCGCAGATCCTTGTGGTTCTGAAGTGCCCTTAAAGAATATTTACGTGTTGGTACAGTTGATCTACATCCAGATGTTTTGTATTCTTTTATTTGTGAAAATATTGAAACTCCCAGCGAGAACATTTAGAAGGACGATATTCGTGTATAAAGTAACGGAAGGGGAAGGGAAAATCAACCATTCTTAATAAAAAGAATAATAAAGGAAAATAATAATTAACTCTAATAATGCCTACTACTAAATATTCTAATTCTAAACAAGATATTATTGTAAGCAACTTATTATGCAAGCATTTATTATTCGACATAGTGTACACGCCAGCTTGAATATAATTGACAATCGCCTCGATTATGTTGTTTAGCACATATCTGCAAAAGTTTATATCTTGTTTTCGAAAAGCATCATCCACTTTGTCTTTATTTCTATAACGAAGACGATCAAAATATTTCATCAGATTAACTTAATGACAGAACGAGCGCGTACTGTATACATATACTTGCTTGTACAACATATAGAGGAGGTTACGACACACTCATATTTCAAAAAATACCGAAATAAATACATCAACTAAAGCTGTGCGATTGTAAGCAAGTGTGTAACAACTCAGTTTTATAAATAAACCTTTTAGCGATGAGATATGGTTGTTATTCCATGTTGCCTTCGATTCGACGAGATATGTTTTGCTTATCGCATTTTCCAATTGGATGTAGAACATTTGGCGCCCGCCATCATTAAGGCCAAGGTGTTCGTTCAAGGTAATTTTCGTTTTCTCATTTATCGCCAATTACTCTTAATCAATTTCCACCCGGCTAATTCATAAAGAAAAAACATATATTCGAATATCATAGGTAACTATTTCCATCGCATTTTTTGCATTCATTCACCAAAGAAAAGTATTTATGGTACGCCGCGTACATCGACGATGGTGAACTTTTCAGTATTCGGGCGTCTCCCATACCGAATGCCATCAATTTTAAAGCGGATGTGCGTTATTTTTGGATTGCAGTAGGTACGCGAAAGAACTTTCCCTCTTCTACTATTTCTATTTCGACTCCTTTTCCATCAACTACGGTATGCCGGTGAATCGACGTAGCCTAAACACCGTTTTCTTCCTTCTGCGGCCCAACGTGTAACTTTTGCCGCGGGCCTTCAATCGTTAAGAAACGCAGATGATGAAAGGGTAAAATGTAGCAGCTTTACGATCCGTGCAGATGCTTTAGATTTTAAACCTTAGCATTTTATTTCCATGGCAGGATATCCAAACAATCGTCAAAAGATTACTGAAGGCATCGCGAGAAAATAAGCTTTTGATCATATTTTAATAAGGAATTCATCACCTACCTACCTGATTGAAGAAGATGTTCATAAACAAACATAAATAGATGTAAAGGTATTGGATTTTGTGAAAATAAGCAGAAAATTGCCAGAGAATACAATCTGGTAGAGAGACGTTGTTTTCGGGAAAGATTAATGCAGGAGCTAGTCCAAAAATTTAAACTGGAACGGTTACAAGAAGCTTTAATACTGCAAAAAAACCGTTATTTTGCGAGATTAGCAGAAAAAAATGATAAAATGGTCAAATATCAGACGATTAAAACTAGGAAAAGAGGGCTGTGGTACGACGAAAGAAGTACATTGTCAGTTGCTGAAAATATGGAAACACCTTCGTGTATCATATTACATCATTCCTACTCTTGAGCAATGAAACACTGGAACTTTGCGACTCGGTATCGATATGCATGGGCGATATAAAATTAAATTTTTCTTACTTTTCATGCAGCCTTTTTATTGATTTATTCCTACACTGTTTTTCACAAAGAAAGCAATTATATGATAAGTAAGGGCGGACTTCTTCATAGGAGGAATTTCTTCCAACCAAACCTACTATTCCTATTTCTCTTTGTAATTGCTATTCAATACATATGATTCTGTGCAATTGCAGCAAAGTTAAAAATAGCTAAGAAGAAACGCTTGTTATAATGCGCGATACTAATTTGCACCTAAATCATTTTAAAACGACAAATTTCGTTCCAAACGTCTTACCTCTATCTGCACACTATATGTTGCGCACAGTAATTAATGATGACAACAGAAGATATATAACATTACATATTCGTGCACTACTTGCTAATTTTAATATTTACGTTCATGAATTGTGTATGCTTCATGCTCTACAGTCTATAAACTATAAATACAAACATGAAAGGCTTTTATTAACACATAAAGCTTTCCTATAGATGTGTTCGATTAGATAATAAATAAATAATAAAAAAATATAAAGCTTACCAAAAAATATAAGGAAGACTGAAAGAAGTTATAGATTTTTATATTAATTCTAGTTAAATTTGCAATTGGCGCTAATATAATTGAAGAATCTGTCAATACCTATTTAAAGTTTACATATTTCTTGCAGAGAGAAGACTCTGAAATCCATTCCAATAGTTGATGTTAGACAGAATGTGGTCGCAGTCACGAATTTAAAGGTAAGATGATAATTCAATTATTTAATTTAATAAACGAATTGCCCACTCAAGAGTCTTCAACCAAGAAATTTAAGTGAATTCTAAGACCCTATCCTGTTACAAACGAAATCGCAGTGCTGATTTAAGTAAAGCCCACTGAATGATATTAAATACGATATTATCTTAAGCTTTGAATAAAATTGTAAATTGGATGTGCAACTTTGGGACCATGGTCCAACGAAATCTCTCGTTACCTGAACGATGGGTACCAAAAGGCACCTGATTTCAATCCAGTGGATATCGGGAGTACGATCTAACAGTATCTTAGTGAAAATGTGCATTCTTCTATATATCAACTTATACATTTGTTATTGTTGATCTTGGAGTTTTTAGTGATTCCAAATTAATTATTTCGTTTTTAGTGGTACTCCATAAATAAAAATCAAGGGAGTTAAAGTCGGGAGATCTCGAAGGGCATTGCACTGGTCTTTTATTTGAAATCACTCTGTCATCAAGACGTTCTCTCAAAAACGGAGAGCCATCTTTAACATAATCTACCTACAAAGCAGAACTTGCCCGTTACCAATTAAATTGCGAAAAAAAGGCGAAAACGAAAGGAAACCCAAACAACAAATAATAATGTAATTTAATAAAAGAAAACCAATTGGAACCTATCGGTTTCAAACAGAAACGCTCATTATCAGGTTGAAGTTATTATAAACAACTGAAAGTTGTCGAACTGTTATATTTAGTTAGTTATAATGTAAACAAAATTTCGTGCAGATTAAACGGCGCCAGAGATTAAAGCCAAATTAAACTTGAAAAGTGGATTTTCAATAGATCAATTGAAGACTTCGTGATAAACAAATCATGTTTCTTTTGTTTACAGTGTTTTCTTAAAAAATTTACATCATCTTCTTATTTTTGAAGGCATCACTTGCTAAACTGTAATCTTCAGCGATGGTTATTACCGTTTAATCCTATAATTGCTGGATGGGTAGTTAGTATTTATTTTTCCTCAAAGGATTGTAAACAGTGGATTTGGAATTATAATTTCTTGATCCCCTCGGCGAACTAACATGGCTTGTATTGCTAGTAACTTTCTATAAAGCAATATATCAATATTGCTTTATAGATGGCCATTTCGAAGGTGCAATGATCCCCATTCCCAACGGCTGATCGAATGATCTAACATGCCTGCGCTATCCCCACTTTCCAGAAAAATATTAATTACAAATACTTACTTCTACCGCCTACATAAAACTAAACCTAGTTTTCCATTCACGATCAAGTTTTTAACAAAAATGTTGTAACCGTTCGTTTTGGGTATAATTGTAAATATCTCGTGCTGGCTATTGTTGCATTCTGATCTCTTGGTTGGTGTACGACATTTTTCTATTACTAATGAACGATAGTTGAAGCTGAAGCTGTTGCACGGACCCAGATGTACGAATAACCAAGATTTCGTGATTTTTCGCATCGGTCGCACCACATATCGAGTTTCGGGGTACTCGAACATGGTTTTGGAACCGAATAGTTGAATACCCGATTTCGGGTATTTGGTATCTGGGTAACTTCGGGTAGTGAGCTGGATGGTTTTCGACGTCCGTAATTCAAGAGTTTGAATGAATATGAAATTTCATGGCTGCCTTGTTTAACTCTTTAACAGATAAATTACTTTTTTTGGTTTTCATTGCAATCTTAGGACAAAAAGAAATTGTATTGAGGACAGTTAGTTCAAAAAAAAAAACATTTTTGCTAAATTTTGTTTTGCATTCCATAATTTTACGCTTAATTGCTTGCTGGACAAGCAATTAAGCGTACTGGTTCATTCAACTCTGAATTGTGTTCTACGACGTAAAGAAAAGAAAGAAATTAATAAAGCATACTGCTGCTTCATACTCTTCAACCTCTTCACTTTAGTTTTGGTTTATATTTTTCCGTGTACCAACATTGAGTTTTCTAGTAAAGTCTAGTTCTAGTCCGAAGCCAAAAAGTTGATCAAAGGTATGGTCTTTATATTTTGTGGTGTACTTACTCTTTCCCATGCTAACGCTGAAAGGATCAGCATCTCTAATGCCATCTTCATAACTTTCAGTATTACCTACATTAGACCCCAGAATTACCCCAAAGTACATCGATTGTTCATTAAGTTCATCTCTTACTCATCATCCTCATTCCGCTCGTTATGTAAGTAGTTGTTCCGATCATATCATCATCCACATTATCATCTTCAGATAATCGTCTGGAGAAACGTAGTCCGAATCTAAAGTGCGGACGTTACTATCAAACACCAACGAGATTTCCTGCTCGAAGGATCTCCCGAAAACCTTGGAGTTGAAGGACTCTATTGGTACTAAAAAATTGTCGTCCGCATCGCTGTCTACCTCGCAGTTTTCAGCAAGAAGCATTATATTTCTAAGAGCATTCAATCAAGCGCAGTAAAATTACTTACCCCGAACAACAATAAGCAAATAAAAACGTAGGCTTTTACGGCCGGAGTCCGTTGAAACTAAACGTTTTCCGGGTTCGAACCGTGTCATGTCATTAAAAATAATAATGATAATAATAAACTCGACCAACCAACCGCGATAGTTGGCAGTTGGTTTTCGCCTCTGGCATGGTTCACATGCTGAGTTACCGTGATTAACTGCTTCCCGCTCAGTTAGTTTCGCCTCTGGCGTGGTTTACACGTTGAGTTACCGTGCTAACTGTTGCCTACCTTTCTCCTGAAGAAGCCCTATACGATTGTGGGCGAAACGTCGAGTTTATTATTATCATTATTATTTTTAACGACATGACACGGTTTGAACCCGGAAAACGTTTAGTTTCAACAATAAGCAATTTAGCGAACAATGTAGCTACATATTTAAAAAATCGGCGGTAAAACGTTAAGTGGATCGTGTAGATGTGGGGAACCCATCTATAGAATGCCGTGTACTGATAAGAAACAGAATAATGTGAAAGTACATGCACTTGTAGCTCATAGGATAAGTGGCTTCAATAACAGTTACTAAGCTATAAAGGGTTCATCTTAAAATGGTTTCTTTATCAACTAAAGCATAATATCAAGAACTTTTGTCACTATGTTAAACCTGGTTAAAATCAGAGAAAAACTCTTCCTAACCGTGTCGAAATCCAATATGGCGTTAATGATGGCTAAAAGGCCTCGTCAATTTTGTTTTGAACTTACTTTCTATCTATGAGGGACGAAAATGAATCAGAAAAGAACAAAAGGCGTCATCTGCTTTCAAAAGTTAGATAGTGACAGAGATTCTTTATGACCTTACCCTGTATCAAGTTATGACAAGAAAAGTCATATGAGCTGCAGGTTTTTCGAGCTCAGAGAAATAATTGCAGCGTAATTGCACGCAATTCAGTGAGCTCTAGAATGATTACATTCTGAAAAAAAAACCAAATGATTATGATGTTAACAATGGTGAGCTATAAATGTTGATTATTCAGACATGGCAACGGCTCTAAATTACTTTATTGTGTACGTATTCCACAGCATAAGCAAGTTGTATGTAGACCCAGTCATTGAATGCATATTTTACCTTGAAAATATTGCTAGATCTCGCTACAAAATATTGCCCTGTTCGTCTCGCTTGTAAATCTAAATATAGTCAAATTCGCATAGCGTGCCATCTAGTTCGTTTTCTGCACGGCCGGTGGTGTGTACGTGTATATATCAAGACGGGACCGCACAGGCACAATATACCTTTTCTCTCCCGGCCATTATTATTAGTCGCCTAGTCGAGTCATTAGCACTTTAATGCTGCCTTATTAAATTTAATAGGTGGCATCGTACTACCCGAACTTATTTTCGTTTGTATAGCTAAACAAGTGAATCACGCCCGTCGCTTGTCATCGGAACAAATGCTAAACTATATTTACAAAGTGGCGTGTGGGTAAGACAGCGTATCGAAAATGTCACCAGATGGATCGGAATCAAAATGATTCGGACGAGCGAAGCGGGGCTGTTTATTTACGTCTACTGTTCATCTCGGATCGTGTTGGTCGTTTCTGTAAATGTTCGCCTTAGATGTTTGAAGGCATTGCGCAATATGTTCGATGGAAAAGCAGTTCGATGAAGCTAAATCTGGCATATTTATTTATTTTGTCTCCTGTAATTTAATCGAAACTTTCTGCTTACTTGTAAGATTGGTTTGATAATGACCACGAGCTATTCCCGGAATCCCTGTTTTCGTGCGATTTACTTTATACATTTATAGGACGTTTATTCCTTACACCTTATAAAATTACTAAAGACTTGCAATTTAATTTAATTTAAATGTGATACGAAATGTAGTATCTAATTGGTTCTTATGATATTTGTGTACTATGAGTGCAGGCAAAGTTAAAATTGGCCAACAAAATGGCCAAAAAGGACAATATCCGGATGAAATATAAAGAAAGTGAAAGCGATGTTATGGGTGATGTAACTGAATATCTGAAGAGGATAACGGCCACGCGAAAGTAATACCTTACAACTTTATGACGCAGAAGAAGGGGCCGGTCAGAGAAATTGTAAAAGAGATGGAAACAGATAGAGAGCAAGAAATAACAGAAACAGAGATTACAGAAGCAATGAAATACATTAAAAAAATGACGATGCACCATGACATATTAATGTTCAAAAGGAGAGATAGTAAGGATTATAGGCTTCGTGTTCATACAAATGAAATCATATAAAAGTACAAAAGAGATAAGGAAGAGAAGACTATTTCGGTCTTATGGTCATTGAGATAGCCTTTGACACTGTGCCAAGAAGTAAAACACAGCAAAACAAAGAAAATAGAGCAGTTGAAAAGAACATGAAATCGTACATGTTTAGGACAACTCTAATTATTCGTATTATTCGGTACATTTGCGGATGATACCATACGAAGATGTAGTTAAGAGAACAAAAGCGCTTTGGTAAGTAATAATATAATTATGACTTGTAATGCTGGCGATCTAAACATATCATAATACAATAAAATCCATCTAAATCGATTAATCTCCAAGTTAATAGGAGATAAAGAAATGGCTGATTTTTTCTAGATACTGATGGGATGTTTAACAATAAAATCACAAATTCCTTAGTAGAGGCAATGAAGCTAAAAAATGTCTCTTCCCCATTGGATAAAGGTCGCCTTGGAGGAATAGATGATTGTGTCGTCTATGAATGAAGAAAGTAACAAAGTAAGAGCAGAAAAGGGACCGACAATCTAATAACAAGGTTGTCCAAATAAGACCTGCATTGCTTAAGAGGTACTGACAAATTTGTCGTAGAAATATCAAAAAGAACATAAAATGCCTTAAATACATTGACTGTAAACAACCATGTTGGCAACTGTTTTGCAACACATCCTCAATCTGGAACAAGAAGGCTGGCACAAACTTGTGACGCCATTAATCCTAAAGGCACCTTCGATAAGAACTATAAAACGGTAACGCCAGATAGAGAAGATTAGAAGAAAGATCCACGAGTCGAAGCTGGAATTTGTAGGATGGGTCACTAAGCCTAGTGCAAGACGCCACAGCATTTCAAACCAAGTGATAGTAGTGCTAAGGTATATTGAAGAATTAAATTGATCAAATGCGATCTACTCAGTCGACATGCAGTGATAACAGGATTAGACTCCATCTTGATGAAATCGAAACCTGTTTCTATTCAGTAGGTTCTATTCAATAGGTTGGGAAGCTGGACCAAGATGATCATGGTCTAGATACCAGGACACGAAGGTTATAGAGGGAATATCAAGATAGACGAATTAACCCGAGGAGACTTGCTAACTGCTGAGAAAGCCGAAGGCACTCTCTAGACATAGCATATACGATAGTTAAAGCAACTGCTAAAGTTGAAGCCTTCGTAGAGGGACAAAAATACATTTCAACAAGCAATGTAGTCAGGTAGGTCATCGCTGAAAGCTAAGAAAAGCAATGGCTCCAGTATTGAACTCTTTGGCAGGTAACCCTTAAGAGGGTAACGAACGAATTTCAAAACTACGAATAATCGGTAACAAAAATTTTTTGTGCTGATAATACAGTTCATTAAATTAAATCTGGGGACAATTGCTAGAAATAGCCTCCTTCGCCATCTTACCGTCTTATAAGATAAGAAGCGACGCAGTATTCTACTGCTTTCCTTGTTTATTAGGAAGATTTTTAGGTGATCTTATAAAAAAGAAGATCTAAAGTATTACAGTCTGAAGAGTGCGTTGGTCACGCAACTCGCCCAGCTTTGCCAATCTAACGATTCGGAAAATTATTATTTAAGTACTCCCTCGAAACAAGGTTGAAATATGGTGAAGTACGGTCACATATGAAGCATAAGTCACGCCGTGTTTTCAACGGATCATTTACCAAGAAATTCTTGTAATTCGGCCCATTTAATCTATTTGGTAAAAACCTTTGACCTATTAAATAATCGCTAACAATAGCGCCTCAAATGCTGCATGAAGATCTTATTAATGTCTGGATTTTCTTTAAATTGCTAATTGTACATTTAGAAAAGTTTGATTCGTCCGATAGGATACCGTATTATACGAAGCACCTACTTCTAAGCGTCTTTTTTTCCGCAATTTTTCAACATCTTCAAACTCCGACTTGTCTGAATTCCACAATCTACAGTATTGAGCTCATAAGGACGCAAAAGCTGGACCCCAAAAGCCATCAAGCCGAATCATAGTTGCTATTTCCTCGCCCGTGCATAAAATGGATGTCTGTCATTTCTTCGTTAGTAATATTCATAACTAACTTTGAAAATGTGAAATTTTTGTTTATAATTATACCAAGCTAAGAAATAAAAAGGTAATATCCAATTCAACTTCAACACACTTGAAGAACTCGAATAACCAGTTAAGACAACCTAAAGTTTGTATCAATTTTGTAAAACGCACGTAACTTTTTAAAAAAGCGACTTTGATGTTTGAACACATCTTTATAATATAAAGTAAAGTTTGGTCAAGCAAGTCAGACACATATTATATAATGTTCAATTGTCAAAAAGCAATAAGTTGCGATGTAAAAAAAGCAGATAACCAGAAGAATGGGTATTCAATATTTAGATAAGGGTTGTTTCCGCAGAACAGGCATTTTGAATACTGCAATGCCAACAAGGATTGAGAGGAACATAATCGCAAATTCTTTGGACGCGTGAAGCACTAAAAGGAATAGATCAGTTAGTTAATCAAGTAGTCCCAATCGGGAAAATCGTAACATAAAACATTAGTTATTGCATAAATAAAAAATAAAAAATATTGTTCACGCAGCTGAAGAAAAACGGATTATTCAAAAAGGTTTTATCGCGTTACACCTTGAAAAATAAGAATTTAATGATAGAACATTGCACTGTACAAGCTTGTATAACAACTCAGATATACATCAATCAAGTCGAGGTTGTTTATAGTCCCAATTAGCATCGCATTGCCTGTAAGTAACATGTTAATTTATCGCGCCAACTTATCAGCTATAGTCAGAAAGAAATGAAATGGAAAGCATATTTAATCTTCATCAATTATAGTAAGCAGTAGTAAGCAATAAATGATTAAAATTTATAGAATCTCATCTATCTCTTCGCGTGCCTTTCTCATTATATGCGGTAAGCTCATAAGCAACGGACAGATATCCTATCTCGTAGCGTCTTAATTCCACAAAAACGCTGAAATACTTCGCATACCGAGTCGCGGCTTTCAAAAAATAAACAAACACCGCAAAAGATACGCGCATCGCGCAAATAAGCAACGTTTCAGACATTCCGTAATATTATTAGCCTCCACACGGTGTAATTGAGAGTAGTTTCGTAGTAACGTTGTCGTCGCTACGACAATAAAGCTGGTACATGCTTACAATAATGGATATAGGTAACCATTAACAGAAAAATTATTTTCAATGGAGAAGATGTAACCAACTGTCCTCCTTTTCTTATTAGAAAGTTACTACATTCTTCTCCTTAGCTAAAAATTGTAATTTACCCATTAATAAAACTCGATGTTTTTTCCTCTAAACTTAAAAATAATTTTAAAATCTTTAAAATAATTCATACTACTTGAAAGAAAAGATAAAAATATCGTATTTCGGTATGTATGTAATGGTCTTAACAACCTACATTTCACCATTCTAAGCACTCGCTTTTGAAGTATTGTCATTCCTTTAATTCTGAGGAAGTTAAAATACTTGATGCTGACGTTATTTTGTGTTGTTGAATTTTATATCTGTTAATTTGCGGGTCTACAATGGCCGCCGAATTCCAACAAATCATTTGGTTGAGGTCTTTTCATAGTAGCAACAAGTTTTCTCCTCTTCCGAACATACACTACATTTTCGTTAAGCGAGTTCTATGCTGTGTTTCCTTGGCTGCCCAGAGCTTGTTTTAGCAAGGTCATCAGCCACTTCTTGCTGCTAGTATTAGTGCGTTTTGATGTCCATACAAGCGTAACCTTACTCTTTCTATCGAAAATATTAAGAATGTAAGCGAGTCCCATCCTTTGTTTCCTTACCGATTATGGTCGGAAGAATTGTAATTAGAACGCTGGCAGAGTTTTGGTCGAATTCTATGCGCTTCTTGGCTTTCATTAGGCTGGGAAACATGAGCATCTTCGCATCATACAAACTCATGAAGGTACTTCAGGTTTGAAAGAATTCTTATTCAATCCAATAAATAGGATGAGTTTAAGCAGTATTAAATATACGTTAAATATACGTTAAAAGTTCTGGAGCCAATGAAGTTTGTCTAGAGCCTGTTTTAGCAAGGGCATCAGCCAGCTCGTTGCCATTAGTGTTGGTGCGTCTTAATGTTCGGATAAGCGTAAACTTACTCTTTCTATCTAAATATTAAGAATGTTCCCGCAGTCAGCTACGAATCTGGAGAAGTTCTTCCTCACGTCGAGAGATCAAGCAGTGCTTAGGCTACTGCTATCATATCGATTTGTGCCTGAGGCTACTTAGAAGTAGGCTGACACTCCTGCTGATTTTATCAATTCAGAAATGAGAAACCAATCGTTAACAATACTCCTCTACCTAAGTGACAATAAGCTAATAGTAGCTTGATGAAGATGAATGAAAGTAAGAGAGACCTAAGAGACTATTTCCTAAACAAGCTTAAGCTTATAATGGTTGATCTAGTATTGTGATGCTTTAAGAGTGTAAACAAAAGTGTCCCGCTAAACGTGCATTCGTTAATATCCGGTACATATCCGGTTAACTTTTAGCCAGATTTTAAAGAAAACTATTTCATTACAACAGTAAAGTTAACGACCTGTTGCTAGATATACAAAGCACTATTTGGATAACAATTAAAGAGGTAACAAGGAAATCAGATAAGTTAAATCAATTTAGCCTTAATGACACAAACAGATGTTTCATTAAACGAGGTGCGCAGTTGTCCAGCTCATCAGCGGTGATGATGATGGAATATTAAAAAAAAATGTAATTACGTAAAGATTTACGTTCACAAATTAAACTGGTTCGATGTTAGAACGTCGTCCCCAGACATTCTGCCAACTCTATACGTAAACAAGGCTGTAGTTACTTGACTTATTACCTCCGCCGTACATACATACATACATATATACTTCACGTTCCCCTATGATTACTTCCCGCTATCATCCCACATTGGACGACCGTACCGTGCAGCTTGCTGCTCGTAATTTGACACATGTCGCACGCACCGTACCGCATCTTTGATCTAAATTTGAATTTCAGGTGCCCGAACATTACGCTGGCGACAGCAGGGAGCGCATAAGGAGATTCTCATTCGACTATTGTTTCGATGCCAATTCAACGCAACAAGACGTAAGTATTTACGTAGCCGAATTAGAAAAGTGATTAGACAACGCGCCGTGCTCCAATGCGTTTTATTTCTGAACATTTTTCATTAAAATTGGTGTGTTTACGTTAGTTTGAAATAGGATGATGAATGAACTACTTAGAAATAGAACGTTGATGAGGTGAAGGATGCTAAAGAAAGCGCTATGCCAAAAATAATGTGATAGATGGGGAACTCAAATTCTTTCCTTTTGTTTTTTTTTTTCTTTTTTTCTTATTGTGTATTTGTCTTAATGAGCGAGAAAATAAATAATTTCAGCACGCTACTACCATAATATTGACACTGTGTGTTTGGCATTAAAGCTTTAGGAGAAAATATTGTTAGAGCCTATGCATTTGGCTTTTTTTACGGACAGTAAAATGGTATTTTCCCATCCATAATACGTTAAGATAGTTTATTCATTCTTCGCCGTCCACCGCTTTAAATATACTTTGGCTTCTGAAGTGTACTGGTATATCCACGTTTCATTTATTTCATTATATTTTGCTTAAACTGCTTCAACAGGACTTCGGATATGTTCAGTTCAAATGTGTTTTTGGTTCTGGGTGGGCGAGCTCGGGATCCAAAGCGCGGTTGGGTTTTTCATGCGCTCTTCAGCCAATATATGACAAACAGGTTTTTTTGAAATGCCCAAAGCCTCTGGTATCTCTCTAGTCTTAATTCGACGGTCGGCTAGCGGTAATTGGTGAATTTTTCCGATGTTATCGATAGTGATTAGGTTTTAGCCGTCCTGAATTTTCATCCTCAACCATCCCGATATGATCTTTCAAATGTAAAAATTATATGACGGCTCGATATTCAATTCCTTTTATTTTTTACAAAAAAATAGACTGAGGCAAAACAATGTAAAAAAAAAAACTGAGCCTCCTACACGAAGGGAAATTCTCAAAAATATCTTTCAAGGCCTTCGCCATTATATTACAAGAATATTAGTAATGCCACCTTTATAAACATCCTTCTATGTATAACCTCCTACGTTTAATTTTTACCCCTTTTTTTCTTGCAGGTCTTTAACGTAATAGATAACGTAGTGAAAGATGCCGTCAACAAGAAGTTCCACTCGTGTATTTTAGCGTACGGACAGAGTTCTTCGGGAAAGACGCACACGATGATGGGATTTAACGATGATCCTGGACTAACCCCAAGATTATGCGATAGGATATTTTCGTACCTCGGTGGAATTGGCGTAGATGAAGAAGATGTTAACAACGTAACGATAAGGTCAGTTTATTAGTTGTCCCGATGTGTAAGTTCCTTAATCCGCATAAATTACAACGTCGAAAGTAGCTATTATTAGTGGGCGTATATTTAAATACGGTCAGAGTATCTATCCTTGTTCTGGCCCAATTTCAGTTATTCGATGGCTTACGTAGCCTAGGGCCTACCTATCCCTATCCTTGGCGATGTATGTGTTAAACTTAACTCCATTTTACTATGATAATCCCAAAGGAACGGTAATATCACTCGCTTTCATATATTTACTACTTCACGTTGTAAATGTTCGGTTTGGTGCAACATCTCTCTTGAGAGAAGTACAGAATAAGATTCATAGAATTAAGCTTTAGAACGCTAACTCGCAAACCACATTAAATGCTGTAATATCGTATCTTTAGTTGATGGAAATTTAATTGGAGAACTATAAAATGTTGTTCATTATGAAATATCTATCGTAAATGGTCGTGATTTGGGAAATCGTAAACGAAGGAACGAACGGGCGCTTCAACAATCTGTTTAGTTCGAATCGCCGTTGAGCGAAAACTTATTTTTCGAACAAATTCATGTATTAGACTGCACAAAGATTGCTTTAACTAAATTAACTTAAAAGTATACGGAATTTTAGTGCGTGACGCGGTATCATGAAGAGTTTGCGTAAGTTTGAGGTTAGTTTTTCTTCTATTCATCTAGGGAACACTTACCCTTTATTAATTAATTAAACTAAGCTAGAAAACAATTTCTCTTGTTATTTTTTGCAACTCTGTGAAATTAACATAAATGAAGAAGATGTCAACAACATAACAATAAAATCCTTCCAGATGTTATATTAACGTGTATAGCTCTCTAATACGAATATACATTCTTTAAGGAATTTGTTAATTTCGATGTTGGAGTAATCCATGTACGATATGTCATAAATTTCGACTGTGTAATTACGATGTAGTGCAATGCAGATGGTAGAGAACAGATAATATCTACATATGCGTGAATTTGGTTATTCCAGGTTGTTTTATCAATTGAAATGTTCTGTTGGTTTCACACAATAATAGCGCGGCCAAGAAGCAAGGTCATAGAAAATTGCTTGTGCGCTCTGGGCAAATTAGATTTTCGAAAATTGTAATAAGTTACAATTGCCTTCATTTGTAAAATATTGAAATAAATGAAAATCTTTTATGATGAAGTAATTTCAATGTACGGAGGTAGAATTCTTAGCATTTCCACGTTTAAAGCAAAATTTTCAATAATGATTTTTTCTTTACTTTACGGCATTCTAAGAAAGAGCGTATTATTCCACTTAACTTGTTAGCAAGTTACTATATTCCTGTCCTATAAGTAACAGTATCACCCTGTTTTTGAAATCACCCCGCCGAATTCTAATCTTGATAATATTACTGATCGACCATATTTGTGGAAATTTTAGCTAATCTTAATAGAGAGATTTCTAACTTGTTCAAGGGATACAATAATTTAAAAATTATTACTTACCTATTAAGAAAAATACAAGGTTTTTTCCTCTAAATTTAAAGATTGTCTGAATTATTTAGAAGAATCTGTAAGTTCTAGAGTTTGTTAATAACTTTAATTTTGACGAGATTAAAAAAAAAATAGAAAGATGTTGAATAACATTTTTTTTGTGTTGTTAAATTTTATATCTCTTAATTCGTGTCTACATTTCAACCAATTTGGTCTACCCATCTAGAATAAGGGCCTATAGTAAGATTCTAAAGTTCTCGCCAAATTCCAAAACTTCCTTTCTCATTGGCAACTGTTCTCTCTTCTTCCAAACTCACGCTATACTCCCCTTAAAGGAGTCTCATCCCGTGAGCATGTTTCCTTGCCGATCATGACCGGAAGGATTGCAGTAAGAACGTTGACAAAGTTCTAGTCAAGCTCTATATGCTTCTTGGCCCTGATTGAGCCTGGGAAATACGAATAAACTCGCATGAAACGGACCCATGAAAGTACTTTAGGTCTGAGAGGATTCTTATTCAATACAACGGGTAGCATGAATTTAAACAGTGTTTATCTAAAGATCTAGACCCAATGAAGTTTTCCCAGACCGATTTTAGCAAGGGCATCAGCCACCTCGTTACCATAAATGTTGGTGCGTCTTGAGCATAACCTTACTGTTTCATCTATTATATTAAGAATGTTCCTGCTTTTAGCTACAAGTCTAGAGAAGTTCTTATTCATATTGAGAGCTCACACCGCAGCCCGGCTAATAAAAAAAATTATGTCGATCTGTGTTTGAGACATATACTTAGAGGTATCTTGACACCCATGCTGATTTTATCAATTCATAAAAGAGAATTCTATTTATTAAAGAAGTTTAAAATAATTGGAATAATTTTTTATTGAACGTGGTGTGCTCGCCAGAGCATATCCGCTAATATAAATGAATGTGAAACTTCAGCTTGACGAGCATCTGTTCCATCGTTTGTCTCTAAACAAAATATGACACAAGCTTTTCGCAAAACGTGCTTTAAACATCAGAGCTACCCTGAACTTTTTGAAATTTGAATGTCCACTGAAGGGTCCCGCAATTAACATTTAAACAGATTCAAACCTTTAGAGGAGACCCTTTTATTACAATTCTAGTTTAATGTCATACTGCTATTTCCATATCTGCATTGGTTTTTGGTATAGACTTGATATAAAAAGAAAGTTTAATGTTCAACAACTGATTTTCTGCTCCAACTATACCTTAGCGCTTCGTATACAAGCCCAAGGTATCCGAGTTTCATGTTAAACTATACTTTTCGACACGAAAGCTCTCCCGCCAAACTTTTACAGCTTTTAAACATTATATTACACTACACACGAACGTATCAAGCGTTAGCTTTAAGGGTCGCTTGTCTCCGAATTGCGCACTGATCTATTCCTCGCGTTAGGTTATTTGTTGGATCCGTGTCTAGGTTACGGCGGCGTAGGTTATAGCTAATGTGTAGTCCTACGCCAACTACGTTACCCTTCAGCCGGGGTGGCAGCACGAAATGTTTTCAATTTATCGGCCGAAAGAGTTCCCGTTTGGTACTAAACTTATTAAAGCATTGGCGAGTTTGTTGTTCGAAAGTGGCTTTGGATTTGTGGAATGAAGTGATGATTATCGTCGTCTCCGGCAAAGTTTTGATGGATACTTGACGCTAAAATTCCATTTGTGGTGTATTAAAGTGCGTTTGTGCTATTGCGATTTAGGAATTACTTTTGTTTATATGTAAGTTTAAGGGATGATTCTATTTGTTCGTTTAAGATGGGTTTGCACAGTTAAGATTCATTGTAAGCTATTTAAAGTAACAGCATACAAACTTTATGCGTTTGTTATTGTCGACTGCGCACAACAAAAAAAGTTTAAATGCTTGGAAGCTTTAAAGATTAATTAACACCTGGGCTTAAATACTCGCGGACTACGAAACAAATCTATTTGATTGATCTTTTGCATCTACTACTACTAACTAAAAAATTGTTTTTCTGAGTATTTTTTTTTTACTATGCGTGGCACAGCAATAAAATATTGCATTAAGAAAAGGTGGACAATAGTCGCAGAGATCAAAATTGCTATTTCACGTTTCTGCTATCTGCTTGTCAAGCATTACTTTTGACGCTCGTCAGATTGGGCAGCAGCCCGAAATCTATTTGTTCAGTAATATGTAATAAAAAAACCATAATTTTCCAGATATTGAAGCTCCTTAGTAGGATGATTTGCAAATTATCTTAAAGTTAATATTATACTTTCACCTTCTAGTTTCTTTTACCAAATATCTTAATTTCTGAAGAAAATTCAATAAACTGCGGAAACTGGTTGGATGGTTTCAATATGAATTCTTGAACAATAAAGCCGATGAATCACCGAGTTACTGAAAAGAAATAATTAAACACCTTTTGCAAAGAACCTTGTCACTAAAGGTATATCATAACCACACTTAAAAAACGTTAAAACCAGAGGATTTATGAATCACCTTATGAAACGTTCAAGAGAATCTTGCTGCAACAAAACAAGTGGCGAGATAGGAATATAGTCGCCCATATTGAAATCATCGCAAACAGCATCTGCTGCTGGTGGAACGACAATGACAAGTGTCAATAGTTGTAGTAGAATTCACCATTATAACAAGTAGAATAAAAACAAGTTATCGTCATTCTACATCTAATTTATCACGAAAATTATCAAATTACAGTACTTTGCCCTCTACGTTTAAATTAATGAAGAAAAATTGTTAAACGGTCTTTAGACATTTTTTTTTCTATAACAAAGTGATAGGCTAAGAGGCTTTTTCGCGTATTAAATTGTTTTTTACCTTTTCTATGTTACTATTTTTGCTTTCTCTACATTGTAATTGCTTTTGTTTACCTCATATCAATTATATTGACTTAGTAATCAACAAAGTATTTATTTAAGCGTTCACGCTATAACGTTTTGATTGTTGTGTTGTCGTACAACTTCTTAATTTTACCTTTCCCACATCACTTTTGGCGAAACTTTATCAAATCCTATCTTAAGGACCAACAGCATTTTTGATATTCTGGTCTTCTCTACTTTGACGTTCTTCAACAAATTCAACAAACGTCCAATCAATTTCAGAAACAATTTCAAATAATCGAATAATACATTAAATTTTATACTATCTGCTTGCCTTAGTGATTTGTTGTGTATAAGATATTAGTAAAAAGACACCTAATACATACCTGTTTTACCTGATCTATCGACATCTAATTATAGCAAAAGAAAAATCGGAAAAAGACGTGTTTCCTTGAAAACATAACGTTTTTTTTTTTTTATCAGGTAGACATCGCATTTCTTGATGCCATAAAAGTTTCTGAAATATTTATTTGCTATCTTACCGGTACGGTCGATTTCAATCAAATTTTCATAAACTTTCCTGTTTTTCCCATTTTCCTTGGGGGTGAATGTTAAAGAGAAAATTTTAATTCAGTAGATTATAAACATAGTGCCTTATCAAGTTATTTCGTTTAAAATTTTAAATTCTAGCTATTTAGAGATATACAACGAAAAAGTAAACGATTTATTAACGACCGCTGAGCCTGAATCGAGCCCAACTCGTCATGCATCATTAAGCAATCTCAAAGTTAGGGAACATCCGACCAGAGGAACTTACGTTCAAGGTAAATTATCCTTCCAAACAAACGCAGTTCTAGATGCGAATTCCAAAAAACAAATGTTCGTCTCAAATCGTGTAAATTTAGGTTTAACTGAGCGACGTGTCAGAGATCCAGAGGCGTTACTAGAATGGCTCGAAGTTGGCAATACCAGGAGAAGAGTTTCGGCAACGTCAATTAACTCCAGATCCAGTAGAAGCCATTCGGTGGTAACCATAAAGTGTTTGGGTGGTGTTAAACTAAACTTAGTGGATTTAGCAGGAAGCGAAAGGACCGGTAGTAGAACCTATACATCTTCGACGTTTAGAGAGGGTGCTAATATCAATAAGAGTTTGGTCGCTTTAGGAAACGTGGTAACAGCTTTAGGTATGTAATTATTTAAATAATACGTCTTATGAAATATCTTACATCATTAATTAACAAATGTGATTTGGATGAAATTGCAATTGCTTTTATTAGAAATTTTTACTTTGCTGTAAGCCGTGCTTCGTCAAATTCTTAATTGCTTTATAAGTAAAGAGTCCAAACGATGTGCCCGACCATCGCGCACATCCGGATATTTCTGCAACAATGTAAACATGTTAGGTAAGTTATTTATGTTTTTTCTTAACGTTTTCTAAAGTGATTCAATATATTTATTTTTAAATAAGCGCACTGTTATTCTGGTAAACTCTCCACGCAACCGGGCACATCGTTTGGACTCTTTATTTATAAGTCTTCTTCCTGCCATGACATGTATAAACTTCCAATGGTTTTTGATATAGTTTACCTGACATTCTTCATATCGTTTAACCTATTGAAATCACTCGTAAACAAGCGTGCTATCATTTGTATAGAGCAACTTAACATCAGATTTAATATCTCTATGAACACCTTAAATTAGAATTAGACCATAATAGGTGGTTTCTGGTTTATCTTATCGTTATTATTATTATTATTGTGGTTCCTTAATTGCTAAAAGTTTAATAGCCTTATCGGCTTACGGTAATCTTTTTTTCCGCCTAGCAGAACTTGCATGTTGTTTCTTCTCTCACACCAAGGTTCCACATGTGCTTTTTAAACGTAGAATGTTAGCAAGTCTACCGTTACTTTTACAGACTTTTTGTCTCTGCGTAACAACTAGATATGCTATAAGTTCAAGTCTATCTCTGTCCTGGAATATTTTATATTTTTTATTTATGTTGTTTGTAAGCAGCTCTAACAGCCTTGGGGTTCCCTCGATGGCCTTCATGTCCTGGTGCTCAATCCAGGGTCACCTTAGGCTTGTTACCCAATCTGGTTAGTTCGTTCAGGCAATTCCACGCCTGTTTCGACCTTTATGGACCTGTATGGACCCTTCCAAGAAATGTGTAGTGACTCTATGTTAAGATTAACTTCTACTGTAGTACATGACCAACATAAATATTGCCATCTCCCTGATTGAATGGTTATTTTTTATGGATTTATATCAATTTCTTTCTTCCAGTCGATATAGGTACCTCCTCCTATCATATCAGAACTTCCATTCATCGTTCCATTGTAGAGCTTATTATTTTTCAGCGCTCTATTTAGTTCAATTCCCTGCTTACTTAATTCGCTCTATATTCATGTTGTTTATTAAAGCCTTTCAAAAGAATTTTTTGTTTCTTTACCTTGTTTTTACAGCTTTCGTATAAAATATATTTCGTTTCCTATGCGTGCTATGAAATTATACATGCACATTTTGTCTCAAGCTTGCAACTAACTTTATGTTACCGCATGCGACATCCCAGTGGCTATTAAACTAACCGAGATAGCCTGTATATCAAAATATATACACAAAGCCAATAATATCCTCCGCCAATAACATGTATTTTTAGTAACCTCTCTCGGTATATGAATTGTACTAATAATAGTGATCATCAAATATATTAAGATTTAATAATTTTAGAGGTTTAGATTTAGATGTTTTTCTTTTACAACGTTTTAGGAAAAATATATTAATTTATATCAGAAGAAGTCCCCCGTCCCTGTCCACCTATTATAGTTACTTTAATTGATTTCATCTTGTACTCATATATATTCCCTTTGAAAATAATCACGTTTAAGTAATCATCATGCAGAAATTGTAAGTGTTTGCTGTTATTAAATAACCTACATTTTTTATATAAATTTATTTAAAAAATGGCAATTTTCGCATCGTTATATAGATTTCTTTACGGATTTTCTTCAATTACCAAAATTTTCTGTCACAGCACATGACTTCTATTGGATCCCTCGTCTCCATCATTGGCTTTCCAACTCCAATACGTATCGTGTACATCTACATTTTCTATTTTTTTTTTGTGCGTTCAAATTATTTAACCTTTTCTGACCTAGTGGTTTCTTCGTGTTAAAATTTATTGCATTGCCGGTGTCCGAGTAAAATTTGTGCTCAACTTTTGTCATATAAGCCCTAATCTGACATCTAAGCATTTTTTAAAAGAGAACTAACTCTTTGTAGCTTTCAGCATGTTTCTTATTGTCGCATTGCTCACTCTTTCCAATCTGGATTTTCTGCAGTCTCATCTCAGGAAATTCATTTCCGCTGTAGAAATATATTGCGACTCCTGCTATTTGTATCCCGCACGTCCCCCCGATATATTACGGTTTCAAATATGCTTCTGAGCAATTATTTTTTGGTTTCTTTTGTAATGTTTTTGTTTCGCAACATTGAGTCCAAAGATCCTGTTTTCAATTATTTATTCGTTTGTTTATTCCAAACATTGATGTGTTTCGCTCCTTACAATTAAATAGCTCTCCTGGTAACTTTCATCTAAATTTCCAATCTTATAATTCGGCCATCTTGATCTTCTGCTATGACTTTTGATCGTCAGTAAAATAGAAACTTTATATAAATTTTAGAGCCTCGTGTATTTGATTTTGTTTGTCCAGTTCTTCAGAGTTTTGTCCAAATACATGTCAAAAAATATAGGAGAAAGACAGCAATCCTGGCATAAGACTTTTATGATGAAGCTGCCGAAAATTGTTGCTCATTTCTCATTCAATTTCTAACCTTTTTAAAGCTTTCCATAACTGAGATGTTAGTATCTTATTGCAAGCTTTCTCCGGATCAACCAAAGCAATAAGATCCTGCTATAACCCTTGTGCTTTTTTCAAAGACTATTTTAAGAATGAATATGTTGTCTCGTTGAGATATTACCTCTGTATCTTTAAATAATCTTTGCCCTTTTTTGAATGTCAGAAGGACTACCACAAATTCTACTTCAATAATAAATGGACGTTTTAATTATTTCCGGATATTCTCCATGTCTTCAAATAACGCACACAGACTATGTACACCTTTTACTTTATCTTTATCCTCATTTAACTGGGCAAATTAACATTTATAAGAAAAAAAAACAACGAAAATAAAAAAAAACAAATGCAATTCCTTATTCAAATTTACTTCAACAATTTTCAAATCTAGTTTGCAGTCACTCAACTATCAACGAAATAATGATAATAAAGACTGTAGCGTAATACGGTAAACAACAGAAAAGTACCGATAACCTCCGCCTTACACAAGTTTAATTAATTAATCCGGGACGGCCGTTTCGAGGATACGAATTTTCACACATTCTCAACCTATGACCAAACGATGTGAGAAACCTTTAAAATCAACATGCTTAACCTATCTACGTTTGAGACGTGTACCTTCTTTTATTGTTTACGTGCTTTAGTACCAAGACGTGTGCAAAGCTACGGAATACGAACAAATAGACCGAAGGGTCTCTTGCTATTGTAGCCCAAAACATAAACCATTGTGCAAGGTTTACCTCAATAAATCGAATGGAACTGAATGAGTACGACAGTAGCTGGTTCTCTCTGTTCGTCAGATTTTTGTGTCTTTTATTTAAACCGTTTCGTACGCGTCTAATGCTCGCGGCGAGGATTTCATTCAATTTCAGGTTTTCTAATTTAATATTAAGCCCGATTTCGTTTATATGTTTGGCTATACTTGAAGAATCTAACGTACCGAATCGATATCACCTGATATGTTCCTTAGTCCCGATAGAAATTTGTGGAACGCCCTCTTTCACAGCATATCGAAAGGTATTGATGTGGTTCTGAACGGTCAAGATATGTTTCTTAAGAAGAACCTTCTCGGAAATCGGAAAAATAACTGAAAATGGGAGAAAGGTCAGGAATTTATAAAATTGCATGCAACGACTGTAATAAAGCCTATCTTGGTCAAACGAAAAGAGCGATAGGCAGCAGATTTCTTTTTTATAAATTTCCGCCTGCGTTGGGCAATAGATGTCGTAAAAAACGAATTTAGAAAATAATTCACGGTAAAGTTTTGCAAAATGAGTCTCTTGTAGCTTTTTTTATTAATAAACAAACGCCATTTCAGGACCTTCTAAGTTCGATGGAACACACACGCTTTTTATAAAAGGAATCGCCAATAATTTTTTCTATTTTTGAACTTAAAAAATAATCATAGTATACCTTGGAAATGTAAATAAACTCCTGAAATTTTGTGGTAAAGTAGACTTTTGGATACCCATGTATTAAAAGAAAATTGGTTTTATTTTAATGCAAAATGTACATTATAAGACGATATAAATAATATTAGCCTTAGCATTAACTAATTCATCAAGCTAAGTGTATTTTCTAAACCCTTCTCCGAACGTCGAACAATCCTTTCTAGGGAACATCAAGTCTCGTTCGTTAACTTACATTTTACTAATTCACAAAATTCATTCCAACAGCATCTTTTTAAATTATGATGACTAAGGAAAAACGGCTTTAATCATTTTAGCGGATCAAACATCCAAGTACTCGAGAGGTTTCAAGAAACGCTTTGTCCCGTATAGAGATTCCGTTCTAACATGGCTGCTGAAAAACACTCTGGGCGGAAATTCCCAAACGGTTATGATAGCGAGTAAGTAAAAGCAAGAATTCCTTTGCAAATACCGTTAGAACAAGATAAATTGCTTGAGCATGTTACCTATCCCGCTCATCCGTGAAAATAATGCGAATAATGTACGCGGTGGATACGATGCTTACGTAGCATGTGGATATGCGAAATTTATGTGTGTTTCAGCGATATCTTCGTCGAGCATTTGCTACAATGAGACAGTGAATACGCTAAGGTTTGGGCACCGGGCCAAGCAGATTATCGCGCAACCCTTGGCGAACGAAGATCCGAAGCAGCAGATTATAAGAGATTTGAAGTGTCAGGTGGCTAAGCTGAAGGAATTACTTCTGTGTCATAAGGTAAGTCCTTTTGTTTATCTTAACTGTAGAAGGATAATTACCGGAAAATACGCAAATTTTCTCTATCTTCAGCTTTTAAGGCAAGTTTCTTCCTTATTTGGTCGTTTAAGAATTGAATTAATATTCGGTAACAGTGGTTTCACGACGTAAAAAGTTATTGAAAATATTTTTTTTTCAATAATAATATAATATAATAACTGAAATAACGTTTTTCGGCGATAAATTTATCGTCTTCATTAGAAATTAAAATTATTTTTCTTTTTATAACGATGTTACATGGCAATAAACATCTGTAAATAGATAATTACACGTTAATTTAAGAAGTTACAATTGTAGTCGCTGTCATAGGATGAAGTTTCTGCTTAAACATGGTTTTCAAAGAGGTATTCATATTTTAAAGCATTACGCACAGTACGGCGTCTTCAACTTCAGCCACAAGTATTTCAATAAATAAATATAGAACAGGAAAACAAAATTTTGCAAACGTAGATATTAGGTTATACAAAGATTATTTAAAATATTTTTGAAGATGTTTTACTTTTGGTTATGACGGAAGTAGAAGTCAACTTTTTTATTTTAAATGGAACATCTATCAACGCTAGTAGATTGAAAGTACTATACCGGGTGTTTAAATTTTCGATTTCATAAAACATTACAGTCAAGAAATACAAGAATTTCTGGAAACAATTGCAGCCTATCTTCGAAAACACCATAATTATATGCTAAACATGTTAACGCTTCCCTCACTGCATATCGCGAGTATATACGTAAATACGAAAAAAAAAAAACTACGGGAAACGTGAACATGTCAATCAGGTGCTAGTCTGGAAATTTCACCTGCTGAAAGATGACTTGTGTCTGTTACCTAAACCATTCCTGGTGAACTTAGAATTTCGCATTTTCTTGAGATTTCTTCGAGGGATATTTAAATGATTCATAAATAGAAAAGACAAAAGTCTCTCTAAAAAAAAGAGGACGAGTCTGCTTAGTCATGCAAAACAGGTATGATTTCGCACGCTTTTGTTCTCTCTATTCATAGTGTTTATTAATAGCTCTCGATAAAATTTAGGCATCCTTTAGCGAGATTGTGAGGTATGATGAGAAATATCTAAGAATCGTTATTTTTGTATTGTTATCGTCCACATTATCTTTTATTTAATTAATTATTTTTTTGTTAATTAATCTGTTTGTTGTTCCCTAATTCATTTGAAAAAGTTTAAACACCTTGTACAGTATTTTCAAACTATCGACACAGCTATCAATAATACGGATCTTCTGCAGTTTAAGGAAGCAACACTTCTATTACCACGGTAATCCATGATTAAAGATAATAATTTTCTTGCAAAATGGCAAAATTTAGATGTAGGTAATAATAGCATACAATACACATTTCACAATTTCAGCAGGAATCCGCTTGTGGTACAGTAATAGGTAGCCTATTTAAAATAAGATAGCTGACACCCGTTTCCGGCATAACAGGAAGTAAATTGCCTTCAAAAATATATTTTTTTTAATTTTTATATAACCGAAAGTCTTTATTTGCAAAATTTTGATTTTTGTATTCTACTTATTTCCGAACGCTGTACCCTGCAATAAAATAAAATTAGTGTTCCCCTATTAAGGAATATCGTAAGTGTTTAGGTAAACTATGGCTAACTCCGGGAATTTTAATCGCATAAGTAAAATTAAATTATTTCCACCCTACTGCTATCGAAAGTAAAAACGAATAGATCACCTGGGTTAATATCAACTCTACATATGTAGCAATAAATTTAGTACGTAAGTAGATGATGATGGTCAACCCTCCTCTTACTGAAATCTTCGTCTAAAGCACCCTATTCACATGCAAAGATTCACGTTAGATACGTACATATACCGTTCTAATTGCAACATATTAAATTGCTTCGTTTAAATAATTCTAAGATCCTTAGCGTTCGTTACATTGGAGACAATATATCCATATCTTACTAGATATGCATATGCAGAAGAATATACGTATAGTTAAATGCTTGCGTGACGGCTGAAGGACAGAGTTAAAAATGCCTGCACGCAATAGAATATATGGCGTTTCTGTGTGATGGTTATTATTTTACTTGTCTATTTTTGTGTTATATTGCCTATTTGTTTACAGCCAAAGGTGCAAACATTCGCACAGCTATTACGCAAATGTCATTGTCATAACTTTTCTATTTTTATCTTGTTTTCGCCCTTAAAAAATGATAAATATCGACATTATAATAGCAGCATAAACATTATAGGAATAATAAAATTTTATAACCACAATTGAGAAGACATTGCAAGAAATTTATTTCGAATTATTTCCTCGGCAAATCCTCGTATACTCCGTTATAAATTATGTTCATACCTTTATAGTGCCTGTCGCGAGTAACATCTGTTTTACTTTTGACTTATTTTAGATTGACCCAAGTTTATCCGAAAACAACGAAGAATCTCAACTACCAATTGTTGAACTTGACGAAGATATCCCTAAAAGTTTAAATGTTAGTCCTGTTGAAGGACGAATATTCGTAGAAACAGTTGATGAATGCACCAATACCGAAGAAGAATTCTTCCCCGAGACAGATTTCATTCCGTATTTGCGCGCGATCTTCCACGATCGACTAAAGGAAATCTTTGAAAGTAAATTGATTGATAATTTTGAGAAAGGTTCGACAATTCTGGACAAGATCAATTTATCAAATGATACTGAGAATAACGAAAAGAATTGGGCTAACCATCAAAGTAACCTTGCAAATAGATTCAATGTAGATATTTTAAATGATATTAAATTAGATACAATCCAATACGTCATCGCTAAGTTAGCGAATAAAGTGCAAGTCGATTGGAGCTCGTACAGCGACAAGAAATTCGATCTAAGTAAAATTAATTATCTCGAGAATCCAAAGAAGAATATTTGGAAACTGGATTCGTCCAAAGGCTTCGACATCCTCTGTCAGACAACCGAGAGACTGATCCCAGTAATGGATGTGACGACCAGTTCGAATATTGAAAAGCCGGTTGTTAAATTGAGACGCACGTACAGCGTATGCTCAGATATGGACGGTCGAAAGCAGAAGATGTATGGATCGCATGAAACCTTAGCTGGTGCTTCCGCAGCTAAGGTAGAGAAGATGCGGAAATCCCAATCTGCTACTTTGAGGAAGACGTCACTAGATAAATCGTCCCAATCGCTTAAAAGCCTTTTACTGAAAAAAGATGACGAAAAGAAGATTTTAACGAAGATCGAAGCTAAGGTTGACTCGATTAGAAAGAACGTTGGTAAACCAAGGGCCGAAATAGTAGCTGCTGTAACTGAGAGATTATACACCAAGATCAAAAAGAAAGAAACTGCAACAGAAACCGATGAGATCATAAAGGAAAATAAAGGTACCATGGCCCGTCCAAGGCTGCAGGATATCACTCAAAGAGCCATTAGATACTATAAGAGGAAACACATAGAGACGCAAACGGATGCAAACCCCGTAATGAGAGTTAAAGACATGTCCACGGATGTTGAGGACTTGAAAATCGATCTCGCTGTCGTAAAAGATGCCAATATATCAACGGAGGTTACGGAGAACAAAGATATGGGTATTAATTGCAATTTTCTAGGTGCTTTTGACAATATCGAATTAAATTCTTTAAAATTAACATCGTCTTGCGGTGTTCAAGTCGACGATTCCGGAGAAAACAAAGAACTAAAAGCTGGCGACAAATCCAATAATCACCTAATCTCTTTCACCAAATATTTACGCGGAAATGAGAATAGGTCGTTAACAACCGCGACTTCTTCCTCTAATCCGATTTACACATCCTCGGTTAACATTAACGTCTCACATAATTACATAAACGGAAACAACGGAAACAGTAGCATTTCTGGGGACAGCCTTGATGAGCAAAATCTTCAAAATCTCTGCTTCCCAACTCCGGATTTATTAAGCAATCATAGCTCCCTAGAACCGCCAGGTCAAGAACTTTCTTCCGCCAAAGAGAAAGAGCACTTAAATTTTGCCGCGTCCGATGACATTCCAGTACAGTACAACGTAAACGAAGAATTTGAGTCTAATTTCGGGGAGAGCTGTAATGCTAAATACTCTTTGGTTCCGCAATTAATAAAGCAAGTCGGTGTTAACATTCCTTCGGTGTACGCCCCGGAAATTCATCTCATGAAGAAGTCCGAAAGATGTAACCTGCTGAATAATTCCAAGCCGAAGCTTTGTAAACCTAACGTTACCCAGGGTAAGTTAAAACTTAATAAGTTATAAACCTTTGCCACATATCACATTACTATCTTACTCATTGTGCTAATAGATTAATATAATCTATGCGAGAGCGATTTAAATAGAAGGAATAGTAATTAAAGAAAAGGCCCATTTCTTACAAAACATATTTTTTTAACAATTTGGTCGATCAGTCTCGTGTTATGTAAAACACGAATGTCTTATTTAGATCTCTTTGACACCTTTAATAACTTTATTTCACTTCCGCCCTGAGGATGTGTTTTACATAATACGAGACCGGCCGCCTAAATAATTAAAAAAAAATGAAATTTTTGTGAGGAAGGCCCTTTTCTTTGATTACCATTCCTTCTAGTTAATAGTTTAATGATACAGTTAGTTATGTATTACATATAGTTAATGATATAGCTCTTTTAAGGTAAAAAAATATGCAAAGATGTTTTAAATATTTATGAAAATGTTGAAAAATAATTTTTTTTGAATTTTCTTGAAAATCATTCAATATCCAATTGGATATCAAGAAATGTTCTAATTGTTTACAACAATTCATAAATGTTCCTTCCTATGCCGTTGGTTTTAGGAAATGTGCCTTCAACCATTTACCATCTCAAGAACCTATTTCTTTTACAGAAAATAATAACTTTGGTGCGACTATTACTGTTCAAGAACCTCAAATTCTAAAATCCATAATGAAACATAACAATCTCCACTGCGACCAACAGTTTGATTCCGACAGCGAGTCGACGGATATATCGGCGGATACCTTCGAAAATGTCCCGGATTCCCTGAACTACCACATAAACAAGAGAGTCCATTTCACAGAAGAACGCGCTAAAGATGGACACATGTTCGAAGCGATGACGAATTTCCTCAAGGAAGCCACCAATTTGATGAGTAACTTATCTATCGTGGCAAATAAGTTGGATAGATCTTCAGAGGAAGGTTACGAGATGCAGGTCACCATCAGTGACGTCAATAAAGTGTTACCATCGAAACAAAGAAAAAGGTATTTGCATAAACCTCTCCGAATGTAATCTTGCGTTTTTAATACGTCCATTTGTTTAGGTACCGGAAGAAATCTACGTCTAAAAGCCCTAAAAACGTCTGCAACGTTGAAAACGCCTACTACGAAAGCACGTCCTGTCAAACTACGCCGAAGAAGACCAATACCAGATGTACAGAAACCGAATTTCCGGTGAACAAATTCGAAACTTCCGTAAGGGAAGCTTGCGATCGTTTGGAACAATGCGCGAATCGTATAAGTAGGAGATCAGAAAGAACAGCGTTGGAAGAAAGCGCTTTGCATAGATTCCCACAGCCATTTTCGGTAACGGATTGGAACGACTTTTCATCGTTGCAACCTGAAGATTCGAGTTTGGAAAGTAATCCGGCCTACTCAGATTATGGAAGCTTACCTAGGAGGAAAGTTAAACACAAGTCTTTCCTTACGCCTAGTGCGTATCTAAAACAATTGACTAATATGAGGAAGCATATCATAGATTCTGCTAGGGACGAATTAATTAATGAAATGACGTCAAATATTGAATAGGATTTAAAATTCGATAACAGCAAGAAAAAGAAAAAAAAAAACCGTTTCTTGAAGATGGGAAGAAGTACGGTCCCCGGTAAAGTAATTTTATAAACTCGGTAATGTGAATGGCAGCCTTGGCTGAGAATCGAAGTATGAGAAAGATATCCAAGAATCTGACGAGCTGAATAAGTTCAGACGTCCCGTTTAAAAATATTTGTATTTATTACGAAAAAAAAACAATGGCATTTTCAGTACTTAGCGAAACAAAACAAATTGAGCTCAGATTTTAAACTAGAAATCGCCCTTATTGCTTTATGTGCTAAAACCAGCGTTATCCCTGTCTTGCCTTGATGCAATTTTATGGAATTCTAGCAGAACACTTCATTTAAGGGAGATATTCTTTATTACGGGAGACCTGGGTGCTATTCAAAAAGATATCCAGTTAATATCCAATATTATTCTGAACGAATAATATTATAATTTAATAGGTACTAAACTTCTTCAGAACCTGTTTAGAAGGCAATGTTGTGTATACGATAGAATTTGTTTGATTGAAATTAGTAATGATAAGCATAAATACACTAAATACTCATATTGTCATAATTATTAACTTTCCTATGAAGCAATTACGCATATTTACTGGACAACTAATTCTATTTAATACAGAATGAAAATCGTCTAATAGAAATAAAGTCATTTCAAATGTTTAAACTGCTCGCCGTTTACCTCTCGGTAACATGCAAGCCTGTTAAGGAATTCCAAAGTTACCTTTCCTCTACGGATTAATGCACATTCTTTGAGACCATAGTTAGTCGAATAAGGTAAGCGCGTAATTTAAGGCCTCAAAGGAAAAAATCTAATGGACTAAGGTCTGAGGAACGTTGAGAGGAGAGGATTCATTGAGACCACTCAATGAATCCTCTACGTCCAATTGATTGAGTGGCAAAATAGCATCCAAACATTTCTTAACTTGTCTACAACAGTGGAGAGGCCCTCCATCTATTTTGTGGCCAAAAATTTTGCGGTGACTGTCAATTGTGTTCAAGTGCAAGAGTATTAGTGAGTTTCGAACTATAAAAATGGTTCTATAAGCCAGTCTTCTACAATTCCCAGACATCCAACTTTTGTGGATGTTGAGTACGATCTTCATGAATCTAATGAGGAGTCTCCTTTGAAGAAGTTGCTTCGTTAGAAAATATCACATAAGCTGCAAAATGTTCATTTACATTAGAAATTTCCATCGTTCATGATATTATAACATAGACTTCCGCAGTCAGACTCTGTTAAAACTAAACGTGTTCCTGGTTTGAACCGTGTCATAGTTAATCGAAAGACGATAGATAAACCATACAAGAGGCAAAACTTCGTTGAGCAGTTAATTTTCGCTTGTGGTATGTTTCGCAAGCTAAGTCACCGTAATCAACTGACTCCAGCTCAGTTAGTTGCAGCTGACTTAACACCCTTTCCTCTCCTGAAGAAGCTCCAATAACAGTGGCCGCAGCGTCAAGTGTTCGATTAACCATAATACGATCCAGGAACACGTTTCTCTTCGTACTTGTGGCGTAATATTCTTCTATCTAGATGCTCATATCTTCTCCCTAATACTGTCGCATCGAAATGCTTACAAATGTATTATCAAAATTTACTTAGAACCTAAAGATAGATGACTAAATGTGCCCCGGTCTCCTTTAAAAAGTTACTGAAGATGAAAGGTTAAACAAGAAGTAATAATTTTAAAATAAAGATTCCGTTCATCACCAGAAGCTAATAGTTAGCTTTAAATTTGGTTCTCGCATTAATCATTTAGCGCATGTTTGTTTCAAGATTCCAACCTGCCAATGTCTGCGAGTGAAAAAAAAACACGCCGTGTTATGGACAACGCTTCATAAAAAATGGGAACAATTTTCTACTTATTTCAATTCAAGAAACAGGTTAATTTTTTTTCTGAAATCACAATCACGTTAACCGATAAGGATCAATACTTAGCGATTCAGTATTATTTTTGGCATTTCTCCATATACTTCATCAGGACTGACTTAGTTTATTTTATCTATGTAACTATAGTTGTGTTCAAATGTAATTTTACTTAATTCTAAATATTATTATTTAGTCTACGGATGATGGGATCGCGTAATATAACACTCACACTGTATCGCTACATCCTACATTAAAGAAATCAACTCGGAAGGTACAGAGTGTACTTATATAGCGTGTACGTATTTTTCTATAGATGTAGCCAATATACGTAACTTGTCTAATACGTAGGTAGGATTATAAGCACTTATTCAGTTTTAATATTTATTTTAAATTATTATCATTACTATTGTATTAACTTTATTTGTCAATAAACGAATAGGAATTGATATTACATTAACGGTGTATGGATCTATGCTAACGCATAGACATAGTTACTTTAACTAATTACCCAATAGAGTTTAAATTCATGACATAGTAAAGGGCACAATAAATGATGAGGTACGTATAGAAGGATAAAATGCTTCTCATACACACTCCGCCTAAAAAATAAAATGTTTATTTAAATTTTAATGTATTAATATTTCATAAATGTTATACTTACAATTGAAATCATCCACGTCTGCATGCACAGAATTAACAAACGGTTAAACAAACGTAATAAAGGAAGACAAAAAATTTTAACAGTCACTAACAACAAAAAACATTATTCCTATAAACAGCAGAGTTACAGCGCTTGTATCTGGTAGCCGATAACATTTACGTAACATTGCATTCACTGCAAACCTTCAAGGTTTTTGAAAAAAAAAACATAATTATCTACAAATTATAAGAATTCGTGGTACTTACGATGACGTTCTTGAATGTCGCGCAATATTTATTGCATGGCCTTCAATTATGCAATTATTTCTCCGGTTTCAGAAAGTGAATTATTTAATTACTGATTATCACGTTAATTTCTAATTAACTTAATTTTGTGACGCCACTAATTACAATTAGACGCTTGAATCACCAATTAAATGAATTCCAAATCCATAACATGAAAAATGGCAAAATATCAAGGAAATAGCTGCTATTCTCATGAATCTGACATATAATAAACATAGAAGAGATAACATGTTAACGTACGCTCACACAGTTTTTGTGCTCCAGATTGCTCCGATTGTTATTTTAGCCCCCACTTTGCAAAAGATTAATTAGTATTTAATAAGAGATTAGTAAGTTAATTTCTGATTAATCTAATTTTGTGGCATTACTAATCACTACTAACACAACTTTGATCATCGATTAAATTAATGATATCTGCCAATATTAACGAGAAAACAGTAAAATACCAAGCAAATTACGGCTGTTTGCGTAAATTTAACAAGAATTTCCTTTAAAATAGTACGTATAACCATCTAAGTATAGTTCTTAACACGCCATAAAACATTTTTGTATTGTTGATCGTTCCAAATGCCATTTTAATTCTACTGAGCTAATTAGTTAGTTAACCAGTTCAAAGTAATTCGTTTAATCATAAATTAAACTTTAACTAAAGATGAAATTGATTCAGAGTTGAAGCGTTTTATGTATCAGAAATAATCCCAATTAATTAATTAATTACAAAGTAAATTTTAATTCGAGATTATCTTTATTAATTGAGAATTAATTGAGACGTATTCTGCAAGCTGTAGTTTTATCGATATTCTGAGTCGAATTACACTTACCTGGTGGATAGTACAATAAGCTCTTCCGTTTAACGTAACCTGTTCCTGGAATGCGAAGTTCACAGAATATTAACGAGCCGTAATCGAGCTTGGACGATTTTATGGTGGAAGTGACGGCCACAGAAAATTTTCCATTTGAATGCTTTTGGGTTGTCCATTCTACGCTTTCTAGAGAGGTTCTATAACAAACAATATTCGGTCAAATGCTAATTTCCCACTTGTAAATTCTGGACGAAAAGAAAAAAAATCAGAAAACGGAATGGAAAATATACATAAGTCCAGAAATTTGATATTAACCAGTTGAATTTTTAACATAAGATTAATAATATTAATTTCTAATGAGACATTTTGAACAACTACGGCAATTTGTTACATGGCCTCCGCGGTCATTAGTAACGCTGTATATGTCGTAGCTTCTATTGACATTACATCCACATCCTTACGCAATATTTTCAAGCATGTAACTGCACGTGCGGCAATGACGCAGCTCCAACCAGGAAATCAAGAGTACAACTTCGGTAATTGTTATTACTTTCGTTTCAAGTCTTAAAATTATTTTTGTTAAAATAAAAAGACCATTTATTGACCCACAATTGTTCTCCAAATCAAACAGAAAGTTCAATTTTGTTGGAAAGAAATAGGATTATAATTCAAAAAAAAAACCTGAGCCAGATGTGGGGAAACAAAGCATAAAACCAAAAGGAGAGTCACGAATGTCAAAGTTTATCTAACTGTCTACATCATAATAGATATTCTACAACAGACTTATGTACTAACACGTACACATATTGCATACAAAGTTATGTAAAATAACTTACTTATCATAAACGTCCTGTTCCTCGGTGTCTTTGAAAAGGAAGACAGTTGGTTGTGGATAGACTTCGGACGCTAGACAAGTGAAATTCTGGTAAGTTGAGTGCGATTTCTTCTTTTCCAATATCAAAGATCTTTCTGGCTCTGGAATGAAATTATACGGTTATTGTTTTGTATTTTATTCAGAAAAGAAATGTTCAAGTTTTGTCCAGTAATAGTTAAACGATATATGCAAGAATTAAATTGTTTTAAATTCATTAAACAAGACTGCACAGGTTATTTATGGGAAAAGTAGTATTATTAGCCATTGTCAGGAAGATTACTTAATTATGCATGATTTAACATGAATGGATTTTTATTAACGTAATTCGCGGTGATTAAAGGGAAACTTTAACAAAATTCACCTTTACAGGCTCGTGTCCGACGACGAGCAATTAAAAATATCTATGTGAGTAAATAAGTACCCAATAAACTGTGTTAGTCGGTGAAAAATTTCCGAACAAAGAAAAAAAATTGACATTTTATCAAAAAAAAAAAGATACTTTATTGTTGCTCGAAACTTCTCTCCTCTTCTGGTGTCGCAAACCGTTCACCACGCAATTTGTTTTCGACGAAAGAGAACAGGATGAAGTCATTAGGTAACAAGTCAGGTGAATAGATAATAAATGATTAATTCATTGTCTATTCACCTTTAAATAGTCGACTGTTCGGTGTGCTGTGTGAGAGCTGGCGTTGTCGCGGTGAAGGATGATGCGTCGATGCCTATTATTTTTTCTGATTTCATCGAAAACTTGAGGCAAACAAATTCTTCAATCAACGGTTCGGGGAGTGCTTAAAAAATTTGATCGCGGTTCTTCTGCTAACGTATATAGTATCGTAGCAGGTGACGAAACCTGAATACGAACCAGAAACAAAACAACAATCCGTTGTTTGGGTGTTACAAAATGAACCAAACCCAACAAAAATTGTTCGTTCAGGAAACTCTTCAAAAAGTTGATTTCTTTTTTGTTCTGTAAAACTGGACCTGTTATTACCGTTGCTCTGAAGGATCAAAAACCGGTAAACGTTCATTGATATACAACAATTTGTTTGCCTCAAGTTTTCCATGAAATCAGAAAAAGTAGGCTTCCTTCACCACAACAGCGCCAGCTTTCCCACAGCACATCGAACAGTCATTACGAACGAACAAACAATTATTTAAAGAAGAATAACGTTAACATAATGGCTTCTTTTTGCTACGTTTTGTCAAGAACAAATTGCGTGGTGAGCGGTTTTCGACACTCGAAGAGGCCGTTGAAACATTTAAAAGGCACGTTTTTAAGATACCCACTTCAGATCGGAATTATTGTGTTGATAATTGCGTTTCTTTGAACGCAAAAGTGCTTAAAACTTAAATATTTGAATATTTGGGGAAGCAATAAAATGTCTTTTTTTTTTTTAGATAAAATATCTGTTTTTTCCGCAATTTCTTACTAGACTAGGCAACACAAAGCCAACTTTGTAAATTCCCGTTGTTTATTGATATTAAATAATCAATTTTATACATTTTTTAAAAATAACATGGTAAGTAAAGTAAGTAAATTTATTATTTATTATTTATCGGTATCTTTCAAGTAGAATATGTAGATTAATAATAATAATATTTATAACATCCCGTACAATTTTTTTGATATCTATTTGTAACAAAAGGTATATTATATCGCCAATAAAAATCTTAAAACTGGTTTGCACGGGTAATTCTGAATAAAAGATATGTTTAGGTTAAATTCTATATTTCTTAATGTCTCCACCAAGAATATAATATCTCAGAGTGGTGCATCTTACATCTACGATGCATATCATTAAAGTTGTCTTTGAAAGATTTATCCAAAGGATGCATAAGGTATAGCATATTTTATTTTAAATAAGAAAGTTGATATCCGCTTCCGCTTTGATAAAGACCGTCACGATGTTGAAAATATTTTTAGGAAATGCATTTCTGTCCATGATACCGTCCTTCGTAATTTCAAAAGGATTGATTATTTCCAGAAATACTTTTAGTAAGCCATGGTCGTGAACTATCCCAATACAAAAGCACACTATCCACTTGGGAAACCACTATTTTATGGAGGCCTTAATTTCATGTAGCTGCAATTTGTATTTTTGTAATGGACTATTAAAAGTGAAAGACCATTAATTGTATTTTGAAGTTCGTTTGAAGGAGTTCGGGAGGAAAACTTTAGGGTAGAAGCATATAGAATGTTAATCTGCAAGTATAAATGTGATTTACTCATGTTCGTTAAAATTTTTCAGCGCAATTTTGGGCTCCCTCTACACTTGTAACCCTTTTTTTACACTTGAAACACCCTGTATGCTTAAAAATCAAATATATTCTATTTTCTCTTGCATATTAATAGACTACAAGATTAATGGGTCAAAATGCTGGAGCATGATAACATCATGGATGTAATTTCAACGTGCGAAGATTCTGTTCGTTAGGAACGTAACGACGATTACGTAAACATTTACGAGAAATACTGAAATATCCGAATACGGTCATCAAATTTGTCACATCGCGTTTAATTAAGTTTGTATTTCTAAATAGGATGAAAATAAAATAATCAAACAAGTGCTCCAACAAAATAGTCATTTAGTACGAATCACATGAAAGAAAATGCCAAAGCAAACCATAAGAAACGTAAGCACCAACAAAAACTATATAAGTAACCTGAACATTACCGAAACGATAAACATTAAATTTAGATACGTAATTTAGGAATCCAATAGTTTTCAGAAACTTACCAAAGACAATCATCGTCTTCGAATTAAAATCTTCATCGGCGAAGGTAGAAACGTAACATTTGTATTCACCAGCAATATCTGTGGTTGGGTTAAGTATCTTCAACGCTCTGTGAGCTGTCTTAGGATCCCCGGTAACCTTGAAATATAGATCTAGTCTGCCTTTCAAGATACCCAAACTTTGGGGCTGCTTAGGTGGTACCCATTGATAAACTAATTCATTGTTTAGAAACCACTTAACGACCAGTTCCGAATCATCCGGTCTTATCGAATAGTTGCAATCGAGAATAATACTATTCCCGGTGTTGTTTTTAATAGCTTGAGGTACTTTTGTGTAGTTGATTTGGATGGAGTAGCAGCTTGTTACTGTTAAGGAAAGGAAAGAATTCAGTTATTATTTCTCCAGTCATATCACAGGTATTCAAAGGCAAAGAACAAATCGACTTTCGTTTTTTTCAATAGTTTTATTTTTGCCTTTATAAAAAAAAAAAAAAACATAAAAAACAAAAAAGAAACATATAAAAAACAAAATAAAACCTACACGACTTGACCTACATCTCAAGACGAACGGCAGTAATTTTCGTTTATAGTGCTGGTTCATTTTAGATTGGATAAAATGAAGACTTTATAATAGTGGAGATCCTAGAGATATATATCTATATGGCGGACTTAGCTACGGGGGTGGTCTGAAAAGTTTGGAGCCTCAACATGAACGTGGCGTTACTTGTCAAAAATATTCAGCCGTCTGTGTCAGTCAATATTTGTGTTTTTACAAAAATGAAAACAATCGAATACTTGAAAGGCAATACGTCTAAGTAGATTAAAGCCGAGATAGACGTTTTCGAGAACTCGAGTAAATTTTGGGCACCTGAATTTAAATATGGTCATATAAGTTTGGTTGACGTTGAACTAATGGGAATCGGGCTTTCTACTAGTAGATGGACACTTAAACTCGATAACAAAACACGACAATGTGAAATGCCAAGAAGAGATGTGGGAGATGACACTCGTAGACGTTTCGTTGTAACATTAGCATAATATACGAAGTCGCTTTATTTATATAATCCTAATAAACATTTTTAGGTTTAAATTTTGTTACTCGAAGTTTACTCGAAATAGATAATTTTGGAATTTTTAATAAATTCCAATATAAACAAACAAAATTTGAATTTCCCGTCTTTTATTATAAATCTCCTTGAGGACTTTTCAACATAATACAAAGGCTTCAGCTCTATGTTTGTAAGTAAAATCGGACTCGGAGGATCGATCCACCTTCGTCTACCTATCTCGTTTATTTTTTGAATTAGAGAGATATGAATGAGCGATACAGGAAAATTAGCAAAATCATTAAAACATCTCTAATACGTTACTACTGCAACAAGATCGCTTGCGTATATATTACGAATCACACATCCAAATGACCACCTGAGCAACGCTGGCTTATGAAAGGAAAAACAGTAGCAGGAACGAATTGCACAACACTACTTGACAAGTTGAAGCCAGCAACTGTACTTTAAACTGTACTAACTTTTTCGTCCATCACCACGACCTAATTCACGAATTTGGGTTTGAGTTAATAGATCACTAGCCCTATTTACTAAATCTGGCCTATAGGAACCTTTTTATATTTTCTGTGCTCATAGCTTGGCGTGAAAAATAGAGATTTCAACCGAGTAAAGGAGCCATTATAATGGTAAGCGCCCATTTTTCAAAACAAGACGCTAACCGCTGTTTGAATAGATTAACAGGATGGGAGCGTCGATGAAAAAACTATAGCCTTACAAAGAGATGCCCGAGAAAAAAAATCTGAATGCAACAAAGAAATATTTGATTCTGTTGAGTTGAAAAGTTTTGGGACTGTCTTCGTGAACGGCACGTTTTCAAGTTGTCGCGGAATGGCGACATAGTGAAAACGCTTTCTCAAGCCGCAGCATGTTTTCATGCACTAACTCATCGTTTGTGTAATTATCAGATCTTATCATCTCCATCGGGAGGAAAGTGTGCAAAGCAAGGAAAGTCTACCACAAGAGATATTATCGGTTTATGAGCTGTCCGGAAAACTATGATTTACAAGTGACAGCCCTTTCAGGAAAGGCACGGAATCACTTGAAGATGGCTTACGGCCAAAGCGGCTTATCTTATTCAAAGTCTTATCAATCTTATCAATTCAAAGACGAAAAAATTATCAATGGAAGATATCCGGCTAAACATTATTGGAGTTTTCAATACAACCACTTTTAAAATTCTTCATGATTATCTAGGAATGGCTAAAGTCAGTGCCAGGTGGGTGCCAAAAATGCTCAGGCCACCATAAAAACAATAGAGTGGAAAACATTACTGTGAGTTTTTGGACCTCTGTAATGAAGATAGAGATGCTGTATTAGGCCAAATTCTTACTGGGATCAAACCAGGGTTAATCATCCAAGCAAGACTCCATGCAGTGGCATAAAAAAGGCAGTACGCCATCTAAGAAATTTAAGCGGTTTGAAGAAGTTACGATAATGCTCCGGTCCATAAGATTCGAGCTGCGCTGGTTGCTCTGCAAATGGTGGTCTTCGATATTTTAGATCAGCTATCCTATAATCTTTTACCTCTTCCCGAAAATGAAAAAAAGAAACTTCGTGAGAAGAAATCTATCAGTTATGAAGAAAACAAGGACGTAGTTTTTTTTTTTGAAGACATATTCAAGCTACTTAAAAGATCGGTTACAGATGAACGAAAGACTCTTCCTTGTATATCTAAAAATAATGCAATACTAGTAGTAGTGAAATCATTCTATAACGTTGTTCGTCCAATTCAGTCTTATGAATACTTAACGTCTAATCACTATGCCCTTACATGTTAGTTCCGAAAATAATGGAATAAAAGTAATTAGAAATAAAACGATATTTAATTTAAAAATCGATATAAGTTCATGAATTTTAAATAGAGATTCTAAAAAAGAAAGACCTTCGATAAAATATCAGAAAAACTAACGCGTGCAAAATAGGCCAAGCCTTGCTTATCATACCATGCTTAATAAAAAAAGCAACATCAAAGTGTGCGTTGAGCTCAGTAAAGCGATCATTCAAGTATGAACTTCCCCATATATCCAGAAATATTTGTATACTCGTATAAAATAGGCTTCTATCCTTGAAAATGAATATTAAATGGTACTGTGTTAATTTTGAATTAAACAAATATAAATGCTATTTAAATAATTGCGTATTTTGCAGGAACTTCATTGATAAATAAAGAGAAAAATTTAATTTATTAAAATATTTTTCACCAGATATTAAAAAATTTATTAATAATACATAAAGATTACTTACAAATTAATATGAAGCAAAAAATTAGTAACATCGCTGAAATTTTTTCACTAAAACTATTTTCTGAATCTTTCCAGTTCACATATTTGAAATCTAAATGAGAATAGGTTAACTCGTTAGATGGCAGAAAGAGACGCAATATTGCGCCGTCTAGCGACAATAAGGCGAACTATTAGCAGTTTTTTTTTATTCCAGATATTCAAATATTTTCAAATATACATAAAAACAGTTTTTTATCTATATAAAAACACCATTGACGTAAATAGAAGACGCAAGTACTACAGCAAGAACTGTCCATTTTATTTGATTTATTTAACATATCTCTCTCTCTCGTTAGAGGTGCGAACGGACCGGATCGGACTGTTTTTTTTTTTTGAAAACTAGGCACATCCAGTTTATTAAGCCAGTTCCGTGGTCCAAATTCGTTCACAATTAATTATAAATTTAATTAATGATGTGTACTCATAATGTAACAGAAAAATAAATATAAAAAAAGAAACAGCAAAATATGTATAATTCATATCCTCATTTAGAAATACGTTTTAGGCAACAGTACATTCTCCATTTCCTCTATATTATTAGCTTTTATCCAGCAGAAGGCCATTGCATCACTGCTGATACCATTCGTAAAAATGCATGTGATGTTTTCAAATTTTTCAATAAAAACAATGCTTTGAAAAGTATAATTTGTTGTACTGTGTAAAATTAAAATTGTATATTTTATTCGTTACTAAATTTCTTATAGGATGTTTAGCCCCTTGAACTATTATTTACATATGATATTCTAGTAGTAACATACCGTAAAGAAAAATATGAACACTTAATTATTCATTTTGAATCATTGAATTAGCATTACGTCCTTCACTTGAGTTTAATTTGTTTTATTACGGTCTGTACTACATCAAAATGGCTGCCTAGGAATTTATATTATTTCTTTTTCGTCAGTAAAATTCGCGCATTATAATATCTCGCCGAAGAACAATAGAAATGTAACCCTGTCAGTACTAATATAACAATTGTAAAAAATAAAAAGCTTTAACGTTTTTGAAATAAGTATTGGACAAATAGAACGTTTTAACTGACAATTTCTTCCGGTAGATAAATACACAGGCAAGTGTCGGGCCGGGCTTACATAATTCTCAAGATACGCATCTCTAAAATTACCTTCACCATAATAATATAATGGCTAATTTAAACTCGTCAATTTATCGAATCATTAGTAAAATTAAGGTAATTACATGTAATTTTTTTAAATTACAGTCTAATCGTGCAAAATTTTTCAATTGGTTTGCAGCGAAAGCTGTTGACCTTATCTAACTCAAGTCGATAAATCACATATGTTTCTGTGATAAATTGGTCTGAACTCGTCTATATTGAAATCTTAAATAAAGAATAATGTTGCCCCCAAATATTCATTTATTTGGGTTTCAACTTTTGCAATATTAAAAAGAAGTGTGGGTCACTTTTGACAAAATCCCAATTGATTCAAGCTCAGTCGATCTCGAACATATGTTACAGTAGGCCGAAATTAACCTAACCGTGTTGGCTACGACCGGCTGCTGTAACATAAATATTCTATGCATGTCGCACTACGTTGGTGAATTTTCCAAGTGTTAAATTATTCATATATTGAGTTTGCGCAGCTTCAGATAGAAGGGGACAAATTTTATGAATTTGAGTAAGAATTGCGCTACGTTTTCTCTCGTGAAATCTCACTGCTCATGCTATTATTTATTTTAGTATAATAGTCTAAAACTAAGCCTTTGCAGTTGCTAAAATGAACACGTTGGTTGTAAGGAGTGCTATAGCAAGACCAATCGGAAGATACTTCACCAGCTCACTAGCAAGACTGAAAGAGACCATTGATCCAGTTCAAGAAGCTGCTTTAAAGGAAAATTGTTTTCTAGTCGATAAAAACGATAAAGTAATTGGGACTGCTTCGAAACGAGAGTGCCATGCTGTGAGATCTGATGGAACGATTCCACTTCATAGGGCGTTTAGTGTATTTTTATTTAATAAGAATGGACATTTGTTATTGCAGAAAAGAGCGGATACAAAAGTAAGTAATTGTAAGCTAATGAAATAACGTTTTATGATCATTCTATTTGAATTCACCTAAAGATCGCAGTATCGCTATTAATAATAGGAAATTCATTATCACTAGGATAGAAAGTAGATTTCCTGTTGAAAACTTTTACAAACTTTCTCCTTATTTTAGGTCACTCATTGCATTCTTTAATAACTAAGGAATAATTGGAATTTTTTACCTGTAATATTTTACATGTCGCATAGAAACAGCACATGCATAGAGCGATTTGGATATATTTAGTTTAAAAATTATTTTTTAAACTAAAAATATTCAGAAACAAGTTTGGATCTTTTTAATTGAATAAACTGTATAACTTCGTAGAGAACATTTTAAACTCGATATGTAATTTTGTTTGTAGTATGAGAAGTACGACGTCCAGAAAATTTACCTATTCAGAAGAATTCCTTTAATTCATTATACATTTGGTAGTGATGATGGCATTAAAAGTATACATATCAAATGTAAACCAAGTAATTCCAGTCATTTTTATCTGTACACTACCGTCAATATTAGTTCGGACAGTCAGTAAACTCGGTAAACTCTACTAAAAGATAATACAATTTTATATATAAATAGTACATAAATAAGATATTTATATTAGGTCTTTTATGGAGTTTGTAAGGCAAACTTTCGAGAATATTGACTAGAGAATGGTTACAAACCAATTATATTTTTTGGCCCAATATAGTAATTTTCAAAATAATCCTCATCGCCCCAAATAGGACTATTTTTGGGAAAATATTGCAGGTAATAAATTTACAATACTCTTTGAAAGTTTAATGTGTATTAATAAATACTTGAGTTTCTAAATAAACCGACTTATGCGTGCGTTAGTGTTCGTGCGAACCTGATTAAAAGTTGCTGAGAGGGGAACCGACAAGTTAGAAAAGCGCTTTGTAATCGTTGCTTTTCATCAAGAATGTCATGGAATGGAAAATATTTTGCGGAAAGAGGGTTGTAAAAATATGTAAAAATTTCTTAAATGAAGAACAAGATAATGGCAATTTATAAATAATGACATGGCTGCCGCAAAGCCCCAATCTAAACCCCATCGAGTATCTATCTAGTCGATCTATCGAGTCTATCTAGTCGCTGGAAAAAAGGAATAATACCACCTGCCTTTGCCATCTCTAATAATTACTTTATTGCGAGTTTGAGTGGAACAAAAAGCAGCGCGCGTTAATTTAGAATAATAATCAAAAAAAAGCTTTATGTTTTTAAATTTCAATTAAAAAGATAGAGACGGCGGAACTCCGGGCCGATGTATCGGTTACGTATCGAAATGCCGTTTCTTGCATAACGATATATTCTTTTCAAAATGAATAATAAAATTGGAATGCCGAGCCAATATATATTCATAAATAAATTATTTTCGATATTCACGACACGCCACGCAATCTTACATTCCGCAAATTACATTAACAAACTCTCTTCTTACAGCCACGCTCTTTATCTGTTCAGATTTTGCTATTGGAACTTTGTGTAGATATGACCCGCTCTATATGCATCATTGACTGGTTTACTTTGTTAATTTTGCCTTCGTGTATTGCGAACTAAATAAAATGTTACGTTCATTAACCGGTTGCATGGTTTCGTTTACGTATGTAGCCAGTACATTGTTGTAACTAGAATTATTGAGAACAATTACCGTTCGTTGTGAAAGATCTAATATGAGTTGTACTGCGAGTAACCTTTTATGAGCAATTATAAAATACGTTTTTGATGTAGCATGAAGTTTGTTTGTCTGTGTACGTTTATCCTCAAAAGGAGATTGTGAAATTGCTTGTATACAATGTCCGAATTTTAAGTGTTGCAAGCAAGGTTATTCGACTGGAATGCTGCAGTTATTTCAAAAAAATTTCAATGCCATGCAATCGAGCAATGTTATACAATGTCAAAAAATACTGTCTCAGCACGAATACAAACCAAATACTTCAATGTGTTGAGAGTATATTACTTCATGTCTCGATTTGCGTAAGGATTACAAATAACATTCTGTTAGCTCGTACTTCTATGATTTACATCAGCGTTCTGAGGTCTACCTAGAAGTTCTCGATGTTTTGTGGAACTTTATGAATATTATTATTACTAAAACTCCCCACCAAAAATAGTCTCGAGGAGTTAAGTTAGAAGATCGTGCTAGTCAAACGAACAACGATTTCCTAAAATGCCCATCAAAACGTTTAAACCAAAACGATGTTTGGGCATCCTTGCCCAATTTCATCTAAGATTGTGCCCAATAATCGTCCGATTTCTGTTAATAAAGATTCCGGGATTGGCAGATTTTTATTCATCTGACCAGATGATTTTTTTGCTTAAAAAATATTCGTCCTCTGCTAGTCTTCCCAGTTGCGCTATTCTGATTGTCTTAAATAATCTCCGGATTATTTAAGACAAGACAATTTTATTAAGTTTAAAAATTAATTTTGACCCCATTTCGCATGTAGGTATTGATGATTATTATTTGTGTCGAACGTATAAGATTTCGATAAACCATTCATTCTCGATTACCTTTCTATAAAAATCTAGAAAAATCACGCGATGTGGCTGTTGTTGTATTTCGTATCGACGATTAAGAAATATTTAACATATATTGTTTCTCTTGATTATGTACAACATTTAAAGCACATTATCAACTACATTATTCGATAGACCATCGAAAGTAGCATTAAGAATGTGCTTTTCTTATAAAGATGCTATAGACAAAGGAAGAAAATAAGTATTTCTGTTTTATTTTTTCTTTGTCACGGGTTCATTTGTTTTCTGGTTCACTTGGCAACTTTATCAAATTTAAATCTATACTTTATTTCCAAAAATATGCGACATTCTCATGGTGGGGGTTGAGATAAATCAGCTTATGTACACCATACGTCATTAAAAACTTAAATTAATGCATTATTATCGATGCGCAAAATACTTGCAGAATTAACTCACTAACCTAACTCGTGTGAATTTCTGGATATGTCATTGATTGATATCTGATTTTTAGATAACGTATCCCAATCATTACACCAATACGTGCTGCAGTCATCCGATCTGTGATGTCCCGGGTGAGGATCAGGAAGTGAACGCACATGGTGTAATCAGGGCGGCTCGCAGACGCCTAAATCACGAGTTAGGCATTGATCTAGCCCAGATACCCATTAATACGTTTAATTACATCACACGACTGCACTATATGGATATCGGGAATGGTATATGGGGTGAACACGAGATTGATTATATTTTATTTCTGAAGGCGGATATAGATATTAAACCAAATCCGAACGAAGTATCCGAGGCTATCTATGTTAATAAAGAAGAGTTCGGCAGTTTTGTTTCGTCTTTGGCGGAACCGTTGACGCCGTGGTTTGAGATGATCCTGAAACATAGGTTACCGCTGTGGTGGGATAATCTACATAACTTAGACCAATTTAAGGATCACGAAAATATTTTGTTGTTAAAGAAATGATGTTTTGCTTTACGGATGTAGGTTGCAATGGTGCACGCAAACGTTTGTTGTCTTTTATTATGTGTATACATATCAGTATAATCTATATTCTTTTTATATTTATTGTTTATTAAACTTGTATTGTTGATATTATGAGGATAGGTTATAAATAAGTAATACATATTTAATTATCATTATCCATTTACACTAACGGACAAAAAAAGACAAGCGCTATTATATTTTTTAAATTTCTGTTCAGAAATGTTAAAAATTATTTGTGATTTTAGTAGAATATTATTTGATGTTATTGTGAGCGTTCTCTCCAAACGTGTTCAGTATTTCAATCCGTTACAGTAATTACTATTTCTCGTGTGTCTTAGCTTCGAGATTTTTTAAATTCATCTATCCAACATTTCACTGTGGCAAATGGACTTGGATAAGCGTATTGCTTTTCAAATGGAAGCGTTTAATGACGGTTGAGTATTCGATTTCTGTTTTTTAGTTTTTATAGAAGCGTAAATATCGATCGAGAAAATGTAAAATCTTTATTTATAAATCTTTACTGAATACTTTAATTAAAACAGTTGATCAATTAGAAAATGTTATTGTTATTGTTATCTTCAACAATTTTGGCAAGATACCGATAAGCTGTCAACCTTTGGTTCGCCTATAGTCCCAAAATTGTATAACTTACAACAACCGTCAATCTTTACGTTTGTTCGTTCGGCCTGCACTAATTACTATTACTAAGTTATTCATGGAGCTTAGTATAGTTGGAGCTTACACTTCTTACGCGCAGTCTAGAGTAGTAAGGAGTAAGAAATGTATATACCGATATAGGGAGCGCGAATTTAAATATCAAATAAGGACAATATTGTAATGGTTATTTTCGCCAACAAATACCAGCATTTTAAAGGGCGCTGCTGGTAACCAAGCCAAAAATGGAAAATGCATGGAGCCGCCACAATTCAAACAAATGTAAACCTATAAACGTCCAAACTAGCCACTGAGAGCGCGAATATTGTAATGAAAAATGACGGGAAATCGGCCTTCCTGCATCGACTACTCTAATGATGTCGTCTTACACCAAACCCAGTATAAAGTGCAATCCGAGCGAACAAACCTCTTATTGCCGGAACTTAAATCAAAGGCGAAATTTAGAAAATATTCACCACTTTACGTTGTCGCTTCGAATCTATTCTACACAGAATGAAAAAGAATTAATTAAGAACGAGGATATCGTGGGTTAAATGGGAAATAAGTTAATAACACTCAGTATCAGTAGCCTCTGTCTGAACAGCCTATATCGATGCGCTGGGCCTTCTTCAGTCAATCGAAATATGTTTTCTTAAAGTACCAAATTCATCTTTCAGCTTACGTTTCCCGGTCACTACGCTTCATCTTGTACCGGTCATCCTCTGGCGGATATCGCAGGAGAAGATCAAGAGGAAAACGCTGTAGGTGTAAAAATGGCCGCTCAAAGAAGGTTATACTACGAATTAGGGATTAAACCTGAACAAATACCGGTCAATGAAATCGTTTACTTGACTCGTATTTACCACTGCGACCTCGGTAATGGAAAATGGGGAGACCACGCGATTGTATATATTCTCATTATTCGGCAAGATTTTACCTTAAAAGCTAACTCCAATGAAGTAACCGAACTGAGTTTTATACCGCAGGGAAAAATTCAAGAACATTTGCACGAGTTGAAGGAGCCATTAGAACCTATTTTAAATTTGGTGCTCAAGCAAAACATGTTAAATTTGTGGTGGAAGAATCTAGATGATTTGGATTCGATTAAGAACCATAAAGATATTATTAGACTTGATGAAAAATGTCATAAATTTTTATAGTGACAAAAACTAAAGTACCTTTGATCTGCGTTATTCAGAACTGCTTTTACAATTATTTATATAAGTTAAAATAAGCGTGTCTTCCTATTTTTGAAATTAAGTGGGAATGAATAGGTTTTTGGTTGTATTAATTAAATGTGTATAGTTTTAGGATTTGAAATAAAAAATTTATTTATGATCAGAAATATGCTTCTTTTATTGTAAAATATATTTTCATTACTTATAGTAGGATTATGCACACATTTAAAATTAAAATGAATTTAATGTTCGTCATTAAAAACAAATGTTAGCATAAGTGCGTTCATACAACAAATTAAATTAGCACTTAGAAAAATTCTACCAAGACCTTGTATGAGCTAACTTCATGCTAATTATTGATAAACAGTTACATTGACAAATATAATGAAATATCAAAGTCCTGCCGGAAAGGTATATAGGCTATCCTTCCAATACTGTAGTGCTTATACAAAGCCAACTATAGCTTTGGCTATATATGTTTATGTGTGTCCAAAGTTATGGAGAGATGTTAATATGGCATTGATATCTAAAGGAGGAAGCCGATCAGCCGCGGAGCCTAAAGCGTATAAACCTATCAATCTCTCCTCGTTCCTGCTTAAAGGAATGGAAGAGGTACTAGACCAGTACCTAAGGAATGAAATGTGTACAACAAACCCGCTTTGTTTCAACCAACATACCTACCAGAAGGCAAAATCACTAATGACGGCCCTCCAGCACGTCACTAGCAGATTGGAGGCGTTGTTAATTGCAAAAGAAATATTTTTTTTATGTTTTCTTAGATGTAGAGGGTGTATTTGACGCGATCTCTCGGAAGCACTGCGAGAGCAACCTCTTCCAAAGGTTTTCACTCGTCCTCAAAATGGATTAATGCCATGCTCCAAAGTCGACGAATAAGTGACGCACTGGGATCAGAAACGACAACAAATCGTTCCTTTTACAAAAAAAAAGAGGAAAGTTTGTTTAACTACGCCCTCCATTGAAGGGATTAACGATTAATCTCCCATTAATACTAGTACTAATAATACTACTAATACCAAGGTCCTGTTTCTATCAATTCTGTTGGGTTATATTGTTTACTAATACTAACTTGGTCTCATAATAATATATACATAATTTAATAAATGTATATGCACGAATCACGTTACGCCTAACCTTAATTAGAATAAATGTTAGATTATATTAAATTTATGCCTAAACCTACCATTAACGGTAGTTCCCCTAACTTTTCAGAATAAAAGAACACCTTTTTCATACAATCTGAGACAGGATATTATATTTATTTGACTGTTTACTTTCAAGATAATTGGATATACGTTTCTTAAAAATGCCGAAAAGGCAATATTATCAAATTTTCGCTTAAGCAATTATTTTGCGAAGGATCTCTATTTTGGACCTTTTTTAACCCACTGTATAAAATCTTGTAGAATTCGAACTACTAGTTTGATAACTGTTACTTAGTCACAGAATAGTAGCAGCTACTGAGTACTGAGATTTATATTCTAACCTATATAATAATTGAGGTTACGTTAGTGTTTTGATAATTTTTGGATAAATAATTCTAATCGAACTAAGAGAACAAAAACGAAATGAAAATAACACACGTTTTATTGCGTCAACATATAGGTCGCCAGATTAAGACCCATTGGTGGTCTAGAAGTAAAATGAGGGTGATACAAACAGGCGCAGAAGAAGAACTCAGGAAAAGAAATATTCCGATCTATCAACCGGATGATATTTTAAAAAAGGATCCTGTTCCAGAAAGGTACGTTTTTCTTCTTATACGTTTCACACTCTTACTTTGCCTTTTGCAGCGTTGAAGTATTAAGCTTAAAACCGGAACCTCCAAAGAGAGATAAGACGCATCCAGATTGGAAAGATCGTATATGTCACATATTGAGAGATGAAAATGTGCTTCTTGAAGGATTAACTCAAGCTAAAATTATTACAAATACTATAGAAGTACAAGAAGGTTTGCCTGAAACTATAGATGTTAATCAATCTATAAGAGGTATTAATAGGAGAGTTAAAGAAATTATATTAAGTTCACATTTATTTGATGCTGAACAGAAGAAGCTACCAAAAATTAAAGATCCTTTAAGGCCAGCGTTTAATTTTCCAAGAGTATACGGAATTACACAAGAAAGACGGAAGTAGGTGGCAGGTAATTCTTTTAAGATATAAAATGCATCTGTAACTATTTCTTTTGTAGTACCTTATTGATTAGTAAGCTATTACAATTGATTGAAGTCTTAGTCGAACCTATGACTGTAAAAAATAGAGCCATCTTCAACGATCTGTATTTTTCATATCCTTTTGAAAAAAATGATAGACTAATTCAGTTTGAATTACGTGGTGATACTTTGTTAACTTCGTCCGAACCTCTGAAGAAAATATACGATGAAGATACGAGTTCCATAACTTTACCAAACATAGAACCTATGAAAGAAACAGTCACTTTAAGTAAAGAACATATTTATCAGATACGAAGCTGTTATCGTACGTTTTCCATTAAAATAGATGAATATTTTATTTTATTCATTATCATTCTTCTTAGCTATTGATTTGACGATTAGAAAATGTCATCCACATACTTTATTTGTTCACTATAACCAGGAGGAAGTTAAAAACATATACGAAGAAGAAGTCACCGAAACTCAAATTCACGGAAGATCTTTATTGAAATCTTTTACTGTTGCAGCTTCATATGCTAAGCAATTATATGGGGTATGTAGTAAACGAGTTGAGCATGGCAGTTAAATCAATATTTGTTTTTTAGGACGGTATTAAGGAACTACCCAAGCCAATCACATTGCAATGTGTTCAGACCGATGGAAGGCTATTCCATTTCGGTGTTCTCCAGTTGAATACGTTAGATTTAGCTAATATTACAGGTATTAAAAATATTTGGTACCAAACAGAAAGGATCCCGTTATTTGAAAATTGTTCTTACATTTTGGGCAAGCCAACGTTGGAAGGTTATAACAATGCGATAATAAAACATTTGCTTGGTTTCTATAACAACATTTAATCTCTAAATGAGTATAAAACGTGTACAGAGTATAAATAAACTATATGGCTAAAACATTTGTATGCGAGATATTTTAATTATCTATCTTATTTTACCAAACCATTAAATATTTTAAAATAATAACAGCTTTTTTAAAGTTTGATATTTTAAACAGTTTATTTAAAATATCAAACAGAATGAGTCAAAAGAATTTTTGAAATGGCACTTCAGTAGAGTACTAGTTTAGCACAATAATAGATGTTCTACTTTGTGTTGTTGTGTGTACGTAAAGTTAGGGTATAGTTTTGGAAACCCGATGGGGCTGGTAGGCCTGTCGCTTGCACCTTACACAATTGCGTTCTGGCATCTCAGATGGACATTGCTGTACATGCTTATAACAGACTGTACACATGCGTACTCCATTGTTTATGTACAGATTTACGCGTCGTGTAAGAAGTTGGTGAATATGCCCTTTGTTCATGGAACTCCCAACATAAATCATGTGGTGACATTTCGCCGCCAATGGCAACACTTGACTGGAGGCAAAATTACGATTTCGTACTAGTATTGAAAAAGCAACTTACGAACGTAAAGAATCGGTTATTCCCCGGACCAAATATAATAATTGGCGGGGCGAATTTAATAAATAATAAAAAGGTGAACGATTTTCATTTTGCGTTATCTTTTTCTTGTTTTCTCTTTAGAAGTAAGAGCACCCTAGTTATTTGCAAGAGCCTTACAAACGTTCAATGTGCTCAAGCCGCCTTGGAATAAAAAAGAGACTTCTGGCGAAATTTCAGTTTTCGAGAAAGAGATGCTTAAAGCCTGAGGAACACGTCTAAAATCCGAGAACCTCGATTCAGTCTCGATAGCACAACATTGGAATAGTTCATAATGTATTCTTTCTATGTACTTCTTTCTTTATGACCTCTAATGATAACGAGGTGGATCCAATTTTATTCAAAAAAGTAGCGGTTGGAGATGTCATAACAATAAAAAACTTGAAATCGATAAATTCCGTTAGAAGTTTCTTTTCTTCGAGCTCGATCATGTACAGCCTTGACCGTAAGCATCTGCCACCTTCTCGATTGTTAGAAATATAACTTATTTTGATTCAAATCACCTATTTTGTATCTTGTCAAGTATCAGTACGCTAAACAGAATAACTTAAACAAAGCATCAAATCGTAGAAGCACGGAAACATGTGACACGTTTAAAGTCTATAAGTAATTAGTTTACTGCGGGCACATTGCTCAACAATACTCTTGCTCACGCTTATCCTAAAGAATAATATTTTTCTACAAAAATGCCAAAAACGTACGAATAGGATGTAGCTGAACGTTCAGAAATACAATTGCTTTTTGAGCAAAGCAAAATAGAACGTGAATATCAAAAATAGTAAAATGTCCTCATAGTGGTGTGAGATGCATCATAAATCGTTACAAGAAGTGCGAGAGAGAAGAGAAGTGTCGGAAAGTTCTGTAGAAAAAGTGTCTGCTAGAACAATAAGGAGATGGCTTCAAAGTGCTGGGTTGAAAGGTTGCAAAGCAGGAGAGCAACACCGATTACATACGTGCAAGGGAACGCTTGCAGCGATATATGGAGAAATAAAATTTTATTTAGGGGATGTTTGGAACCGGATCCAATCTATGTCAGACGAAGAGCGGGCGAAGAATACAAGCCAGACCATGTGGTATCCAATTGTAAATTATGGAGGAGGAAGTATAGTGGTTTGGCATTGCATGTTAGCAGCTGGAATTGGCGAAATTGTGGCGTGTGAGGGTTGAGTCAATTTAGAAAAGTGCATTCAAAGACAACGCGCTGTGTCATAACTTATGACACAGCGCGTTACTTATGACTCATAAGTAACGAATGGCCATGAGGTGGTTTTCAGATAATAATGAGGTTATGCTCCTTGATTGGCCTTTCTAATTGTTAGACCTCAACCCTATTGAACATCTTTGGTCGACAGTGAGACACAATATATAACATCAATGGAAATAACTAAAAATTATATTGATTCAAGAATGGAAGGCCATTACTTGGCAAGAATGTCGATGCTTACAATTAGTACCGAGTTTACCAAAAACAAAAACTGCTGTTGTTGAAGAGGGCAAAGTTAATTTATTATAACAAATATTTCCATTTTTATTACTCTTCTATAAGTCTATAGCGTTGCTTCTTGAAAACCAGGGACTGAGTCCGCCTTTGACACTAAGGCTTCTTGTACCTTATAGACGCGAAATGAGTTTCTTTGACGAATTTATGATTCAGGTTCAGTCTCAACTGCTTCGTGGCCTTGTTAATTCCGCGATATATTAACATTGTGGATCAAAATATTATCACGTGGAACTTTCTTCTTTTTTTGAAATCTTCTAGCGATACTCGTATCGCCGTTTCCTCTCAGTCTGCGCTCATGAAGCTACTCCAATAAATTGTTAAAGGCTCCCCCTGACGTCTTCTAACAAGAATTCCCGCAGCTCTATAACGGGCGTAGGTCACGATATTGTATGAGCAGGTATGAATAATTAGAGAACCGTTAGAAAGGATTAGTAGCGGTTTCCTAGACGGCGCTGTGGAACTATATCCAAGAGCAAAATTTCTTGCCTACTAGTAGGATTCTACAACGGTCCAATCTCGTACTAATTAAATCATATCAAAAACCTTGACCGAATATCGAAAAGAAGCAGCTATTGCGAACGGAATATTCATCGAGAGACCGGCCTTAAGTTTCTCGTCTTGCTATAGATTTAAGTTTTAAGATTAAGTACGGCTGTCCTCATAAGATTTGAAAGGTAGGAAACGAGGCTAATAGAGATAGTTCCGAGAGAATCTTTCGTACCCGGCTTCGGAATGGTCATCACGACGGCACGTTTCCAACGGTTTGGAAAATGGACTTCTAATACGACATTGACGAGAGACATTATTTACTAAAGAGGCTATTTGGTTTCATAAGAAAACACAAGATTATTTTCAAATAACGCAGATTCTAACTATTGTCGACTATTACAATTGCTTTACTTATCATTTTTTTCAAGCTGTCGTTAAGTTTATTAAAATCTATTTTATTTGAACACATTCAAATCAGTCAATTTTATGCATAATTCAGAATTACCTTTATGTAAAGAAAGCAAGATTATCTTAAATTTCTTAGACTAAGACTGCTCTGCACATGAAAGGGAAACTTCCACTCATTATTAGAATATTGGCTATGACAGACTTCTAGAATAATTTTTTCTTTTTTCTTTCTATTTAAAATTTAATATGTCTTTTTTTTTTAAATGACTTACTCAAATATAATTAAAAATTAAATAAAGCTTAGCTTTGAAGATCGCATATTTGGTTTAAATTCTTTACCGATTCTTGTTTCTACCGATTTATTCCTTTGAAACGCGAAATTTGCTAAATGTGGCTATCATTCTATGTGCATTATTTATATAGTGTCGATAAAAAAAATCTGCATACAGCGTCATAATTCCTAAAGTCTGATATAAACATTATTTTGTCCGCTTTATGAAATCTCTTTGTTGTTAAAGCGCAATGCTTAAAATTTTAATCGTCACTGTACACGCAGGCATGTTTATGTACGAACAAATCAGGAAATGATTCGTTAATTTTCAATCAATTTAATTGATCGAAACGTAGTTAATATGGATTTTTAGCTTCGTGCAGCAATTATGCCATTTATACGATTATTGAAAAAGTTTGGGAAAGTCTCTACTTGGGATTTGTGCGTATTTAACATTCTTCTTCGTCCGAAGGAGAAATTTATTTAACGTGTCAATTTTCTAGTCATTAAGTGGTTGTATGTATAAATATTTATTTTATTATTACCACAGTAGTAATAACTACAAACTATTTAGTTTGTCAATCACACCAACACGCATTGTTTTCTGTTTTTCTGCAAGGAGTAAGTTACGTAAGGATTTCTACGACTGACTGCGTAATTATTAATTACGTTTATTATTAGTAATTATGTTAATTACTAATTAACATCCCATAAATAAAACGTACGCACTGGGCTTTTGTTTATGTAACTATTCTCGAGATTGTTTTCAATTTTCTTTTGAGGTTGGCACAAATTAAGACTTTAGTTTATAGATTCACGTTATTTCCAACTTAACATTAAATACGTTGTGATATCAACAGAAATGTAACAATTCTTACGATAGACACGATTTCTTATCACTACCATTTAATAGAAAAGATTCTGTCACACGGAAGCTCTCTTAACTTTCAAGTTGGACGCCAGAATCGTCTGGGATGGATGGTAACTAGTATCTAGCAACAATTCCTGATTGTCCCCATGATTTAACCCCAAACAGTTGCAAGAGCAAACGGACATTTGATCGATTTCGATAACATCACCAATATAAGGGTGGCCCGCTAGTAATTTACCATTGACGGCGACCAGCTCGCCATCTAACGTGATAACATGATGGGAGGATGATTGAAGCTCGTTATCATCCCTTCTGATATCTTCGGCGTTCCTAGAATTATATAATTATTTGTTATCGCGTCACGATTTCTTACTCTACGAGCTTACATCGTCATGAATCTGAGAACTAGCAGGTTTATACTTGCTGCTACAACGGCTAATCCGAATAGTATAAAAACTAAGCTAAGAGCTACGTATCCTGGTTTATTTTGTAGCGCGTTATCATTCTGGAAATCGAAAAATCAATGAAAGATATTCGTCGATCTCCAAAAAGGAAACTATCAACCTGCAAAGCTACGTAGTCCCCGAAACCAATGGTCGTTAAAGTGACGAAGCAATAGTAGAAACTGTCGAAGTATGTCCAGCCTTCGTATCTTGAAAAGACAGCCGCTCCAGTTGTGATAATGATAGACGATAAGGTTGCAGTTGCAAACATCAAATTCATTTCAGTTGCTTCTACTCGTTGACAGTGCATGTATTTCTTAAATTGCCTTATCACCACTGAAGCAAATTTGTTGAGCCTTTCGCCGATGCTTTGGAACATTACCAGACCCAGTGGTATTCCAACCTGAAATGATAGATACGAACAATAGATAACGCAGTGCAATAAAAACAAAAATTACTAATTTCAAACTAGCTATTTCTGAAGTTGGTTTTTGTCTAGATCATTGAACTGGTGTTTGATAATTTTAGAACAAAGAAAGAAATAATAATGAGAAATTAAAATGGCGGCTTTTGAATTTGTTCACGTATAGATCCTCTTTCAGCTGTTATCGCTGCTTTCATTCTGAGTATGCTATTGATTAAGATGTGAATGGCTTCATGGGAAATATTCTCACATTCGAAAAAAAGGACTTGTTCGGGTTTTCTAAGACTCATAGGCGCCTAACGCCTCTCTAGAAATGCATAAAAATAAAGTTGTCCTCGATCACATGTTCTTCTACGATGTTTTTTTACGCAGAAATGTGCATTCATGTATCTCCTCCAACCGATCTTGTGTGGCCTCACAAGAACATTATCGATCCACTAAGAATGATATTCTCGGAGAGATATTACGGATAGCAAGTCTTTCTTTTGATTTTCGCCAGACTCGGTCACATTCATCTGGTGACTTAAGACCTACTCTTATATCGCCTGAAAATAAAACTCCTTTGTTATGATTTAATTTACATGTTCTTTTAAAAGTCACTTTATGCTCTTGTTTGTCATTAGTGAAAGACCAATCTACCAATCAATCATACCAATCAATGCTATTTTTATCATTGATTGCTTTGAGGACTGTCAAAACAACGACTCGGTTAATATAACTTTAATCAGGGCTATCTAAGAACTATCTAAGAAGAATAAAAACGATAAGGCTAGATTTAAAACAATCATTATTCACAAATTAGCCTTAACATCCGAAACCCGAACAATCTCAAAATCAAATGTGTGACTATTAGCGCTGGGTCGACGTTCTTTGATGATTATTACAGACGTTACTTTGATGTAGTAAGATTCTATTTTTTTAATTTCTGCGAAGTTTGGCCTATGTAACAACAAGCAATAACATATGATTTCAGGTCTGCGCAGAGGATCTTTTTATATTTAAAATTAGACTTTTTTGGCTGGATAAGTGTTAATTATAATTTTGGGATAAAGCCGGTAATCTGTTACTCAGTTGAGGAATATTTTGTAATTTTTGATAAACCATTTCATTCTTGTTAACAGTAACAGTTTTTGTTTATGTAAGTCGACGGATATGTGGTTGGGGCAATAGCAACAATTATATTCATTAAGGAATAGGGGTAAGAAATCTTTTTTAGAAAGTTCCTCAACTGTTCAAAATCCTTTTTACGGAAGTCAGAATGACATATTTTAATAATTCTGTGCTTTAAAGCTAAAATCAAATTAATCTCATATTTTAAAGGTAACAATTTGAGCTGGTGGGCTTCTGATAGCGCATTAATTAGATATTCTTTCTAACAACCTCAAGAAAAGGGACACTATTGTTATATTTCGTTTCAACAGTGATCATTGAAATTATTGAATATATTAAGAATGCCGGTAAGAATAATAGCGCCTCTCATTGGACAGCCATATATTATTTGCATGTGAAATTTAAAAAAAGTATCAATAACAACATATTTGTGCAATGAGGTTTATATTGTCAACGATGATAGTTTTTACTAGACCAAAGCGAACATTAATGATCAAAGATACAACGTCGACAGAGGTCAAGGCATAATTAATATCAATAATTTTATTCCTGAAATCTCTAGTCCTGAATTGGTTATATAAAGTAAATACTAACAATTTCAGCCGCATATTTAGCAAGATTTTGTGCGGATGAGTTGGTGCAAGATATAATATGCCTTAGTGGAAAATTGTCTTTGTGTGAACATAGCATGTTCGTAATTTGGTAAGCGAACACCTTGTATATTTGTCCAGGATACGCGCATAATTTTTTTGTTGAAATGCTAGTGCTGTGATGAAATATCAATTTTTGTTAGATCGGTATATAGAGCATTGAAGAAAGTTGACATGAATTGAAGCGGGGCATTTAAAAACGTAATAATCTACAGGATGTTTCATTAAAGAAACCAAACACGTATCGTGCTAAGCAAAAATTGAACATTCTATATATAATATTGTTGCGCGCAACACTTGTTTCCGAATATTTTTTTATGTAAAAACATTTCCTCTGAGTTGCCTCAGGAGAAGAATTTGAATAGGTTAAAACCTTATCACGTGTAAAGAGGAATATTTTAACTTGATGTAGATCATCTGCAAATGTCCTACTATGTACATAATAGGTACGATTCGAGAAGGTTGGAACTTCCTGTATACGTTAGCGTGCGTATACATGACCGTTTTTGTAAATGTACAAAATTGTTCCTAACTTTTCTGAAAACGTTGATGATTTTAGTTAATTGGGAAAATTGCAAATTTAATATCTTCCATGATGATTGATCGAATATTTACTTACCATAGCATAACCCATGCAGAAGGCTTTCCCACCAGCCGTAACGGGTGTCGAATGTCCGTAACCGATCATCGCAAGGACAACGGTGGCGAAATAAAAGGCTCCCGCGAACTTCCATTGTGGCCCGGCTTTATGAGGCTTGTACTCGATTATAACGAGTTCCATCATCCTGTAGTCATCCTCGGAAATATTATACTTTTTTTTGAGTGCGCCGGTGATGTCTGCAAATCGCGCGATCAACCCGTTTCTTCCTAAAAACTCAACTAACGAACGGAATCGGCTTACCTTTCAGCATTCCGTCCCGTCTTAATTCTTCGTCGGATTCGAGGGCATCGAAGACGGCGGCTCCGATTAGTAAATATGTGAACGTGCAGACTACTAGCGATAATGTTCTGACATTTTGACGTTTCATGGTCTTCTGGCCGGCGCTGTTCGCTAGTAAACAAGTTCGTACTCATGCTTGCGGAATGGATCGATACGACGCCAGCGCTTTGCAATCCGGGATATCTGTTTGAGATATTTTTATTTGTTTGTTACTATAAGAAAGTTGTGCAAACTTTCTTTTTTATATATACGGAAAGTTCTCGATTTGCGCGGTTAATTCTTTCCTGCAGATGGGTTGAAATGTGCTAAAATATGTATGTAGTTGTTTTTGCCATAATATGTGTTCAAGGACAATTAAAACTTGTTAGATTATTTATTGAAAAGGATACCAACAAGAGACTTTATTATACGTAATGAAATACCAACAGATACAAATACAATACGTGTTTATATACACCAATGTCCTGAAATGTCAGCACCTTCATTCGCGTCTCACAAAGTTACGCTTGGTGCGAGTGAGAAGCTTATGGGAGTACGATGTTGATTGGACAGAGGTGTACAAAATTACATAAAATGGGGGTAATATACATTTTATACAGTATATCCCCGGAATGAGTTCGCAACAGGTTCCTACCTACTGTAAACTATTGTGGACCAAAAATGTTTGAATTGACATTTCATATTTTGGGATTTCGTCCTGCTTGGTCTGAAAATTATTTTCAGTTTGCTTTCGATTTTTTAAAATCAAGTAAGCCTCTGCAGTTGACTAAAAACTATTTTCCTTTCAAATAAAGTGCATTTTCCGTTCGCAGCACAACAAAAAACTAATAAACGTTGTTTAGAGTGAAAAGTTATGGCTATATGCAAAATTTTATGAAAATCAGCTAATTTTCATTAATTCCGCGTTTTTTTTTTTGTATTATATAATCGAATAATCGCTTAGTAGTAAAGTAAACAATTAACTATTATTATCCTAAATAAAAGTGAAAACCTTGAAGTATTTGTTTTAAATTGATCACTTAGTAATTTGCAAATTACTTGTTCTTTATACGTTTTTGTATTAAATACGTTGACTCTCGAACAACCCATTTACCTAATAAAATCTTACGGTTTCGGGGAACCATCTCATGTCCAATGGTGATAATTTCAATCAATGGAGTAAAAAATTCGCGAAAAAGTTCTCTTATTATCAATAAATAAACCGTACATACAAAGGATTCTCAATAAAAAAAATCAAATTATACCATTTAAACACATGTTTATTCATAAATTAGAATCTGGAGACGATGGACGACGATTGCTGTTTTGTTTATGGGCTTAAAGGAAGTTTATTGGAAGGAGCCATGAAAGATTTGGTTTCATGAAAGACGGTTGATTTTATTTGCTGTATCGTCCAATCAATGATTAATTGCTTCTTAATTATAACAATACGTACAGACCAAAATTTCATTATTTTCAATGGTGGTACGTGTAACTAAGGTACGTTTGGCCTAATACTGTTAATGCATTTTTATTTTGCCTTAAAATAATAATTATTTAGATAAACAAACGATATTACTTTTAAACGAGCAATTGCGTAGTTACACGCATAAATTTACACCTTTCTTTCGCACATTTTCCTAAATTAGCACGTTTATTTTCAATAAGAGTGGACGTACATCTAATGCATTGCGTCGAAGTATGTCGTGCTCGCTATGGTGTTCAAATGTCAATGTAAAATCTTTGCGGAGTACGTTGAACTGCATTACGCTGTAGCTTTTTAAACATAATTTTCGCATCCACGGCTTTTCAGATCGTTAACGATGTTGTTGTTGTTTACGATTACTATTAGGATTTTATCTTTTTTTTTGCATATGTCTGGTTATATAAAGCTTGTAGATATTTGCTTCTATTATAAAGCGTATTATATGTAGGTGATCTAGAAAAATTTTGGAGACTTCTAAGTTTACTGTTTGGCAGTGAACCAACCGGAACGTGCATAATCTCGCAGTTTCCTTTCCTGAACCTATTAATTGGATTAATACCTAACGTCTTTTGGCAACTGTTCAGCTAACGATAAATTAATCTTCTTTCCATGTTCGACTATTTTTCCATATCGACCCGCTAAAGATATCTTTTTGGTAAGTTTTGCTTTAACTTCAAATGTCGATGAAACCAGAAACGGATATTAATTTACTGTTAGTTTAAATGAGATATACATACGTTTAATGATATATAGCATTATAGATGCTACGTGTACCTTTGCGATATGATTCTTTCCCGAGAAGCTCAAAAACATCAATATCTTTGATTCAGTAGTACCCATGGCAACCCGTATTTTTGTCAAACATATTTTACTTCCGATAATGAAATTCGTTCGTTTCCGAGTAATTTTTCAAAAATTTCCAGGTCCTCGCGTCCAGGCAGCACTAGATATCATGTATTAAGTACATACGTACTTACTGCCTGATCCCATCTAGTACTACATGTACTTACTATTCGCCTATTCACTGAATAGGTGAAGTTAATAATGTGAGTCAGTGGGAAATATTTGCATACCTATTAACAGTCTATCAGATAAAATGATTCATATAGATGCATACATTCTTCAAATGATGTATATCAGCGAATAACAAATATCTTTGAAGATCGATGGATCAACACACAATTGGACCTTGGCTTTAGCAACCTAGATATCTTGATTTTTGCTTTTGCGGTCATATAAAAAATTACGTTTATGCATCTCCCGTTGACGATAAGGATGACCTTTCAAACAGAGTACTTGAAAGTTACGAGAAAAAAAAATACAAAAAGGAATTTTCTTAGCGTCTCGAATAGAATCGAAGACATTTCGAACATTTGTATCCTTTAATTTTAAGTCCTCCACCTTGCAGGGTGTTACGAAATTAGGCTGATTTTATAGCAACTTTTAAAAATGAAAAATACAAAATACTTAATAGCATTTGGTTAAAATGTTCTTTGACAGCACCTAAATATGATTCAGGTGGGCTTTGACTTCTATTCTTGTCATTCAAATGATATTTAATAAACATAATGGCTCAAAGCTGATCAAACCGTGAGTAATTGCGCAATTGTATACGATGCGATTTGCTAAGTGTCGTCTCTCAAATACTAATGTTTTTAGACGCCCAGAAGACATAGGTAAACAATTAAGAACAAATTCAGTTCCCGTATGGTGTACTCTGAGACGTGAAGACGTCCAGTAGTTAAACGTCGTTTAAATATCTGGAACGGTTAAACTGGGTAAGCTGAGGTTATGCGAAAACTTATTTTCTACAACTCTTGTAACTACTATCCGTTACTTTACGTTTACAATATTATTTAAATTTATTGCTACAAATTTTTCCAGAATTTTTGGATGATGCGCTTGTTATTGCTCGTCAAATACGCGATACTGGCCATTGGCAGGAATGGTCCAATATCTTAGCTACCTCGATTTCTAAATTTGACATCTTACAACTTCTTCGAATAGGACATTTTGAAGATGTTGGTTTAACAGACCTATGATTAATGTAATTGAAGAAGAAAACGGCGTGCAGAAATGCTTTAGCTGCTTCGAGCAATTGTTATAAAGTGTTTTGTGCTTTAAATTTTCAGTAGTACAAAATACCACCGTTTAGATTGAATATTTTTTGCACATTTAAGTAGCTTCAAGCAAATTTTAATATATATAACAAATAATTGCTTGCAACTCCTAAGCTATACAACATCAATGTTAATTGCATTTATTCACATACAGTTCGTTTCGTTAAGAAAAAATTGATTTTCTTCAACCGAATATTCATAAATTGAAGCTTAAATCCCGAAGACTCCATACGTAATAAATTAAACGAAAAAAGAAAAGGAATCAAAAGAATTCGCAAAGAACCTGAATACAAATCATTCCATAACAGTCCTTGGAGTCTAAAAAAAGCGATGAAACGTACGTAATTTCATTAGAGATCAAAATTGGTTACGACTTCCGGTAGAACCGGAATTAATATGCGTTCAAAAATAACAGAGCGGATTGTCTGCTACAAATTTTCAGAACTGGACTAAGATGTTAACCGCGAAGATTTTTAATGAACGCATTGCCCGGCAACAATCAATCCACGAAGGCACTTATTGTGAAAAAAGTACACACCATGTGCATAAATACAGAGGACCTTATAGAACGTCCATTAGAACTACATGGTGAGTGAACGTACAATCTGCATGTACCCAAGCGAAGAGTGAAAATCGTACACACAGTCGACGTAGACGTACAGCATTCGCTTAATTCCATTCACACGACGCTAAACGGTGGTTAAGCAAAAAAAATAAAATAATAATAATGGATGTTGAAACTGAAAAATTTAACGCCAAGAAGTTTCTCCAAAATCTACAAACAGTAGCTTCGACGGTGAGGTGCGACGATACTCAAGAGTTTTTTAGAAAAATGGAGCTACCGGCTTTCTACAACGAAGAAAAGTTTAAAAGGTAAGGCGCTGAATTATTGCAATTTTGTTTTTCTTTCTTGATTCGAACTAATTTTACCTGAATTAACGGATATTCCCGTGAAATTTATGAGAAGTGCTGTTAGACATGCGATTAGGCAGGTATAGTGTTGAAATTTTAGACGTTACATTGTTATTGTTTCGTTGCGGTATCGAATTGGAGTAAGGCTAAACGTTGAATTTTTTGAGAAAGTCGAGTTGGGAAATCGATTAAAGACTATTGAATTGCGATATCGACGAATAATTTATACCATTATCGTTTTTACGTTGTTAAATAATAAATTATATTAAAAACGTTACTTCGCTTTGAATTTTGTCGTCCGGAACACCTCTTACTCATTTTCAAAATACCTACGTAACACAGACAAATTTGGTGTTAGATTTTCAACTGTTTTTTGAATGTCCCTAATTTCTGATTCTTTGAAAGGAAGTAAATGCATCTAAATTTATGCGATTTGGAACAAAAATTACGAATATCTTGAAATTTGTTAGAAATGAAGCAGATGAAAATTCGTACTACGTCAATTTATTGTCAACAGAATAAGCCGGGAGAAGCGTATTGTATACGTGAAGAAATCCATTGTTGTAGTATTCTCGTTATTCATTACAAAAATCGTAAACAAACGCCACATTGGCATATTCTAAATTTGAATAATTTCCTCGCAACATAATGCGGAAGGTATAAAGCAAGCGTAAAATCATTATCAAGTACACTCACGTTGACGCACATCGGAACAACAATATTATTGAAATGATTTTAAGCGTCGAAAGACTTGATTCAGATAGAAGAACGCGCTTGACGTTTTGTTTTACATGGGTAGTCAATGCAAGCATGTTTTAATTTTATTCAAGATGTATAAGCTATAAGCTTTTATAGCTTTAAGTTTAAGCCTCAACATGTGGTGTGGAAAAACATCGAATGTTACGTAATAACCATAAATTGCAATTAAGAGCAATAATCTTCGAAAACGACATAAAATTAAGTATCCACTCATTACATAAAACATTTTTTTTTTCAATAAACCGATGTATAGTGACATCCTACGGTGATTCTGTGCAAATGCACATAATCGTATGTCGAAATAGAAGAGGTCTCAACTCATAAATTTCTATATTTGATTTAAGAAACGCTATCGATTATGTGCGATACGCTCATGCCCAATTTTTTTACTGTTTTAGAAAATTCTTACTTGAGGATGTGCGTACCGCACGAAACCGGTAACACTATTTAGATTAAATATAGAATTTTTATAGGTTGAGACCTCTTTTATTTCGATCCACGATTAAGATTACTGAATTTATTAAAATATTTTTATCTTCATCTTGCATTTGTAATCCTACCTTTTATAAGTTAAAATTGTATATTTAATTAGAAATATGCCTTGAATAATATGAATGTATTCCTTCTTCTTATTTGTACGTATTTAAAAAGTTCATCCTATTCTTGCAATATATATTTTGCCTAGCTCACTCAACCTACACGCTTCACTTTCTCCAACGCAAAATTATAGGGACTAGCACATCTATGTAGGTAGGTATTTGTACAGACGTCACTGGCCTCTAATTCTTCTGCTTCCATTCAGACGAAAAATTGTTTTAAGTAAACGTTGATTATCTTTTTAATTTCGTTTAAAACTATAATTTCCAGTGTCTTAATTTCATCGGTTTTTAAGTCTTAAGGTAAAGAGAACAAAAAAGCTTCTTTTCCTTGGATTTACTTTATTTCGCAACGTTCTCTCAACGACATTTTTGAACCTGTCCGTAACATGAAGATTTATGTTGTGTAAAGAAGAAAGAACACTTAGAATTAAACTAAAGAAGCAAATGAAAGTGCTCCAAGCTTTCGAATTTAATTTTAATTCTCCATTAAAGAAGAACAATTAACTACAACAAACCATTCAACGACAGATTACAACACGTTACAACCCGATTGAAATTTGTTAAAGTTATATCTTACAACTTGTAAAAATTACTTAAGACTAGAATGTTTCAAAGTTGTAACTTTGTAAAATTAAAAATTAAAAATGGAATAATAAAAGATAAGAACGTAAAAGCCAATCGTAATTGCGACGGAAAATCACCTTCTGCCTTCTTCCTAATTTTTATTGTGCTTTTCATTTTTATTTATACAAAAGTAAAAGGAAAAGAAACGAAAGAAAGGAAAATAAAATTACAACAAATACAATACGAAAGCAAGCAGAAACTGGCAGGCTTGAGAATATGGAAAATAACGAAAATAATACAACGAATCGTTGCAAAATAAAATAAACTCAAGGAAAATGAGCTCTTTGTTTTCCATGAGTTAAAGATCTAAAAACCCAATGAAACTAAAATACGAATTAAATTTTATTGGTTAACTGCGTATCTCTTATCCGTTTATAACTTGCTTATCTCATATCCATTTTAGGTTAAGACCATAAATTTAGCTGCGCGATCCGATTGGACAGATAGATTGGAAGTATCGATAGACTAGAACCAAACCAAAAGAAAATTACTCTCGACATATACTGATGTTAACTAAAAGAAAGCAAGTTTAGTGCGGTGACGGCCCAACGGGTTTTATGAGCTTTTTCAAGCTTGCCATCACCTCAGCGGCCTTTTAGCGTGTAAGTTGTGCGTGTAAAGTGCTTCATGGCCTTGTTACTGTCACCCCCTCACCGTAGAGACTGAAGCACAATTAATTGTATCACAACAGCGAATGGTGACTCGGGATTGTACCAAACCCACAAAAAGAAATTGTTGATCCTAGCGGGAGTCGAACACACCGGACCACCGAGCCGTGTGACATTATATAACATCTTTCAAAAATATTTTCTCAACATGTGGTGTGGAAGCGACTTCTATGTTGCTATTGCCATACTTTAAACGCAGAATGTTTACTTTCTCTATTTGTTTAATTTTATAGTAAAAAGGAAATCCAGAAAGAAATACCGATGGAACCACATTTCGTTTCGGGTGTTTAATGTAAGTGCCAAACCTGGGCGAATAATTTGGCGGTTTAATCTTTTCTCTTTCTAAAGCATGTAGCTACAAATATATATTTTTTTATTATTCAGTGGTAATTAAAAAAAGGCTAGTTATTTTATAATACATATGTACAGGCAACCTACTTCTAAAATCGGATATTTACGTCCTCTGTATCCCTCTTCATGCAACCAAACGCTAAACCTAAAGTCAACACTTTAGCGATTTTGACCAAGATTGTACACTTGTATAGTTTCGCGGTTTTATAAAAATGTAGTAAGCAAAATATTAATGATAATTTTACACAACTTAACGAGGGATAAACACAAACCTTGCACTAAGTTGCAATTGGTGCTTCATTATCATTTAGGCTTGACTTTAGACGCAGTTATGGTCGCTGTAGGTTTGTGTAAACATTTGCGAATTAGGCTTTATTTATTTATGAGGAATACAATAACGTGAGCATCGTATCATCATAGAACGAATTGTACATTTTCTTTGTTCTCTACCCAATGGAACAGAGAGTTGAAAATGTGCTTTTGGAATACTTTAAACGCACGAATTAGAAGTACTGTACATTGACAGAACTCCACAGAAACCTAGGAAATATCATGCATAGTGATGTGGGGTTGTCGTGGGACCATCATCGGTAGGATCATTCAGTCGTCAATTAGAACATATTTGCCTTAGAACAGCTCAGTGACGTGTATTATGCTTTAGGATGCTCATAACAGTGATGTTTAGAGAAGATAAAGGCAGCTGGAATTATTCCTTTTTCGCAGCGACTAGATAGATTCGTGTCCATTCGCCTCGTGAGACTGGATTCGTGTTGCCTACTGGTGTCCCCGAGAGTCGACAAAACACGAGTCTGTGTAGTCCCTGCAAAAAAGTAATAATTTCATCCGCCTTTGTCCACTCTAGTATCATATAATATTACTGTGATAGTCTTTGTTTCACAAAACCGCCTTATTGATTTGGCGTTTAATATATGTACGTTATGGAGATTGCAGGGATCACAAACTTCTCTTCTTCTTTTCCAGCATTTTTATATGTAAGTGTTTAATCTTTGTTAAGCAAAATATAGGCAAATGCAATAAGTTTAAAACATCGCATCAGTGCAACATAAGAAATGTACGCGTACATGCACGAGAAATACGGATACGAATAAGATGTGTATTAATTGAGGACAGAGTAAGGGATCGCTTGTAATTGCATGTCTTCTATAGTTTTATAGTACCTTGGTAGATGGAGTGTATTTTCCATTATTTTTGCTCCTTTCTTTTGCAATATATCGAAAGATGCATAGAAAGTTATAACTGCAACAACGTTGTAGGGATTTTGCCTTGACATTTCAGGTAATTGTGCAAAACTGTGCCATCATTAAAGATTATTTTTTATTAAAAAAAAATAAACATTTAAAGTGGATGTTTATTAACTAGCAAAAATGCACAAAGGGCTGCTTTCCACGTTGTTTACATTACATATATTTTTCTGTATCTAATGCACAATACACGTGCATTATATTCTTAGTTAGTTTAATTATATATGTCCAAACATTTCTGCGGTACATATTTAACTTTGCGATTAACCAGATTAGATTTCTATTTACATTAATTTGGTACATGGCGTTAATTAAATTATCAATATTGTTAATGTAATTGTTGCCTTGTTAAGTACATAGATTAAAAGGGAAAGTGGCGTTTAAGTAACATTTCGCTGTCATGTAATAACTGTTGGTGGAAGCTCTACTTCAGAATCCTATTATCGGCTTCGTAAGTGGATCATCACAGCTCTCAGAGGAGAGATGTAGGGCTATCCACCTTGATTGCCTTTTACGTCCCTAGGGATATAAAGTAATAATACATTCATATGGCAATAAGTGTCAATACATAATAGAAATTGACAAGGTTAATAATTATCTATGTAAACAAATGTAAAATATCTGATAGGTAGGCTTCTGCGATTGGTAAAGGTCGCCGAATGATCAATCGAAGGACCGGCAACCATTCGTTCCGCATGGGTTTGTTCTTAGTCAGTGGAAAAGGTATTGGTCACTTTAACGAAAGGTTTCTACGAGGTTTAATTTGTAAGGATTTCCGCGTATGTATCTAGTAAAGGGTTGGATTTGGTGACCCGTTTCACCAATATACACACTATTGCAAAAATGCGAAGTCTAATAGACACCAGGGGCTTCTAGATAATTGCCATCTTAATGGGAAGGTAATCTGATGGTTCGAAATTGGATTTTAAGATGGTTTTCATGTTGCTCTTGAGAAGAAGACCTCTTAAACCGTCATCAAGTGGAAAAACGCGGTGTTGTCAGTTCTGTTATTCAAATCCATATCTGAATGCAATTCGTCTCCTCAAGAATTGAATCGCATCACCGAAACTCTGATGAGCAATAATTATTGTGGAAGAAAGAAGCTGGAACTTAATCAATTATTGAACGACAGCCACTTGACGTTCGATAAACCGATGTTTAAAGTTAAGGCGTTCTAACGAAAGTTTAATCGGTTATAATTGATCGACAAAATGTTGAATACATTTCAATAGAAGCTGATCAAAACCTTCAGTTTTAAAAAGGCGTCGTTTTGCATCGAGTTGTACAGATTAAAAGAGGAAAACGATAAACAATTTTAGTAATATTAAAGCTGCAAGTAACGTTAAGGCAGTTAGCCACGGAAAACTAATTTTCAGTGCTTGTTTACATGTACATATATGCATATATGATGTTTTACGAGAATAGACCAACAACTTTCATTTTTTTTTTTTTACAATCGAACTCAAAGCGTGTTCGCTTGTCTCCTTGCTTTTATACTTATTAAAGTTCATATTTTTATCTGTTTTATGTTTAAAAACACAACGCATATACCACTGACGTGATCAATTGCAAGTTAACTTGACACCACAGCACAGACTGAGATAGTCAATTGAAGTTCACACGTTTTAAGAGACTTAATAATACGTCAATATGGCCAGTCCACTTTAGCCTTCAGCCCAATTTCAAACCTAAATTTTCGCAGGGCGAAGAAAACCATTTACCTGTAGATAAATTTTCTTGAAGTTCATAACGTTTATTGGGATCAAAAAGCAACGTATCAATAGCTAAACTTGCATTTTCCGGAGATGTCGAAGATGTCGGACTAGACAAAAAATCACGAAAACAGTGAATAATGTAGGTCTAAGAATAGGGCCTTCGGGAATCGCCATTGTAACAGTATGTCTATTTGATATCGTTCATTTATTCTAAAATTCTGAATACGACTACTTGAGTAGGACCGGAATAATTGTAAAGAAATTTTCCCTAATCCCGTACCTCCATAGTTTTCTCGAAAGTAATGAATGATTTACGCAGTCGAAAGCTCTAATCACATCCGCAAAAAGTCCAAAACACGCGAAACTTGTACTAATGCTATATAAATACTCTTAATTAGAAATGAACACGGTACATCGGCAGTTAAAACACTCACTAAACGTCTATATTAAAATTTTTATAAATTTTAGAGAAAGCTGGCAGGAAACTAGTTGGTCTATAGTTTGAAAAATTGCTACTCTTGAATAACGAATTGACGTATTATGCAATTTTTAAATTTTTTAGGAAAAACACTACTAGAAAAAAGAAAGAAAGTACAATTAAAAAGAACCGTTAGAGGAGACAGTAAATTAGTAAATTAGTCGGATATTCTATCTCCCTAGTACTAGATGTAATTGCGTAAGAAATTCCTTGTTCCTTAAAGAATGAGCAATTATTCCTTAAAAAATGAGCAATTAATCCATTTGACAAGTTGTAATCACGTGCTCTATTTTACAAACTAGCAACGCTCACATAATGCACCGTGATTATAATTATCTATGTTAATCGACGAGGAACGGAAACAACAACAAAAAAATGAAAATGTGCGGGAACTTTCTTTTTCCGCGTAAAAATCGTCTCGCTTTCTAAGATGAAATTGCATCGAGTGCACAATGCAAATGCACCGCAGTAATAATATCATTTCACCGTTTAGTATAGGCAAATTAATAGAAGGTCTAAATGAAATATTCGAACTGCGCATGATAACGACTGTAAACCGTTACTTTTAATCGGTTCGTTAAAAATGCAATTCGTAAATGAGGAAATATATTCGCGCAACTATAATGATGTACGTCTTATTTAAGTTAGTTCCATTTTAGATTTGTGATCGTATATTTCATTAATAAAGTTAATTGAGCTTGCATTTTTATGGCTTTCGAATATAGGATCAATGTATTTCTATCTAATTTAAAGATTTCATTAGAATTCTCCTCGAGGAATTCATCGAGATGAAGTTGATCGAAAATTATGTAGTTCTGCGCACGTTTAACTCAGTTTTTAACATATCAGGTTCATTTTAGTTTGCTGTTTTGTAACCCATAAGAGTGAAGACCGGCGATATCTTGGAAGCTATAATAACCATAGTGCCATGTTTAGCGGTTGGGTTAAATAAGACATACGAAAGCAATATCGTTGCCTTGGTACTGTTGAATCACGCTGGAATGTGTAGGTTATCTGCCATAAGAATTTTGTAACCTCCAAGTCTTCTAGCATGCGGCAAGAAAGGGGATGCAAACCAATTCGTAAATGTTTGGTCGTTGTGGAGCTCTATTGCACTGTGAGTTAGCAATACAGCTTCTACCACCGCATCGATGTCCTTTTGATCAATTCTATGTCCACTACATCTAAACTACTGCTGAAGCTACTAAAGAATCTCATTCTGGATATTTTGTGCTTCGACGAAATAGTGTCTGTTTATTTACGTCATAACAAAGAGTATTAGAAGCAGGATTATCCGTTAGTGTTTGTCTTAAATTATCAAAATAATTAATCAAAATTACAATTGCTCCAGCCTTTTTTATATTGGATGCAATCTTCGGTGATATCCGATATTTATGCCGCTTTAATGCCAATTGAAACGCACAAGTCTGTTACTATTGGAAGAAATGCCCGCTCTCCATCCAGCATTTATGAGTAGAGATGGCAAAAGCAGGTGGAATTACTCCTTTTTTTCAGCGACTAAGTAGACTCTTGTCTATTCGCCTCGTGATGGCTGTCTAGTCTCTGCAAAAAAGTAATAATTTAATTTGCCTTTGTCCTCTCTATGGAAGTCATATGTATGGTCGGCTAATATATATTTTTTTTTTTTTCGAAAACGAATTAACGTGTAGCTAAGGCTGTTTGAGCATCGCTCACACATTTCCCTGAACTTTTGACCGCCGATTTTCTTCATAGGCTTTATAGATCTACAAAATTGGTCCTAATCAATACGTATTAGCGTTGCATTGTTGGTCATAACTTTGAAGCAATATTTGGATGTACAAAATTGTCTTCTGCGATAGCGTCGGTTTTGATCTAAACCCATTTTTGTGATTAATATATAAAAATGTTAATTTCCTTTGCGTTTGCTTGTTTGTTTTCTCGAAGAAGATGATTCTATTTAAAACAGAAGGTCAGAAAGAGCCGTCCTAAAACTTCCGCTCGGCTGAACCGCATCACTTTTTTTCTATTTACGAGAGGTTCTTCTTCTGAGTCAGAAAATGTATACCGACCGCCATTTTCTTATATACGACGGCCATAATATTAATTTCTTAACGTACCTAAAGTATATTGAAGCGCGCCGTAAGATCGAATCTTCGTCTTTACTTTCTTCAGTAGTTTCTGCCGAATAATCTTAGTTAATACCTTCTTGTTCCTAATTTTCTCGTGTGAATTCTTGGCTTATTTAACGCTAAAACTAAACTTAATCTTACGTGAAATCCCAAGATTATGATATTAAACACATCTGTAAAAATATGTGCATCGTCCCTAACAATTTCACCCTACGTGGTTTCCAGGTAACTAGGTGCTGTCTATGTAGCACAAATGTTTAGATCTTCAGTAATATCACGGGCGAATTTTAAATATACGCTGTATACTTGGCGCTATTTTCATATTTATCTAAGTTGGTGATGATTTTCATCCCATGAGATCAATTTAGCCCCATTTAACGCTACTCTTTGTTCAATAACGATTTAATTAAACCTTATAAAGACTTATAAAGCAAAATTGCTACTTGCTTCTTTATTTTGTTCCAAAATACGAATGTTATTGCATAATTCTATTGATTATCTTTTTTTTTCTGTTTTCAAATAATAGAGGGCAAAAATTCTTTCACGACCACATTTTCGCAATGTTCTTCGGTAAACTCCTAGGACTAATATCAGATCTCGCATTCCCAGATGGCCAGGCTATACTACGATTCACGAAGCAATCTAGTGAACCAGAATCAGCCTTCAGAAGATACGTCAGCACCATATTCCACATGTACACGTGGTACAATAGCGAATTAAAACCTGGATCTAAGTAAGTAATACGCGTTAAACGAATTTGAATGAAACTCAAACTATTTAGGTTATGGGAATCCCTAGTGAAAGTTAGGAACTACCATAACATTGCCAGCAAAACATGCAAGAGCAGAGGCATCGGCCAAATAACCCAATACAAAATGATTGTAGCACAATTCGGGTTCATGGGATACGTTTTAAGTAGGCCCAAAGTGATCGGTGTTCACAAGGTTGTCGATGAAGATTTGGAAGGATTCGTCCATTTCTGGAAGGTTATTGGTCACTTATTGGGTATTGAAGAAAGGTATTCTCCGATCGTTTACTATTGAAACATGGACAAGACAAATATAAGATTAATCAATTTCAGATTTAACATTTGCCGAGATTCGTTGGACGAAACCAAAGCAATTTGTGACGAAATCATTTCGGAAGTCTTTAGACCACAGATTTTAAAATGGGAACCCAGTTTCCTTAACATGGCCGGTGCTCTTACTTCCGGCCTATGGTGTATGATGCCCATCATAAACAGGAACGTCTGTCTTCAATATATCTACCACATGGTCAGAATTGAAGACGTCGATAAGCTGGAGCCTTCGGAGGCGGTGAAATTGAGTTACTTCGAAAAAGTCGCGTACTATTTCGTAAAAGCTTGTATGTATACTTTAAAATTCGATACGGTTAGGATGATTCAGAAGTATAACATGTACTTCGTTTTGTATTGTACTGAGAAGTTTCCGTTTCTAGCGTATTACAAATTTAAAAAGACAAATTTTTGTGCTTATCAGAGGTATTCTGAACAGAAAATTAGTAATTATCTAAATTAATTTGAATTTTGAATAATGTAATACTTCTTACGAGAATTAGCCTGAGAAGATAGCGTTATGTACATTTATAAACATACGTAGCTTTAAATTTAGCGATAGTATGATATGTATGTATGTATAGGTTCTGCGGTACAAAAGCTAAAACATAACTGAGTGAAAACTGTAACATATCTTTCTGTTTTGGCTGTTGTTTCATGTTAAATAAATAATTGGACAAGTATCTTTGTTCTATTACCGGATTATATACCGGAAGCTGGCTTGAATTTATTTTCAGAGTATACGACTTTCTCGTCATGAGGTCCTCCGTTATCAACACATACAATGTCGTTATGATAACTAATAATTCATACTTCTGGCTTTGATCTTCAAATATGTATCATTAAATATACATATTGAAAAATTCGAATAACTCTAGTAATTGTTACTCAAGATGATAGAAAGGAAAATGCTGCTAGAAAACCAAAATAAGACAACCGGATCAGATTGGCGTTGTACAAAAGGCCGTCAAATTCCCGAGAGTCGACAAAACACAAGTCGGTTTAGTCGCTACAAAAAAGTAATAATTTCATCCGCCTTTATCCTCTCTATTAATTACATTAAACATTTCTGAATGTTGAAATTTCTAACGATACCCAGAGTAAATAATTAATCTAATAATAATAAACTAATAATCTAATAATTAATTAAATAATTTGTATTACTGTATATACATTTCAATCTGGTTGTATATGATACAAAGTAAGAATTTTTAACCCTTAATTAAATACCTGGCCAGTTCTACCTGCTATGGACAATACCTCTAACCGTAATATCGACAACGATCTATCTTATAGGTAGAGATGGTGATTTCTATTGTTACGCAACGGCGCAGTCATTGCAAGGTCGGTCGATGCAGGCTTCGCCTGCCTATTGCGTACTAGTATTACGCATAAGAACCAAGTAAAATTTGCCGACTGTAAATTGCAATGTAAAATCCTTTATCTCGTAGTTTCACTCCCGGCGGGCATGCCTCTTATATCCTTATATAAATCGTATTTTCTGCAGATCCGGACTTTTTTGAGAACGGCTGTAAATTTCCGTGATGCGTGGTGTCCTATATTATCCGCGCGAAGTTTGCCAGGGCCGTTTTCATCTTATCGAAAGCGTTAAGTGTTCCAACAACAGAGTTCTTTTCGCAAATTTCCTTTATATCTACTTCAACTTGATGATCCGAAGCAATTTTCTGCTTCGAAATATGAGGTTTGGTACTATGAAAATCTAGTTAATAGGCTCGGGCGGTTGTGGAATTCTTGGATAGAAGTTCTTGAAGTAACGAATCCGTGCTTGTTAACTTTAATCATAGTCGCGGCTCCATCGGTGACAAATGTGCTGCTTAATAGCTTCCGCTGTACACCAACTAAATTAATAGCATGTTTTATCACTTGTACTGTAGCTTATGCTTTCATATTTATAAGACGTTTACAGCGCAAAAGAAATGGTATCGACGATCCATCAAAGTTAACAGTACGCACTATAAGACGTATTATACTGTTTTATTAGCATTTGTTGTCTCATCCACGTTTATTCATATTTTCTCATTTTTAATAAAATCCTGTAGGGCACTTCTACCTTGTATTATTACGAGCGGAAAATGCCATCGTATTTGGTTTCTGTTCGGTAATTGCCTCTTGTCCCACAAAGGTTTGTGGGATATTATGCTTAATATGAATACGAAATTTGTTACGAAAATCGGGTTTGGTATATTTTTTTTTACATTTTTCCTGTGTTACGCCGATTCCGCTCTGTTGTTCAGCCGTGCGCCTGGACTGTTGCAGGATTCGCAGGTAGATTTTATCCCTCCCATTTTAGTTTACGATGGGATAGAGCGGTTCCGTGGCTTTACTTGCTAAACTTAAGTACTTGGTATCGTCACATGAAAGAGAGTATCGATATGTGGTGAGTACAAGAGGAAAACTGGCCCCGGTACATGTACACATAACAATTGAAGACATGCCAATAAAACTCGCCGTTTCTACTTAAAAAGGATGTTAAGATTTATAATTTCATCGATATACTTACCTGCAATTCATAAATTTGATTTTACGGTAAGCTGTATTCAGTTCTCCCTCCATCATTAGTCACCACTAAATTGAATAAACAACAACGCCCGTTTTAAAGGTAATCGGAGCAGTCAAGAAGTAGTCTACACCAGAAATGCGGCGGATAGCGCAAAATAAAACGCAAATACATCGAGTATACGATTTTAATGACAAATTGGTATTTACTGCTCTCTTTTCCCAATTCTCTCGTACATCGATACATAATAACACAAATCTTTTCATACATAACAAACAAACTTCGTAATAATGATAATAATTATAGCGGAAGGAAGTACTTACTACAATTTAGACCTTATTATCAAAATACGCCGATCGAAATCAAAAAAAAAATATATAACCGAACAACTTCGACAAATACATAGAGAACAAATCGGTAGACGGGAAATTTACGCCTGAAACTAAGATTATTTGGGGAAACTTTCGCATGGAAAGCGTATTGGCCAAATAGAAGCGTTACACAATCGAACTCGTGTATTATTGCAGCTCTGGAATTTTTATTTTATTTTTAGATTAATTAAGTGAAATCTAAAAAAACAAAAAAACAAAACAATATTCGCATCGCCTTGGTATTTTTCTTTTTTTTTCTTTTTAGAAATGACGAAAATTCGAAATTTCAAGTAAAATAAATTGAAAAACATCCCTACATAGATCACTTGTGTTTAATGCTCTTTATATTACTTTTTATTCAAATAAATCTGGCTGGAAAATCTAATAACCCTTGATTCCTCATTTCTATTTGTTTAAATAAAAGTAGTACGAGTACTATTTATTTTAATTAGTTTTAATTTTCTTTTTTTTTTGTAAAAAAAAACGAAGAAAACATTATTTATTACTTTAAGCCTTTATAATCTTCGTATGTTTGGCGTATTTAGTCGATTATGACCAGGATGGAGGAGTTGAATTTCGATACGCAAACACGTTCCATTATTATCAGTATTTTCAGTTGTACGAAGTGTAACAACCCAAGGAATTTTTTTAAACTTGAAAAAGAACGTCCCCCCTACCTCCCTGCCCAAAATGAAAAGAAATAATCAAATGTCCCTTATTTTTTTTTTACTATTTCCTAATTTTAATTTTATCGTCTCGATTTGATTGTATTTTCTGTGTAAGTATAAAATTTAAGATTTTACACAATACGTACTAATTTTTGAAACGTATAAATAACTGAAAAAGTATTACCGTGGCCGTGTAAACACGGCAAAATATCGTTTTTCATTTACTTAACCGTGCCTTTAAACACAACCGCGAAAAAGTAAGTTATCAGGAGATCAGGAAAGCACGGGGATATATTTCGGATACGATTTAACTAAGTTCTAACAGATGGCGCCAATATAATTTAACAGATAATAAAAAAAATTATTACCGAAATAAAAATAAATTGCAAACTAAATACGGCCAAATATAGTTTTTCATTTACTAAAAATCAACCTGGTAAATAAAATCACGAATAAGTCATTATTATTATATTAAATTATAAGTTAAATAAGAAAATTATACGGAAATATTTCGGACGGCCATCTACTGGTAAAATGCCGAACTACGGTCGAATGTTCTCTGCCGGAACCGTGAATGGGCAAGTTATCGGGAGATCAGGAAATGATGGGGATATATATATTACATTTGGCGGGCTACTATTAAAAATTCGATGATGTAATCGATGACGGCGCTCTCTTTCCGAATTTCAACTAACAGATGGCGCCATTATTAATGAATAAAAACCCGGGAAAATATCCTTTCTCATTTACTTAACGATCCGGCAATTAATATTGCATTTGCGGAATGCCTAAACCGAAGAAAACATTTCATCTGGAGCCGCCACCAATATTACCCGATATAGAAGAACAGCTTCGAGATTACATTATATGCATACGTGAATATGAACGTAACCTAGAATATTGGCCGCGAGATGAAGACATTACTGCAAGGGACAAAGGTTTCGTCAATATTTATTGTTTAGGTTTCAAGAGATCCCACCGCAGGGAAGATTTTAGAATTTAAATCCTAAAGAAATTCCTGTTGTAAGTGCTGGCGCCTTAAAGGAGAGGATTTGGTATCGGAACTTTTATCTGTAGCACCGGGACTTGATAAAGGGTTTATATTTTAAGTCGGATGGAGTTACAATAACTGACGAACCAGATGTTGTCGATTCGAGTTTTAATATTAATTCTACGGATACTGTTATTAGTATTATTGATCTTGTTAATCGAGAAAAGAATATGTGTCGGGTAAGTTTTTATCTGATACGAATCTTAATTTTTCTTTACAAAATTGACATGTACGTTTATTTAGATATCCGGGGAAGCCCCAGTTGCGTAGCAAAAAGTCTAATCTATGAAAACGACGAATCTTTTATCACTGCCGAAGAAGAAGACGTGCTTCCGAAAAGAAGTACCGGTGTTAAAAATTACCGAACCCTCTCGTACGATCAGCGAAGACACTCAACGGGCTGTAATGTTAAACCGGTTACTGATTTCTATGAACGTATCCGGGAGATGGCGCATCGTTACAAGTTTGAATCGGATACATTTCAAAAGCAAGCTACTCTCCAATCGGGGAAACACAATCGTGTATTTGTAGCAGCACATACTCCTGCTGGAGAAACAGTCGTAGCCGAATATGCCATCGCTTTATCGTTGAAGCATATGACGAGAACAATTTACACATCCCCAATTAAAGCTGTGTCAAATCAAAAGTTTGACAGCGACTTCAAACGTACCTTCAAGGATGTTGGGTCGATAACGGTTGACTTTCCAATTAACCAAACCGCTAGTTGTCTTATTACGATTATGGAAATTCTACGATCGATGTTGTTTAACGGCAGCGATGTTACTAGGGACTTGGAATTTGTGATATTGGATGAAGTTCGTTATATCGACGATAAGGAAAGGGGTCACGTTTGGGAGCGAGTGTTGATTTTGTTACCGGCTCATGTTACTGTGGGTACTTTTAAGTGCTTCCGTTCCTAACACGATCGAATTTGCTGATTGGAGACCGGTAGCCTTTGCAGCATTATCTTTACACTGGCACTGGTGGTAGTACCCAAAGTAACCCCTTTCTGGTATTGAACGAGACTAATACATGGGTACAAGAAGGGTAAGTCGTTTAGTATTTTCATCCTACAATTTACTCTGCGGACAAGTATCGAGTGTTTTACTAAGGTTGGCAATCGCTAATATCTTACCCCTGCTCGATTGCAAACCTACTTTTAGTCTCTCGATTGACAAACTCCACTATGGATTCTTCGCATATTTATGGCATTCCATTGTTTTGTTTGCAGTTACGAGAAAGCCAGTGCCTCTATTCCACCAACAGGACCTACAGCCATGCCAAGAAAGTTTGTCCCGCAAGAAGAGAGCCTATGGTCGGCTCTAGTCGATCACTTAAAGATGGACGATCTTCCCCCGGCAGTAGCTTTCACTTTTTCCCGCGCTAAATGCGATTCAAACGCTAGAAACTTGGGTAGCTTAGATCTAACGGCGTCGAAGGAGAAATCGAAGATTCACGGTTTCTTCGAGGATTGCATTAAGAGTCTAAAAGAGCCCGATAGGCAGATTCCCCGAATCTTGATGAGGCAAGAGATTCTAAAAAGGGGGATCGGCGTGCATCATAGTGGAGTACTTCCTATAATCAAAGAAATGGTAGCAGAAGGCACTGTAATTATTCTATGCAAAGGGAAGATACCTTCCTCGCTGGAAACTAAGGATATGATGATTGGAAAGGCCGACCAATTAAAAAGTCAATTCAGACCGACGTACGGCATGATAAGTGTTAAAAAAAATAAAATCCGAGTTATCTGATGTAAACACGCTTTCTATTTTTTAAATATGTTCTTAGCTTACTGCGCGTTGAACGGCTTTCCGTGGAAGTTTTCCACAATTTCTGCCTTCAGCTTGTCAAGTAATAACGCGTAGTATACCTACGTTAGTTGTTCTTTTTCGCTCTTTTCGGAACCGATTCATTCTTCACAGTCCATCGTCTCGACTGTGCCTTGCTTTCATCAAATCCCCTCAAATTATTTCGTTTAAACTGTTTCAACATGGCTTTGGAAATATTCATTCGAATAAGTTCTTGATCCCGAACTCTTAAATTAAAATCAAATACGCCCTCTCGAGGTGCTCATAGGCTACGCTGAAAGCGCCTCCTTTAATCTAAATACACGCAAGGTTAGAAGCCGATACACCTCTTTAGACATTGTATCTTGTATTTTGTATAACATGTGTTTTAATATAAGAATGCATAATTTAATTTTAGCGTTGTTATTTGTATATCCTAAGCTCTACTATTGTCTAGTTGCATTGTTGCATTTTTTAGCTGTACTGAACGTTCACAGTCAACCAAGCTGGTTATGACCACGATCGAAATCACTTTCCTAACATTTCATCGTGACAAATTATGCTGTAGCGTAGCGTCTATCTCCGATCGAAGACGGAGTCTTTTTCACCGTTTGCAGACATTTTTGCTCCCTCCATCATTAGTCACCGCTGAATTGAAGAAGCAACAACGCCCGTTTTAAAGGTAATCGGAGCAGTCAAGAAGTAGTCTACACCAGAAATGCAGCGGATAGCGCAAAATAAAACGCAAATACATCGAGTATACGATTTTAATGACAAATTGGTATTTACTGCTCTCTTTTCCCAATTCTCTCGTACATCGATACATAATAACACAAATCTTTTCATGCATAACAAACAAACTTCATAATAATGATAATAATTATAGCGGAAGGAAGTACTTACTACAGTTTAGAACTTATTATCAAAATACGCCGATCGAAATCAAAAAAAAAAATATATAACCGAACAACTTCGACAAATACATAGAGAACAAATCGGTAAACGGGAAATTAAAATAAATTGAAAAACATCCGTACATAGGTCACTTGCGTTTAATGCTCTTTACATTACTCTTTATTCAAATAAATCTGGCTGGAAAATCTAATAACCCTTGATTCCTCATTTCTATTTGTTTAAATAAAAGTAGTATCAGTACTATTTATTTTAATTAGTTTTAATTTTTTTTTTTTTTTTTGTAAAAAAAAAAACGAAGAAAACATTATTTATTACTTTAAGCCTTTATAATCTTCGTATGTTTGGCGTATTTAGTCGATTATGACCAGGATGGAGGAGTTGAATTTCGATACGCAAACACATTCCATTATTATCAATATTTTCAGTTGTACGAAGTGTAACAACCCAAGGAATTTTTTTAAACTTGAAAAAGAACGTCCCCCCTACCTCCCTGCCCAAAATGAAAAGAAATAATCAAATGTCCCTTATTTTTTTTTTACTATTTCCTAATTTTAATTTTATCGTCTCGATTTGATTGTATTTTCTGTGTAAGTATAAAATTTAAGATTTTACACAATACGTACTAATTTTTGAAACGTATAAATAACTGAAAAAGTATTACCGTGGCCGTGTAAACACGGCAAAATATCGTTTTTCATTTACTTAACCGTGCCTTTAAACACAACCGCGAAAAAGTAAGTTATCAGGAGATCAGGAAAGCACGGGGATATATTTCGGATACGATCTAACTAAGTTCTAACAGATGGCGCCAATATAATTTAACAGATAATAAAAAAAAATTATTACCGAAATAAAAATAAATTGCAAACTAAATACGGCCAAATATAGTTTTTCATTTACTAAAAATCAACCTGGTAAATAAAATCACGAATAAGTCATTATTATTATATTAAATTATAAGTTAAATAAGAAAATTATACGGAAATATTTCGGACGGCCATCTACCGGTAAAATGCCGAACTACGGTCGAATGTTCTCTGCCGGAACCGTGAATGGGCAAGTTATCAGGAGATCAGGAAATCATGGGGATATATATATTACATTTGGCGGGCTACTATTAAAAATTCGATGATGTAATCGATGACGGCGCTCTCTTTCCGAATTTCAACTAACAGATGGCGCCATTATTAATGAATAAAAACCCGGGAAAATATCCTTTCTCATTTACTTAACGATCCGGCAATTAATATTGCATTTGCGGAATGCCTAAACCGAAGAAAACATTTCATCTGGAGCCGCCACCAATATTACCCGATATAGAAGAACAGCTTCGAGATTACATTATATGCATACGTGAATATGAACGTAACCTAGAATATTGGCCGCGAGATGAAGACATTACTGCAAGGGACAAAGGTTTCGTCAATATTTATTGTTTAGGTTTCAAGAGATCCCACCGCAGGGAAGATTTTAGAATTTAAATCCTAAAGAAATTCCTGTTGTAAGTGCTGGCGCCTTAAAGGAGAGGATTTGGTATCGGAACTTTTATCTGTAGCACCGGGACTTGATAAAGGGTTTATATTTTAAGTCGGATGGAGTTACAATAACTGACGAACCAGATGTTGTCGATTCGAGTTTTAATATTAATTCTACGGATACTGTTATTAGTATTATTGATCTTGTTAATCGAGAAAAGAATATGTGTCGGGTAAGTTTTTATCTGATACGAATCTTAATTTTTCTTTACAAAATTGACATGTACGTTTATTTAGATATCCGGGGAAGCCCCAGTTGCGTAGCAAAAAGTCTAATCTATGAAAACGACGAATCTTTTATCACTGCCGAAGAAGAAGACGTGCTTCCGAAAAGAAGTACCGGTGTTCAAAAATTACCGAACCCTCTCGTACGATCAGCGAAGACACTCAACGGGCTGTAATGTTAGATCGCAGCAAACCGGTAGATTGTATTACTACCAAAAATTGTAGTAAGTACTTCCTTCCGCTATTATTATGAAGTTTATTATGTATGAAAAGATTTGTGTTATTATGTATCGATATACAAGAGAATTGGGAAAAGAGAGCTGTAAATACCAATTTGTCATTAAAATCGTATACTCGATGTATTTGTGTTTTATTTTGCGCTATCCGCTGCATTTCTGGTGTAGACTACTTCTTGACTGCTCTGATTACCTTTAAAACGGGCGTTGTTGTTTCTTCAATTCAAATGATGGAGGGAGAACAGAATACAGCTTACCGTAAAATCAAATTTATGAATTGCAGGTAAGTATATCGATAAAATTATAAATCTTAACATCCTTCTTAAGTAGAAACGGTGAGTTTTATTGGCAAGTCTTCAATTGTTATGTGTACATGTACAGGGGCCAGTTTTCCTCTTGCACTCACCACATATCGATACTCTCTTTCATGTGACAATACCAAGTACTTAAGTTTAGCAAGTAAAGCCGCGGAACCGCTTCTATCCCATCCCATCGTAAACTAAAATAGGAGGGATAAAATCTACCTGCGAATCCTGCAACAATCCAGGCGCACGGCTAAACAACAGAGCGGAATCGATTTTCGTGACGAATTTCCTATTCATATTAAGCATAATACCCCACAAACCATTGTGGGACAAGAGGCAATTACCGAGCAGAAACCAACTACGATGGCATTTTCCGTGCGTTTCACGTTTATTCATATTTTCTTATTTTTAAAATATGAATAAACGTGGACGAGACAACTAATGCTAATAAAACAGTATAATACATCTTATAGTGCGTACTGTTAACTTTGATGGACCGTCGATACCATTTCTTTCGCGCAGTCCGAAGTTGTTAAGCATCGGGATTCAACCGAAAGCCACGTAGGTATTTGAGGATTGAGAATTATGTGAAAACTGCAATGAAAAAGGAACGGTTGTGGCTAACTATTGATAGAGCTACAGACATTAAAAAAAATCCGGCAACGATGAGCCTGAAGGGATTGTCACATCCTTATTTATTAGCCTGTAAAAGATACCCGCCGATGCTATTCGAAATGTACTAGTAAGAACGCTAAAACGCGTGTTAATGAAGGTTACCGATGCTGCCACGGTTATGCTTCGCATAGGTTAATTTTACCGCAACCGATAACCTCGGAAAAGTTCACCAGGCGGTGCTCGACAGTAGTAGAGCTTAGAACATACAAATAACAACGCTAAAATTAAATTATGCATTCTTATATTAAAACACATGTTATACAAAATACAATGTCTAAAGAGATGTATCGGCTTCTAACCTTGCGTGTATTTAGATTAAAGGAGGCGCTTTCGGCAGAGCCTATGAGCACCTCGAGAGGGCGTATTTGATTTTAATTTAAGAGTTCAGGATCAAGAACTTATTCGAATGAATATTTCCAAAGCCACGTTGAAACAGTTTAAACGAAATAATTTGAGGAGATTTGGTACAAATTTTGCTAAACTTCATCAAGATAGATGATACTTGGATACACATTCCTGAAAGCAAGGCACAGTCGAGACGATGGACTGTGAAGAATGAATCGGTTCCGAAAAGAGCGAAAAAGAACAACTAACGTAGGTATACTACGCGTTATTACTTGACAAGCTGAAGGCAGAAATTGTGGAAAACTTCCACGGAAAGCCGTTCAACGCGCAGTAAGCTAAGAACATATTTAAAAAATAGAAAGCGTGTTTACATCAGATAACTCGGATTTTATTTTTTTTAACACTTATCATGCCGTACGTCGGTCTGAATTGACTTTTTAATTGGTCGGCCTTTCCAATCATCATATCCTTAGTTTCCAGCGAGGAAGGTATCTTCCCTTTGCATAGAATAATTACAGTGCCTTCTGCTACCATTTCTTTGATTATAGGAAGTACTCCACTATGATGCACGCCGATCCCCCTTTTTAGAATCTCTTGCATCATCAAGATTCGGGGAATCTGCCTATCGGGCTCTTTTAGACTCTTAATGCAATCCTCGAAGAAACCGTGAATCTTCGATTTCTCCTTCGACGCCGTTAGATCTAAGCTACCCAAGTTTCTAGCGTTTGAATCGCATTTAGCGCGGGAAAAAGTGAAAGCTACTGCCGGGGGAAGATCGTCCATCTTTAAGTGATCGACTAGAGCCGACCATAGGCTCTCTTCTTGCGGGACAAACTTTCTTGGCATGGCTGTAGGTCCTGTTGGTGGAATAGAGGCACTGGCTTTCTCGTAACTGCAAACAAAACAATGGAATGCCATAAATATGCGAAGAATCCATAGTGGAGTTTGTCAATCGAGAGACTAAAAGTAGGTTTGCAATCGAGCAGGGGTAAGATATTAGCGATTGCCAACCTTAGTAAAACACTCAATACTTGTCCGCAGAGTAAATTGTAGGATGAAAATAATAAACGACTTACCCTTCTTGTACCCATGTATTAGTCTCGTTCAATACCAGAAAGGGGTTATTTTGGGTACTACCACCAGTGCCAGTGTAAAGATAATGCTGCAAAGGCTACCGGTCTCCAATCAGCAAATTCGATCGTGTTAGGAACGGAAGCACTTAAAAGTACCCACAGTAACATGAGCCGGTAACAAAATCAACACTCGCTCCCAAACGTGACCCCTTTCCTTATCGTCGATATAACGAACTTCATCCAATATCACAAATTCCAAGTCCCTAGTAACATCGCTGCCGTTAAACAACATCGATCGTAGAATTTCCATAATCGTAATAAGACAACTAGCGGTTTGGTTAATTGGAAAGTCACCCGTTATCGACCCAACATCCTTGAAGGTACGTTTGAAGTCGCTGTCAAACTTTTGATTCGACACGGCTTTAATTGGGGATGTGTAAATCGTTCTCGTCATATGCTTCAACGATAAAGCGATGGCATATTCGGCTACGACTGTTTCTCCAGCAGGAGTATGTGCTGCTACAAATACACGATTGTGTTTCCCCGATTGGAGAGTAGCTTGCTTTTGAAATGTATCCGATTCAAACTTGTAACGATGCGCCATCTCCCGGATACGTTCATAGAAATCAGTAACCGGTTTAACATTACAGCCCGTTGAGTGTCTTCGCTGATCGTACGAGAGGGTTCGGTAATTTTTAACACCGGTACTTCTTTTCGGAAGCACGTCTTCTTCTTCGGCAGTGATAAAAGATTCGTCGTTTTCATAGATTAGACTTTTTGCTACGCAACTGGGGCTTCCCCGGATATCTAAATAAACGTACATGTCAATTTTGTAAAGAAAAATTAAGATTCGTATCAGATAAAAACTTACCCGACACATATTCTTTTCTCGATTAACAAGATCAATAATACTAATAACAGTATCCGTAGAATTAATATTAAAACTCGAATCGACAACATCTGGTTCGTCAGTTATTGTAACTCCATCCGACTTAAAATATAAACCCTTTATCAAGTCCCGGTGCTACAGATAAAAGTTCCGATACCAAATCCTCTCCTTTAAGGCGCCAGCACTTACAACAGGAATTTCTTTAGGATTTAAATTCTAAAATCTTCCCTGCGGTGGGATCTCTTGAAACCTAAACAAAAAATATCGACGAAACCTTTGTCCCTTGCAGTAATGTCTTCATCTCGCGGCCAATATTCTAGGTTACGTTCATATTCACGTATGCATATAATGTAATCTCGAAGCTGTTCTTCTATATCGGGTAATATTGGTGGCGGCTCCAGATGAAATGTTTTCTTCGGCTTAGGCATTCCGCAAATGCAATATTAATTGCCGGATCGTTAAGTAAATGAGAAAGGATATTTTCCCGGGTTTTTATTCATTAATAATGGCGCCATCTGTTAGTTGAAATTCGGAAAGAGAGCGCCGTCATCGATTACATCATCGAATTTTTAATAGTAGCCCGCCAAATGTAATATATATATCCCCATGATTTCCTGATCTCCCGATAACTTGCCCATTCACGGTTCCGGCAGAGAACATTCGACTGTAGTTCGGCATTTTACCAGTAGATGGCCGTCCGAAATATTTCCGTATAATTTTCTTATTTAACTTATAATTTAATATAATAATAATGACTTATTCGCGATTTTATTTACCAGGTTGATTTTTAGTAAATGAAAAACTATATTTGGCCGTATTTAGTTTGCAATTTATTTTTATTTCGGTAATAATTTTTTTTTATTATCTGTTAAATTATATTGGCGCCATCTGTTAGAAGTTAGTTAAATCATATCGATTTTTACTAGTAGCCCGCCATCCGAAATATTTCCCCGCGCTTTCCTGTTCTCCCGATAACTCACTTATTCACGGTTGTGTCTAAAGGCCCGGTTTCTTAAGTAAATGAAAAACGATATTTTGCCGTGTTTATACGGTTTACACGGTAATACTTTTATTTTTATGTTATTTAATTTAAATGTTATTTATACATTTCGAAAATTAGTACATATCGTGTAAAATCTTAAATTTTGTACTTACACAGAAAATACAATCAAATCGAGACGATAAAATTAAAATTACGAAATAGTAAAAATAAAAAATAAGGGACATTTGATTATTTCTTTTCATTTTGGGCAGGGGGTAGGGGGGACGTTCTTTTTCAAGTTTAAAAAAATTCTTTGGGTTGTTACACTTCGTACAACTGAAAATATTGATAATAATGGAATGTGTTTGCGTATCGAAATTCAACTCCTCCATCCTGGTCATAATCGACTAAATACGCCAAACATACGAAGAATATAAAGGCTTAAAGTAATAAATAATGTTTTCTTTATTTTTTTTTACAAAAAAAAAAAAATTAAAACTAATTAAAATAAATAGTACTAATACTACTTTTATTTAAACAAATAGCATATATAACAAATATAAACTTATCATGCCGTACGTCGGTCTGAATTGACTTTTTAATTGGTCGGGTTTTCCAATCATCATATCCTTAATTTCCAGCGAGGAAGGTATCTTCCCTTTGCATAGAATAATTACAGTGCCTTCCTTATCTGAACCTCTACGCCCTGCACGACCGGCCATCTGAACGTATTCTAGTATCATGTTTAGTGATCGAATCAAATATAACAGTTCTGACAGGCATATTGACGTCCATCGCGAAAGTTCCTTTACTAGACCGCTTTGAAAGGGCATCTCTACCATTTCTTTGATTATAGGAAGTACTCCACTATGAGGCACGCCGATCCCCCTTTTAGAATCTCTTGCATCATCAAGATTCGGGGAATCTGCCTATCGGGCTCTTTTAGACTCTTAATGCAATCCTCGAAGAAACCGTGAATCTTCGATTTCTCCTTCGACGCCGTTAGATCTAAGCTACCCAAGTTTCTAGCGTTTGAATCGCATTTAGCGCGGGAAAAAGTGAAAGCTACTGCCGGGGGAAGATCGTCCATCTTTAAGTGATCGACTAGAGCCGACCATAGGCTCTCTTCTTGCGGGACAAACTTTCTTGGCATGGCTGTAGGTCCTGTTGGTGGAATAGAGGCACTGGCTTTCTCGTAACTGCAAACAAAACAATGGAATGCCATAAATATGCGAAGAATCCATAGTGGAGTTTGTCAATCGAGAGACTAAAAGTAGGTTTGCAATCGAGCAGGGGTAAGATATTAGCGATTGCCAACCTTAGTAAAACACTCAATACTTGTCCGCAGAGTAAATTGTAGGATGAAAATAATAAACGACTTACCCTTCTTGTACCCATGTATTAGTCTCGTTCAATACCAGAAAGGGGTTATTTTGGGTACTACCACCAGTGCCAGTGTAAAGATAATGCTGCAAAGGCTACCGGTCTCCAATCAGCAAATTCGATCGTGTTAGGAACGGAAGCACTTAAAAGTACCCACAGTAACATGAGCCGGTAACAAAATCAACACTCGCTCCCAAACGTGACCCCTTTCCTTATCGTTGATATAACGAACTTCATCGAATATCACAAATTCCAAGTCCCTAGTAACATCGCTGCCGTTAAACAACATCGATCGTAGAATTTCCATAATCGTAATAAGACAACTAGCGGTTTGGTTAATTGGAAAGTCACCCGTTATCGACCCAACATCCTTGAAGGTACGTTTGAAGTCGCTGTCAAACTTTTGATTCGACGCGGCTTTAATTGGGGATGTGTAAATCGTTCTCGTCATATGCTTCAACGATAAAGCGATGGCATATTCGGCTACGACTGTTTCTCCAGCAGGAGTATGTGCTGCTACAAATACACGATTGTGTTTCCCCGATTGGAGAGTAGCTTGCTTTTGAAATGTATCCGATTCAAACTTGTAACGATGCGCCATCTCCCGGATACGTTCATAGAAATCAGTAACCGGTTTAACATTACAGCCCGTTGAGTGTCTTCGCTGATCGTACGAGAGGGTTCGGTAATTTTTAACACCGGTACTTCTTTTCGGAAGCACGTCTTCTTCTTCGGCAGTGATAAAAGATTCGTCGTTTTCATAGATTAGACTTTTTGCTACGCAACTGGGGCTTCCCCGGATATCTAAATAAACGTACATGTCAATTTTGTAAAGAAAAATTAAGATTCGTATCAGATAAAAACTTACCCGACACATATTCTTTTCTCGATTAACAAGATCAATAATACTAATAACAGTATCCGTAGAATTAATATTAAAACTCGAATCGACAACATCTGGTTCGTCAGTTATTGTAACTCCATCCGACTTAAAATATAAACCCTTTATCAAGTCCCGGTGCTACAGATAAAAGTTCCGATACCAAATCCTCTCCTTTAAGGCGCCAGCACTTACAACAGGAATTTCTTTATTTATTTAAATTCTAAAATCTTCCCTGCGGTGGGATCTCTTGAAACCTAAACAAAAAATATCGACGAAACCTTTGTCCCTTGCAGTAATGTCTTCATCTCGCGGCCAATATTCTAGGTTACGTTCATATTCACGTATGCATATAATGTAATCTCGAAGCTGTTCTTCTATATCGGGTAATATTGGTGGCGGCTCCAGATGAAATGTTTTCTTCGGTTTAGGCATTCCGCAAATGCAATATTAACGACAGGATCCTTAAGTAAATGAAAGACGATATTTTCCCAGGTTTTTATTCATTAAAAATGGCGCCATCTGTCAGTTGAAATTCGTCAAGAGAGCGCCGTCATCGATTGCATCATCGAATTTTTAATAGTAGCCCGCCAAATGTAATATATATATATCCCCATGATTTCATGATCTCCCGATAACTTGCCCATTCACGGTTAAGTTAGCTAAATCGTGATATTAGTCGAAATTCCGGCAGAACGTTCAACTGTAGTTCGCCATTTTACTAGTAGATGGCCGTCCGAAATATTTGCGGATAATTTTCTTATTTAATTTATAATTTAATATAATAATAATGACTTATTCGTGATTTTATTTACCAGGTTGATTTTTAGTAAATGGAAAACTATATTTGGCCGTATTTAGTTTGCAATTTATTTTTATTTCGGTAAAATTTTTTTTATTATCTGTTAAATTATATTGGCGCCATCTGTTAGAAGTTAGTTAAATCGTATCCGAAATATATCCCCGTGCTTTCCTGATCTCCCGATAACTTGCTTATTCGCGGTTGTGTCTAAAGGCCCGGTTAAGTAAATGAAAAACGATATTTGCCGTGTTTACACGGCCACCGTAATACTTTTTCAGTTATTTATACGTTTCAAAAATTAGTACATATTGTGTAAAATCTTAAATTTTGTACTCACACAGAAAATACAATCAAATCGAGACGATAAAATTAAAATTACGAAATAGCAAAAAAAAAAAATAAGGGACGTTTGATTATTTCTTTTCATTTTGGGCAGGGAGGTAGGGGGACGTTCTTTTTCAAGTTTAAAAAATTCCTTGGGTTGTTACACTTCGTACAACTGAAAATACTGATAATAATGGAATGTGTTTGCGTATCGAAATTCAACTCCTCCATCCTGGTCATAATCGACTAAATACGCCAAACGTACGAAGATTATAAAGGCTTAAAGTAATAAATAATGTTTTCTTCATTAAAAAAAAAAAAAAAAAAATCAAAAAATATACGGAAAAACTATTTCGTAAAAATTGTTCTTAAAAAAAAATTCGAAACTTAAAAGAAAATAAAATCAAAAAGAAAATTATACGTGATCAAATTCACAATTAATTAAAAGGAAAATAAATAAAAAGTGCATGAAATACCTAAACCCTTGCTTCGGTCCCATGCAGTTCTTTTATGCTGGCTTGTATTTCGTCCATTTCGTCAGCTAATTGCAGAGCTTCCAGGCATCCTTTGAAAATTTCTGTCGTGAAGCAGTTTTTCCTGAAAGAAACAAATTTTCTTTTAGGAAATTCAGGGGTTTCTTTAGCATTTGTTTATTCTAGCTTTCTAGAATAGGAGACATTTGAAGATATTTAAGATATTCAATATATTGTCCTTCTAAAGGTAGATTTTGGCTTCCGAGCTTTCTACAGCATATTTCTCTTTATTTGAGCTTCTCTTCTTGTTCGTCTCAGAGGATACGGCGGAATGGCGAAATGTTTACATATGAAACCGAAGGATCTTGGAGTTCTTCGACTACTCAAATCGGAGGAACTTCCAACTCTTCTTTGAGGTAGATTACTTTAGGTCTCTGCGGAGTTGCTCGTACCAAGATATTCAGTCTGACATTCTCAGCATTTCGCTCTGGAGAACCTGAATGAAGTAATTAAATACTTAAGTGTCGTTAAAAAAAAATCAGAATATCAGATGTATTAAAGGATTGCCCGCGCATCTCGAATGTAGTTTTGTCCAAAACAACTGTTTAATAAAGAAAAATAAATTAATATCGGAATTAAAATTAAACAGTATTTAAGCATACGTATGCCGATGTGCGGTGGTGCAATGTAAGTTCTGTCCAACAGGGAAGAAAGTAAACTGTTAGTCATAAACATGAAATATATAAGAAGAAGACTATGTAAGAGGAGGAAGAGGTAAGAAGACGCTTAGACAAAGCTGTAAAAGACGTGGGAGACCCATGAAAATCTAAGGTAGTTAAATCGCAGCAACGTTGAAGAAAAGAAAAGGTAACATAGAAAGAAACATGGAACTTCTTCAAGAGAGAGAAAGGTAATAGTCCACAGATACACGGTTACAGAGCAACGCAACCGACAGATACATCCTAAGTTACGGTGATTAACTTTTTTCCGTTCAGTTACTTTCGCCTCTGGCGTGGTTTACGCGTTGAGTTATCGCGCTAACTGAGGCTTGCCATCTGTCCCTCTCCTGAAGAAGCCCCATATAATTGTAAGCGAAACGTTAAGTTTTCGATTAACCGTAACGCGGTCCTCACTCGCAACACGTTTAGTTTTAAGTGACCCCGGCCGTGGAAGCCCACGTTATTATTACGAACAAACAACTTTCCACATGTTACTAAAGGAGAGAAGAAATGTCTTAGACCTTACGGAGACAAAGCTTACCCGTTATATACCTTATACGATACTGCAAATAATCCACATTGTTGTTAGGAAGAGCCTATGGACGTTTGTAAAAGTTCTTTTTTTACAAAAATAAGTGTTTCATAAATACCCGGTCTGGGTCCTCATTTCACTTATAGATCATTAATGTGATTCTATCTGATCAAATCTATTAAAAACAATGTTTATAGTCTTCCTCCGTTGACTCTTACTAATACCATTCTATGTACTTCCAGTCGACAGTTTTACCAAACTTTGAAATAAACATCTTTGAAGTCTATGTTCCAAAATATAAAGTGAACGAGATAACTTCATGCTATATCTACGCACTGGTTTACGTATTCATTATAGGCGAGCCATTCTTTAGATAAAATTCTTTTGCTCGTACAGAAAAGGATAACTATAGAATTGATTGCTTTTAGAAACAACTATTGACGCAGCTTCTTGTCGACTGATTAATTTGCAATAAGAATTTATAGTTCCTGTAATAACTAACGGGAAAACGCTTTATTTGAATGACCTCTCCGTCATTACCGAATCCGATCGATTGGTTTTTGTTTAAATATTTTTACGATTTTTCGTCTATACCAGTCTGAGCCGTACACAACCTTCTTGGATATCATTTTATAGGGTACGATTTACATTTTTATTAACGCTGGTGTCGTAAACCATTTTCGGACGTTTCTGTGAACCACCACCTTCTTTTTTCAGTACAGCTTCCGTCTCTGTCTTTTAGCTTTTAAATTTTTATTTTTTTTTAGCGCTTAAATTTTTATTTTTGAAGCGGTTTTAGTATTGTTGTTATTCTTTTCTCGCTTTTAAATTCTTTGTTCTTTATCGCTTGTTGTAAGTGGCTATCGTGTCCAGCCACAAGGATTGTTTCCATTGTGCGACTTTAATTCTAAGGTGTTTGCCCTTAGAGATGCTTCAAGTACCCACATTGCTGAATGGTGTAACATTTCATCATTTTATGCAAGAGCAAAGTAAATTGCTCGTACTCAGCCTGGTGAAATAAAAAAAATTTTTTCTTCGATTTACATTGTTTTTAGGTCGTTCCGTCAGGCTATGTTTACTAATAACAATTAGTGGAACTATTATACATAGTACTAACTTATTAACTAGTGCTACCCCTTTCGACAATACGAAAATCGCGCACAGCATCTTATCGTTTTTTTTTTGTTCCTCCGCGAAGAAGTACAGGGTGGCGTAGGGGAACGGGAAATTTTGAAATAACGTCATTTCCACGAATAAATTCATAAAACTAGTAATTTATTAACGAAAGTGTATGTATGCAGCATGCCATTTATGTTTTTACAATCAAAGTGTCTCTTTACTTTTTAAAGATGACATCGGAAGGATGTCCTCCCGTTCGGCGTTCACACTCTAACAGCCTGTTATGAAAACTCCGGAATGCGCGGTGTAGCAAATGTTGGGGAACGGCAGTGATTTCTTGTTGAATGTTCTCCTTCAGTTGCCTTTAAGATACCCCCACAGGAAGCAGTCGCACACATTAAGATCAAGGGATCTCGCAGGCCATTCAATGTCACGGTTACGTGAAATAATGCGTCTTCCAAACAATTGACGCACTGCTGCCATCGAATGTCGAGCAGTGTGTGACGTGGCTCCGTCCTGCTGAAACCACATGTTTTCCATGCTAAGATTAAGCTCGTACAGTCTCGGTGTAAAGAATGTTTGAAGCATTTCAACATATCGAGCGGATGTTACCGTCGCTACACTACCATCCTCACGTGCTAAAATATTAGGGGCCAATAACACCATATTGTGACCTTGTCGCCATGTAGTGGTCGCTGGTGTAACTTACAAGGATTGTCCTGGGCCCAATAACGAAAATTCTGTTTGTTTACGAAACGAAAAAAACGTTCCGCACCAGTCCAACGATCCATGATTACCCAAATGGCAATGCGTTCACAACAATTGTGCGACGTTACGAACAACTGCCGGCTCTACAGTGCTGACAACTGTAACGTTCAAAATTTCCCGTTCCCCTGCGCCACCCTGTATTTCTGAGAATAACGTCGCTGCATGAAAATAAGTTAATGATGAAATGTTAACGTACATTTTTGGGATGAACTGTACTCGCATCCTCGTATATTCGAACAACTTCTTACGCCATGTGGCAACTTCTTGCTTGGAGTTTCTTTCAATTAATATGAAATTCAATTTCCCACGCTTCTACGTGGAAGGAAAATTCCAACGTAGAAGAAATTCTTGCTTCTAATCCATCAAATTCTGGAGGTAATCGTTTCTAGAGTTAAAAGTTAATTGAGTGTTTAAAATAAGCTTGATGATAGGCTGCCAAAGAACTGGATACCAAAATCGATTCTCAATTGACGCAATATTTACTTTACCTCTGTAATATACGCAACATCAATAAGCCCAACTGCAATCTGCACGATAATAACACATTTTTATCTCATAAATCATATTTATAACTTAGTAAATCAACCTCTAACGTAGGAATCACGATACACTTCCTTCTCGGCTGTAATTTCTTCTCGTTCCTTCGTCTTGTTGTTTTACTTCATCGCAACAATAATGATGATGGATGTCCGTTCGTGCGGATCTTACTCGCACAAAGAGGAGGTGAAACGGCAATGTTTAAGGTATGTAACAGAGAATTCATAAATTCCGATCGTCCCAGCTTATAGCCTGGACTGACGCTTTTAGCTTAGAACCGTCGAGGAACTAAGCAAACATCATCATGGGAGCTATCGGTGCGTTCACTTTCGATTTCGATTGCCGATTGTAATTGCTGAAAGGTATGCTGGCCGGTCGTTATTCGCCGATATCTATGCCAATGGGAGTAATTGTCTCCAATTAAGAGAGAATAAGTGGATATCGAGTATAAATGCTGTTGTACTGGTTAACTTGCGTGCACGTCGCAGGGAGATATGTGTACATGGATAGGTAAAAGGATCGTCTCATATGAAGACTTTAATTCCACGCTCTGAAAAGCAGGTTTAAATAGATAATTGGAATCTTAATGTATTGCAGTGTTTAACTTTCGTTATTCAAATCTAGCTAAATTAGCGTTGGTCGTTTGAATAAATCAAGACTGTTGATAAATGGCATCATTTATAGCTGGGTGGTTCGCTACGGATAATCAGGGATGCAAGGTTAGGTAATTTGCAAATATCAGCACTTTTCCACAGCTATCAAAATTGTACATAAAATCTTAAATTTATTTGGAACCTTACGCTGATTAATATAAGCTCCGGTGTCGACCTACAAGGAGATCGTGCCGAAATACTGAAACTCTTAGCGCCACCACGTCGCAACAGAAAAAAAAAAAAATAAAACCAGGTCTACCACCAGCCAACGTAGAGATCTAGAAGTCGCGGCAGAATGTTCAATTGCTTCCCGTAAGAGGTTCGTGAAAAACTTGGTTGAAGACCGCGAGAAGTGATCCAAATGATTGCTCCTCATCATTGGGATTGTCCCAAATTTAAATAAATCGATTAAAATTTGAATCATTAGCGACATGTTTTCCCGACCTAATATAAATGTAAAATCAGTATCGTAGATGCACCGAAAGAAAAGCATTGTTTAATTCTTAATATCGCGAAACGTTAAACAAAGGTAAATAATTTCGAAGGTTAATCAATCACATCAAGAAAGATATTTTAAAAATTGCCTCGATTTATATCGATATATCACGAAAATTTTCATAAATTACTTCTTAGAGATGGACCGCGCAACAGAGCTTTACGTCCGGTTATACTCCTTTATGCATCCTCATTTAAATTGTCTATTACTTAGACAACTTTCTCCAATTTGTCTAGAAAAGGTGACGAGTGTTCTAACAAGGTTTCCCCGTCTTCTTTCTGTTGGAGATGGGGGTAAGGAAAGATTGGCCATTTTTTTTGTACTCACGTTCAAAGAAAAATGTCACAGCTCTATGCATGTAATATACAACGTATTTTCCAAGATATTTTTTAGACATTTTCCAGCTTTAAGCAAATATACGTCATGCAGCAGACGTGAATTGTGCTTTGACCTAATTCATCCATAGTTTAGTCAACTAAACTAGCTCAACTAATAGTAATTGTCTCCTACATCGCTTTTCATTCTGTTTATAACTTTTATATATATTCATAACTAGAGCTCCGCAAAGTGCGTGGCAAGTCAGAAGGCGTACCGCCGGGCGCGATCGGGGGGATATGTAATGTAATATATAAGCAAATAACTCGCATCGCATTTCGGTAGTTTATTACCGTATGCGATCGGGTTGTGACGGTATGGCGGACGCGCGTAGTAAGAAACGCCCACAGGCCGACAAAGTGAAAAAGTTCTGTGGAGAATTTCCTGACTTAATATATAATGGAAGTAAGATTATATGTAAAATTTGTAATATACCTCTGATGTGCAATGATAAATATGGCTGTAGAAGACATGTAAATAGTCAGCAACACAAAAATAAAAAACTGGGTGTATCACTCAGTTTTTTATCTCAAGCAACTCAATTTATAATTGATTTATTATATTATTATTATATTTATATTATATTATATTATTATTATATTATTTATAATAAACTTCATGCTCTGCATATTGCGGCTGAAACTATTCGTGCGAATTTCCCTGAGGTAAATGCATTAATAACAAATACGAAACGAGTGTTTCTCAAATCTCCCAAACGTACCAGTGAATTTCATAAACAGTGTCCCGGTATTCCCGAACCACCAGAGCCGATTCTTACGCGTCGGGGGACATGGCTGAAGGCAGCGTTTTATTATTTTAAATACTTCCGGCAAATAAAATCAGTCGTCTTACAATTCAATCCCAACGAATCTGCGGCTATTAAGGAAAGCCAGGAAAAATTCCAAGATATTTCCGTTGAAGCAGATTTACAAACCGTTTACAACAATTATAGAGAAGTACTTGAGGCAATAAATAAATTACAAAATAGTGCACTGTCCCTGACGGAGTCGGTACAAATATTAGATGACGTTAATACACTCCTACACTGTATAAATAACAAAAAAAATGATATCGTTACAAAAAATTTTGAAAGTGTTATGAAGAAAGATACAAATTTTAGCAGGTTAAGACAAGTTTGGGAAGGTAACTCTACTGATCCGGTGACTAAATTCAAAGATTATTTTCATTACGCGTGTATTACATCATTAGACGTCGAGCGTTCATTTTCAAGATATAAAAACATGTTTTCAGAACGACGAACATCCTTGAAAGAAACGACTTGTGAAACACGACGTGGAAACATTCCTAATGCTTCAGATGTTTGAGAAATCGGATTGCGCTTACGGTAACAGTTTTAATGTGCCTACCTCCTCGTGTGCTGACTAATACTATTTTCTTTGTGCATTAACACCCACTATATTGGATACGGCTAATTACAAAAGTAAGAGTTTTAAAATTCTTTATTTCTTTTGTTTTTATGTACTTTACTTATGTTCCTTATCGACGCCTATGGTGCGCCACGCAGTTGGGGAGCTCTATTTATAACGTTGATCCAACATGAATATTTCTACCGGGATATTAGACCAGAAAATGTACAGGGACTGGATTTTAAAAGGTCCGTAAATCAAAACATTTTAAAATATATTCAAGTTAAGTAACGGAACAAATTTTGTTGCGTTGTTTGCGTGGCTAATAACTTCGTTCCTCATCCAAATATTTACAGTTCTTAGTTCTTCCAGGAGATGCTTGTTGGGTGATATAGTAAATGCCAAAGAAAACCGTCAAAACTAGATTAATATATCTGCACAAGTTAAAATAAAAATTAATTCTTCTAATAAGTGTTAAAGGAAATCGAATTTAACAAAAACAAAAACGATTTCTGGGAAAACAGAAAATCGAAGAAATTAAAATTTGCTGGCCTTATATAGAGAAAGTATTTGAAAAAAAAAAGAAATCGTCAAAACACAACGAAAAATGAATTAGAAATTAAGATCGAAAGACAAAGCCAAAGATGAAAAAGGTACAAATAGACTTTTTGTGCTTCTTCAATTGACGACTGACTTGCGTAGGGCGTGGATAGGAGAGTAGTTTAATTGATGGACATGTGTAAACCGGTACGAGTATCTATATGAAGTAATAGAGGCGGCCGTCGCTCCGTAGTCTACTTATGTATAAAGTTTACCTACACTTGTTCGTGTTAATTTAATTGGATAAAAGGAAATAAACATGTCTTATGGATTTTTATTTTAACAAATGGTGCACATTCATAGAACATTTAGATGAAATATTGAAATAACTTTAATCGTATATTATGGACGAAATAACAAAAAATTAACAACAAATTTTAAATTTTATTTAAATATTTACGTCGGTCGTATGGATTATGTAGCCTTCTCGAAAGGAAAAAACAGCAGATCAGACATTTTTAAAATAAAGTTTTCATAAATTCATAAAATCGAACTAATAAATACATATTTTAAGCAATACATGTTACAAATATTGGGCCTAAATAGTTAATGTTATCTTGGGTTAATCTGATTTATGGATATCCATATGACATCGTTTTTCGCTCTCCAACCGATATAGTAAAGGTACATTGGAGCAACTTTACGAAATGTTGACATGTTGACGTCGATGCGATATGCGATATATAATTTTCGCCAACCTGTAGCCGACATCGTCTAATCTGGTGGTTCTGCAACGGGCCGAAACCACAGTCGGAGAAAAAAAGTACAGACGTGCATCGAAGTGAAATCCCAACTCATAAATGCGAAGAAAACAGTCATCAATTATCTAGCAAAGGGATTGGCCGAATTAAAGATTAAGATTAAGGGTTACTTATATCAAAAAAAATGAAGAAAATAGCACCAACGTTAACCTAAATGTTAATATTTCTTCATCGGACAATATCGCGCCATAAGTTAAAGATTTGATACGAGCTCTAATTGAAGAAGTCTATCAGAGTGTATAAGTGTACCAGGGAGAAACTTGCCAAGGAAACTAAGCATCTTACGAAGCAAGAAAGAAGAACATCGTTCCTAGATGCAGAAGGATTTGGCTCCTCTTTGTAAATGAGCAGGCCATGCACCTATTTAGGAAGAGAATAAATTTCTAGAGAGCAAATTGAAGCTTACTCAAACAATAGTGTGTATGCTGCCTTTCTTCTTGAAAACGGATATTTTATCTTTTTTTCTTGGGAGTGTACCATATTTGAAGTAATTTAGTAGTAAAATTCGGCTAGTGGTACTATTTATTCTTCTCTAACAAAGACTAACAGATGCTGTCCATCACTAGTTTACAACATTTTCCATTTAAAGCATGTGATTTAATATTATCTTCTAGCATAACCAGGAGAAGTCCTGAAATATATATGTGTGATGCAAATGTAATGTTAAATATGTATTAGATGAATTGATACTAGCGATCATAATAATTCATAAAATTTCCAGATTTCTCCTGTCCGTACTTTTGCAGATATCGACAATTTCCAGAATTCTTTGTACCTAAAAATAACCAAAACTTTTAAAATATACATCATCTTGTCGTCAATTTTTCAATAAAATAATCTATTTTCACCCGAAAAATAATCCCGTCTATATATACGAACGATTGCCTGGAAAACAATGCCGTTAGTTTGGAGATTTCAATGATCGATCAATGCACAAACTTTCAAATAATTTTGAGAAATATGGAAGAAATAGTGTTAGCCTTCTGTAAGATTATTTTGGTAAGCATTACGTAATACCTCTTTACTGCAGATATGAAAATGGACTGCGAAATTAGTGCAAGAATGAGTGGGAAATTAGTGCAAAATTTCGTAGTGTTTTCACCAATAATATCAATAACTTGTTTTGTCACAACGTAACTAAAATATCATTTAACATTAACAATTTCTTTTGCGATGCATGGAAATGTTAGTCCCCGCAGTAATCATGGCGTAGGTATCTAATAAATTAAAAAAAAAATGGTATGGTAGTGATACAGTGCCGAGGTGGCATCAAAGTTTGATGTGTGTAGTTTCGCTTTACGCTAATTCTTAATTCTATACTACGTGCTTGCTATATTAGCCGCTGATTTAATTTATATTGCACCAATTTTTGCAGTCCATCTAAATTCTTGCACGAAGTTTGAACTATCCCATGTGGCAACGCCACTCATCCTAAGTTGCATTTTGTTGTTATGATTACCTTATAGTAACGAGCTATTTGGATCAATTTGGCGATAGAGAAGATAGGTTTAGGCTATTTCATTAACTATTATCATTAGACTATTTCATAATTAACCTTGCATATAACATACATCGCATGCTGTAATATTTCTTACGTATGTAGTATCTTTGAATTCGTTCATCGGTGGCCTTTCCAAAAGCTTAAAAAATTCTACATTTACGACAAGAAAGTTGACGCCATTTCTTGCAAATACCAATATTGCAATTGTAATTGAACACGAAGATTTCGTTTAGCTTCTGTCTATGTTCAAATGTTACATTTTACAGGAGCTCACTGTACACACACCTATAGGCGGTCTTTTCTTCTGAGTATGGTAAGAGAACTTCTTTGTTGGCTGTCATTGTTTTGTAACAGGCTAACCTCCGCACAATATCTCTGACCTAAAACAATGTATCTACACTGCGCGGTAAAATTATTGAAGAAATCGGTTAAATTTGAAGCAAGGCTCGGCGAGACAAATTTATCTTTTAAAAATTAACATCTTGGCATCGATGTTAGGTTTGCCCCACTTCCGATTTTTGGGTAATGTTGTAATTAGAACTTTAATGATTCGTATACCTTCCAGTTTAAGCAATTTAAAGAGTGAAAAGGTGTTATTATTCAAGAAGTAAAATGATTGTTTTTAAGCAGCTGCTTCTTTAGGGGAAAAAAGAAGTGCTTAAAATTTTATAAATTTCGCTGCGTAAAGTATAGGCGTCTTTCTTTAACAAGTGACATTGCATTTAAAAACGATTTGAGCGATGCGGCATTTTAAAAGTTAGTGAAAAAATCGAATTCAATAAAGCTGAATGTGAGAGAAGCTCAAAAGTAATACCTGCCTAAATTTTAATTTCGTCTTCAATTCAGATATGCTATCATAATTCGAACGAATTATAGATTTTAAGAACATTTTCTTTTAGTTTCAAGTATAGAATGGTTTAACATTTACGTAATATTTGTGAAGGTACACAGATTCCATTTTGTTTAATATTTTTTAATGTATCTATGTATTGGCCGTAAGCGTCAGGAATGCCTCATTAATAAAACCGATATTAACATCAGATCGAAAGATATATTTAGTAAACACACAAGCTTTCATAAACATTTTTCATTGACCACCAAACCTTCCAGTCAAGATTAGAATTTTCCATAAACGAGTTCAAGCTTGCTACTAAGTGCATCAATGTTCCTTTGTAAAATTAACTATATAACAAAATTTATATTAATTTTTTTTTTAATTTTTAGATGATCTTAAATTTGTGGAAAATGCGTATGTTTGTGAAATAGTCTCGCCATAAAATTTGCTATAAGAGCAACGTACTAAACATTTCTTTCAATACATTTTTATTTGAGAATTAGTACGTATGAAGAAGCATTCTCAGATCATCGAAGTCAAAACAATATAGAAATCATAATCAAAGACAGCGGCTTATAAATTTAATAGGCGTAACGGAGTATCTTGGGATAGCGAAAGAGCGTTTCCTGAGCTCTAATTTTTCCAGATGTGCATGAACTTTAAAGGGGGAAAAATTATAAAACCTTGGCCGTCATCTCAACAGTTTTATCCACGTATTATATTAATTAAATCCTCTAGTTTTCTCACGCTCTTGATTATTTCAATTGATATCGTCTCCGAACGTGTTAATTGTTTATTCCATTTATTAAAAAGAAAATGAAATGTGCAGTTCCTCCAATATTTTATGTAATTGAGGGTCCTTGTTTCAAATATGGTAACAGAAATTTTCTACTAAGTCCCATTGCTGTACAATATGCTAACCACCCGACGATACGTCTCTTAAAATAGCGGTAACGCCCTCTGCGTCTTTTCTTAACGAACAATAATGCGCTACAATTCCGAATCCAACGTATTGAAGGCACGTAATCAAATTTACAGAATATTTGTAATTTTACGTGCATTATGCGTTTCACGTTACATGTTTGAGATGGGATTACGGGTCAATAAAATTATGACGACGAAACTTTCACATGAATTCTTTTTTTTTCAGCGTTCAAAACAAATAATATCGCTTTAAATATCTCTAACGTACGTCATTTTTCCCTTCATTAACATCAATAACGATTCCTGAATACAGAACGTTAAAAAGGCAAACGTTCAAAGGGACTTAAGTCCGCCAAGTAATGCTTCGAACGAGAGAAAAGGAGAGAGCTATAGTCCGCCAAGTCAGAAGTGGGCAGGTAGTAAAGTGAGAAAAGCCGCATCAAGGTGAGACCAGTTGTATATGGTGAAACCTGCTCAACGATACCGTACTTTAGTTGAATGTAGACGATCGCCGTGTTCACAAACGCGAGTTCTTACCTCCGGCAACTCGCGATATCGTTTGTTCCCTTTCTATAAAGAAAGAATCATCTCGAAAAGTCCGCGTGATTAAAGCCTGGTTGAATTCGCTGTGTTGATTGCTAAGTGTCCAAGTGTACTTTCGCCTTTGTATTTACGCATTAGAAAACAAAGACCTGCGAGCCGAACTAAATAGAAGACAGAAAAAGAAGGTAACAGCTATAATGGGACGGCATGCTGTTAACTCGTTTACCATTAAATTCTTTTCCATCGTCATCATCGTGGGTCTGTTCGGCACCGCGACCGACGCTAAAGGTAAGTTTTAAAGGTCGCGTACACATTTTTGTCCCGCGTGCAAAGGAGAAAGTTAAGATCTCCATACGTATCTAAATAGACAGGCCTTGGGTTCGTTTATTCCGTATTGCGAAAGGTTAGGCTTATTGGAAAATTCTACAGGTGTAACTGATGGAAGGACGAGAAATAGCGGATTTACCTTTTCTTAATGGTATTATTTCGCTGCAGCGTTCGCTAAGCGAACGTTTGATGTTATCTTTTGCTTGACCTAACGACTCTGGTACGGGTGGTTGTAAATGAAACGTATCGATCATTACGATTTAACGTAAATGGCCTAAACTGGAGATGTATTATTATCACTTGAATAGTGGGAGTGATCTGACAATAAGTTAAATGATTATATTTTAACTTGAAATGAATTTATTTTAATGTTGAAATCAGAATTAATTTTAACGAAGAATTATAAGTACCGAAGTCTCAAAATAAAAAAAATAAAATAAAATAACCGTATAATTCTGGCTATTTGATGCCCCTACTGGAGCTGACATTTGCCTTGGTAAGCACAACAGTTTCCAATAAAATTTATTGAATAACATTCCGTTCACATCACTTTTGAAGAATTCTGTTTTCCTTTTAATAGTATCTTCTGATTTGTTTTTTTTTGCCCTGTTGAGCACGGATACGAAGTTCAAAGAATTTTTTCTTTTATTAAGCGCTATATGCCTTATTTCCACGCATATTTTCAATGGTATTCGTGTATTTTGTATGAAGAATTTGTAACTTCTTGATTGAAACATTCACGCATCCTTATTTCTTTAGAAGTTTGTTATCGTCCCAAACCGAGACGGTTTCGAAGCAGTCAAGCGACTTATTAATCCTCATTCTTTTAAAAATCCTCGTACATATGATAAAAACAGTGCTGTACGAGCCGGATTTTGCAATTTTTTTTGTCTAACATTTCTTGGTGAATATAGAACAGTTTCTTAAATTTCTTCGATGTTAATTTGTAAATGGTCGTTGTCGTTTAGTGAACGCCAACGTAGTACATTTGGTCTTATTTATCGACAATTTGTTTCCCTACACCTCACTAATACACTGTTGAGATCTGTTAGCATGTTGTTTCCTTACTACTAGAAAGTATGACGATTTCGTTGTCTTCGGTACAAATTCATTGAACCAAATTATTGATGCGTAATTATAAAGACTACCCTGTAAAAGAAGAAAGTAATACAGAAACCAAAACAGCTCAAAATCAGTTGATTTTAGGGTAGCGATCTTTCCAGCCACTCCAAAGAAGCAATAATAAATACGTCATTCTATTATAAATATCAGAGTTGGTTGCGACTTTTGGTGGAACCGAAAGCAATACGAATTAAAAGATAATCTGTTATAACAAAATAAAACAACTTGGGAAGCAGGCTAAGATGTTAGCTGTGAGAACTTTAAATGAATCGGCCGACAAACTCTGTATACGTCACGGTAAGCAATATCTCGAACAGTACACTCCTTATAGATACTTTCTCTACAATTAATACTTAAGTAGACGCATTCGCCGTTTGTAATCGTAACTTGTGAATTCTTCATCATCTTGGTGGTTATCAGCTATCTGGCTTTAACTTTGAACAGCTCGAATACGACGTTTTGCGCATTTGAATATACACATTAAGACGATAATAAATGAGGATAATATGTAACGGAATTAGTAAAAGACAATCGTAGCTTTCAGTTGTTTTTTACATATTTGCTTTCATTAAATTGTCGTCCTGTCTATGTATTCTCTAATCCTATTAATTGTAAGTGTGCCGCTCTGTTGAAGAAATATCGTATAATTTTTGTATTAAGAACGATACGGCACATGAATGGTGGTGCCAAGGCCATGTTTGCGTACCAACGCGATATTATGTTGGTCTAACACCGCCATATCGGGTATAGTGCGTGATACTACTTCTATTATTATTCCCTTACCAATAATGTTGATATACTAACCAGTGATTTGTGAACAAATTGATACGTACGTTGTATTCTAATAATCCTTTGCAATAATGAATAAGGGAAACGTTGGAACAGAATAAGTTCAGGGAAATGATGTTAGGAGATGATAGTAATAATAAATGTAATAATAATAATAATAAATCTTTATTTCCCAACAGAATACAACTCTAGTAACAGGGCTAGATGCAAAGATGAATGGGGTACATGCAGAGATATATAAAAAAATAACAACACAAAACAAAAAAAGAAAATTAAACTACATATTGTATTCCTTAAATTATAAAGTAATCAAAGAAAAATAAAAATAATAGGAAAAAGGGAAAGGGACTAAAAGAATGGATTATTAAACAAGAAGTTGACTTCTGCTAAATATATAAAGCTGGCGAATCGACAGTATTGTTCATCAGCCTCAACAAGAGCATAGCAATAGATGTCCATCTCCGACGAGATAGCGAGTCAATACTGTGTCTACAGAGTAAGCTGTTATAATCAGTGCCGCGAGGACGGTATGTACCATCCGATTTGACTGAAAGGTATTTCAGAAATCTTTTCTGAACACGTTCAATTTCTAGCTGAAGATAATGATATTGTAGAATGCGTTTGTTACTTGTTTTTATCGTATCTCAAGTGATCTCAGATAAACTTATCTGGGGGTAATTATTAAATTCTTTAGAATTCTAGTATTTGACGAACTTACCGTGTTGTTTAATACAATACATTCGGGTTATTTTTTACGTCTATTTTAGCCAAAATTCGATATTCAATAATCTCTACTGTTGGAGTTGGGAGAATCCATTTTTAACTGCAATAGATGCCGTGAATTTAATAAAACTCATCTGGATTATCAGTGTTCAACTCAGACAGTCACAATCATCAGTAACTAGCAGTTGGTTAGGATTACTCACAATTGAGTAGAGCTATACAGCTGCTGTTAATAAATTGTTTCTGTTTGTAGAATAAATAGAATAAAAACAATCAAGAATATTTACCTTAAACTAGCTGAATGTATGAAGAAATAAACTCATGTGAGTTTCCAAGATTTATACGAAAGCAATGGCATCTATATGGTTTTTATTGTAGTGTAAATGTTATCGGAATAGCATCATTTCTTCTTCTTTCTCAAGACACTGGTACCCCAAGGGGCCTTCATTTATTTCTTCCATTCCTTTCTAGCTATAGCCAAGTCCCATTTCCCATGTCCTGTATTATTTCTTCTCTCTTCAAACCTATTTCCTTTTTTTCTTCTTTACGTTTTTTTTCTTTCCTTTCTCTCGGTTCTTATGTTTGTTATTCTTTTCACTATTCCATTTTTTCCATCTTTACTTTACTTCCAAATAAGTTTAACTATCTGCCCCTTATTTTTTATTTTTTATTTCTAATTTGTTCATTTGTTAGTTTATCATGTTTTCTGATTCCTGCTATCTTTATCATATATTTCATCCCTTTGGCATTTATTGACGATCAGTGCTTCTGCTGTACTACATGTATCCCATTCATATGTGATCGCTGGCATAACTAACCTATTATATTCATGTAGCTTCTTAATTTTCTGGCCTATTTTTTTTGTTAACTACTGCAACATTGTCGCTTCTTTTATTTTAGTATTTAGATCCACTTCCACTTTTCTCTCCTCCGTCAGAATTTTCTGCAAGTATTCAAAATATGTCATTCCTTGCGGGACCTACCAATTTAATCTTATACAACATTTCTCCTTCTTATTTACTACCATGTACATGATTTTATCTAATAATAATGCTCATTTATGTCCCCACGTCAGATATTTGCCATCCTTCGCATCTTCTTGTACGAATTCGCGATCAACACAATATTAAGATGAAATGTTTTTTGTTGCGTTTTTAAGCGATGGATCCATTATCGACATAAATAGCATTGAGTTAAGGCCTTCTTCAACTTCTCTCTTTATGCTGAATACTTCCGCTCTTTCTTTTTTTACGTTCTCTATTTTCTACTTTAAGACTTCCTTGGTTTCGGGGATTCGTTGGTTTTATCACCCTTATTATTTTCCTTGAAAATGTATATGCCTCTGATGCTTTCCTCAAAATTAATTCTTTCTATCCATCTATCCATATTAATTTAGTATTGTTTGTAATAACGTGCGAGTACAATTTTTTTTAAATAACTTTCAGAAATGCGACCTCCAATTATCATTTTTATAAATTATGTTAATTAAATCATTCTCTTTTTGTGTTAGAAAATTTGTAGTTTATTCATATAACATTCCTAATAACATACATTTATTTTACAAAAAAAAAAAAACTAAATAATTTAACAGAGCAACATCTAAATAACACCTCTAAATTCAGATAAATAACACCTTCATGCCTTGACAGCATATCTTCTACGAAACCCGCGACAGCAGTAACAAATCATAAAATAAAAGCTCAACTCACACGCGAAAGAACATCAACCTCACGAACGAGAGAAATACGCTCCTTATTTTTTACGCCTTTTCATTTCAAATGCCTTATTTAATCTTTTGTCTAACGTATCGAGCTGTCACACGTGCACGTACGTGTATATCTTTCCATCAGCAGCGAGATGAATACGTAAATTTGGGTTTAGATTGGAGGCGAGTACATTTTTGAAGTCTTATACGCAGAAATTGCTTTTTCTTTCGTGTTTCGTTAAGGTTGGCAACACCGAATGCTATAGAACAAAGGTGTCGAGAAAAACGAAGCTGTCAACGAACATGACATCCGGTCGGCATAAACGGCGGATGGTGAATGCCGAGTAAAAAAAAATGTGTTCGTGCGCATATAATAGCAGGCCGTGACCGTCTTCTTGGCACGTGATTATAGTGTTGTATGGATTTTCATTGAGGAAGAGGTTCTGTTTCTTTTTTTTCTTTCGCCCATTCCATTACTTCGTATTATTGCAATTTTATTAAATTTGTTAACGTGTGCCATTGTCCCTTTTGTATAAACCTCGACAATTACCGAAAGCACATAATGCTGTGTTCAGGAAGCCATTATGTTTGCGTTGATGAAGATCGTGACGAGGAAAATCGATCTAATTAAGAGTAATAGTTACGAGATACGGTGTTAATGCTTCTTAAGAAGTAATGATGATAAAAAGAAGTTGTTCTTGTTTACGTAAGTTTGTTACTTCTTTTTTTTTACTTTTTTTCTTCTCTTTTAGAAAAGAAATCGAATGGTTGTGGCACAATTTACTACAATTTGTTTGTGAATATACGATTGGCTACAACTTCTAAAAATCTCTATTATTTGATTGCGGCTAATGGATCGCATTTCTATTAAATGCAAAAATTTATTAAGCAATCGGGCACAAAGTTTGCTACAATAATGTTTTAGTTACGAACATAGTAAAAGAATGCAACGCTAGTGTTGTAAAGATTGCTACATTTATATAAGGAATATCAGAAATTGTGCCATTAATTACTATCTTCTTTAAATACTTTAAAATCATCCGCCTAAAGTGACCATTTTGAATATTTGAAGCGGCGATGAATACGATTAACATACAAAATGAAAGAAGTCAGCCAAAGGTGGCAGCCTCGCTCAACGTCGGAGGGACCAACGCACCTTTTTGAGCTGAACCCAAAACCGATACGCATTGTTGCCTCTCAACTAAGCACGAATGGAAATGGAAATGGCCGCACTAACGCAATGACGACTCTAATCGAATCAAGTTTATTAAACGTCAATTTTTCTGATATTTCGTCAAAAGCTTTACTTATATCGGCGCTATCAGTTTGTGCTTCATCATCCATGAACTTAGGTGAAAAATCGACGTAGATAAATAAGTTTGTTGCTGCACATCGATTTTTAACAAACCTATGGTTGGTTTACCGAATTAATTGGTCCAACAAAATTAAACAAAACATTGAATATAATTGCTTCGGAAATTTTTGAAATTGATAGATCTAGAGATACATTATTTCTACTGATAGTTTTATGGGTAGGTACACCATGAAAGAGACCCAGTTCTCGAGACTTTTTAAAAAGCAAACATAAAGGAAAACCAACATACTCTGCGCAACGCCAATAGATAGATCAGCGGAATTCCATCCACTCCAGATCCTTTTTTGATATTCCTATCTAGAAGCTTGTCCGTAGCAGACAAAGTAGAAAAATCCATTGATTTGAGATATGTAAAAAAAAAATACAGAATATTCCGTTTAAAACCGGGAGCAACTCGTCCTAAAAGATCCTAAAAGATCTAGTGTAAGCACTACAAAAATTAAAATATCCATTTGAAGCAATAAAAAAGTTGCAGGATTTATACATTTGCTGTCGTTGCCTCGTATATCAGTTCGAATAGTACAGATATTGTTCATAAAGAGGAAAATGTTCCTAACTTTGCTCGAAAAGTTCATCAAAGACCGCAAAACATATTATTATTTGTATCAACCTACGCCACTGACTCGATTTAAAGGTGCCGTAGCAATCTCGCTTTTGTTCAGTTGTAGAAAGGAAATCATTCGATTGTGACTCGTTTTAGTGAGTAAGGATCGATGGATTCAATTTACAAACATAGACTACCTACTTCTTCGCCATGCAGAGTTCTTTTTCTAATTGAAAGTGATTTACGACGCAACCGATTGTGAACTAGAAATAGACACAAAAAAGGGGCTCGAAAGATGCAAATCATTTAATTAATTTATTCTAAGTCGATATTCGCAATGTACGTTATTAAATATAAACTGGAAGATGAGATACAAGTACGTAGATGGAGTACGCGTCGATTTCGAGTAATTTATACTTTGCTACTAAAACGGTCGCGCGTTTTTTCCTTTGAAGCTTTGTTCCTCTTTTTCGATTTCATCTTGTTCCTTCGTTTGCCTAATAGCGGGCGCGTAGAGCGAATTATATCTACGATTGAGACGAGCTTAATTGCATATTAATAGTTGGGCAGTTGTTGTTTTTTTGCTTGGCTTCAAGTCGTGTTACCTCCTTCCAATTACGGTTCATGTAAAATTGCCCATCCGATGCAGAAATTGCGGAATATCCCTTTAATAACTTTGGTTGGTAATTGCTGATTCGTTAATAAATTATAGTACCGGTAAGATTTACTTAGAAATTTTCCATATTCATAATTATTAATTGTACAATATAAGCTTCCGCAAAACGAAAAACATGTTTGATAATTATAGTTTGACATAAACATTTCTGTATTTGGTAGGAAATAGGAAGCAAATAATACATTGACAGGACCTATTCCAGTAATTCCATTCGATACATGTAATTCAAAAAATTCATTGGAACCAATGTAAACTCGTTACCGTTTCAAGTTTAGGCACTGTATTAGAGCTTATCTGAGCTTTCGGAGGTCCTCAATAATTAATAGCTCTCAGTAATAAATAGTAGTTTGAAAATTGACGTTTGCTTGTAGAAAATTGTGAAGAGTACTTGAAAAAACATATGTACATTGATCTTGCCAGGAAGGCACAAAATACCGAAGTGAAATCGATCAAAAGTTGCGATGCTTATAGATAATTGAAAAATAAATTGTTATTTAGTCTGATGTAACTAAAAACAGAAACTTTGCTGATGTTTGGCCCATTGATTGGTTTCTGCATCACGATCCCAAGGTGACTATTTTTCTTTTAATTTTCAGGTAGAAGTAGTCGTTTTTATCCCAAGTTTGGGCTGAAATTAATCACCCGCATTAAAATACATAAATATGTACAAGAAACACATAGATTCAAAAATTATAGAAAACCTACGTTAAGAAAAAATAAATATTTATTCTGCGGACGCGCTTTAATTTTCTTTTTTTTTCAGGAAAATTTCCAGATTGAAGCCGCGTCCTTTCTATCGCTTGTAGCTTTTTTTGGGCTGGATCATGTCATACGCTGCTCACAATCAACTATTTAATGTGACGTTAAGGTTACACTGAGCACTCATTCTCTTTACTTATAGTAAAAAATTGAATTCGATAGATCACGTTCGTTGACTCCGTTTCGTTAAGGTATAATAAGACAATTTTAACATAACCATAAGAAACACGGCAGCGATGTCTAGGACTATTATAAACAAGATTTTCATGTTTATCGCGGCGTCGAACATTACATTATAATTCTCTTGCATCGGGTGAAATTATCGATGCATGTGCTATTTTGCATAATATTGCATTACACTGCAATATTTGCTCAGTTCGAGGTGATTGGCTTAATGAAGCTAGAGAAGCTTTGCGAGTACTGCAATTACTGGGTAAATAAAAATAATAGGTTAATTAGTAAATAAGTAATTTATATGGCCTTAATTATTGAAAAAGGATTTAAAAAGTTGTTTGTGTTTGCTTCTTCTTTTATCTTCTTTGCGACACCTCGCAATACTATCTGCTTATTGAGGTGTTAATGTTTATATTATATAGTATATGTTGAACAATATCGGATGTATTGAGAGCACCAGATTTTGAGCTTTTTATAACATAAAATTTACCTTTTAAACACTTTTAAGAAACGTCTGTTTCTTTTCACCATTTACTACCAAGTTGGTGCGAATTTATTTGTTCGCGGAGAAGAAATATATGTTGCTCTTTGTAGATTCGATGTATGTCGCTAGGTGTCTTACAATTGACTTTCATACTACATGAAAAGAAACAACAGAATTATTCTTGGTATAACTATATGTTTATTAATTGAATCTGGGCTACCACAACCTTTTTGAGCTGAGGCAATAAACACTGCAGCATTAGAAACAGACATCACAGGTAGATGGCGTGCCAAAAAAGGTATTTTCATTTTCGTCAGACAGAAAGACATAGCGCAATCAAGACAGCAATAGACGCATATAACATGTGATACATAAAATAGAACTCCCGTATTTTTAAATATTTGTTAAAATTCGTTTTATTTGGAATTAGGAGAAGGCCGGGCAAGACACCCAACCTAAGTCTTGGAAAGCTCCTGTTGCCAAAGTTTTGTATCTATAAGAATGTGTCTTTGTTAGATGTTAGTTTAATCCGATGGATTCTAAAAGAAAAGATGCTGAAAGCACTAAATTCGATAAATTTTCGGAAAATTTTTAGAAGCGAATTGTTTGTTGAAGTTAGATAAGATGGCAATAAAGGAACGTTTACAAACGAACTTATACCTTTACGTCGGACGGTTTACAATAGATATTTATGAAGACTCAATATGAACAATAGTGTTTAACATCAATAAATGAAAGAATTGAGGGGATCAGTACCAATTTTGTACTTAATTTAGCTAAATATTGAAAAAAAAAAATAATAACTAGAAAATTAATGCGATCTTTTTTGGCAGAAAGACAGGAAACAATCGATTTAAATCTTCATCTAGCAATCAAGAGAAGTTAAGCTATCACGCATTTGAATACAGAAGAACTTATACAAGCCTTTTGATATCATCTTGATATTCAAAATTGATTGGTTCATACTACCAAGTTTTGTTTAATGATGTTTACTTGATTTTTCTACTTTTTTAGCCTTTCCTGCGTTAGCTCCCTTCGCTGTTTAAAAGCGTTTTTCTATATTCTCCTTTTTATTTTATAAAGCACGAGGAGAGAGAAGCAACCCTTTTTTAAGAACTTTTCAATTCGGAGCGGATGAGAAATTAAAAGGAGAAGTAAAGGAGCTTGCAGATCATGGTTCAGGCTGTCAATGTTCTTGCTGCCGGATTAGACGGCAATAGGTGTGCTAGAGGCTTGTTCTTAAACCATTTGCACCTTTCGTTCTTCGTATTCCTTGTGATGGTCGTTCACTTCGACAGGGGCAAAATTAGTATCAGTTCGATGCCGATTCAATAGAAAGAAGTGAAGTGATCTCCTCTAACGTTAACAGTTCGACCGAGATTTTTAGCGAGGGAGTCAGAGGCTTTTGAAAGGGTAAAAAATGACGCGTCGTTTTATAACTGCGTAGTGCGGTACACGCGACAAAATGTCGCACATGGAGAATTGGTCTGTATTCACTCGGATCGTTTCACAAGGTGCCCCAGGCATTCGAGATAGGTCTTATGCGTCATCTATCCTAATTTTGTGCGCTCTCCATCGAAATTTTCTCTCCAGGAAAGATGAAGAATGTGAATTCGCTGAGCCCCAAATTTTTCCGTTTACACTACATGGAAGATCTATTAACGTTTATGCTGTTAAACTTACAACGAAGGTGGGCATAGAGTTTCAGAAGAAAGTTGTATATTTGCGCAAAGTCAACGATCAAGTCGTTCCCATCTTTGCGCTTCTCTTTGTTGAACGTGATGCGCCTCCACGAGGCTAAAAGCGATTCTCGCTAAAGTACACTTGGTCAGTTCAAAAGCTTTTTTATCCAACTTCGTAACGTGGCCCTTCAGCTTTGTTAGTTGTTTTGCAGTAAACGTGCCTTTGAGCGTTTAGCAATCGTTGATAAATTATTCTTGGCGTAGCCGTTGTTGAGGTAACGCTGTAAGATCGACTCCGACGGCACTTGATATTACTTTGTCACAGCATTGGCTGCCGCACTCACATTCTTGCCGATTAGCCTCTTTCTTTTGTAGTTCTTTGTCGTCTGAAACAATTCAAAAAATAGAACTGTTAGTCGATAAAATGAAAGCTAAATTCCTTTTGCGTGGTTGCAGATAAGATGATGAATTCGAGAGGTTGTCTCGTCATCTTACCAACATTGTTCTGATTTCAGGAAGGATAACCTCCATCAACAACAAGCATTAGATATGAGGTTGTACACCAGCTCCAATTTTTTCAATCCTTTTCGCTTGCCATCCATCAACAGTTGTACAATCTCGACATAACAAAAAAAAAAGACTTGAGTCAATTCTGTAGCAACTACAGCGCTACACGTGCACAATATATTCCGGAAGTTTGGTGCGCTTTTCTCGACTCATCCTGTCTATGTAGGTGTGGTAGCTAGCTTTTTTTTTTTGTAAGAATAATGCAGATGTGTAAACCTTTTTGCATATCTTTACTACGTTACACTGTTTATATTGTAAATTAATTATGCATGCGTAAGGCAACTAGTCCATGCGCTAGCCGTCAGTATATTTGAACAACATATTTCAGCTGCCCCTGGAATTGTTGATAATGGATATTGCAGCCGTAAGTCTGCTGATTTACACAGTAATTTCGTGCGATACGACTATGCTAATTTTCGCTGCTATTAACGTCGCGCGCGGAATTTTACGCGTACAGGCCTTTAGTTTTCCGCGAATTCCGTCAAAGGATCGCGCACGCGAACGGTTCTCTCAAATGGGACGCGAAATTCGCGAGTATCTGCGACTTTTTCGAAAATTAATCTGTGACCTGGGAAGTCCGCAGATAGCCATCATTCATGTCGAGTCATAGGAAACGCTTCTAACATAATTTATAATTATTACGCTCGTCTCTTATCTCGGCCATAATTCCCCATTATTTATACGAAGTTGGGGTCGCATAACAACCACTCAACAACGTCGCAAGACGTTATTATACGGTTTCGATGAAGATATGCATATTTTCGCCATTAAGGAAGAAAATCTACGCAAGTACATGAACTGTTTAAGATTCAACTAGGAAATACCGTACGCGAAGTTCTCGCATCGACTTCTTCTCTTTTCGTGCGGATTATAACTATTTGGATACCACATGCGATTAAGTCGAATACACCTCATCAATCATGACGCGTGGTGTAGAATCGCTTCTGGTAAAATCGTTAAGTATAATTGCGCCGGTGTCGGGAATTTAATATTTTTTTTATTTTTTTCTTTCCCTCAGAAAAGGATACTTAAATTGGCAGCAATCGGAATCTCGACCAAATGATGATGAAGATGGCAATAAAATATATAAAATCGATCCTTTTCCAAGTTAAATACCTGCATAAATAATACGCGAATAACACCGGTAAAGCAGGTTTAAGGAAAAAATAAACGCTGTTCCCCACATGTTTGAATGCAGAGAGGGTTGTCTTGACACCAGTAACTTCGTATTAATTTACGAAGTAGATCGCGTGCGATGTATAGCAAAGTCCATCCGCTAATTTTCATACGATTGCCTAACAAATACGCAACAGCAGGGACGAAACACAGCGTAGCGCACGGTTAAGCCATCGTCATTTAGCACTCGCACTCGTACAGGTGTGACCGCTGACAATTAGGTGCAACTTCACGCTTAACCTCGTCGACATCCAAAAATAGTCACAGGATCCGATGTTTACTTATCATAAATTATAATTACGGCTTCGGAATTTTTCTCGGGTTTTCCGCCTGTCGCCTTCGTCGACGTCGCCGTATGTACGATGATGTGCAATTCTAATGTCACGATTCTTGCATTTAAATTATTGTAGCTAGGTTTAAACGCATTGAAATCTAGTTGTTTAATACTAATAGTAATCTTCATGATGAAGTCTTTCGGATAAATGATGATCTCGAAGTGCTTAGCAGCGTCTTCGCGAAACATCGTCTTCGAATTAAGAAGTAAGAGAATTTCCGTTCTAGTATTTGGGCGCGCAAAGACTCGAGCCGCTGTTATCAATGAGATTGCAATAAAAATAAACGATGAAATAAATGATCATGTTTTCGCCGATTCTCTCGCTATATTTATCTATATTCAGCACCAGGATTCAACACGTGCAGAGTGCCTGTTTAAGATTTATTTATGGTTATCTGAAGGAGAATGCAACATAAAGTTTTTATAAAGTGACGAGGATGGTACTCTACGATGTGCCTATCTAAAGTTTCAGGCCACCGAAACTATTTTTCAACGGTTCGAAATATGAGATTGAAATTTGTAAGAATACAAACAGTAGACTTTGCGCAAAGACAAATAAGGATTAAAGTACTTGTTGAAAGTTGGTCTGAACCTTATTATTGCCTTATTTTAATTCTTTTAAACGTTCAAATATTTCCTTTTTCCTCTTGAAGCACCCTGCATGCGAAAAAGTCGTTCACCCCTCCCGACGCTTCCTAACCAGTGAGACACTTACGAGAATAGTGACATCGGAAATGGATATCGATGTACACGCAAACGTTGATTGTCTTGGGTCGCGACGAGGAGATGATGCGGTAATTTTCTAATAGGCCGATAGCTGGTGAGCGTTTACCGTTAGACAAGTTCGCGAAACTGAATTCCGAATGCATCGTCGCGGTTTTCACCGCATCGTACTAACGTGAGCGCGTATGCGAGCTGTCTCATTGCCTCTAATTCGCGTACGTTGAATACGACGCTCCTAGAGCGCTGTACGGTGATCGCCCGACGTGAAATATTATTAGCAGCCTATGTAGGATGGCCACCTTGAGAAATATTCGCTGTAATAGATGTTCTGAGAAATGTGCGCACGTACCGTATACGGATGGGATTCGAAAAGAATCTTATTGCCGTGCCTATGATGGATGGCATAACGTTCCGCCTTTCTCGTAGGGTGTTTCGAATTGAAAGCAAATGAAAATCCGTGAAGCGGTAGTAAGGAGAAGAATTTTAATTAACCTAAATTTAGCTTAAAAGACAAATTTAAATTGGTTAATTTAAATTGTGTACATTGTTTATGCGATCTCCTTTTTCAAGAGCTGTACGTGGCAAACTTTTCCTGAATGATACATATGTGGCTCCAAAGTGAGTGTTCTGGTAAACGATATATGAAATAAGAACGCCGAATTTAATTAATGGCAAAAGTTGAAGAACATTTCTAAAATGGTCGTTAAATAGAAGAAAGTTAATATAGTAAACGTTTGTATTTTTCAATATTTTCTCTGCAACATTAAATAGGTTCGTTTAACCAGTTTAACTAATATCCGAGGAAGAAATAAATATAAAAACAGAAATATGTCAAAAAATGAAGGATTTCGGTAGAAAAATTTTGGACTTTTACGTTTTTTTGCGATCAAATCAATCAATCACAGAAACAAGGACTTTTTTGCTAATTTCAGTTTTATTTTCCAACTAGCTCTATTATAAGCAAAGTTTTCTTAGCGATGCTCTCATCAATTCAATTAGCAGTTGGCATCTTGTTCTGTAAAGAAGGTTTTTATGGATGCGAGAAACCGGTCATTTGCTGAAAAGTATTCTATTTAAAGTAACGTGAGTTGTGTCCATTGATGCTAGTAACGTTCCAAAATTTCAGACTTTTGCAATTCATACTGTCCAGATATCAATAATTGCAGTTAACAATAGTCAACCTGTACATGAAGCGACATATTGTGCTGCCACATCAAAATCACTTACCTTGTGTAAATCAACAACTAAAGCTTTTGAATTGATTTATTGTAACAGTGCCCTCATGTCTATCACAATTATGCAGGCTCTCCAGGAACCTTGATATTGAAGTATTGAGGTCTATAGATATATAGATATTCTTTTTGCGAGCAGTAGCGTTATATTGGAGAATATGTTCTGTTGTTTCTAAAACTTTTTGGTATAGGCGACAGAGTTGGTCCACCACCAATGGTTTGAGACCCTTTGTAGGTCCTCCTATTATAAAGGTTTGAACCAATGGAAGACATATTCGCTGTTTCCTTGATGAACTTATCTGATTGCCTTCGATCCTTGGTCCTTGATCCTTGATATTAATTCTTGATCCTTGGTGAACTTATTTGATTGCCTTCGATACTTTTCATAGTTTGGAAAGCACCAAAGAGGAGCTTTTACTTCCTTGACGTTAAAGCAGCAACGTTGTTATTCATTTCTCTTTGTAAATACCGCTTTTGATGCTTGATTCAATCAAAAAGTCTATTAATACAGCGTTCAAATACAAAAGAGTAACGCCGTTTAAAGTTTATCAAAAGAATTTACAGCTCCATCTCCAATTAACGCAGATTTTTAAATATTATTTCAAGCCTAACACCAACCAGCGGTCACCGCAATTACTCCCATTAAGCTGCAACCGTCCAGAAGAACTTTACGAGCAAAAATAATTATCACTTATTAAACCGCCGCTTCGTATTCTCTTTAACGGTACCCAGGAATAACAATTTAACATCATAACGAAATGGATCTAATTAGACCGCTTCAGGTAGATGGAAACCTCCTTCGCCGGAATCCCATAAATCAGACATCAATCGTGAGTTATGGGAAACATTTAACGGCAGAACACAACGCGGTACAACAACTTGCGACTATTCGGTGCATGCATTAATCCATTCTCCGTTTTCTTTCTTCAAGAGCGGCGTTCCGCATGCGGTAGTTTGAATGAAATGCTCTTGGATTACCGAGTTGCGAAGTTTATCAAGGAGGCGGCGATAGTAAACGGCACGGTGCATGCGTTTTTGAAAAGGACCCCTCCGTTCGCCGAACAAAAGGAATTAAAAGTGTACGCGATGAGATAGCGCATGAAGAAGTTCTGTAATTTCGTATAATTAGTGGTAATTCAATTCCGCAGTTGTAATACTAACGCGGTATCAAAAGATAAGTGGATGCCTAGAGTATGCAGCAACGGAGTTCCGCTGTTGGCTTTGTATCCGATCTTTCTCTTTGTTTCCTGTTTACGTAAGCAAGTTCCTGATGAATACCATTATTTGTTTCAAATAACGGAAGAAAGAAAGGAAGTCAACGAGTATTTGAAAAATCACCATTTTCTAACACCTCCAAATTTTAAATGAGCTTTAAAATTTAACTTTTTTTTTTCAAGATACATAACAGCTGGTGCCAAATAATTTTGTTTGAAAAATAACCAAACTACATGGCAATCATTATAACAATTTTTAGGGTCTCAGCAAACACCGATTTTTAACATAGACAATAAAACAAAGAGGAAATTTAATTTAGTAGTGGTACCTTTTTCCTTTCGTTTAGCTGATTATGGCTTTAGTTTGTTGTTTGGTCTGAGCTACTGAGTCTTCGTTCAAGAAAGAATTTGCAACACACAGAACGTGTCGAAAACCTGCGACGTATCAAACTTAGGTCTTCTTTTTAATTGAACGCAAAGTCCTAAAGTGAGTCAGTAGAAAATGTGTTAAGGAATTAAGGAAACAAATTTGGATGGAAGACGAGCTAAATGTGACTGTCCGGGTTGGTTAGAAGACAACGTACATATATAGCTTGACTATTATAAGTAGAGAGGACAAAAGCGAGTGAAATCATATCCTTTTTGCAGCGATTGGACAGACTCGTATCTATTCGTCTCATAAGAAAGGATTCGTGTTGCGTACTGGTTGCCCCGAGAGTCGACAAAACACGAGTCTGGAGGCTGTCTACTCGCTGTAAAACTGGTATGATTTCACTCGCTTTTGTCCTCTCTGTTTATAAGTCTAAAAGTTAGTCAGGTAGCTTGTATGTTAAATTACTAACTAATATTAAAGGAGATGTAAAATAAACATTACCTCTTTTATTTTTCAATTTATTAATCTTATGAGTCTTCTTCAGTAGATCAATCCATTTCTTTTTGTCCATTATTTATTTATAATACAAACTATTCCAATACACAATTAGCTGAAAAGCTTACTCTTTCCACCATTATCCTATATCAGACTAGTTGCTCCATAGAGAGCAAGCAAAATGAACGTAGTTCTGTCTTATTTGCGTGAATAGAACCTATTTGGGCTTAGAATTCAAGGAGCTCGTTAAAATAAAATGCCGAAGACTCTGCCTTGCGTGCATCTCACTAAAGGTTCGAAAACACTTCCTCTCGAAAGCACTGTACTGCCGTAATCTTTTCAGTTAATATAAAGAAGATGCTTGAATATTACCCCATAATTTATTCATTGAAGAGGAGCTACGTAATTGAAATAGATGCTATTAGGACTGTCGCTATATCTTGTATTTTAAAGAATGATACTTGGATGGATGGCGCACTTAGAAAATATGAATATTGCGCTCGTAATACACGCGGGAGCTGAAACTACCGGAGAAGTTTCTATTCTCCATTTCAGGATTGTACATTTTACATGAAATTATAAATATAGCAGTTGCTGAATTGCATTGCACGAAATAAGTTTTCTTGAAATATCTGAATTACTCCTGTGCTTTGAAATAACATTTCTATATCACCCTTTATGCAGGGTGAGTCGGGAAGATCGCATCAAACATCAAAAGTGAATTGTACACGAGAAAACAATGCACTTGACTTTCATTTGTTTTCAAATTATAGCAAAATTATTTAAATAATTTTCAGTGTCAAAACGATTGATGAAAGGATGAACTTTGAATGTAGGACGTCGCCAATTCTTTGTTTTACATGGAAAGAAAAGAAAATCTTTAGACCATTGTTTACATTATTTTTACATGCTTAAAACATTCAATGAGTTTGTTCCGCTCCTTCAGTCTGCCTCTGTATATAGAATAGCCTTCAGATAAAGAAGGCTGGAAACTACTCAAAGATTAACATTTACGAATAGTATCGAGGCGATAAAATTCCTGAATGTACTGCCGTGGAAGCATTAAGAAAAATAAAACGCCTCGTTTATTTACCAATTTTACTACATAAAGGAGAGCTGAAATGGGACATTTTACTTAGCTTCGCTAGTTATTGTGGCGATATCCAACGACAAATTATATTATTCCCGAGTGAGTATTCAAACTAGCCGTGCTCCTTTAGTCGTGCATAGCAATGGTTGGCCTATAGATTTAACGAGCTTTTAAGTGCACATCCTGGTAAGTGGATAAGCTGGGTCGCGTAGAAAAACATGTTTCGACCGCTTACCGGATTAAGTAGCATGTAAAATAACTTTATTATTGTGATCTGCGATAGAGACGCTATTTAAATAGTTAGTGAAGAGCTATTTCGATAACGTTTTTTGTTGTCTTTATTGCTGGTGTTGTTAGAAACATGAGGAATGTTAAAGAATGTAAAACGTATTAACATAAAGACGACAATTGATTGCGAGACTAGAGGCACATGAACAATGAACGAAGAATATAAAAACGCCTTTTATTTGGTGCAATCTTCCATGTTCGAAAGCAAAATGGCTGGAAATTGCATAGAAGCTATGAATTAAATTTGTCATGATATTTGGGCGTTCTTTTAGGCTCTTTTCATTCTGTTTAAATCGTTAAAGTTATTATATTGTTATCTTTGAGATTAAGTAACAAAAGCAATAAACAGTTAGGAATATAATAAATAATAAAAACGTAGGCTTCCACGGCCGGAGTCAGTTGAAACTAAACGTTTTCCGGGTTCGAACCGAGTCATGTCCTTAAAAATAATAATAAACTCGACGTTTCCTGAAGAAGCCCCATGCGATTGTGGGCGAAACATCGAGTTTATTATTATTTTTAACGACATGACACGGTTCGAACTCGGAAAACGTTTAGTTATAATAAATAATATTATTCTATAATGACACAAGGAAAAGAAAAAAGTACAAAAGAGTCAAACAATCATGTAGAGTAAAGAAAAAGAAAATTTCCAAAAATATAAAAAGAGAATATAAACAAGGAAGATTGTATCTAAAGGACATGAAGTGAGGTACAGAAATTGGAAAGAAGAAAGCAATTTTTCGCGGCTATTAAATGAAGAATATTTTAATGGTGATATTAAGCTTGGATGGAATAGAAATAACAAAATCAACACGAGAAGATTGCATGAGAAATATCAAATGTCCTGGAGGACACGAAATTCTAGCTGAAACGCGAAGGAGAACGCTTGAAGAAAGGGAAATACATCGATTTGTGAACTTTTTAGAGGGAATCAGAAATTTACGCAGGAGAAATATTATATAGAGATACCAAGCAGGATTTAGAAGGCACAGCGTGTCCTTACCGTTAACCAATTGTTATCGGGTATCGAATATTGCCAATACCAACTTTTGCAATATTCGACGGTGACATAAAAAAATCGAAATTAATAAAATCCTTAGAAGATTTCAGCATTTCAACAAGACTGATACCAAATGCGCAATTAAACTTAAAAGTTAAGTGAGTACATATTGCATATTACAAGGGTGCAGAACAAGAGGATTCTCTCGCGACTGTACACACTTCATTTGGCGCTAGACGAAATAATAAGAGCTGGCAGATAACTAGAAGCTCGCGAAGAAGAAGCAGGGAGAAATCACGAAGCAATTAATGGAAGTGGCAAAAAGTGTGCGATCGGACATTAATATAACAACGACAACATAAAATAAATAAGAAAGAAAGAAAAGGCAATTACAGAGAATCTTAAGATACCAATGGAACGATGATTTTTCTTAGAATTCGAAGAAGTGAAAAGTTTCATGTATCTGAAAATTTTATTAGGTAATAAATACGAGGAAGAAAGGAAAAATTGTTTTAACAATCGGTAAGCAAGTAGATGCGCAGGAACTTCAGCAAATACACTAAAGTCGAATGAAATATTCAAAAAACTAAAATCGAGGGTTCATAAGATAATTATACGGTTCGTAAAACTTGGGTGCTCAGTAAATCCAGGAGCTAAATGGAGAAATACCACGAAGTATCTGCAGGAGAAAAAAAAACTTAAATATATACGGAACCCAAAATCAGCGGCTAATTAAGGCTAGAAGAATCGGGTGGAGAGGTAGAAACTTAAGAACGTAGCATGGAAGACACCAGAATGCCGAAAGTTAATGGGCAAACGCAGGAAACAATGCAAAGAAGCAGCCTATAGAATCTAGGAAAGAAACAAATAAACAACTACAAATAAATAATGAGAGACAGTTTTTCCAAAAGCTTACACAGGGTAACTCATTTGGAATGGAAGCATCCAGGCAAAATTTGTATTTTTCAAATAAGACCAATTTGTTTGAATTCATAATGGTTCGACTAGATTTTCTAGGCACACTATGATTACTTGTAGAGGTTGAAAATAGTCAAATTCTAGTAACGATATTGTTATTAAAAATCTGTAATACCGAGCCTAGCAGGATCTGCAATGTTTTAACCAAAATATCATTCGAATACCTGTATTAGTAAAAAATTAAGAGAGAATTTTTCAAACTTCATCTTGCATTATTCATGCAAAATTAATTAAACTCATTGGAAAGTTCCGCAAAACAGCAAATAACCATTTGTTTTCAATCTAATTACAATTAAAAAAGTAATAATATTGTACATATCTACCAAATAGCAACCGCTTCAACGAAATAAGTGTCTACTAAATACAATAGCCTTTCAAAAATTCTTGCTTTACTTTTATTAAATGCTATTCTGCATCGTTTCAATTGTTAACAGTAACTGTTAGCTAGTCTAAACATGTGAAATTTACGTTGACGTAATTAATTAATAATTTACGAATTAACTCAAATACAGGCTGTGACATTGACCGACAGTTACTACATAGTTGTTCATTAACTTCATTAATAGTTGAGTGAATGCGAAAGGTTTCACATGTGTTGAGGGAAATCTAAATATGGAATTGCATTTGTTTACTTTAATTTTTGTTGTTTTCTTTTATAAATGTTGATCTACATTGGCCAATAAATGTTGTAAAATATACGTTTTAGAGGGGTGCTTTCATTTCAAATGGGTCACACTGTTTATATACAGGTGAGTTGGGAAGAACAAACCTCAGAGACCTAACAATAATGCGGAAAGCTGATAATGTTCTGAACCGATTTGTTTTCAAGTTGTAGTACAATTACAGATAAACAACGTTGTACAGATCAACAAAGAAATAATATACAAACTTGAAGATAAACGTTAAATCACCGCTAAAATACATGTATCAAAACAACAACGGTTTTGAGCATCGAAAAGATTGATGTAAATAACTGCTCCTCTATGTAGAGCTCACTTGATTTTTTCTTACATGAGCAGTCAACGCAAGAATATCTTTATTTTATTTAAAACGTACTAATCCGAAAACAAGAGAAAATTTTGATTATTTTCAATTTTGCATTAACACGTCGAAAATTCTTTTATCCGTTCAAGAAGTCAATATTTTAATTTAAGTTGTTGGTAACCTTATAAATTATTTTGTAAGAAAGATAATTTTATTTCTATTAGAAGAGTATGCTTAAGTTGGTATTGTTTGAACTTCATAAACATGTCACAACTCCAGTTAAATAGGTACAACCGGTATTGACTTCTACAATTACCTTTAGTTGCGTCCCGGCTGTGCGTTCATATATTTAACACAATGTTAATTAGAAATTACGTATCCTATCAATTTATGCAATTATTCCAATTAATCGTTTTCTTATTCTTTTACAGGTAAGCGAAAGTTAATCACAACAGCCTAATACGTGAACGGTGGCGTTGCATAAAATATTGTGAAAAAGAGGTAGGAAATTGTTTTTATAAGGTATGCCAATTAATTGAACAGGATGATGTGATATCCATTCCGCGTGAGAAAAAAAAGGTTGCTGGAGGTTGCTTTCGTGTCAAACACTTTTCCATGCGGATGGACAGTTCGCTTTTTACGGTCTCCTCGGCATGTCTTCGCGGCGATACTCGCGTCTGTTACGGAAGAAGCGTATATGCACGCATTCGCGAACATACGCTCATTTAACTAAAACGTGTGCATATAGGCGTCTAATTAAATGCTCTCATTTGCACGTAATGTCGCTAATTTGCATACCGCTTTATTACAAATCCGACAGACCATAGTGGGATAGATATTTACAGTTGCGACCTCTATATGCTGGAAGTAAATTAACTATCGCTTGTACGTACGTATGTACATACGTACATATGCGAGGATTGAAAAAAATTAAGCAGGTTAATCGTATATCCTTCGTATAATTTTTTTTGCCGAGCGAGGTTCTCCGATCGGAATCTTTTCTTTTTAATTCGAATTGTCAATTATTAGTAAAGAGTCCAAACGATGTGCCCGAGCATTGGCGTTGCGTGGAGAGTTTACCAGAATAACAGTGCGCTTATTTAAAAATAAATATATTGAATCACTTTACAAAACGTTAAGAAAAAACATAAATAACTTACCTAACATGTTTACATTGTTGCAGAAATATCCGGATGTGCGCGATGAAGTAATTGCACCATCATATATGTTTCTGTATTAGTCTCGGAAAGGTTCGTACGTAGCGACGTAAATAAATGCTTATATGCTGAAAAGGATTGTTCGACGTTGAGAGATGTTATATTTGCATAGTTAAAGTGCTCTTTGTATCTGTACAACGTATCTTCAGTATTGGTAAAAAGTTGCCGTAATTTTGTAAAATCTACATTTTTATCTAATACACTATTAAATTTTTCACGAACACAAACACTTTTTTCATCATCAAGGATACGCAGCGCTAATTCTACGTGGCCAATAATTGCTAATGAGTCCGATAAGGACAGCGCACTGTTCTGTAACTTTTTTATTGCATCCACTATTGGAACGTAACTGTCGTAAATAATTTTTAAATTTGCTGCAACTTGAGGATTTTTAAATTGAACCTGACTGAGCCTTATTGCAGCCGCTTCTTTGCCGTCTAGTTGTAAAACTACTGATTTAATTTTTTCAAAATGTTTATAATAATAGAATGCTGCTTCTAACCACGTACCCCATCGTATAAGAATTGGTTGCGGCGGCTCGGGTATGTCAGGACACTGCGAATGAAATAGGCGAATACGTTTCGAAGATTTAAGAAAAACCGCTTTCGTTTGTCCTATTAGTTCATCCACATCAGGATAACTTGTACGTATAATGTTTGTTACAAGGTGTAAAGCGTGAAGCAAACATGTGACGTGCAGCAGGTTTGGTTGAATCGTTTTGAGTAATTTTGCTGTGGAACACATAACCGCGGCAGCATCGGTAACTAACATTAACAGTTGCTCCGGTAAAATTTCAAATTTGTGCAGTGTTTCTATTAATACACTACGTATCGCCGTGGCAGTACAATCTTGCATTCGTTTACAGGCTAGTAAATAAGGGTCAGAAGATCCTTGTGGGGTCAGCTGTAGTTTCGTCCATTGTCAACCAAAGGTATTTATTTTTCACCGTTTTTTTCGTAAAATTTACAGTTCTTTCGCGCACTGATGGTACGTAATTGTGTAGCGTATTTTTAGATGGTAATTTCCACGTAGGATTGTATTTATTCCAAAACTGGCGAAACATTGGGTGTTGGACTTTATGTATTGCTATATTGGTCGCAATTAGCATCATTGTTAAATCAACCACAAATTCATTATATGATTTGCGTCTAATCTTTTTCAATTTATGTTTGTCACTATTTATATGTCTTTGACACTGACTCGCTTTCCAAGACAATAAAGTTGTTTCACAAACTAAACATTTCACTGCCTTACCGTTATATATTAAATCGGGAAACCGATGTATAAATTTATTTACTACGGTAGCAGACAACCGATTTGACGCATTATTTTTACGACCTCGCAACATTTTCAACGTATACTTTAACACGTTAGAACGGCAACTAAATACATCGTTTATTTTTACTACTTATGCGAGAGCGGAGTTTACCCCACTCTGCTCTCGCATCGACGCTACTGGTCGGGCACATCGTTTGGACTCTTTAATTATTAGCATGACGAAACAAATGTTCGCAGGCCAGTAATGGTCATCTTCCAACCATTTTAGAGCAGTGATATCTTTAATATTCGAACTCACCAAGTAACCGATATAGTGTCGTGCACCAATTACTTTAACATTACATGCTGGCAATATGGGGTGTTCAAGTGTTAAATGGTAGATTCTATGAGCACCTACCATAAATCTAAACAAAATATCTTACTAAGGCTAATAAGCCATTTTCGATTTATGAGTAACAATAGGAATTATAACCAACATCCTTTAAAAAATAATAAACTATCATTTCTTCTGACTTAATAGCAAATCAAATAATCCACGATGAATCTGCATTCATCACTATTATTCATAGTGAACGCCAAATTAAAAAGGATCTTGTCTCACAATTTTTTTTATAATCCGTCCGGTTTCGCGCGTAATGGTCAGGTATGTATTCAATGTAAAATGTTGTATATTACATTGATACGATGGCAACAAATAAATACAATTCCCTGGATACCTCACGATTTGATCCATTCCTTACCACAAATAAAATAAATCGATTTTTAAACAGATCCGCATTTAAAAAGAAATGTATAGTCTTGTCCCTGCATTGTCTCCGCAATAGATACGTAGCAGTATAGAATTTCATTAAGCGATTATCATTCATAATTTTTGCGACGAGCGAAGAAATATGCGACTTGCATCATTTCAACATTCCGATGATGTCGGAAGACTTCTTCTGACAATATTTGGTTGTAAGCTTTTCCAATTGACCACGTATTACTAAACGCAATTTTGAGAAGAAAAGAAAAGTTAACTTCCAACATTAAAATTTGAAACAAATTTAATTGTTTGTAATTTGGATTGCTTTCGTATCTGGCCTGATGATGAGCAATATACACGAAATCGTTTAATTTACTGACGACTTATTAAAAAGAATTTTTACATTAATTCATTTAATTTTTCCCTTACATTAAACAACTAAAAGCCACGAAATATGTCCAACATGTCGAACATCTCGCAACAAGCAAACGATTGAAAGGCAGATACGTTTGATACGGGAATTTCTACCTTACTCTCTCGCGCTGGAGCTTACATCGAACAGTTGCCTTCTATTCCTAAATGCTCTCGTATCCTACCAGCGTCCTGACGGTGCGCTGAAACAATTAGCTTGGCGAAAATCCGCGCACTTTTATCCAAACAGACATTCCTAAAGCTAAACGCAATTCGTTCCGTTAGGAACTGAACTACTTCACCCAATTTGTTTGTAGAAAAAATTGGGCGAAGCGTCCAAATTAGTTAAAGGAAGAATATTGAACCTCTATCAGCAAGGTTCTCTTCAGGAACAACACGCAAATGATCCTGAAATCCAAGTTCAAACTTTTAGACTACTTTCTCATCAAAGTAGTCTAAAAGCGATAGATCAGCATTCGTACATCACACGCGAAAATCTCAACTGATTAAGGCTATTAATAACTGCCACGGTTTAGTAATTCATAATTAGAGAGAAGAAAGGCGGATGAAATTATTACTTTTTTGCGTAGATTAGACAGACTCGTGTTTCATCGACTCTCGCAACCCGAATCCATTCTCATGAGACGAATAGATACGAGTCATCTAGTCGCTTGCAAAAAAGGAATAATTTCGCCTGGCTTTGTCCTCTCTATTCATAACATTTCCTCGAAACAAACCCTGTACAACCCCCTCCCAAAATGAATCAGCGTATAGTAACTGTCTTGAAAACGTCTTGTACGAGTATAAGCCAAATGTCGGCACAAACCGACCGTTTTTCCGTTTTCACCCGTTAAAACCGCAAACGTTCCACTTTAGTTTAGTACACTTTTAAATGAGATAATAGCAGATATTCCAACAATGAATACTGTTTATTGCATTGCGCAAATTGCGAAACTGCTGCAATTAACTTCCGTATTCATAGTTAATAGTGCGGCCTCGATAACTGTAAAAGGCGAGCCAATTTGCCAACACAATACAATTACTCCCAGTTATTGATATTAATAAATGTCTCGCCAATGAGTGACATCTCTGTCTGCCGAACGATAACCGAGAGCATTGTATGTAAGTAAGTAGTAATGATTTTAACAGAGCATTTCTCTGTAGTCTCTTAAGGTGAAGATTCCGATTTAAATGGGTATATACCAACATTTAAAAACAGAACGAAGTCGTTTAATGTAGATCGCAATAAAGTGTAACCCGCATGTTTTCACATGATGATTTCATGTACTTATTACTCTTTACTAAAGATATTGTCTTTTCTTCCAACGTTAACGAAATAATTAGATTTTGTTTGATATTCTATTCAAGGGCTTTGCAAAGTGACGAAATCCTTGAGCCTGTTATTTTGTATCGTTATATTATTACGTTAAATAAGTTTTTGTTTCCTATATTACGTAAGTTTAAAATCACGTAACATGGTTTCAACAAGTATTGACCAACAGTGGCAAGCATTAAAAACAGATGTTTAACTTTGGAATTTTAGTTCTTACACTTCCAAGGTTCTCGTAGCATTTCCACCAAATATGCAAGTGTTGTAGCAGAAGGATATAGACGAAATTAATCGTAAACACGCACAGATACGCCTGTAACAGTTGCAGACAATTTAATTAAAGGACATTGTGGATCTATCGCGTGAAATTGGTTGGTGATAAATTTAAGAAGAATAGATGAAATTCAGTAAAAATATATTTTTTAAGGAAAAATTAATTTATTCGCTGAATTACACTAAATTGTTGACGAGGTATACGTGCCGTCGTCCTAGTCTGCCATACATAGATGCTTTACCGGATTAAGGTCGGGATTGCAAGCTGGCCAGTTCATACGTATCATCTGAATATTCGCTGAAAATCCGCGTACGGTGGGAACGAGCGCTTTCGTCCATAAAAATAAAACAAGTCCTTACAAATGGAGCAAGAGGAACCACGTGCATTTCTCAAACGGCGTTGCAGTACTTAAAGAACCTCAATTAACCATAACGAATAGCTGATGCTTTCCATAATATTGGATTCAGCAAATCTTGTGCAATTGATGTGAATGCAGTTTTCGTCATATTGAGCAGCAGCTACTCGAATCCACAGATAGCTGTAGATGTTGTATTAGTCCTGTAGGCATTAAATCGGCTTCGGCAAATTGTCCAGGAGCTGTCGCTCAGTCGATTTGCTAACTCAATCGAAATCAAACTGAGGAAATCATAAATTTATCGTCTCGTTTCGACATTGCTTTTTTACGGCCTTATCCTGATCACCTGTTTTGTTAAAACACTGAGCGACCTTCTAGGCAGGTGAACGAGTAACGCCTAGTAACCGAGTAGCATAATATCGGATACGACCATCTTAAACTAAAACTATTTTTAAGCAAATCTTTTGGAAAGCAAGCTGGAAAAATTAATCACCACAAACTCTTTTTAACTGTCAAAACAGCCCGTTTTGGTGACGAACTACACTGAGTTTCTTCGATTATTGACCACAAATTTATTAATAAAACATCATCTCTTGTTTGTTAGTACAATATAAAAAAAGTCAACCGAATGATTCTTTTATGCATACATCATACTGCAAGTTTTTAGAAGTGCGAATGAGGATGAAATGGGTAATGCATCAAATTATTTGCACCTTACGTACGCATTAAATGATGGGCTGTGAATATAAAATAGAACTGTATTGATTTCAAACAGGCACACGCTAAAATACAGAAAAAATTGAGCTAGATAGAGTAACAAATCAAGTAGTCTGGAAGGGAAACATATCTCAAAAATTCAAAGTGAACAGAGGCCTACGACAAGGCGAGCCGCTATCAATTACCTCTTTTAAATCTCGCTATATCTAGTATAGGAGAAGCAATAACTAATAGAACGATTTCTAACAACGATCTATGTTTATAATGGTAACACGAGAAACAACACAGATGAAATTGAAAATGATTATAAAAATTACAAAACAGCAAGAAGTAAATGAATTTAAACGGGAAATAAATAAAATAAAATAAAATAAAATAGGTAGAGGGACAAAGTATTGGAATTGTAGCTAACAATGGCGAGGATTCGTGTTAAAAAGAGTTAAAAAATGTTTATCTGGAAGTAACGATAGAGGAGGAGGGATGCGAAGGACAAAAAATTCGTGCTACGTTATTAAAAGGAAATGAAATATATGGAAGTGTAAAACCACTGCTTCAATCAAATGATGTCTCTAAAAAGACGAATAATCAAGTACAGAACAACACACGTACTTATGGGAAACCTGGACGTTGAATAGAAAATAAAAGGAACTGTTGGAAAGTTTGGAAAGGAACTACTAAGAACAAGTATTGATGAGAATATCTTCATCTAGATACTCTAATTAATCAAAATTGCTGGTTAAGCACTATATCGACCTCTACAGAATAGATCAATGGAAACTAATTGAATGAATAATTAATACGAAGTCACCAGCACCGCCATATGTGGACGCTTTTCGCCCTTTAATCAATTAGGTTAATTACATTTTCGGCGAAACGGCGAAACGCATCTACAGATGGTGGTGCTGGTAGTTTCGCATTAATTATTCATTTAAAAATACTAAGAGCCGTATATGAGAAAAAGTAATACGAAGGAGGTTATAGTGATGAAGCAACCTGGAATTGGCTAGGAAAATGGCTGGAAAGGCTAGAGATAGTGGCCAGCAGAAAACCCATAAGGAATAACAGAGAAGGGGGATGGCGTAATGTAGTTTGGGAGATGCTGAAAGGAAGATTCGACAAAGTCTACAATGCCTATTAGGCTATTACGTAAATAAAAACATTGAATGAGGTTACTTGAAATTGGAAAATCTAGCAACCCATTTAATTTAAGTTACTTCGAAGTTTTCTTTAATCACAGAAAAGTTTTAAAGACGTTCCTTCACTTCATTTAATGTATGGTGACGGCGACGTGAAGAGGTTGTCGTAATTTCAGCGGCATAGCATACTAAATATTTCAGAGTTTTATATGAAGTCGTTCTCCAACGGTGAATATCCGTAAACACCGAATATTTCAAATACAAAATTAAATTGTGTTACCGTTATTACTTAAGTATAGACTGAAAACATTGCGAGAGTTTTAAAGATGAAATCATTACTTTACTTGCACATATGGCTAGTATACAATCGTCATCGAGTCAACCATATAACTGATCTCATTAGGGACATTCTGTACCGAGAAAAAACATCTCTCATCTTTCCAATTATGAGATTGATTCGCCGTATTCGGAATAATGACGGCGAATATTTATTCGTCGTCCTTATAGCTTGTATAAACATGTAACGCCCACGTTAACGCGTTTGGCGAAGAACCTAAATAACGTCAAGACGACAACGACCCTCCGACAGCTTGTCCTTGGAAATGCGTGCCTGTGTAAATAAGAAATTCGTATGCTTTTGCGAAATGTGACTCATCGGTGTTAATTGAACGCAAGCGAACGCTGCTGCTGCGTTGCGCCGTAGGTGGCCCAGAGAATGAGGCGATTTGTTTCGACGAGCGGTACAACGTTGAACGTTAGTGACTCGATTAAATTCTATTGGGTAGCTGAGCGATTTGAAAGATGTTAGAAATAATCAGGAGTTCGAGGATATAACGTATCTTGTACCTTTATGAGGCACGTATTTCAAAATTTTACAGTTACCGGAAAATTCATTGCAGCACTTCCAACTGATTGCAACAAATCGTCTCCAATTAATAATACACATTGGATTTGCTTATTGGTATTAATTAACACCCATGATGTTTTCTAAAAATATCTATTGTGGTAGTTTTGAGTTCCAGCGATTTTACGAAGTAAGCTAAGTAAGTGGGCCAAGGGATATGATTTGGCCAATACTGTAGTTCTTTCATAGATCGTCAACGGTTTTGCTGTTGGCAAAAGATCAATTATTAACAGCGACATTGTTATTCGTCTTGAAAGGGCCAAAGTACCTCTGTTAAGAGGTTGTAGCTACCGACTTGTGTGACTTTTCCATACATCTCACTGGTTGACCGGCCGCTTCGGGGATAAGTCCCTAAGCTCGCTGATGGGCTGCCATGAAGCTTCTGCTCTTTAATGTGGTATTCTGCCATTAAAAACCATTGACCTGACATATTTTACAACTTTTCGTCCGTGTTGTACATTCTTTTTCAAAATCCGTTCATATTTTTCAAAAATTAATCTAACAATTGGTTTGTTAAAGCCGGTAAAGCTCGAGTAGTATTCGTTGCTTAAGGTTTTCTTAAGGACAGAGACGGATTTCTCTATTCGAAGTCAGGAAACCATTGGCTCTCAATCTTATTGGTTCGTATCCCAGGAAGATGGGTATTTCTTTAAATTAGCCATCGATATGCAAGTTTCTTCGTATCGATTTTTGAAAGGCCATAACCTTATCCGTTATGGCGATAATTGCATCCAATAAATATTTTGTTGGGTTCTTCTTCAACTTTTATACGCTAGAAATCAGCTGGACCGCACAATTTCTGTTCACAATGTTACAATGTTCTTGTAGTTGAAAGTTGTATCTCCAGTTTTAACATGTGCATTTATGTGCCTTTGAAGAATTGCCTTAAAAATATCAACGTTTCTACCTGCCATTCGGACTAATAGACCTACGCCATGTTTTGATGTAGATTCAAAGCCTCTTTCAGGTTATCTTTTGATGCCTTTTTTCTAGCCTACCTTGCTTCTCATCATCTAGAAGAAAAACAGGAAATTGGTGGTGGATCTGTCATAAAATAATCTATGCTTTTAACCACGATTGGTCATTGAGGTGCATGATTCGCAATGTATGCGTAGCGATCTTATCGAGCCATCGTATAGTCTAATATGCGAAGCATAAACTTGCGTTGTATGAAGAACGTTAGTAACGATCTTCTATTGGATGAATAGAGAGGACAACAGCGAGTGAAATCATACGTTTTTTGCAGCGACTGGACACACTCGTGTTTATTCACCTCATGGGGATGGATTCGTGTTGCCTACTGGTGTCCCCGAGAGTCGACAAAACACGAGTCTATCTAGTCACTGCAAGGAAGTAATAATTCCATCCTCCTTTGTCCTCTTTATTTATTTATTTATTTAGTTATGATAATTAGATAAAGGTACTTCTAAAAGGTAATTGTGTTTTCTAACTAGAATAGTTTTGAACAGTTTCACTTACCTTAGCTTTCCAGAAACATATTATTGTCAACGAAAATAATGGTTTTGTAGCGTAAAAGCGCAAATCACAACTGCCGAATCATTGGCGGAAACTGTACAAATCCCAGCACCAAACTGTTGATACCGTATCGCCAACCAAGCCCCGCAGTCTCGAACTTCTCCCTTCCTTCCTTTTCCTTTTAAACGTTATGCACCAAGGTACATGATGCCCCAAGGAACAAGTACTATAACTCTCTCTAATTATAATCCGAGATAAAAGGAAATGTGACAAAATCATGAAGGTTTAATATTTCTGTTCTGGTTGTTGTTTGTTGTTAAAGGAGCTATTTTTTGAGAACGTACGGTGACAATTTTGTTTAAAAATTTTTACAAATGGAGGCAAAAATAAAAAATACGGATTGCTAATGGTAATTATTAACATATTTAGTGACTACTATGTTATGACATCTTATTCTACCAAGAACAACAACATTGAAAGATATATCTCTTTAGATAGTACATTTATGGATTCTTACGTTAATATTGTTTGGTTACCATTATAGTAGTAAGCGAAACATATTGAAGTTGACATTCTTAAGCTATAAGCATGCAATATTTCAGGAAAAAGGGGCTACCCACATGACGAATTTTAGAAAAAGAACAGTTAAATGTGTTTTATCACCTGGTAAAATATACAAACATTATTGTTCCGAAGCGATGACTTAGTAATATCGCAATTATTTATATATTTGGCAATGTTATACAGCGAGCAGCCGCGTGACTATCTGGATCAACCGCGTCTCTATTTAACGCTGAAAAATGGAAAGAAGCTAACGGTTTTCCAGAGGCTCGCACATTGACTTAAGACTAAAAAAACTAAGACGTTAAGTCCTTGGGAAAAATCAAAGATTTCGACCACTACCGCCGTACCAAGATACCAAATGGAGAGCTATTTCATACTTTAAATGTTAAGGCAGCAAAACAATGTTAGTTAGATAATCTAGCCTAACATATATTTATGAATACATGAATGCCTTTCGGTACTGACTGTGACATTGGTCGGATTTAAAGAAACTGGTAGTTTCCCATTTATAAGAAGCTAAATCGTGTTAACTGCAGAGAAGTAGTAGTTGCCTTACATAGTACGCAATACACGTGAGTATTTATTAAAGTTACGCTTACCTAAGTTTTGCATATTTCTACAAAAACGTCGATTGTTGTTTTCGGGTTTTCGGTTTGTAAGAACAACATAAAAGGAACCTTCTATCTTTGACTTCTCCCATACTTATTTTTTAATTATCTAAATTAAATGAAGAATACGTTTTTTTTTTCTCTCTTCTGCCGGCAAGATAAAACTAAAAAAAATAATATTTAATATTTAAGTAATTAAATCAAAGAAAACGAAGTACATGTTTCTACATATTACGTCTATATAACTTCGCGTCGAATTGAAGATTAACCGATGCTAGAACTCGATAATTCACTTCCTTCAAATAAGAAACGCATGACGTTGTAGACCTTTCACGTCTACGGTCGCCTTACGTCACGATTACGAACGAATATTGTACGTAATCAGGCGTTCATTCTTATGCCATTCATATGATTATAATCGTATTGGTTCTTCCTTGGAGTTGCCGCGAAGTAATTTCATGCTTATTTCTTTTAGAGTACGCAGCCTGTAGAATGCCCGGTAGAGAACGTGTTTTATTCTCCGACTATGTGCTGGTAATGCGGGTAAACCAGATTCCAATGTTTATACATCATTCAACAACTTCCAATATCGTCAAGATAATGCTGTTTGATGTATTAATAACGTGCACGCCCAAATATCGGGGAGGATGATTACGAAGGAATTTAATTATTTAGTTTTATTTGGTTGTTTTGTTAAACGAGAATTTCGTTTTAATGAATTGAGTTTGTTTGTCCTTAACTGTTATCCTGATTTCTTCAAGTTTAAAGATTTGTCGATTAGCTTTCGAAACGATTTCTTTTGGGACATTGCGAACTGTCTCTAGATTAAGATGTGGAATTAGAGAAGGTAATCAGCAGCAGTTTTTCAAGAAATGTGTTGAGAAAGACGTTAAAACAAGTTTGCTGGTTTACGGTACTTAGTGTTGTAAGTTGATAAGTTTTAAATGTATTCAATTTTATCTAATAGTTAGTTTAGTTTCGCCTAGTACGCCTTTCTATGATTGGTTTACATTATACGTTCCGACGACGATTGCAGATGTTAGCGTGGTTTGAGGGAGGTATTCGCTAAAAAAACGTAAGCGACAGCAAACCGTATACGGCTAATCGAATCTTGCTTTGTTGCATATTTGAAGACGCAAGTCTTATATGTACGAGACCTTCTGAATGCAGAACGTAGAACAGTCAAAATGATTTAATTTAATTTTTCCTATTTTAATTATATTTTTATCGTTAAAATTAAAGCGTTATCATTTATAAGGAAGACACCCCAAGCAGCCTAGACAACAACGTAAAAAAGCCTAAGCTTTGAAATCTTTAGTAAAGTATCGGGTAGTTGCTTTCTCCTTTGTTGAATAAAGACAAAACTCAACCATGAAACTTGCCTACAAAACTTAGTTTTTGCTTACAATGGTAAACCAGCAAACTTTGCAACATCGTTCACCGTAATCCATCACCTGCGGGACTCAGATGTACGACTGAAACATAAAGAAGGCTGGATCATCAAGAGAAGAAATGATATTAAATAGTGTACATCATGTATGTACATATATTCTATAACACACCTTCTTTAAAACATAGAAGATATATATTATGCTATATATATATATGTACAGTCAGACGCTAAAATATTGTCCCAATATTAACGTCTGAACAAGTGAACGAGAATTCATTTCTTTTTATTTTTGATTAATTTTTGCTGTTATTCGCAGTTCAATTAATCAATGTTTCCGGCGTCATCGGAAGTGACGTTAATTTTCTTATTTTAAATAAAGTATCTCGTATATTGTTAGAGTTTTGGAAAGGTAAAAGGTAAAGTAAGAGGTTTGCTAAAGGCAACTTCAAAAATATCACATAGAAGAAATATGATAATATAATAATAATGTTAGGCAAAGTTGCCTATTAAAGGGCGTCAAATTATTTCTTGCGACGCCAGATTGAACTAAAAAGTTCACTGTTAAGCAAAGTAATATTAATAATTGACAAATCTCAATTCCAAATTATTCCTGTCACTTATTGTTATCCTGTAATCCTGCGATTCTCATATCATCGTTCTTTGTTGTTTCCATTCCTTTCTCTCATTTTGGATTGCTTCGCTGTTTAATTTAATGCTAATCGTAATAAATTAATTATGGTAGATTGCTTTAAATTTGCAATGTTTGCGACAAGTCCAATACTACAAAAGACGCGGGAAATAATTTCCTTGGAAGTACTCGATGAACATTTATCGGATTCCCTTAATTTGAGAACGCTCAAATAGTTGATTGCGGCTTAGTCCCGTTCGTACGAATATATCCAAGGTTCCGTTGTCTGTTACGATATTTTGAAGTGCTTTTATCGAAAGTTTGGTGCATTGATAGGATCTGATTATAACGGGATTACCTAAATGTTTATGCAACATCAAATGTACTGTAGTCTTCGATATGTCGAAGGATGTTTTTCCCGCAGGATAAATCACATTTTGCTCTTCTTTAATCATATTTTTTTTGGAGCAACAACCGCTCTTGGTCGACCTTCACGATCGCAACAAGTTATAAACACTATTTTCTAATGGTGCATCATCTCCAAAAGCGAACGAAGCGATTCGAAACATTGTTGTTAAACATTAAATCTTTGCTGAAATCATCCCTTCACGTGAAATTCCTGTTTTTCACAAAATTGCTGTTTTGTCTAACCAAATTAGGAAGCACTGAACCGAATGTTGTGTATCGTTCTTCAGAAATGTACAACTCAAAGCAGATCCCATTTTCGCTTCGGTAAACTAACTTATAAAGTTGGTCGGCTACGATTAAGATGCATCGTCATTTTGAAATTTAAGAGAGGGTCCTTCGTTATCGCGTTCATAGCTTCTTGACTCGCATATATGAATTTCAAGACTTCTGTAGCAATGCTATGTGCTGCTTAAACGATAAAAGACCGTAACCTTATTAAGCGATTGAGGTTCATACGATTTCACATCGCAATTGCTGGATATCTGCACTATTCTGCGGCTTACATCTTATTCTAAATATTTAAAGGTGCATAATCAATCTTGTCTAAAATAAATATACCTCAAGAAGTTCGTCTAATCAGTTATAAATATGTTTTAGAAACACGTAATTATACGTGATTTCATCTAAAAGTATTACTTTGCATAAAACATACCGTTTCCACAAATTACGTATAATTTACTTTATAACATTTTCAAAGTTCTTTTTTTTTGCCACTTATATGATATCCTACAACTACTAATATGTCCCCCAATAAAGCCATGTAGTCGTCTTGATAACCAATGTTATTGCCACAATTTATTATCGCGACCGAGATCAACGAACTTTGGCGTCTTTATTCTTGATGGATGGACGGTAATATTCCACAAGCGCGCATTTTTTAAATGAAGAGAAGGAGCGCGAAGAAAGAAAATGTTATATCCCGAATATTTTAACAACTAGATGTAAATTTATTACTGTCACGGATAAGGCACGTAGTTAATGGCATCGCGAAAAAGGCGGTTTAGGTTTAGCGTTTAACCAATAATAGATGCTTGTGTATGTGTAATTTATCGAAACCTCGTAACGGTATTTTGCCATTAATAATGCGCGTATACGATGAGGCCTGATGGTCAATAAATCAATACGTGTACGTATAAAATTTCTATATCGTATGCGTTCGACTGTGCTTATTATACGTCTATCTTGCTGGATGTAAAAGAGAATGTGTAATGTCATCACTTCTTACTTTTTACGAAAACAAGTGTAAGTTGTTAACGGTAAAACGCTTGATTACGTTGATGAAGTAGTGAAAATTACCGTCTATAAATAGAGTCGTGTTAAGAACTATTAATAAATATCGAAATTATCTGTTTTTTGTTCGTTTTTTTTCTTTTTACATGCGAGAAAAATATATCCAATATTTGAATCGTATAAGCTTTTTTCAAGCTTTTCATAAGCACAGGAGGCTTTTAATGTGTAAATTGTGTGTGTATGTAAAGCGTGCTCGCTCTTTGGTCTTGTTACTGTTACACCCTCCCAATACAGGGTGAAGCGCAGTTAATTGTACCTCAATTGCGAATGGTGTAGTGGACGCACTAAGATTTTTTTTTGATTTTAACAGGACACGAAACACTGCGCTTAACTCTGCCCAGTCAAGCCTTCTCTCTGGCCTTCTCAGCATTGGGCCACCGAGCTGTTAAACGAAGTTCTTTCTGTTAAATTGTTAATTTACTGTATCAGTCTCTGTTAGGAACCGCGCTGTTGAGCTATACCGAGGCCCCCTTTTGCTACTTTAAAGCCAATAATTGTAACAAAGTTAATAGTTTATAAATCCTTTCATAGCTTATAAATTTATAATACTCCATATCTTAAGAATTTTACAGTACCTCCTGCAAACTTTATGGTCAAACTTTCTGTACTGATGAGTAGCAATGGCGTGACCAATTGCTTTTCTCAATACATTACGATGCTTTTTAAATCTTTAAGTAAGTCGTATTTACCTTTATTTTGAACACAACTGGCGTACTTTAACCAACTTTAATTATACTAACATGCGCTCGACAATCATCAACCGTTCTTAGCGCTCGCACCTACTGAAATCATTTGAATCACACTGAACGAATTAATGAGCTTTAATAGTCCGCAGATGCACAGCTGCCATTCTACGCGATCTACAAATCACGTGTTTACGGATCATGTATATGTACATACGACAACTCGATCTACTACGTGCACTTCGTGCAATAAGAAGAATAAATTGATTCCATTTCGAATTGGTTAGCTACCGTTACTTGTGGAAGGTTATTCAGGAAAATTCACTGCTGCGGTTATTACGAGCGCATATAATTTAGCGATATACCACAGCTTTGTTGAATGTTGAGTATTGTTAAGCAGCATTCTATTATCGACAATTAAACGTTGGGTTTTAGTGGTTACGACGTTTAGTGTCTGTACTGCAAAGACGTAATCTGTGTGAGCTGACGATGCATTATTAGGCTATGCGTTTGCTTTTGCATATGGCAAATTCTGTACAACTTTGTCTTGTAGTAACTTGCTAATGATACTATTCTTCATATGATGGATAAATACACCTTAGGAAGATTTTCTACCAGATTAGATTACGTACTTAGCCGATATTAACACCGGAAAATTTATATATTTAACATTCTCGCGCCATGATGCAAGCGTTTAGTAGTGGAAGTAAAAGAAGTATTCCTAAAATAAATTTCAAGCAATGTATCCGTCCCTCTGCTGTCGTGGATTTCCGTGGTCATTGCCCACTTTTAAGGAATTTAGATTTCCGGGTTGTAATTGAACTAGTCTGCCGATGTTTCGTTTTCAGAATGTTGCTACTTCTTCTTGGCTGGAGAATTTCTTCTCACAACGTCCAGCAGCCCAGAAGAAGCTCCATGCAACTGAGAGCGAAACGTCGGCTAACTCGTATGATTACGAAGCGATTTTAACCCGGAAACCTAAATTTGTTTAAACAATGTTTCAGCTTCTTTAAATTCTCTCATTTAGTGCCCGAAAGGTTAATCGAGTTAAGTGACAAATACACATTTGCTTTCTTTTTAGGTGTAGTGACGGCCCAACAATTCACTAAAAACATGTTGAACTGCCTCGTAGTACGAGCCCGATGTCTATCATCAGGTAATTATTTGATTATCGTGACCTACGAATCCGTCTTTTATAACTTAAAGCGGCCCCCTCCCTTACGCGATCAATAATTATGAAGCTTTCCAATGCAAGATTGCAGCAGAGATTGGATGATTCCAAAGATTTTTCAATATAATACGTTGGTGATGTTTGGTCCGAGCGCAAAAGCAATTTCGGTAATCGTGAACCGATAGTCACCCTCAACGCGTTGGCGAGCAATGAGAATATTCATTTTAGTCACACAGAAATTCTCGGACGACATTGGTGATGTCCTTTCGTCCTCTCAAAGGATATGTACATTAATGATAGCAAGGATACAAATGTAACGAATAGCTCATTTGCATCTATAGCTTTAAATCAACATTTTAAATAATTTTACGCCCTCTCTCCTAAAAAATTAATAGTTCCAATAACTTCGTGCGCTGACAAGAAATCCATGTTTGATTGACACCTCCATTTGTCTCATTAAGTTCTTGAAACATCCAGTTTAATTTAATCACACTATTAAATTCTTAAACTTTTAACACAAGTGCAACGATATCTACGCCAAATTATCGGTGTCTACTCGCACGTCAACACTTCCAAGGCTCTCCTGTCTGTGTTAAAATCACTTTGCTCTCATCACCTCTGAACGATGTCATAACTTCCGGGCAACATCACTTACCGCCCGAATGCGATGTCTTCATTAAGACGTAAAGCATAATCGATTTCGAGATGCATAATTGCCGAGGAAGTGGATGGAGAGGCGCGTATTCCACGCGGTAATACTTTTACCGACCGAAACGATCATTACCTGTTAGTTTCGAATCCCATTGTGCACATATTAAGCTAATTACTAGCCGAGGCGCGCACCCGTCATGGTGCTTCGCCGGCTACGTTGCGGCGTAAAGCCCAGTCGAAACTGTTAAGGAGGAAATTACGTTTGGCATGTCGTACAGTGTTTTCAGTCTTAAGCGGAATGCCAGCACCCTTATAATATTCCGCCATCAACGAGTAAGGAAGGTTTATATAATGAGTAAGAAAGGAATACGTTAAGAATGTAATCAGTGCGGACCCGTGGCTCTCAAATTATTATTTTCCTTGTCCTCATCCTGGCATTCCAATAATATGCGGAGAACTTAATATTTTTTACCATCTTGATGCTTAATACAAGGCGTACATCTGCTTGGTGGCTATCCTACAACCGGAGAATAATTCTTAACTATTTTGATGCAAGAACTACATAGTATTAGTAATATGAGATTACTTGTGCCAAATTAATTTTTTTCAGGTAAATATCGCGTATTTATTTGTTGCGTTAGCGCAAATAGAGAAGAACATTTTCATTGCACGAACGTTCCCTGTTAGAAAAGGATAATAGGGCGTTTGCATGTGGGGCTTCCTTAGCAATGTAAATATATGATTTTGAGGAAATTTTCATCTAAATTTCCCTATTTTAAGACGAAAGTACTTCTAAAAATTTTAATCACGTGCGTTGAACGGTGTTAGCGATTTGTATAAAATCATTCGGTTAGACTAGGTCACTCCCACGCTCTTCCAGAGATAGGCCGCTTGCCTTTAAGCTTTTTAACAACTTCGAAACAGGGTAATTCCCTCTGCCCGAAATCCTCAATTTCTTCTAAGCAGAGTTCTTGATTTTTCATTCGTCGGGCGGCGATCCTCGAGCTCCTTTACTATGCGGATCAGAAGTATTTCTTGCTCTTTTCAGCGAGTTCTGGTGTTCCTTACTGGAAGAGTTCTGACCATCAAATATACAAAGCTCCACAATTATTAAATGAGGTCTTTGTAAAAATCCATTCACAACAGACAGAGGTGATAGACCGTGCCAAAGGCCCTCAACAAGTTGAGAAATATCTCCATAACTTTCTGCTTCCGCAGTATTCGTCCAACACATCTCTAAAGTCTCCAGCAGTTTTGAGAGGCGAGATAACAATCAATCAATGTGGTTTTAAGATAGTCACCACGGTTCTGGTACTTTCTGTTGTTTTGAGATAAGATTTGGTTTCCAACCTTTGTGATGGAAATAGTAAATTGACTAACTACTTAGTTTTTCCCAAACTTTGATAAGATTCTCTAGTGAGCCACTAAAACAATTACAATTGACTTTAGATGAAGTCACAAAAATTCGATCAGCTTAAAATTTTGAAATCATTTGTCTTTTAACCCTAGCTCATGAGCAATTTTACATGTTGCGTGTAAAAGTGAAAGGCGTGCATAATTGTTTAATATAGAAGGAGGTAGAAGAAGATAATAGAAATCTTGGCGAGGTGTTGCTTCGGCTTGATACGCTTCGCCTTTGATTGATCGTTACGAGATTAGTTATTCTGCGCTCCGTCTGATGCCTGCCGGCTTGCGCGTCGGTCGTCTCGAGATGCAAGTTATGTATTAATTAAGAAGAAGCGGCTGCTTGCATATTACGCGTGTGTATGTGTATGAAGTAGTAAGTAGTATTTCGAGTATTAAGATGCGGCCGCGAGCTGTTGTATATTAATGACGGCGGCGGAAAATTCAGATGCAAGCAGCGAGTGCTGAAATAAAATTGTAAGCAACCGCACCTGAGCGCAATATTTAATTAATTTAGAATGGAAATGATGCGCTCTTGAAACGAGCGTCTAATGGAAAGGATGATAGCTCATTCCTCCAAAGTAATCTTCGTATTTCTGGTACAAATTGAATCTAAAATTGTTTAAGTGCTTAATTGTTTAATGCGGTAATGCGTATAAATAATCGCCTCAAGTTGCAGATTCAAAGAACTTGCTTTGTGCAGGACCCATCCCCCGCAACACAGACGTTGTTTAGCACCGTTCCAGGCTCCACTACATTGTCCGAAAAAAAAAAACTTTATCAAATGCTCCGACTGTTCATTTAGTGGACACAAACTAATGTTCCATATATATCCATATCATCATTAATTGTTAGTTTCATTAGGATGAGGATTGATGAGGATGAAATTTACTGCATAAAGCTACCAGAGAAATATAGAAGTTTGCGAAAACAAAGAAGAAAACGAAAACACGCTCAAAATGGCTACGGATCCGACATATTATACATAGGCCAGCGCTAATACAAGTAGTGATACGAAGAGAGCTTTACTTTCAAATCGTTGCAACGAAGAAAGTTTTTTAACATTACACAGCTTGGGTGTTCCGAACGATCCAGCTAAAGAAACCTATGAAAAGTTGATTAGACGGCTAGATAAGTATCATTCCCCGAAAAAGGCATATTTTCCGGAACGTTATATGAACGTTAGATTTCGATAAAGCAGTATAAATTGGTAGCGATGCGTTACAATTTTGACGTTCACGTGAGCATCGAGGTGCTTACTTGAATGTAGGCTTAAGAAGGAGCCGGAAGAAATCGAAGTATCCCGAATTCAAAATGCCAAAGTAGGGAAAATCAGAAAAGTGCAGACGAGCAATGTGTCAGTCAGGAAAGATCGAATTCTGGTTGGAGGACGTACGATTTGTGGAGAAAATGGTCGTTTAGGAAGTAACTGCAGGTATAAAGACTATTATTGTAATTTTTGTAAAGAGACGAGTTATTTGGCGGCTATTTGCAAAAATCAAAGGCAAAAGATGGTTAAGAAAGTAAAGATTCTGGCAATCCTGTTAAAATAGTTTATTGAATTATTAAACTTATAACTAGTAATGATATTATAAATGAAACTTTGAAGAATCCCATTCTAAAAATTGTATTACAATACATTAAAGCCCCTTAGCTAAGGAAGGGGCTTTAATGTGTTGAACCCAAATGATGAAGAATCCAAGTCTCATTGCATAAGCTTCAATTAACTATTCAAGACGACCGTATTATATTTAGTTATCGCGTAAGTAATATCGAATTCCTTACGTATTACGGTCTTACAAGAACTTCATCGTTCTCGTATGGGTATAGCGAAAACGAAAAGTCTTGCTTTTCGTTTCACACAAAACGTTCATAGGTCTGGTGACCTTATTTAAGTTGTTTAATTGTTTACATTTTGAAGCCAATGTAGATCGTGCAAAACTAATTCTTTTTGGAACTATCCAAAAGATCCTTGGAATCGTTTGCACATTGATTATTTAGAACCATCGTAGGGAAAATATATTTTAGTAGTTGTTGATGCTCACTCAAAATAGGCTGAAGCATTTGTAACGAGTAGCACGAGTATGACACGATCAACTATTGAACATTTACACGGCGTTACAACGAACGGCTTAGCTAAAGGATCCAGTCATAATTTTAATTTAATTTTAAATCGGTTCTTCATCAGAACACGATTAGATTCATCGTTATCGAATTATAAAAGAAGCAAAATTTCGAATACGAAATAAAAATAAAAATTGTAAAAAAAAAACAACAAAAACAAATTAAGAAGTCATAGAGGTACCAGATTACGTTTCTTCGGGATAAATGAGTTAGTGTTAGAGATTATTGGTTCGTAAAACCAACATGGTAGAGATTAGATCAACGACCCTGTAATTTACGAATTTTGTTTGTACGTAAAGTTGTATTTCTTAATTCTGATAATTTTTATCTTGAGATATTCAATGATCCTCTAACCTCTTCCTTTTCCAAACAAGTTTCTATTTTCGATGCCAAAAGGACTTCCACGTCTCTAAGCTCTAAGTACTGTTGTACACGAAACGCTTCTTCGGACCAAGGCAATATTTAAGCCAATTATTTAATGTATAATATACTTTATGTGAGCTGGATGAAAGCACATCGTATAATAGGATCAGAAGCTTATGTAACTGAGGCAAAATTAATTAAGCCCCGCATGCAATATGCGCAAAAAACTGGTTAATATAGAATTCATAATGGAAATTTTAATCCTGTTTCCTGCATGGTAAGATTCCGCCGCATCTATAACACGTACAAGGTACACATACTGGAGGTAACACTTTAGTCTTTGGATCTCTTGTAAAGTCTTCTAAGGGAAGGCGAAGATTAGATGCGATGAAATTAATGATATACGATAATTCTGCTACTTGTTTGTTGTTCGTTTATACTCGAGGGAAGTAACTATGGACGCGAATTCATCGAAGACATCTGCCATTAACCTGACTGACTTATTCTCAATCTCGGCGACGTCAATCACGTGAACAACAATTTCGATTAATTGGACAAACGCTGAGGATAATGGGGGATAATTATCGGTGTACTTGCGCGTAGGGAGAGATCGTTTATAGGACTTATATGCCTTGTTAGGCTTTATGAGTTCTTGCATGCATTCTATCGCGTATGGATTTTTCTGTTTGAGTTTAAGTTTTGTTTTCCCATCCGCGGAATTGTGGTTTGGTCTTAAGGCCGACTAGATGTAAGTAATTTATGCGACAAGACATTTACCTTATCGAACCCTCAGTTATACTTACAATTGACATTTAGTGTGACGATCTACAAATCGAGCATGCGGAAATGCCCTCTGTTTGTTTAATTGTTAATCTTTATTATTCTACATACCAGCTTGCAGTTAACATATGCGTGTTAGCATCAGTACAGGTTGATTTATATAAAGTCCATGAAGCTTATGAAGCAATGTCTCTTGTCATCTGTAGCTTGATTTTCATTGCTATTCGTCCTGCAATCATCATCTGATCGTACAGCGTTACTTAAAGTATCAACATTTTTGAATTCGTGCAAAATTTTTTACATGTTCGAAGATATTAATAGATGAGTGCTTTAAGAAATCAAATGTTTGCAGGAAGTCTTGCTAAAATTATTAGTGTGCTTAGCTGTAGCTTTCGCAAATCGGCGAAATGCGGTTCTATTTCTCCATAGCCTGTCCACGATCAAATTCATTTCATTAGTTGCCTCGTTAATGTTTTCAAAAATATATCTCAACGAGCATCGCAAGCTCACATCTGAACTTTAAAGCGGCTTACATAAAGCAATTAACCATTAAAAGCGAACATCGGAAAAAGTACGAGGAAGTCGTCGTCGCTAAGATATAAAGGTAATCGTTTAATACGCATCTACATATATATTAAAGTATACGCCGGAATTGTTTTCATTACGGTGTATACGTATTACTTCTTAAGTCAAAGAGAAAATTCCAGTTTTCTGGTTTCGTGGAAGATAACATATAATTATGGCGGTAGATAATTTTATAGCACCATATACATGCATACTGTCGACTACATGGCGCATTTAACAACCGCTGAGTTACAAGTGATATTATACGCTTCCCTCTTACATGTTCTTCACCAGCCGCACCGTCACAAACAGATAATTAGAGGAGCGGCAACTAAATTAGTTTCGTTAGCGCAAAACGGAGTGGCGCCTTTGGTAAGGTCTTGCGAAATGTTAAGCGTTCTAAGAGGGGGATGGGATAGCAGGAATAAGCGAAAAGAAAGAAACGCGCGTATATGGTTTAATGAAATTGTTTATTTAATATTCAAATAAGGGCATGAACAAGATGAGGTAACACTTAATTAATTTAATTTTCTAATAGCATTAAAGGACGTGCACGTACACGTATCCTAAGCCTACCATTAACAGTTCCTCTGGTAATGATTCCTTTGAGGCAAAATAATTAGATAACGCAGAACAGAGTTCAACACCCGGCCTGTTATTTTTGAATATTTTCGTCAATGTTTGTCGGGAAAATCAATGCTGCACGCAGGTGATGGAAATGGTGAAGGCGTTGACGGCGTGAGTAGCAAGCGTGGGTTAGTTATGGGCGATCTTGCGAGTTTGTTTTTAGCGAAGCTTCAGCTTGACAATAAATCTGGAAAATCTGGAATTTATTTAGAATTACAATAAAGCACGTCAGAAAATGCCTGAAAGTAATGAAAAAAAATAATGCTAAAACGCAAACGCAAGGAGGGCAAGAATAAGGTACCGAGAGCGTTTTAATTCTACCTTGTACACTTACTTTTCGAAGCTATCTAGTGCTTCTAGAGGAAGGAACCCCATTTTCCTCCTCTTTGGAAGAATGTCGTAATTATCTAAATCTCAAAACTCAATGATACCGCCCATTTCCCCCAAGAGCATAAGCTAATAAAAAAAATTCTCCAATCCGGCGGAATCTGTGATTCTCATCAGGTTAAAAAAAGAAACGGTCAATTTCAGTCTTTTTCAGGTCTGTTTTTATCTGTTTATCTTTAAGCGAAAGAAGCTCGTTGGGACTGTTTTCCTGGACCTGGCGGGAAAGTTAGAAGCAGTTTGGTTCGATAGCATCGCATTCAAAATGAGTAAGATTTTGAGGAAGAAGAAGGAGAAGAGGAGGACGTAAGAGTTGAGCTAAGACATAGAGGCTTCGTATCAATAAAGGCAAGAGCGTTGCGGTGTGGTTCACTAGAGGAAGAAGATTTTCATCAGAAGAATCCGTTGTAAATAATCATGGATTACAGCCGAGCTCTAGAGTTAAATGTTCGGAAGTGAAGAAAATACGAATATAAGTAGGTATCTCTGATAATTCCCTCCTTGCAAAAGCTGTGGGAGAGCCTCGAAGAGCGAGTAGTTGAAGAACGTGGAATTGAAGTTGGAAACACTCTAATCAACGATTGCGAAAGGAGCCGCCTCGAAAGAGATCCAAATGCCGCCGGCCTTACTCTGGAAAACATCGTTGGAGACCTAAGAGGCTATCAGATATTGACTGATGTATGGTAAATTTTCAAATTGTCCAAAATTTAACATCATGCTGCATCGTACGCCACAGTTAAATGTTGATCAATATTGCTTCCTTAAGGACGAAATACTGCCTAGCCATGAAGCAATTTCTTTTCTAAAAAGGCAAAAGATTCAAAAAAGTAACGGCTACAATTTCTTGGGATAGTCAGGGTATCTCATCAATCGAATGCAAGGAACACCGACTCGTTACGCCCGTTAAGACAAACCATCGAGGAACGCCGAAGACAGCTCGGATGAGATGTCCGCCCTTTGCGCGAAAATGCTCCAGTCGACACAGCCGCATTTTCGAAAGCTACCTTTTTTCTTTCAGAGGTATTGAAGCACCAGTTAAATGATCTAAAAAGTCTATCGGAATACTTACTATCTGTTAGAGTGTTTTTGCTGGTAATCGATTTATCCAAATCTAATTGAAGCTATAAAGCAGAAAGTTCATTTACACAGGGCGATATGAAGACGTAAGCATGCAACCACAGCGGTAGGTGCTGGCGTTTCCGGGAGCAACCGGAAGCAATCGGACCGTGACCGCCGCTGCGAGTTCGAAATGCAAATGAAGTGTTCTTTGCATGGGGTCTCTTAACGTCTCAGTAGACGATACGTACCGTTTAATCTCCATCCTGGTATTTATATGCAAATAGATGCAGATAAAGTTAAAGGAGCATACGTACAGAGTGAGACGAAAATAAAATAATATTTTAACTATTTACATAATTGGTTAAAAATAAACGTTTGGTCGTTAGTTTGTACTGTTGTCTATGATACGCGGTACTTCTAGAATATAAAGCGAATTATTTTCTAATTCGTGCAGAGTGCCGTATTAGAAACAATTCTGATTGTAGCTGAATTAAGTGTCGTGCACGTTATTGAAGGATGGGTCCTTGAATGTTCAAATAACTTAAAACAACTTGATAAATATGAGCCACTTATCTGTTTTATTTGTTTCAATTTGTTTCAAGCTTCAAATGAATTAGAAATGCTTTTTACTTTCTGCATGTGTTGAAAGTGCTTGAAACCACAATTGAATAGCAAGAATTATCGTCGTTCGTTCAAACAATGTTTTATGATAACACGAGGTTTCTAGTCATTCAAATATATATATGTCATCTATTCTACTCTTCGTTGTTGTTTATGATATTTATAGATAGAGGCGATCGTCGTTCCGCAACCTGCTAATGGGACTACCACGTGAAGCGCGCATTAGCCCCCAGATAGAACAACGTATTGTATATACGATGTCGTCGTTCCCACGATGAAATTATCGTTACTGCGATAAGCAACGTTTACTTAGGCTAATCGCGCGGGCACCTCCGTGTTTTCTACAACTAATACGAGAGCGGTCGGTACGCGCTCGCCTATTCGGAACGATTTGCGAGGGAATCCGTGAATATTTAATTAAGCGAATGCCAGGAACGTCTCCTCCGAACAAAAAACGATATTAGCTGCCGTCACCGTGAAGTATCTGGTAGGTACGCGCTACCTTTCCAAACACTTGTTGCTCTGCTAAACGTTTTTATCGAATTCGATGAGATGCAGTTGGCTAGAAAGGACATCTGTAAGTGTCGGAAAGTGTTTGCGTAGCTGTGCTTTGAATTTTATGCGCGTTAAGAAAAAGGTCCATCCTCGGCTAACTGTTGATAGTTTTATTTTTTCGTTTAAGAAATAAATATTCGGACAAAAAAAATGTTTTGCTTACGCCAACCGTAGCGAACGATTCGACGAAACGTTTGTAAAAGCTTTTGGCTAGAAGATTGAATGCACATCTTTTTGTACGAACAAACAAACGACGAGTTATCCAGTGCGCGTAATAGTTTCTTTATATAACGACAAATATGTACCTAATGAACGGTGTGTTGCAAAATCATTAATCGCTAAAGATGGTAATATTGGGGTCATTCCGACACCAATGCTTTATATTACTTCGTCGCTTATCTACGATTTTTCTCAGGGTAATCATTTGTAGAAGAGTGTTTTATCATGTTTCACCATTTTTTGATCAAAGCGAATCTTAAGTAACAAAAATAAATAAAATATACTGAAAGCTTTCTTGTTCAATCCACGATTTTGTCTGAAGAGGCTGTTTAGTTAAGAACATTTTTACCTGAAATAAGAACTCAACATCTGCATGTATCTACACTCCGCCAAAAAAGTATCGCATAATCTTTGTTTGTAGCATAAAGTTGTAAATATACTTTAATGCGCTCTAAGATATAATTTCTATGATTGTTTAAATAAAATACAGGCCAAATAAAAACAAGAACTCATACTTGAGATTTTTATTAAAACAAGAAATTATAATTTTGGAAAGAAAAATGTCATAACAGTAGCTTTTAATACTGAGTATTGCCACCTCTGGCTCTTATGACCGCTCGCATACGGTTCGTCAGAGATTCGATTAACCTCCGTATATAAACCTGATCCAAATTCTCCCACTCGTCACGGAGAGCATTTTCTAATCCATGCAGGTCCGCTGGGGCAACATTTTGGGTTCTTGTCTGGACTTCCGCAAGCCAATCTAAAACTGGAATACCAACATCGTTAAGGTATTCCTGGACGATTATTGCAACATGCGGTCGTGCATTATCGTGCATTAACATGAATTCGTTTCCTATAATTGGCGCATATGGTACTACATGTTCTTCTAAAATGTCCGTTATATACCTGCGGGCAGTCAGTGTACCTCTGTCTACTGGTACTAACTCTGTACGACCTGTTAAACAGATGCCTCCCCAAACCATAATAGAGCCACCGGCGAAATTAGGTCTAGGTCTGATATTACACGGTCTGTGAATAGCGCTCACCATCTCGTCTGTATACTGAGATACGCCTATCTGAGGTGTAAAGACCAAATCCTGACTCATCTGTGAAGAGTATATTGGCCCGGTCATTAATGTTCCAATTTACATGTTCTCTGACAAACCTTAAGCGAGCCACTCGGTGGTTCCTAGTGAGACGAGGGGCTGTTACAGCTACTCTAGCTCTTAATCCACTCTGTCGTAACCTATTCCGAATAGTTTGAGTACTCACACGAGTATTTCTGACTCTAGCCAAGTCGTTCTGCGATTGTCTCTCAGTTACATGTCCTCGACGTAATGCTTGTGGTAGTAAATAGCGGTCATCTTGTTGAGTAGAACATCTTGGACGACCTGGTACAGGTCTTCTACTGTAATTGCCTGTTTCCCCATATCTGGCTACGGCTCTAGAAACACTTGACTGATTGATGTTCATCAAATTAGCAACGTATGCTTGAGATCGTCCATCTTCGATTAAAGCGACTATAGCAGCCACTTGTTCTGAAGTTAAATTGCTCATTTTAGTTTTAAAAGCGTTGGTACAGAACTCTGACTTCGCACTTTAAAATTTGTCCGTATAGGAAGACTTTCAATAAACAACTGAACAAACCTTACACATATGCACTTTTCTAAATGTGTTCTTTTAGAAAAAAAAAGTAAAAAAGCTATGTTCCATGATTTTGTTAGTGTTTTTATAGGTCACATGCAAATAACCAAGATATTTTTAGACGTTCACAAAGAGTTTGTTGTGAACGTCTAAAAATATCTTGGTTTATAAATGCCCTTTTTTAGTTTATGCGATACTTTTTTGGCGGAGTATATATAAAGGTATTCGCTGGAGAGAAATGTTTATATATATCATGCGGAAAGGATCCATATCCTTCCCCTATTATCAATACAAGTTGGAGGAAAGGTGTTAGCTTTATTTTCGATTGCCAAATTATTGATATAATAATAGAATAATAACATTTTTAAAAGCTATGGAACTCATGACATAATCCGCTGTAGCATAACAAAGCTTATCTATATTATTGAAAGGTACCGAACGGGTACTTAGTAACAAGGGAACGCCAGCTACCTGAAAATTTATATTTCTATTGAAACCAGATAGAAGAGTATCATAATGTAAATACAATATCCCTTTTTGGTGGATGAGTCCCCCAATTGCGGAATTCAGCACGACAAAAAAAAAATAATAATAATTTTATACAAAATATGAGGACTATTGGGTACCTCGGTCTTCCGTTGTTTAGACGTTCCGAACATAATTCGCGGCACCCCTGACGATGTAATGTATTTTAAATTATCTTAATACAGGCAAATATAGGGCGAAGCTTTTAGCCCGGTTCCTCGTTATAATTTTTTTTTCGCGAAAACGATCCGCGTCAACCTTGACTATGTAATGCACTAAACAAAAAAAATATTCGTTATAGTTTCCCGGATATTTGCAGAAATCTAAAAATATACAAATCTACTTGGGCGTCCAGCTTCTACAAATTCATCGGAATCCAAACGAAATATATTCTCCCTAAGGCACCTCAAAATATGCAAAAATAAGATATCAATGCTGCCAAAAGCATGTAAAATTAATGACTTTTATGCTACATCCAGGAAATCCATGAAACAAAATCCGAACGCCATTATAACTGATTTAATTGTCATTTGTAGTTCAGCAACTATGGTTGCTCGGGCCAATATTCCGGTGGCCATCGGTTGAATAATGTACGGCCGCTGTGCGACCAACTCGCCCGCAATTATTATTAACAGCAAGTAGTGCGGGACAAGATTTATTTCGCACTGTCGGACATGGAAATGCACTCGAATGGCCGATAAACGCGCAATGCTTACGTCCATTCGGCGCTTTGCGACGTCCTGTAATCTATTAAGCTCATAAGAGCACGTGACAATGCACTGCTAGCGCGACATTGTAGATAAATAAATCGATGAATTTTTAGTGAGCTGCAGCTAAGTACAAAGCGCTTAGGATAATGTTCTACTCTGTTATTACAGCGACGAAATGTTGTCACTTTGGATCTTAGATTGCTATTAGCTTTTTTTTTAAGTTTTCTCAAATAAAACCAAATTTATTCTTATAAAGTTAAACGCCCCCTTTATGCCAGTCGCCCATCATCCCGTCATATGAGACTTGATAATATTTCTTAAACATCATGATAATGATTTTTTAAGAACAACACGCACCTAAGCACATATTCCCTCTAATACAAGTCGAACTAGGAAGCCTCAAAACTCTTGGCGTTCTCTTCGTCCATCTGTTTCTGATACCTACTGTATGTTAATTGGCAATGACAGCTACCTACGTGCACTTTCTACTTTAAAACTACTTATTATTCTTCGAATAGAATTACCGTTAATCTAATGCATAAAACCAACTTAATATTATTTTGCTAGAATTTGCCGTTTAACATCCAGCGATTACAGAAATGTATATGTTCCCTAGAATTTTACGATTAAAGGGCAATACTCTATGTGGGAAGCTATGTCCGAAAGCAAATAGAGTAAAATAAGAACAAGGGTTATGATTTAAATATAAATGCCGAATAAAGTCCCGGAGGTAGAAAGAACCGCAGGAGAAATGTTGTTCGAGTGTTCTTCATTATTATTTCTTCAGCTGCTACAATGTTAGGATTTTTAATCAGAAGCTCCCATTTGTTTCACATTAATGCGCTCAAACTGCTAGGCCCATAAATGCCCGCTGAACTTACCAGCTTTTTAAGAGATAAACTCTTGTGCGCAAACATATTCACAAAGATTTTCTTGACTGAAGACATGAATATATCCTATTATTTTTGAAATCTTCTCGTCTATCAAACCAATACATTAAACATAAAATGAAATAAGTACGTTTTTGTAAGATATCGACAATGAAGATAGATTCAAATAAGTTGTTGGTGTGGTACACCTAACGCAGAATCCTGCTTCCTTCATTTCTAACCACTCTGTAATAATAAAATCAATATTGTGATAATTAAAGAGGACAAAAGCGAGCGAGATCATACTTTTTTTGCAGCGACTAGATAGACTCGTGTCTGTTCGTCTCATAAGAAAGGGTTCGTGTGCCTATTGGTTTCCTCGAGAGGCGACAAAACACGAGTCAATTTTACTCGCTTTTGTCCTCTCTAATGATGATACTCCTTTCAAAATAAACAAAACTTTCTATGCAGAGAGTTACATTTATGTAAAAATGAAAAATGCAAATTTTACAAGTATAGGTTAAGTTAATGCGTGAACACACTGTCTATTTTACACCTGAAATAGTGTAAACATAGATCGAGTAATAAGTAAGTTACAGCGGAATAAGGAATAATCTCTTTTGTAACTATCACCTTTTTACCCTCTAACATTGCCAAAAACAAACTTATGTGAAAACAAATTATTGCCTAATTGGACGGTAGCGGTGAAATTATCTAACGATCGACTACGTTAATTAGAATTCTTGTTTTTCTGAAGAACTAGGAAGATTACTTACAAAAACGTTGAAGTCCTTGACATTCGCAAACATCTCGCCATTTCAAAAACACATCTAAATTCAGATGTTAACTACATCATTTCCGTATTTTTCCATCTTTTTTCCGACTTGGCATTAAATTGCAAAAACAAAAAAAAAAAAAAACGCCAGCATCGAAGCGCCGCTGGGTTGACTAAATTATGCACTACCATTAGCAGGAAGAGAATCTAATAAATATTCAAGTTTTTGCAATCTTCTTTCCAAAGAAACGACGATCAAAGTAAAACTAATTCCGTCGCTTACTCAGGCGCTGTGTTCATCTTCGCTCTTCCATAGTTGTCGGTGGAGATTTCGCACGTAAAGAAGCCCGCGTAGATGCGTACGTTTTTTAAGTAGAGAGTATCGGAGAGTGGCCGACGAAGCCGGCTCTAACAATTGGCTTTTAATAAGCCGGCACGGACATGATTTCTCTTTGTTCATCGGGTATAATCTAACAGATACGTCTCAATTAATTGTCGTGATAAAATCGTGTCTGCTCTCTTCTCTTTAAAGCTAGCCGCACATTACTACAACGAAAACGTTTTCTTGGTAAAGAGATTTAATCAAAATTGTTATTTTAATGATTTACTGTGAACCGAAAATAGTAAAAAATTCGAAATTAGTTAGATGAAATTTAATCACGTTACGCAATAATTTGAGATGACTGAGTGGCCGAAGAAAATGGTGAATGAGATCGATTAATACATGAATAAGAGCATCTCTTAATCGCGTAATTTGTGTCAATATTTGTGAACAATGCAATTATTATTATTGTGCAAATAATGGAAACTGCTCTTAAAGGTGGGAATGTGGGCTGTTTATGGCGGTTGGAACTTTGTTTTTTCTTTCGTAAGTCCTTCGTGATGGTTCAGATTCAAACGAATTTTCTTGGACATAAACAGTAACAGCTTGCGCCAATTATTATCAGTCGATATCTCCTCTTGATACCTTCGTCCACTTTATTATACTAAAAACTTATTTACTAACATTGTGCTAGAATTAATGTGCGCCTAGCCTCGCACTCGGTTCTCCCTCTGGTTAATGCGGAGCCAAGCATCTCACCGTCATTAACAAGGGCGACGATATGCCGCCACCGCTAAAACAGCAGGACCACTTCGAGCTTCCATTGTTCTATGGAGATAGCGTCAAGTTTTCTTTCACCCGGCGACAACTCGCCACCTGAGATTCCTTCCTCATTTCCGACGAAAATATCTCATGTGAGGAGTTTTTTTATGCTGCGTTTAAAATCCGATCGTTTCAAGTGAGCCGAAGAAACTAGTAGGTAATTTGCTCTGTCGAATAATAGCTCCTCAATTGAATTAGTTATTTTGAGGAAATGATTAAATTTTTATATTCGGAGAGAAGTTGTACTTAATCAAAGCCTTAGATTGGGCATTTTAAAGTACGTATAGGTTGCGAAATGCTTAAAAGGAATTAAAATACGAGGGATGTTTCAAAAGTTCTGGTAATTTAGCTATATTTTTTTATTATTTTGTAAATTTTCTTCAATATTACGATGTAGTTCTTTTAATTTAACCGTCCTCAAAGGACTTTTTCGGTGTCTTCACCTATTTAGTCCACCTATTTATAATACATTCTACGTCAGTTAAGCACTCAAATCGAACGGCCCGTAAAGACTTTTTCAAAACTAGGAACAGATGAAAATCACAGGATGCTAGATCTGGCGAGTAAAGCGGACGTAGAAGCACTTTCCATTGTAAATCGTTGAAAACATCCTTTGTCTTTCTTGCATTATCCCGTTGCAATAACGGACGCTTGTCCAATTTTTCAGACCGTTTTCTGCCAAATGCCTGCCTCGGTGGTTCAGATTATATATTCGAATGATATTCTGCGCTAATTGTAGTATCCTTTGACCGATAATCCATAAAAGTAAGCAATTCTAGAAAACAGTAAGCATTACCGTTCGAACAGATGGATCCCCGAGCGCTTTAAGTGGAGGTCTTTCTTTGAGTTTACGATAAACTTTTTGTCTCAGGATTGAAAGAAGGAATCCACATTTCCTCAGTGGTTATTATCCGTTGCTAAAAGAGCTGACAGCTCTTGAAGTTGACGACAGGTGTCAGACCTATTGAGTTCCTATTGCGAGTCCAACAGTCTTCTTCTTCACCTAGTGAGCTGAAACCTTGCTCACGCTCAAACAATCATGTAAGATGTCACGAATTATCGTATGCCTATTCCACAGCATGAACCGTCTTCTAATAATATTCTACCAGTTTTAAAGCGATCGATCCATCGATATATTCTACGTTTAGATTCTGTAGACTCACCAAACATTTCTTACTGGCGTTGAATATTTTCTAAAATTTTGACCCTTTCTTTCCATAAAAGGAAAATCTTCAATGGTTACAAAAACAGTGTTACGAAAACGCGCTTATAGCAGTTGGACACCCGACTCAAACTAAACTATATTTCACTGGATAGCTACATAAACATGACTCAAGTCTTGTGCATCACCAGTAGCATTGACTATAAGTTCTGCGTAATTTAATCCGTCGAATATATAAAACAAATAATTTATAAAAATGACGTTATTTCCATTTTGGACTCTAGTTAAATAACATTGGTTACTATGTTCATACGTTTGTAAGCTATAATTTCCAGAGAGATATTTTCAAGCGGTCTCAGGCTTACGAAGGCTGCTGTTGGCTAGGAGATTGTTTCAATCTCCTATTGTTCATTGTTTTTGCAATCAATGTCTTGCATACTTGGAGACGTGGCATCTGGCGTTACCCCAGGCTTCAGAGCATGAGATGTTGGCCGTCTGAAGAAGACGTTCATTGAGAATGGTACAAGAACGTCCTGGTGATGATTGATTATGTAACGGGACCACGTTGCGAAATTGCTCCCCAAAGCATAATTTTTGTGTAGAATATTGATTTCGGCATTGCAGGTCTTCCTTTACTTAAGACCCGTGGACCAATAAGTAGTCCTCATCCTAGATAGTGTAATTTTCAGAATTGCCTCTCCGGAAATCATAATAACAGACTCTTTGCTGATTCGACTTCTCTGTAGTAGGGACACTCTTACTTCCCAGCCATTGCATCTAAACTACTTCCGGAAACTTTCCCTAATTCCTTTAAGTATCATTTCTGATCGACTTTAATGCATTGAATATAGTCGACTTGGAAAATCTTGTCAACTTAACAAATTCGAACACTTCGCGAATGTTTTTTCCAAATAGATGTCGAGGTAGACGCTTTTCCGCTATTTAATTCATTACCGAGATGGCTTTTAAATAAATACAACAATCTAAAGCACTCATCGAAGAAACTACCTTACTTAAAAAAGAAAACAAATCCTCTTACTTTCTAGACGTAAAATATTTAATTTCATAGCATAAGACGTTCCTTATAAATCGACCTGTTTCCCTTCCAGTAAATTATACAATCCATTCTGCTGCCACCTGCTCTGGAACAAGCGACACCACGACATTTGTACTAGTCTGACGTATACCAAGTTTGCGCTGTCCTTTATCAAACGGCCTATAAGATCGGCGTATAATGGCGATTTCTTAAATTCCGGAGCCGTTCCTATAAAAAGAAAAAAAAAAGAACGAAATAAAGCACAGAGGACAGATGACATACAATTAATTGTCGGGATTTACCGGATTAATTTATATCTAAAGCGAATTCAACAAGACGTCGTCGACAGGACATCGCTTCACGGACAGGGGGGATTTGGTGTTTTGCAATGTTCGCATGTGGCTGTGCAACGTATAGATTTTAAACAGGAGCGTTAACGCCGGGTTTCTTATAAAGTAAGTGATAAATTACGTGTTTTTTGTGCCACCGAGGACGTTCATTTCGCGTAACTAAATTCTGATCGGATTGGCTTTATGTTGTTGGAGAGATTTATTACATTTGGGACTTAAGTGGACAAAGGATTCGGTCGAAATCTTGTTACGAAGCGCTGAATGGTTATTCTAGCGAATTACGGTAATTGCCAGGCACAATTTATTCGCGTTTCGTAAATACGAAAAAATTATTTCGAACATTATCGTTCATTAAGTTAAGTAAGATAACTTTTAGAATTCCTTCCATAAACGAAGGATTTTTGTGAGAAAGGATTTTATGAGCGCCTGTCGTGTGTGTAAGTAATCATATCAATTTTCATAATCTTTTGTTCCTGGAAGTTGCCCAAATTTTTTAATTAATTTTCTTAGCAGTAGTAGTAAAATTGCGTACGCACAGGACATCCAACCATTCCCTAGCTCCAACCGCTCCAATCTCTGAACATAAGAACGCTCACCTTGAGAATCAAGTTTGCCAAGATGTTTGCCGAGACAGAAATGTGGTGCCTAATCCCATTTAGAGGAAAGTCGCTGACCCACTAAAAGGACATACTTCCCTCATGATCTTTATGTTAGAGAACTTCCTTTCTCAACCTTTGGTATGTAATTGTAGGATTCAATCTTTCAGGACTTATTTACGTTACTTATTTGGCCCGTCTCGGAGTCTAGGCCGCGCAAAGCAGTCAGAGCCTGTGGCTTCGAAGTGCGACAGTTATCAGCACCTAGTGGCCTAGGCCATCGAGCACTGACAATTATCCGTGAGGTACATTCCGTCCGCCCATGATTTAAGCCTGTACAAGGGCCACAGCTCAGCCTGTGGAGACGTTCGTTATCCAGAGACTTGGAATTGAGTCGAATCACGCCTTAGGGTTCAGGTTAGGAGCTCCTGGTGTTAGGATGAATCCAAGGAATTTCCCAATCAGCCAAGATACGGTAGGCATGTGAGCAACTAGAGTTCAGGTAGTGAAGCTGAATGGCTTGGGATAGTATGTCGAGACAATCAAATTCTCTCTTCCTCTGGTATGAAAGCCGTGCAGCTTTTAGTTTTTCTCAAATAAGTGTTCACCTTAATCAATGAAGAATGCACAAAGGTAAAAAAATGTTTTTTTACCTTTGTATTAATTCAAAATATTACCGAGAAAGATACTCAAAGCATAGTTCGGTGATTTTCCAAAATACTCGAAACTTGACTGATTAGAAAGGATAAAAGCGAGTGAAATAATACCTTTTTTGCAGCGAATAGACAGACTCGTGTCTATTCCTCTCATAAGAAAGGATTCGTGTCGCCTACTGGTTTTCCCGAGAATCGACAAAACACGAGCCTGTCTAGTCGCTGCAAAACATTGATTTCACTCGCTTTTGTCCTCTCTACTGATCATTTTCTATTATCTAAAGAAACTTCTATTTATATACAATAATCTCCCGATACTTCCGCAGTTCCTTTTTTAATATCTTAACTGCATTTCGAGTACTGCGAAATAACTTATTGCCGGGGCGGCTCATTTTTATTCACGCTACGTCGCGTGCGCTATCTATCTCGCCAGGTATTGAAGCGACACACCGCGGCTTTCGCGATCCGAAACATGAGAACGGCGTCGAGCCGTACCGAGAGAACAAATTAGTCCGCTAATCGAGCCATCGATCATAGAACAGTAATTCTAGTTCGGCAGGCGGTGGTCCGGGATGCATCAGCTTAAACCTATACACGAATGCCGGATCGAGAACCTTGCCGTTTTCATGTACCCGCGTTCGGAAGATCGAAAGCGCTACGATGTAATTAAATTGTGTCCGTTTCGAAATGTCCGCGCGATTTCGTCCCTATCGATTAGTGGAAATTGACCGTTCGGAAAACTCGTACCTACCTTAATGGATGGAAATTGGATATATTCGGCGTTCGTATTCGCAACATCCGCTCCGTTACGTATCGAAAATAAAGCGACGATGGAAGTAGAAGCGTTCTGTTTGAAAGTTATTGTTTGTTTAATGATCTTATTACGAAGTTGCATTCGTTCGGATCGCTATTAATAGGTATCTGGGTTAATGATAGATTTATTGATTTTATCTTTACGTCCCATCTAGAGAATAACTCCAAAGCTGGGTGCATCGAAAGGAAGAACGGTTTTTAAACTAGATAAATCAGAAGCAAATGTAATTGAGATAGTAGATATCTTGTCTTGTGCCTATCTTGTAACAAGCACAAATACGAAAGAAACGTACAAAGCGTAAAACACAACAATTAATAGGACCAAACAGGAACACATTTGCTACATTAGGTTTTCCATGAACCAAGTTGGTATCTCGCATGTCTCTCACGGTATTCACTATAACGCCCCAACTTCTTTTTGGTTGCGCTGATAGAGATGGACATGGTTATTTAATAGAAGCTTAACTACTCCGTACTCGGTCTCAGAGCAGCGTACCTTCTTTACACATCCGAGCCATTAATCAACAAATTTGCAAGTCATGGTATTCATGGAATTTTAAGTTAAAGAGATGGATGTAGTAAGGTGTAGATGAATTACAAAAGGGATCCATTAAGTTACATTGCGCAATACGTTTATAATAGTAAACGATGTCGGCATTGCAGCACCATCAGCTTTTATTTTTAATTTTTTTTGAAACCAAATATATTTCGAAATAGTGTTAAAGTAAGCCTGAAATCAGCAGAGACTACGCAGGCTGGTGCTTATTCGACTCACGAGGGAGTTCGTGCTACCTACTGGTTTCCACGAAAGTCGGTATAACACGAGTCTCTGCTAGTTACGTAAAACGCAACTCGTTTCTGCGGGTTCAGCCGAAGACATTAGAATGATCGATGCGTATTTATCACACCACCATCATCAATGTTGGTTTAAGAGTTTCACTGCCGTCTAACAACGTAACCTAGATAACAGATCTAATTGCCTTTGTATATTTTTAAACGGTGCTCCTAATTTTACTATTCCTTCGAATGGCTTCTTTCTTCATAATAAGTTGAAATTAAGCTCCGCAATCGAGCTAAATATAAAGAAACGACTTAGCTCGGACTAGCTCTTGAAATCCTTCCGGATCTTTCTCACTTCGACATATTTCTGAAAAGGAAAGCCAAGACAGCTGTTTATGTACATTGCGGTACAATTATGATAAGATAGAAATCTTAGGTTCAGAGAGAGAGAGAGAGAGAGAGAGAGAGAGAGAAGGTTGTCAAGGTGATGGGAGCCCGTCTACACCTTTCGATATAAGCGAATTGTTGGGGGAGCAACCGCGATTGCCTGATTAACGCCGTCTTTACACCGTCGACGGTTCCAACATGCATATCGGAGCTTGTGGAATGTGCAGTCGCGAGCCACTGATTGAACGGACGCGTAATTCGGGAAAATATGCGATTGCTTTTAACCAAAAATATTTGCTCGAGATGTTGATGTCGGAATGATCCTCCAACATACGGGTTGGTAAAAATATTTCCTAACAGCTAATCTATACTGCGAGCACTCAAGACGACAAAGTTGGCCATCGCCAAGATACCCGGGTAATGAGGCATTGGGTGCCGCAGCCGGAGAGAGACTTGAGTACAAACCACTAGGCCCAGAAGCTTTAGTTGGACGCTAGCAAAACGTTATCCACCAATCAGATAAGAAATCTCGAGACGCCGCTTGCTTTAGCATATGCAAGGGTGGTTTTGGTTATTCAGCTGAAAGAGGGGTTTGTTATTTTTTCCTCTGTTCGCTGAATCAGATTTTCTCTGCTTGTAGCATGTACCCTGCTTAAATTTCTTCTGGCAATTTTCAAGATCTTCTAGATCGTCCGAAAACGTTATCATTTCTTTTTTTACTTTCCTACGATATTACTCCTTCATATCATTTATTCATATCACCTACGTATAAACGCGCTTTATACACTATTACATTGAATACGGCATACACAGGATCAATATAGCATAAAGTCTATTAAATCCCTTTTTATTTTGTTTGCTTTTCGCAGCTGCTCGGAAGCGATAATATTTTCAATTAGAAAATCATGAAATTAGAAATTATTGAAACTCCCTTCCAATTAAACGAATCAAACGCAGATACCTAGATGTGTTTCTACGATAACTAACAACCCACCGCATGTATTAAAATATGACGTCGAAGGAATAAATTCGCTTGTCCCAATTAAATTACACGTGCAAAGTCGTGATTAGATCGTTATTAATCGCAGAATTAATTACGCAATCTAGAAGAGTTTCCTCTGCGCGAATTGATAACCGTGGGATTGGCCGAAAGCGATCGTGCCGGGTAGCCAACATCGGCGAATTTGCGTCTCGGATGGCCAGGATAAATCGGGTGAAGCTCAATGCGCTTGTAATGTGTGCGGGAAGAGGACGAGATCGAGGGAGAGGAGGGGCGAATTTGCAATTTAATGACCGACGTTGTCAAAACTGAATTAGCGTCATGTACGATGATGTATAACACGATTAAGATGCTAATTTACCGCTCCGATGGTTTTTTCCCGATTAAAGGCGGTTAAAGGTCGGATGTATGTATACGGCTGCATATACTATTCTTTTTTTTTTTGAAGGGGACGTATTAATAGCTTTAAATGGAGCTTTCTGTTACCGTTACCGTTGCTTTTATGTCAGTTTTGATGTAAAAAATGTTGTTATATACGGTTTGCTGGTTCTTTATATATCGAGTGATACGGAATGATTGTTTCTGTAGTTATGAGCCACCAAAAATGCCACCTCATGAAAAATCAAAGCAGTAATCTTGAGAATCTCAGTACAATATTGACAACAAGAGACAAATCAACAAAAACGTTCGGCCAATTAATTTTTCGTCTGAAAACAAGCGCAGATTAAATTGAATTGCCACCTTACCACAACCGTTGTGGCTCTTCAATTGCTAAATCATGTACGTTAAAGCGTTATTTTGAAGTCTCAATCGTCTATGTCACTTTTCAGACTTTTTTCAGAACTATGTCTTACGAGCGATACTTCTACGTAGCTTTTGGTTCCGGACATTTTCAGCACATTACTAAGAGCCACGGTCGTTTTGGCAACTAACTTAGTGCTAGACAAAGGTTACTTTTATACGGCTATTCGGCCTATTCAGATGCCTACGGTAACCTTAAACTGGTTTCGAGTTACTGACGAAGGCCGTAGCACCTTTACCTTCTCTTTGCCCTTCTTTTGCGATACGTATTCCTCACGGAACTTTATAATTATAACTAAAATTTGATATATTTTACTGTTTGTGAACGAACAACATAGAGGAATTCTTTTAAACATTGAAAATCTAATATTTCTTTAGGCTCTATGTTTGTGAGAGTCCTCCGAGGCATATCTTTCCTTCCTGTTGTAGCTTCGCAGCAACGAATAGCATACACAGGAACTTCTATTTCCTCGCCGCATCCTCTACATACCGATGCTCCACAATTTAACATCGGGTTTCCTCACGGCTAGCAACTCCTTCCGCTCTTCTTTTAAGAGTTCCACCAGACAGGCCTTCTACTGCATGTTTCCTGTTTCTTCTCTCCACTCTTCTCCAATTTACTGATATAGCTGCCAGTTAACCTCATCTTTAGACACTTTCAAAAGGATCTCAAAGGAGGGCTCGGTGCCGGCCTTCTTTATTGCCTAGTGCGTTGGTATACGAAGATAACCACATCTGTTTTGAAGATGATGGTATCAGGTGGTAACCAATACAGCTTTGACTACAGACGCTTTCGGAATAAAGCAATATTTGGTAAAGTGCAAATAAAGGTAGGCGCGACGAAGAAATATGTTAAAGCCTGTAAGGTAGAAAAGAGTGCTCGGTTATCTCACTGCAAATAAAGTTTTTATGATGCTGAAGATAATGTTAAGGTAAACATCGTTTGGCAAAAAGGAGATATTTGAAAATTGTAGACGACAATAATAATAATTTGGTAAAAAAATGGGCGCTAGCTAAAGTAAGATAACATAGGCCAAAAGAAGCTGGAACAACCGAGTAAATAAAATTACATGAAAAAAGTTTATAAGAACGTAACTAACAAATAAAACAAACGCATCTGTAATAAACCATAATCTAGCATTTTCATCTTGCAAGAAGCTTTATTGCTAGACGAGCGAAGAAAGGTACTACAACGTTGTACCGTAAGCTCATTCATACATATTCATTAAACAACTAGCGCCTGTTTTCCTCAGAAGTACAGAGCCTAAAAGGTCATTTCCTTTGTTTGATAATGTAAGGATTGTTTGCCATACGCTACGTACACAATAAAGAACGAGAGTTACGTTCAGTCAACAAACCGCATCCCGCAGGCCGAAATCAGGTTTACCATCTGTTGTATTACACCTTACGATTTCAACCATTAATCTCACAACAAATGACGTTGACTTCTTTCCTCGCTAGCTTGACAAATTGTAATAAACTAGTTGCGGAATACGAGGCAACGTATTTTAATGACGCTACACCGTTTAATGCGACCACAATCTGAAGGAACTGGATACGATGTGGTGGCAGATTATAATATAAAATGTACGCAACGAAATTATTTGCAAGGACAACCAATTCCTAGAAACCCTGACGGTTGTGGGGCAGGAGAAGATTTATCGATTAGCTTTAACGGTGTACAGAAAAAGCTAATCTTCTTTTAGAGCTTTTCGTGCATAGCAAGCGAGAATGGAAAAGTTTCCCTATTGTGGTACGCTGCAGTTAGCATGCTTAAATTTAGAATAATTCTCTGAAAGCTTCCAGTATATCACTAGGCTTATTTATATCACAAGCATTAGAGCATATAGATACTAGTTATTTTGCATGTAAGACGTCGCTAAGATACAAATGATACCATCCTTAGTTTTATCTTTTTAGATATCCGATAGCCCTAATAGTTATACTGTTCGCAAGTATTATTGTATTTTTGGTACTCTGTGTGTACGTTCCATACTGAGCACGATACGACCTCGTCGATCGCCCAATAAACAATGAGCCCGATCCTCTGTGGTTTGGTTTGTTGCAAAATAGCTTCACATCTTTGTCTTTCGTCTTTTGAGGAGAGACCGGATGACGCATACTTCAATTCGATTATTTTAATAATTGGTGATTATTCTCTTCGATGCTACAAGCCTTAAGTTCGGATTCACCATATTTTTAATCGTCTTTAAGCAACATTTGAACATTACAGATCTGATAAATAGATATAATCATGTTTATTTTGAGTTTTTGGCATTTTTGGGTTATTTCACGTAAACTAATCCATAAAATGTCTGTGGCTGTGGACAACGTCTTGATTTAGATGATATAGTTTTATCCGTGGCGTTATACCTGGCTTCCTTTAAGTTTTGAATTTGATGCCATTAATTGATGATGTATTTTCAAACTATTTATTTGTAGCTCAATTTTTTTAGGTTGATACAATTGTTAAGAACGAAATACGTAAATACCGACCTTTATAGGAAATATTGTTATTTGTTTTAATTGTTAAATTTAATTGTTTAATCGTTTAAATAGTTTAATTGGTTTAATCGTGTAAATGTCCATAGGAACGCTTATTTATTTATGAAGGACTAAAAAGAGTTTTTCTCAACTACAACATTGCGTAAGTAATGTATGAACGCTTGAATTTAAGTTTTATTTCTTTGAAAGCCTACGTCGTAGTATTGCGAGAAAACAGAGACAAAAACCTCACACGCTGCATTTACTCTTTTTTTAATGCTGAAAATAGGAAAACAATATATACATGTTTTACTTTATCAAATTGATTAAATCATTTACTTTGTCATGTAAATTTACATAAAGAACGACTAACCAACATTCATCACTAGAGAGGACAAAAGCGAGCGAAATCATACCCGTTTTGCAGCGACTCGACAGGCTCGTGCCTCGTCGACTCTCGGGGAAACCAGTAGGCAACACGAACCCTTTCTTATGAGACGAATAGACACGAGTGTGTCAAGTCGCTGCAGAAAAGGTATGATTTCGCTCGTTTTGTCCTCTCTATTCATCAAATAGAGGATCGTTATTAACGTTCGTCACTTACCGTGCGCTTCACACAAGTTTATGCTTCGCATATTAGACGATACGATGACTCGATAAGATCGCCTACACATACATTGCGAATCATGCACCTCAATGACCAATCGCGTACCGACGTCCGTGAAAGTTGCTGTACTGAAGACTGCAGTGATGCAGGATTTAATATCACTCAAATACTTAAATGCAACAAGATAAATATTTTTCATCTGTATATTTCCAATTCCTAGGATCATTCTGGTGGTTTGGGTATCGTATCCGTACCCCATGAGTACCCCATTATCCTTAACAGCCATCCTACTGCAACAATTGTATTCTCTTACAGAACTTTCAAAGCAGCAAATAGCTTACCAAGTAGATGCGTTGTCTCAAATTATTTATTATTTATTCTAAGTCAAGCAACTGACATTCCTCCTTAAGCGTTTTATTCATACCGTACAGATGTACGATCCTTTCGTAATAAAATTATCGTATGTATAAATTACAATAACAAAGAGCGTCCTATGATACATCATATTCATTCCGCAGCACGTTTCCTTTAACGCACACGCACAATCCGAACGTCATGTGCCTCTCCGCTCCTCTTGAAATTAATAGCATTTATTATTCTAAGAATAAATTCAAGGATGGAGGTAGATCCATGTTATTGCAGAAGAGAAGACTACCAACATGAGCTTAGACGGAATTGTCCGTAGGAACCTGTTTCTCTGTTGTACTCCTGCTGTTGTTGTCCGCTGGATCATAACTTTTTAATAGTCGTGTTTAAATATCCCACCTGTATACGTTAGAACCGCATCTGCTACGAAACGAAACTAGTTTCTTTATGTTTTTGGCTTTCATGCTTCCATTACGGTTAGATTTCTACGATTAGACTTCTTATTTTATAGTACTCTTAACGCTGCCTAGTACGTAGTGGTAAGAATTAATTTGCTGGACTCTTACGTTAGGTGAAGCAGGAATAATGCAAGAAGTAATTTTATTATTTGGTACCTATAGATAGAGATAGTGAGGAGTATTCTGTTATACCGGGACCTTCTAGATTTTAGTAAATTACGTTTTGACTAATGGTTTTAGTATTACGTACGAAATGGAAAAGGAAATGTGTCAGTCATAAAAACTAATATTCAACTAAAAGTGAAACCCCTCCAATTGGTTTTCGTCCCTGGCATGGTTCACATGCTGAGTTACTGCGATTAATTGCTTCTCGCTCGGCTAGTTTCACCCTTGGCGTGATTTACACGTTTAGCTAACATACTAACTGTTGATCATCTCCTCCTCACCTGAAGAAGCACCGTATGATTACGGGCGAAACATCGAGTTTTCGTTTAACCATGACATGGTCCGAACCCGGAACAAGTTTAGTTCTAACTGAATCTGCGCATGGAAGCAAGCCTACATTATTATTACATTATTAGAATACTCAAGTTTGCAGGCAGTCCAGAAAGATGTTTTTATACGAGTCAATATTGTGTTCTTCTTCTACTTCTACTATTTCTCATATGCTAAGATTGTGATATGATCAAGAAGATGTCGCTTATTATTGGAGCTAGGAGTTGATTTAAATTTAGTAAGGTTTCTAAATTTGTTTGTTATGAACACGAAGCGAAGAAGACAAATGGTTGAAGCTGAACGTGTCATATCTTGTCGTTGGATAAAATAAAAACTCGACGTATCGCCCACGATCATATGGTGCTTCTTCAGGGGAGTGATAAGTAACGGTTAGTACGGTAACTCATCGAGTATACCACGCCAACGGTGAAACTAACGGAAAGGAAAGCAGTTAGTCACGGTAATTCAGCATGTGAACCATGCCAGAGGCGAAAACCAACAACATGACACGGTTCAATCCCGGAACACGTTTAGTTTCAACTGACTCTGACAATGGAAGCCTACGGTTTTATTTTAAAACAAATTCGTTCGGCGTTCGAGATTTTTTAAAAACAGAACAAAAGGAAAACGTTTTTTTTTCTTTTTTGTTTTATTTCTAATACCTTCATTTGACTTTATAGAGAAGAATTAAAGACAAATTTTCAGGATCAGTTTTAACCGTCCATTCAGCGGCATATTCGAAATTTCCACGTGAAATTTCGGTTCTTTTTGACCATCGTCACCTTCTTACTTCTTACCGGAGAAAGTCAGAAAGAGTTTTGTCTTTGGATTTCAACTGGATTAATTAGCTAAGTCTGAATAAGGATATGCAAGAAGGATGTATTTTTTGCCAAATTTTATTTTTATTTTGCATTTGTACTAGTCAACCAACCTACACTTGTTTCTTATTGGAATATGCAAATATACGCCGTCGATACTCAAATCTCCCAAACTTCTCATCGAACCACATGTTTAAAATGAATCCTATTAAATCTATTGCATTATTGTTTGGGAAACGAAAGGTTTTAACTTTCATTAAATATTGTAAGTCGTTGCTATCCTAAGTTCTGCCAAGAAGCTAGGAATGTTTATTTGATAGTCGCTTTGGTTTTATAACGTGCACTTCTTCGCATACAATCTTTAACAATGATTTACACGCAAATGACGCATGTTTAGAAGATGCCGACAAAGATAACTTGTTAAGGCGTAGAGTTTGCATGAGATACTTTTTTGCCATTAGAAATTACGAAAGAATATAACATACACTTGGGTAATTCAAATAGCTAACCATGCAAAACCGTGAACAAGTACAAGCTCTAAAGCTTCATTACAAAACCAAATGAAAAATTCGTTTCCGGAGGAACACAGCATTAATATTAGGAACAGAGTCTTATTACACCATCGCCGCACAAGACTGCATTTTCTGAAGGATTTTTCTTTTAATGTATACGCCTCGTATAATTCATTGCCAACCACTTTGAAAATATCGAATATGTAATGGTCCCACATTAGTGAGCTTTTGTGATATCTAATAATACCTGCTCTCGTTTTCTTTTTCCTACTCTTTGTTTTGGAAATTGCTTCCATTATCGATAACAAAATACTTATCATAGGTTTTTGTTTTGGGTGTTCGTTTGGGCATAAGTTCTGCTGTACTCTTGTCTACTTTTTTTCTTTTAGCATATTGTGGACACAGACCAAAGGCAAGCGGTGATGCTGAAGCCATCTGTCTCAACTGCACCTTAAGATTTGGCTGTTTCGTTTTCGTTTTTACTTTTGCTTTGTATGCTTGTTTCTTTTTATCATTTTTTTTAATGTGCTAAGCAGACATATTTACCTTATTACCATTGTACATGGTTCAAAGCAGAAAGAGACTCTTTCTGATGGTGTCAAAATCCAATGCGGCGCCCGTAGAAAATAAGAAACGGTCCAAAGAGCGCTAAACTCAAGTGCCCCAACTACTGACGGGCAAGCCAAAAAATGTGAATCAATGGATCAATCTCCAAAAATAAACGAGATCCTCATGACGAGGATCGAAAATTAATCAGCCTGCATTAATATTCTTGAATTACGAATAATCTATACAACCTTTATCGGATTACTCCACGAACATATTTATTAATACGGGCATTATCGTTATGACATACTTTTTACGGCTCACGTACATGCAATATTGCCCAAAAAATGCAGCCAAGAAAATTGCCTCTCTTATACTCGAATAGTCGACTACGCGGTTAAATTCGTTCTGGTTTAATCTTCCACTGAACGGATAATTGAGAAATCACAACAGCGTACGGGCGAGGCCTGTCATAACCATATTTAGAATTACCAAAGAAGTCCATGTATCCTCGTTTATTAAAAATAATTTTAGGCGATTATTCAATTGCTGTGAAGATATTTTGGCCTCTCAACAAAAACTTGCTTTTCTATAGCACTGTTTAAATTAACACCAATGCGTAATTAAATTAGTTTTGAACTGTCTGTAAATAATCTGTTAAATTGTACATGTTAGACTATAAGATTACAGGAATACTAGAAAGCGGATCACACATTTAGCATTTAATATGAGCTCACATACTTACAATGCCTGCTAGTTCGTCTACATGTACATATATGTATATGCCGACCATTTTATAAAAATACGTGACTTACACGAGTACCCGACTAGACCGACATCCACTAGAAATGCGTAGGGCAGCTTTATACGAACAAGCTAGGCGTATGCTAAAGTTTTCAATAAATTGCCTGGTCCCATTCATTGCAAGCAAAGGTTTTATACGTTTAAAAACACTTTAAAGAGCTAAAGACAAGACAATGTTATTGTTCTTAGATTTAGGAGACTCTAGAGTGACTTGTTCGATGCCGTTTGCTTTGAAAGACGAAGATCATTTAATCATTATTATTATTATTAATCGGCTCGGTGGTCCACTGGTAAAAGGGACTGATCCTGACTGAAGAGAATTAGGTGTTGCGTATTCGAGTTCTGTTAGGATTAAACCCCGTTGGGCTATCACCACATTAAACAAATTATTATTATTATTATGAAGAAAAATGAAAAGAATATCAACACAAACATCCAATAATGTGTTCCATAAGCATAATTTGAAGTACTTATTATAAAAATGTCGTTTTTTGTCTTTTACAATATTTAGATCAATAATAATAATTTGTACTGCGAGCCTAGTAAGCCAATGGTTTGCGACTTGCGGTTACTGACAATAACTTCGCTTAAATTCGATAAATAACTCACTGGTGAGGTCTATCAGAGCATTTTTTAAATACACAAAAATAAATAGCCGCTCGAAAGAAATGAGGCTATGCAAGTTTAGATACTAACGTACTTCAAAACTGTAAGGTTGCGCAGACTATGATCACTTATTTATGTAGCGTGCAGTTTCAAGCCGCACCCCGTGCGTTGGCTCTGGTGGCTCAGGAGATTTCACCTTTTTCTTTCGCAAAATAATAAAAATTAAAATATTAGAAATTTGCAGGATTTTTCAGGTTTTTTGAATATCAAGAAATCAGAACAAATATTCTTTTGTTTAGAAGAAAATTGAAAGAAGTATCAGCGCAAATTATTCTCGGAAAGCATAAATAAATGAGATTGGGGGGAAGTACCCTATGCTCCCATTTATATACCTTTTAATATTAAGATAATTTGAAGTATATTACATAGCCACGAGAATAAATAGACTACTTATCTATGAAAAAAAAAAAGAACAAAAACAATGCTAAATCAATGTACGCCACACCCCCATATTTTCGTATTTATCAAAAATAAAAGGCTTTCGAACGGCCCTGTACGAAATTATATAAAAGTATTAGCCGCCGGTTTCCCGTTCTTTATTCCTCCCGTAATTCCGATTAACCGTCGTATACGTTCACTAAACACCATTCATCGATTTTCTATGTGTTTAGATAATTATTGTCACATGCAAACATTCAATTTACAATAACGTCCGCACCATAAATAATAAAGCGTCGCGGCGTCACGACATCAATCACTCGCTAAAAGCTCTCCATAATGGAGGCATCACGTCGAGATATTCAATAGTATTCGTCAGGGTACAGTTATTTTCAATTATGAAATACCAATAAAACCGTTGCGATCCATTTTATATCGAAATACTTATACGCCTAACGAGCGAATTACTCGACTAGTGCTAATAGAAAGATTACAGCAAATATTTTATTAATGGTATTTTAACTATGAGTAACGCATAGCGGTGTGAAAATTATTATTTACACATTATTATTCCTTATTTGCAGATGCTTATAGTAGATTGACCTTTGGCGAGTTATCGTTGTTGTGTTATTACTTCGAAGAACGTTATTTTTAGTGATTTACCTAATCACAAAAGAAGAAGCGGCGGTGAATATCCAAGGTAACATGATGACACAAGAGCCGTGTTTGTTTTTTAGAAGGATCGTTAAAAATCACGGGGAAGAGTTAGGCAAGGTGAAGATGTTTTTCGAAGGATGCCGAGATCCGTCTTGAATTAAAAATATTGATTTTACTTAGTTGTATTTAAAAATTATATTTGCATAATGAAGAACAAGCGTTTATTCAAAAATGAATGTTTAGATATGATAAACTAAACATTGATGCACAACTACACAAAATTAAGGGCTGAGAGCTACATTAGCAATAACCCCAAAATAGGTTATTAATTTAGATTTTTTTAGAATTGAAAAAATAGGAAAATTAAATATTTTATATAACCACCTTCTGTTGCGAGACAAGCTCTTTGTCCAAAAAATACAGAAACTATTCTTGTTGATTTTGGTGCCATATTTCTTGTAATCGATCTGCTAGTATCCATATTATCCAATGAACGCTTAATAGGATTTAACTGCGGTTTGTGAACTGGCTAGTTTACAATGAATTGGTACATGAAGAGCTTCCAAAAGTTCTTAAACCTGTAATAAAGCATCGGTTTGCTACTGTGTTCGGCTAAACGTATACTTCTTCATATCATAACAGACCTTTCATCAAATCTGTTAATTTTTGTCAAAGAAACACTGTTCTGGCATTCTTCAAATGCCTCTTTCTTTCTTTCGTTTGTAAAGAAACAAAACTTTCATTCATCGGTGAATAACGTGTTACCATTTTGCAATACCCCAATTAACATATCGCCAACCTAATTCTTGTGTGTTAGAGACTAGGTTTTCCATCCTGCGTCGTTAGTGACAAGAGTCGCTAATTTATTGGTCTTCGATAAATGATTATGATGCTGACGACAATTCATAATGTGAACTTATGTTGACATTTGTTAATTCCTTAAAAGAGCAAAATATCAAGAATTTATTCCTATTTTAGTTAAAATTAATGCTTGTTGATGTATACTTTGTGCTGTTATAATAAATGGAAAAAACGGCTATGATATAATCTCTTAAATTTGCGGTGACGTGTAGTTTAGAGTTCTTGATCTTTACAACTTAATATGCCGATGACATACACCTTACCATTCAAATGTTGTTTCCTGGTTTAATATTCGTCTTCTTCGGGCTTTTTTTTCTTTTTCCTTTGCTTACATTGTAAATCCTATAAAATGGATAACTTGTAATTGCTCTTTAGGCTATCCAATAGCAACAGAATTTTTCTAATGTTACTATTTTGTTTACTAATTTCAATTGTTAAAATAATTAATTTAATTAATTTAAAGCATACGGATTCTGAAACGATCATCGTGTTGTTCGGCTATCTAGTAAAGGCGAAAAATTACCATTCCCATAACAAACAATAGTCGCAAGATCTGATCTTCTTGAGCTAAAAAGAGTGATGTAGATACGTAGGTGTTGGGAAATAAAGAAGATAATGAATAAAGAAGAAAAATACATATTGAGCAGTCCTTTAATTTTTGTTTTATCACTTATTGCTTGTTATTATTTCCAATATATTTCTGGCTTTATAATTGACTTCTTCATTAATAATGGATATATTATCGAACTTAAAGGTGAGGAAAAGAAAGAAGTCACTTGAAGCAAAATATGGCGAATGTAGTGGATAAGGCACCAATTGGTACCGTAATTGGACTAGTTTCGCTATCGCAATTGCAAACGAGTGCCAATATCTTCTTCTTCTCTAAATTCCAAATTAGTAGCTCAGGAATCCTTAAAATTAATAGCGGTAACTTTTCCGACAGAATTGTCTTCGCCTACTTTGGCAGATATTCACTAAGAAAAGAGCAATTTTTCATGAAACATGTGTCGCACACGTCCAATTCAGATATTTGCCCTATTACCAATCTCTCTAATCTTCACCAGTCGGTCTGCTAACAGCGTATTATCAAATTTAATGATCGTATCGTTCACAATTACTCAAAAGAGGCGACCTGGCCGTGGTTCTTCATCGAAAGCGGATGTTCGTCCACCCGTTAACGCATTAAACTGGTATCTAATGGTACTCGAAGAAGAATGGTCCTGATAAGTTGCAATCAACTTCTCTTTGATTCTTGTACGCATATTGTCCTTTTTCCGGGATTCCACAAATACATAAGCTCGAACCTAAATTCTAGTTAACGTCGACCACTCACAGACGATATTGCCGATTTGACAGAAAGCACGGACTATCTCTAAACAAGGGAAATCCTCATTCTTTGTTTTTGTATTTATAATTATTTATTATGTTCGAATTACCAGAGGTAATGTTATAATTTCTTTTCTATTGTAGCATGAAAATTCCGTCCTTCATGTAGAAACGAACCATCGATCGGGAAAGACATTGTAGCATTGTACAACAGCGTTTCTGTTACAGCTACGCAGACATTTATGTCCTTAAGTTACCTAGACGTAAATATGTATCGATGGATTGTAAATCGAACGCACCTACACGTCACATTTTTGTACTTTTACTCTTCAGTAGAGCAACCTCAATTATGTTAATTTCACATTCCGTACGAGACGAGAATATTACCTTCACTTTTCCAATTATAAACTTATATATTCTTCGATGTATAAATATGTATGTAACTACGTACGTTTTACGCCGATAATAATCAGGCGTTGTTGATGATAGGGATTTGCCTTGGTGGATATAAGTAAAACGGCAAAAAATACAAAAGGTAGCAGAAATAGATTATATCCGTATTAGTAATAGCGCAACTACCACCTTGTTTCAAGATTACAGCTTCCAACTATAATTTTAATTGCATTACATTGAGAAGTGATCTTATTACTAGTTAAAAAGAGTAAGCTTCAACATGAAGCATGATTTGAAGATGGAATAGAATAAGTTGCAGATTACCCGACGTCATTTAAGACGTCAAATATTTCTATATTTTAACAAGTTAATTGCTTACTTTAACTGCAATATACTATTTAAAGGAAATTAATTTTACGTTAAATAAAAAGCTTGTACAGAAAGCTTGAAAAAATTATTGCATGGATGTAAGTAAGGCAAACAACACAAAGTATCAACCGAATCGATCTTCGACTGAAAATGAGAATCGATGTATCCTGTACCGGATCAATTAATTAGACTTGTATGGTGCGTAGTGTGCTGATAATTGTATCGTTTAAAACATTTAAAAATAAAAATATAGAGACAAGTAAGTTTTCAGAAGGATTATATAAAAAATAAGATAAATTACAAGAGGACCATTTGGAATGAAGATAATCCATAATTATCATAGTTTTACATAGTTACCTCTGCATTTCAATTCTAGATACTTTAATTCTCAAACATATTTTGTCCATTGCGCGCTGAATAGTAACTTTATTATCTTCAAATATGAAGCTATTCGAGGTTATTTAATTTTTTAAGCTTAATTTAAGCTAACTTTAATTACGATAAAAAAATCTAAAAGTTACGTTTAACAATAAGGAATGTTTCTCACTCTGCACTAGTCTACTCTAAATATCTTACAGGTATATCAGACGAGATTATTTTAACGTGAGATTAATTCTAATTCTCCGACCATTTCGCAATTGTTTTGAATCCTGTATTCCAGTTAGCAAAATATTGTTAGTTATTAAAACAAGAGTGATATGAAAACAAATTTATTAATTCTGCTTTTATAGTTCATTGCAACACCTAGAAGAATTTTTGGCTTTTCTTTAAAAGTTAAAACCTTCTCCTTAGTCGGTTGTAAAGAATCCTTTAACCGATGAACAAATAATTTAATTTTATTGGCACATTCTTTTATTATTTATAAATCTCCAACCTACAAATTGTTGGTCCAACATTTTTTTTTTGCTAGCTAAAATACGTCTGTCACTTCAAAGAAGTATCGCGCGAGAGGTTTCCAAGTATCACGTGTTCTATCTACAAAATCTACAAATTTTTAAATTCAAGATAAAAGAAATTATCGCGATACTTAGTATCTTCAGCTAGGACAGTGTTTAGGACAGGATACGGCAGAGGCCCATCAAAGTTCATGAAAACAAAAATTATTGAAAATTGATTTGAATTTTTTTTTTTAGATAAAAGCTGCCAAGCACCTCCGCTCGAATTGTGAAAATGTATAGCGAGCGGTCAGAAACTTTAATAAAAATGTTATTATCTTTTAAACCACAGCGATGATAATAGAGATAATGATAAGAATAATGATAAATAAATTTGGAGGGAAAAGTACTATAGATACCAAGCAAGGAATGGCATGTTCCAGGTTATCACACTGCTACGTCAAATAATCTTTCAAATTCCTCTCTGGTAGCTGCTTTACTCTCGCGTCTAATGACGCTTTGTTGTAACTGTCAGGGATAATCGTCTGAATGTTTTCAGGATATTTGATAGCATAAAATAAGCAAAGCAGCAAAGCAGAAGCCAAAGGAGTAAATTTATGAAGAGAACAAAAACAAATCTCTTTGATTAACACCGAACAAAATACTGCAAAAAAATAACAGGGTTACTTCCAATATATTACGTTGCAAATTAATATTAAATATTAAATATTAAATACTCTACTGCTACTATTAAAGAATATTTAGACACATTCTTCTTCTTCTTAACTCTTCTCAAGATTCTGAAGTATGATTTTCAACATTACTTTATATAAAAAATATATTATCTTTTGACAACCAAAGAGCACATATCTTCTAAAAGAAGACAAAGGCATAGAACCTTGAAGCTTGTTCCGCATGTTATTTTGAAAATATTCTATTACTTAATAAATTAAAGTAAACTTTATCTCTTTTATTTTATGACAGAATCAAAGCTATACGTGACACGATTAAAGTTATACTCGCCGGTATATCTCGCATCGTGATCTTAGATCGTACGTGCCCGTTTTAAAATTTTCCCGGCGAACAACCAGTTTGAAGAATCAACCGCAGGAATTTTAAGTATTTTTTGCATGCGAAATAAGCAGATACGATAAACTGTGGAGAGCTCTTACGCCCCGATCAGAAAGCTCGTCCATTTTAACGATAAAAAAGCGAAATGGATATTACAAGCAAAACAAACATGATCACGCGCGAGCGCCGTGCTTAAAGCAAATGATATCCAATAAAAATGGAATCGTGGATGCTGCGTAATTCTATTTGCCCATTGCGGTATATACGATGCGTATGCGCGATTTTCGCAATAAATAACTTCTTCGGCAGGTATGTTTGGTTTCTCGTTTTTGTGAGATTGATGCGAGCGCCTTTGCCTGACGTTGATCTGTTTTTTTTTTCTTCTTTTTTTCTGAGAGACGTTTGCTTTTTTGAGTACTTACTTAACGCGTTGTAATTTTTTTGTCTAATTTTGTTAAGTACAACAGAAGCCTATTTCCAAGAGAAATAGTGTAAATCTTTTATTCATTTCCTTTATCGGGGCTAAAAGCTTTGGTCGGAGAATGAAGTAGAGGATCATCTAAACGATCCGCTACACGATATATTTTTGAAATTATAACAACAAATAAGGGTATATGTATCTAAAATCCAGAATACCGATTTCATACAACCGGTAAACAATAAATATTAGCGAGAATTTCTTTTTGGTAAACCTATGTCCAAATAAAAGGATCTAAAGGATCTACGACATGCTGAATATGTCTTCAATAAATCCTCGTACTAGACAAGTCGTATGAACAAGATACAGCGGATCCTCTTACAATATTCCCAGCGCAATAAAATTCGTCTTAGAATATCGTAAAAGAACATTACACGGCAACTCTTTACATTCGTAATCATCTGCTTCCGGAAAAGGGAACGCGGCGCATCTTGAAATTCCTCAAAATCCTTTCCCGACAAATTCACGACCAACATATTCGAAATTACACGGCCGAAGACGTCGCCTCGTTCAATCAGCGCACAAAAGGACTAACCGCAGCCTAGGGACAAGCGGCTCCGGAGCGGATTGTTAGCCTCCAATAATGGGAGAAGAGAGACGAGAGAGTGACGATTTCTCTTCGCATTTCCTTTTCTGTAAATCATGCAAGGCTACTGGATTCAATAGACGAGCGAGCGTATACTTACCTACTGCCGCTTGTACTGCGATCGTGTTCCTCTGTGCACTCGCCATTACTGCTCCGTACAAAGCTATTATTCCCTTCAAAAGCCGTACGCTGTATTCGCTAGTTGGCCAGCGGCAATTTACATGCATTATGTTGGTAGCAAGTAAGAGGATAAAAGCGTGTTGGGGCTTACAATCTAGGAACGCGAAGACATTGAAATTAGTTCTTGTTTATTTAACATCGAGGTAGCGTACCTCTTGAAGGTTTTATATTGCAGACAATGTTACATGCTCGGTTCTTTCTTCTTCCTACCTTTAGCATTACAAGCTTTGTCTTTCGGGTGTTGTCGCGTAGTTGATATTTGACTTGACGTTTCGCTGATCAAGCGGTCAGCTTCATCAGAAGATTTTTAAGGATTGGTGTTGTTGTCTGTTGCTCTTCGTTGGATATTCCATTTTAGTTCCGCTTTGCTGATCCGTAACCATTCCGCTCCGCTGAATCGCGTCGTTCGTTGTATGACAACTCGGCAGTGCTAACTTTAGAGATCCTCAACGGCAACTTCGATACGTTAGAAATCTCAAATTTTGCTGTTCGCAATCCTTTCTTAATATCGTGTCATTGTTTTGGAAACGAACCAACCTTATTTGAAGCATTCAGAGCGAAGATAATCAAGTTGCAACTTATGCGGTGTTCTTAAGTCTGGCAACGCCGTTCTTTCTTTAGGCGCAGCTTACCCGCAACAATTACTATATATTGAATAAGATCGAAGATTTTTAGGTGCACTTTCTCGCTTTTATTGAAGCTTCTAGTTTTATTGATGATACGGCCTCAATACATTCATTAGTAGTAACCAATCAATCCCTATTCTTACTTACTATAGCACGAGCACCCGGTACAATGTCTGAAATTATCAACTATCAGCTAATCAAGCAAATGCACGAAAGGAACGTCTACATTCCGAGCGTTTGACACAACAATAGACATATTTCCAGGCTATACGACGATTCGCCGGCTTCAGAATTTCCTACGCCGTCATCCCGCTTTCGAAGCACGCAAGCATCCTGTAACGTACAACAGACATGCAACGGTTATAGACGGTTCTCGGAGTCATCCATCGTCTGCGTCGGCCGAATACGTGATGTTCCCATCACATATTCGTTCGGCGATAGCTGCTACTTTGTACATCTACCTTCTCGAATGGATTCGGAGACTGATGCAATATCCGAACGTTGCGCCTATTGGAGGTGTATCGAAGGTCGTTTAAAAAGTGAACACGATTCGTTGCTATCTTCCTTTGGAGAATGTAAGATTGATTAGTCGTACGTAGAGTTCATTTACATATATATACGTATAGTGTACGAGATGTTAATTTTAGGTAAGAGATTTGCATACGTCAGTACATTCTTGCATAGGGATGAGGCGGCTTCGAAACAGAGGGCGATCGTTCCATCGGCAAAGTATTGATGAGAATTACATTTTGGCATGGTTATAGGAGTTGTTAATCGACTCTACTGAAAAACGAACAATAACCGGATTACGTATCAATATTTGAAAAAAGGCAGAAATTGCAGAAAAATGGACGCGTTTAAAAGCGTTTCGCCTTACATCTTAATGGCCGCGATCGCGAAAATTCACCAATAGTGACTTGTTGGACTTTCAAACACTGCAAATCATCCTCGCATATTTAACAAATCAATAAATCCAATATATCAGACGACACCAATCTACTCGTTTCCAAGGAATGTTAATGCCGACCAACTAATTTCTGTCGTTCAGCATACCAATAGAATATTATATCTCGAGAAGGTATGTAACTTCTGGCGTTGTATCATGAACGTACGCCCGTAATATTAAAATAATTCCAACACTTCATATAGCCTTGACAGTTTAAAGTTTATCGAGCTTCGTTCGTGGTCACACATACAAGAACACAGCATCCAATAAGCACCTCAAATTAGATGTTAGACAATATATAATCTACCTTCGTCGGGATCCAATGGCGTCGCTAAATAGAAACACGTGTTTCTCAGATGAGATTCCGTACGCTCGAGTTGAGACAGTGATGAATCCGTATTAATTTACAATGTCTAAACGCGAACTAGCGTCAGATAACGCCGCCGTCGCCAATTTTAATAACAAATGGAATAGACCTTCGTTGTCAATGTATCGCGTAGTATGTAGGTATACATGAAGGATATTATTATGCTGAAGCCGTTTCAGTGATAATATCATGTTTAACGATAGTATGGAATAGCTATTTCATCATAGTCAATGTTTTCGGTGTAAAATACATGTTTCCTTTTCGATTATAGATAAACAAACTTAGCTCATATATTAAGGTGGCTATCCAGGCGGATTTCAGTTCTCACCACGAGGGGATCTCGTGTATCACCGGAGAGAGAGGGTAGATTTAAATTTGGCAAAGTTTGTATTTTGTATTTGTTATGAAGAGGAGAAAGTGGATTTGTCGCAAATGATGTTCGAGACAAAAAAAAACGAAATAGTTCGTTTTCTTCTTTCACTACTAGCATCTTTATTTGGTTTTACAGAAAGAAAAACTCGTTCGATAACGTTTCGGTCCCTTTTAGACATTGTCAGCTTTATTTTATCACTGCCGTACTGGATTTTGACACCGAAGGAAAGTCTTCTTTTTACTCTTAGGAGAACCACCTTAGTCGCGGAGTAAAATCTATGTTCTGTCAGAGTATAATGCTGTCTTTTCCTCTTTTACCACTACCACTTTTCTTTGGTCTTGCAAAAAAAAACTGAAAACGCATCCTCTAGGCCATTTTCGATTTTCTATTTAACGGCGTAGACAAAACGTTTCGGTTCCTTTCAAGCGTTATCCACTTTTCCTTAACGCTTCCTTTATCACCGTCATATTGGATTTCTTTTTACTCTTACAGGAACTGCCTTAAGCGTGGCGCAAAATCTATGTTCAGCGAGAGTATAATGCTGTTCGTCTTTGACTATTGTCTGTTTACGAGCCCTGTTTGGATACGGTTGGTTTTGGTTGGACCCAGAAAGGGCAAAACTCTCCTGACAGGTACCGTTTTGGGCTGGGAAAATTTAATCGAATCTCTACCAAGTTATACGTTAAATATACGCGACCGTATGATTCGGCGCTCTCTCAACCTTTATCATAAGTAGAGAGGACAAAGGCGGATGAAATTATTACTTTTTTGCAAAGGCTAGACCACTCCATTCTCACGAGGCGAACAGACACGAGTCTATCTAGTCGCTGCAAGAAAGGAATAATTTCACCTGTCTTTGTCATCCTTAATCATAAGTAAGCCTGTAGAAACGAGTTGCGCTTCACGAAATTAGCAGCGACTAGACAGACTCGAGCTTATTCGTCTTACGAGAACGGATTCGTGTTGCCTACTGGTTGCCCGAGTGTCGACGAAAGACGGGTTTCTCTAGTCTCTGCTAATCTCGTAAAGCGCTCGGGAAGGATACCTACTCTCGTTTCTGCATGCTTAATTACAAGTTGCTGTTGTACAAATGCCCATCTTACCTTTTCAGTAAGATGTAGTACTAATAACATTAACATCAATATTAAGCACAAGAATGTAATAAATCCTCCACTATACAATATCGTTATTTTTGGAGGTCACTGTATTGCAACATTTATAAATTGTACAACTCAATTCTTGAATATGTTAGGACTGAGTGGACTAACGCCGTTCAATGCCGCATCTTTTGAATTGGTTTAGATTGTCTTTTGTTTCGTTTTTGAGTATGTATATGAAAGAACATTTGATATGAGGATATTGTTACCGCAGAATAGGTGAACTTAGTGCAGGCTTACTTCTAATCTTATCTATCTATTTTTTTACTTTAAGGAATGCCTATCTGAGCTTATGCTAGCCTATATATATATAGCCTATCCTTATGATTCCTATGTACATACTTAATTATATATGTATATTCATTTATTGCAGAGTCAAATGTATTTTATCATGTAATAAGTAATGATTTATCATTATTAAAAGAATTACTAACAGTGAATTAATGTTAGGCGTAAACAGAGCGACCAGTAGGACGCTGATCACACAAACGTTACGTGTAACAACTTATTTCTGGCATATACACGAGTCCTACGCAAAATCAGCCAGACCTTTATCTAGAACTACTACTATCGCTAATAGTACTTCAGATGTACATATTTGGTAGCTTACTTTTTATTTCAAAACAATTCTCCACATTTTATGTTGTTTATGTATGTTTATCGAACAGAAAGACCGCTTACGTACACGGACGATTGCCGTTGGTAACAAAGCGTAGCGACCTAAAGGGTATTAAGTTTTATCGCTTTACCCGTAGGTAGAGTTAATAACACCTTCAAACCGCCATCTTCGCGATCGCATGGACCACTAATACCGACGTAAACGTTATTAAACCTTAACGTTTCCGTGTTCCTTAACCGAACAGGGAAAAAATTAATTTCGGTTCCACGAAAATGTTCGAGTTTGTCGTTGAATTTTATTTTCCGCTCCGGCACTCATAAGAGGAGGAACTGCGTTCGGTAACGCTCCGTAAAGAGTACCTAACGTAGTAACGTATTCAGTAACCTATCCCATTTTCACACTTCGTTAATTCTAATGCTATTTTCTTTTGTTTCAGGTAAAACGACGGCGCAACAGGGAAACTTTAGGTTCTCCGGGTCTGCCTCGGCTAGGATACCGTTCGGTTTAAACTTATTTCGGTCACGATTCGGCCGTAATCTACAACAGGATCGAAACTAATTCGCTCCGCACGATGCAGTGCGCTTTCACCGCAGAAATGGCGTTTCAATTGGCGGAGTGCCTTCGCGCTCGCTGTAATTTATGAAATGTTGAAGAGCTTTCGCGCTATAAATTATAACGTTACACATTGTTGCAAAAGGGAAAGAGAATGGGAACGGATCAGTAGGAAGTTGTCGTAATAATGTAATAGTTTTGTAAAAATAAAGACAGTAACAGCAACGTACACCATCGGATACGTACGATAGAATAAAACATAGAGCTTTTTATAAAGTAAACAGCGATTGGATCAAAGTATTATCGCTAAACTAAGCATAAGGTTATCAGAAAGTAAGGAATATATTTTATCTTTGATTAAAACCAATAGAAGTAGAACTCCTTGAATAATAGGTGGGCTACCTTTATCCTCTGGACGGAGGCAGCGACGGAATTAGTTTGTTAATCAACACAGGATCGATGGATATTCCATTGAATACTAAACTTTTCCACCTTCTTTGAAAGTGGTAAATTTTGAGTCCTCGGAAGTTGCCAGGTGTAAGTTTGATTATAATTCTTGTAGATTTTTCATGCTAACGTCATCGTAAATCCGCCGGAAAGCCATCGCTGGTGAAATCCATCAATCGAACGTGTTGGATAAAGGAACGGGTGTATTTCTTATGTGTAGTGCTATTTATCGCAATCTTTCAATATGGCTGCCATTTTAGTGGTAAGAAGGACACACACTTGAATTGGTCGTACCTTAAACGCTGAATTTTAATCAAAATACCGGAAGATGCAGCATAGACTTACGTAGAAGTTGATTGAAATGTAGAAACTGAACGCGGTGATTTAGATGAAGGCGAATGATAGTAATGTTGAAGATGAAATTTAAGTAACTGTTAGCATTAATGACGTAAATATTGTGCTTTTTATACAATGAAATACAAAGAACATTAATGAAGTTAATATTGTTCACTTTGACTTGCTCACCACGGTTTATTACTGAAATCTTGTTTAATGTACCTTTGCGTTGTATTCGCTCCAGTCACTAGGGTGGGATGGACAAATAGTAGCGAAAGAACAATTTCAATCGAACAAAATGCATTCCGTCCAACGTTGGCCTGCGGATCTTATCCCATCGCGAAGAGCATTTTCATCCAGGTCTGCAGAACGGCGGCTTTAACGACCTTATTTGTGGGAAATCACTTTCCACCGAAAAATCTAGTTTAGGAACAAGGAAAATAAGGCGAATACGGTAGCAAGTCGTATTACTCATCAATTAATAATTTCTGGCACTTCGGCACTTTTCGGACGCCTACGCTGGTGATCATCAATAACACTTATTCTGCCACGTTTAAATCCGGGCAACCACCTTTTTATAGTGGCGCTGTTAGCTAATTCATTTCGTCCTTCAAATAAAGATATCTAAGGACGTTGGGGCGTTTGTCAGTATTATCCATGATTTGAATTAAACATTAGCCATTACTAGTCATTACTAGCCATTACCGCGTCCGTAGAAACGAACCTGTTAAATCTCAGTAAAGCATTAAATTTCAATTAACACTAGCAAATTGCTTGACAGGCTAAGTTATTGTAGAGTGTGTAGTAACTAAAATCATATCTAACAGATAGAAGGCAAGTAACAGAGTTGAATGATCTGTAGTTTGAGTCATTAAACGTTGAATGTGGCATAACCCAACTATCAACAACCACTTCTACTCACGCTTTATATTCTTCCATTTAACATTTCAAATTCGGAAGTGTATCCTTGCGCCAATACCACATGATTGCCTGTCAGTGTATGACGTTTGGAAGAGGTAGGTGCTCAATATGGTGCTACTTTCCTTGACGATGCAAGAGAGCTCACAGCAGACTCGCTCAAAATTAATTCGACCGACTCAAAATTAATTGACGAAGCTTTTAAAGCTTTTTAGGTCCCGTAAACCGTTGGATCTCAATTTAAATTGGGCATCATACTTGGTCTTACTTAGTTAGCAAGTAAGCTATCGTCAACTCTCTTTTACTTCAACAGTAACCAAAGTGGTATACTTTGCAATGTTTCGCGTGAGGCCAAGCAACGGAAGTTATTTATTCTCCAGAGAAGGCCGATTAGAATATTATGCCATTTAACCTATAACGAGTCTGATTATGGTTACTAAGCTATTAAAAACGTTTTTGCTGGACATTCTATCGATTACTTGGGATTGTTGTATAATGATCTCGTGGAGTAAATGAAAATATTGCCGTGCAACACATTCAAGTGAGGTGTGAAGAAACTCTTCTTGTTGATGGACAGTGTTAAATGATTGAGGAGTATTTCGCTTGACAACGTTCATTATCATACATTGCATTTCACTAACACATAAGTATCGCATATTGAATATAAAAGAATTTAAATAAATCACTTTTTTTTCGACATTTTCGCGCTTGACCTCAAGCTAATTGGCGGGATCGTTGCTAGCATTTGCAATATTACCAACTATTAAATTATTTATGTAAAAATCATCTCGCTTTCGTATATAAAAATAATCCAAATATTTCGTCCCGATTCTTAAAGATATATTAATGGGTTAATAGGATTAGAGAAAACATATAATAATAAAAGTAAATAAGCAAATAAAAAGGTTCAAATGTACAACGCACGGTATTGTGGTTGAAGGTAGATAGCCTGTAACCACTAGACTGTACGGTTACGTACAACAACTTGATTATATAAGCAGCGGTATAATGTTTTCCTATTACCATTTCGATTATAGATAAGTTACTGTAAAATAGCCCTTTAAATCCGAGGCTTCGATAGAGAAGCGCAATGAATAGCACTATTCGAAATCGTTTACCGATAATTTCCGATTGAATACACTTCATCTAGCTGGACCACCAACGCTTTATAATAACAAAATTTCCAAAGGACTAATCGACGGCATTCCTGTATATCTGTCCTTACTGCGGTACAATCTATCTTATAAACCGACCGATATAAATTCCATCGGAGAGAACTCTTCATCTTATCTATATAGCGATAGCGCAGGTATTGCGCTTCAACATCTCCGGCATCAATTCATCCTTACGGTTCAGGTATTTAGGTATTCAGCGGGAAAAGTACGGCGCGCCCCGCCTTTCGCGTACATTAGTTCAGTCACTCGTGCATGCATACATAGGTTCCAACCACTCGAACGGGGACGACCGGAGCGACGGGTTAAAAGTTGAAAATTAGAAGCGGAGCCGTCCGGCCTCAAACTCCATAATTATACGGCGGATAATTTTCACTAAGCCTCGTCACGTCCGAGAGAACGCCAGAGCTAATGGCGCAGCATCACGGGGTATCGCCGTTCGGGCGTAGATCGTGCCGTAATTTTCGTCCGTACAACGGCGCAGCTCCATTAATAGAACACGACTCGCTTCCAATTGATCACAGTGTGCTAAGATGGAAAGTATACATATCGGTGAGACGTACGTTGCGATTATGTTAAAACGTTCTCTCGGAGGAAATTCCATCCATGCCGTGGTTGATCTGGCCGTCTACATGTGGCTAGGATAATCGTGTCGGAGGAGTTTAAAATAGAAATACAGAAATTCTGTTTTAGTCCTTATGAAATGTTTATTTGCTGACGCAATTGTTTGAACATTTCACAGGACTCTTGTCAAAGGTTACTTTTACGAAGAAATCGAGTTATTTTAATTCACATAGCGCTATCTCTCGCCGAAGCTAAGTAGTTATCGATCTGCGCTTGTATATTTAGATTTTATCGTCCAATATAACAACCTTAACTCTAATAATAATAAGTGCACAAGAACCAAGAACTTGTCCAAGAATAATGTATCTACGTCTACTATATTCCATAGATCGCCGTTTTTAATATTTTAACTAGCTTAATTTATTACAGATTTAACTTTTTACTGAAACAGAAGAAATATCTATACTTGCGAGATAAGTAACACGTTAAAATAGAACTCGCTAAGCACCATCTATATTGCGCAGTCGGATGCAAATCCATAATTTTTATTTATACGATCTTAACTTTAACGCGATCCTAAATCAGCCTTCAGGGGCACAGCGGCAATCTGAAATACGATTCCGCGCGGCGATTTTTTCGCAACTTTCGAGAGCCCTCCAGGTAAAATCGAGCGCGAAATTCATTAACGACGCTATAATCGATGGCCGGCCGTACATCTTCCACGTCCGGAGAATTAACAATTTGAGTTAATGGCGGATGAATTTTACCGATCGCCGACGGAATCTAGAACGTCAGAGCGAGCGTATTAAAGTCTCCGCTGGACGATTTATCGTTTCGGGAAGAATTATTTAACAATCGCGAAACGAACAAACGCTGAATGTAGTTGCGCCATTCGAGCAGTGTAAGAAGGACTAAGGAAGGAAGAGATAAGGACGACGATACGATTGTGCAGGGAATCGTAGAACCTACGAGAATGCAGGTAACTAGTGAGGTGAAGCTGGTTTATCGTCTGATTTTAATTTAGAGTCGGATCGGAAACTTTTAGTTTGTTATTGGAGGACGAATGTTGGTTATTTTGAAGCTAGGTCGAGCTTACATAACGCTAATTGAATTACAATTGAACTAAAGGTGCATTACTGAGAAAATAAGGGATAATACTGCTCAGAATAATTAGAGCGGCACTTGTTTTTATTTCATTTTTTTAATTGTAATAAAATAGAAATTTTATAGAGCTTATCTTAAGCATTTTGCATTTTGTTCGAACAAATTGATAAAATGAATGGTCCAAGAACTTAAATGGATAAAATTTGTAAGGTTATATTGATGATTTGTGGATTTCCAATACGTGAAATATTGTTTGACACCTCCAAAACATGCTCGCAAATGCCTTGTAGTATATTCCACATGATTCGATTAGGGCATTTATGAGCACTAGTCTGATGTGGGCCTGGGCGCCTTCTGAATCTGTCGAACAAATTCAAGATGTTCAATTACGTTTAAATATGGATTTATCGCAGGCCAATTCACGTTTTGGATGCTGTGACATAATGACGGAAGTCTTTGGTGGCGGCGACGATATGGGATCTTGCGTTGACAGATCCGGTAAGCGGCTGATACAGCGTCAATTTGTTTAACAAAATCTAATTTCGAATGGATATCAACGACATCATCAGAAACAAAAGTCTTGTAAGGCCTCCTACGCACAATACTGCTTTTTTTGAAAAATTTATTTTTTTAATAAGGATAGGCCTTAAAAATAGAGGACAACGGAGGTTGCTTAGCTGAACCCACCCTGAAGATTTCAGAATAGCAAATCGTTGTTTTTTTTGTCGTCCTTCCTGCAACTGTATAGTGTGCTTTGAAATAAAGAAATTTATTATTATTATTAAATAGGTAAACAAGCGAAAAGTGGAAGTTTATAAAGTCGTTTAAGCCTTATCATAGGTTGCAAATCCAAGGTGCTAACGTAAAAAGAAAGAAGTAACATTCGTGCAGTAAGAAGACATTAGAGAAATTTTATAGAACGGAGGCTGGGGACGCTTGCAAACATTGAACACTAATATACTTCTAAAAGAATTTGCAAAACTAAGACGACAAGGAAAAAGAAGAGGGCAACGAACAGAAAGGATTGAAATAAGTTTATTAAGAATTAGCATGTAGAAAAAAGGAGAACACCCTTACGCCCTAAAGTCTACAAAGCTTATTTGCGTACACGAACTATGAGCGCGAAGCTAAGCGATACTTGTTTAAGCATTTTTTTTATCTGATCAATATTTTTCGACTTGTAGCAATTTTAAAATCGAAAGATTTGATCAACATTTCTTCTGACAAGATCAGTAAGGACGTTGCCATTATTTATACACATGTATGTGCATAAAGCAAATTTGGTGGTCGGCTACTTTTGGCTAATTAATACGACTTACACTTTGAATTCTTCAAATTAACACCTTTCAATTAGAGATTTACTCGTCACTTGGACGACAGATAGACTCGGTCATTTATAAAATTAGAATCATTTTACCCCACCATTTTATCTCGTTAGGGTTTGTTTCTATTAAATTTTGATAGGAGGATCTTTTAATTCAAAGTTTACTATAGTATCATCTGACAGATACTGACCTAAGTTAACAACCTGAGGAATGACTCATGGCAGACTTGGTCCTTTATCAGCACCTATCCAAGACTCTTTTGATCTGACTGAATATTCAACGCCTCAATGTTTCTGCAAGCTTTGTGCCATGTTAAGAAAATATTCAGATGCTTTGTCTAATTTTGTCAGCGATCAACTTTGTGAAATAAACAAATTCTTCAAGAAGATCGGTGGCATCGATTTGTGCGGATAATTTACTTACCTTGTCTGTTAGTTACTTAAATAATAAGGCGCAATTTCTGATTTTACTATTTAAAAATGGTTTCGATGGCATTTTGCGGCACCTGTAACCACGCAATGTGCAACTTTACTGCGAGTTTCGATGAAAACGAACCGTACGATTATTAACTGATGAAATTATATTTTCATAAGGTTAAACTTGCGCTAGGTCTTGTTGTCGAAAAGTAATGCTTTGAATTTGAAGATTTGGAAAGTGTGAATAGAATAAGAGAAGAGGCTTCTATCCGTCCTCATCACTACCGTCATTGACTGGACTTAATAATATCTTTGTACCAGTCACATTCCAAAAACAATAGACCGGAAAAAGTAATTTTGTTGTAGAAATGGAGTTTTCAACAACTGGAGAGATCTTTACTTCGGATAGGTAAATAAACAAGAATAACTAGATAAGATGCGCGGTACTTGACGCGTGGTACCAGGTTCAATATATATCGGACTTAGTTCGTAAATTTTACATTAGCACCTTGTAAGCTACCTTCATTTGTATAGTTTTCGCATATTTGTTTACAACCTCCTTTAATTTGTTGCTTATTCCTTACTGAAAACCAAGACATTCCAATAAATATGTATTGATGATTACTACATAAAGCTTACGCATGTCGGATTCGAATTTTGCCTTTAGGGAATGAATAAACACAAACTCGTTGACTCACCTTGTATATCGTCCATAAAGAAAACGAGTCATATGAATGAATATCAGCTGGCAGATGGTAAACAAGATTCAGATTGTTGTTAATTCTAGAATATCGTTGTATATCGTTTGAATGTGTCATCCATTAAAAATGGGAATTAACCCAGTTTAGTTCAATCAAGAGAAAGTTTAATTTACTTATCTCAAAAGCTTGAACATCGACTTTCTTATCTTTTACATTTTCATTTCAATTTGCCATGAAACAACATACCACGCGTACTATATTACCATACGTGGTAAAAATTTTTATAGCCCATCAAAATCCACTAAACAAAAGTCGTATATCTATTTGAAAGTATCATATTTACCGATCAATTTTATCGAAAACGTTCCAATACCCATCCATAGAGGTAGACGTGCTCTCTCTCTATTTTACGAGTTCCAAATGGGAAATATGTATAACTGCATTTTAACTTGTCTTCTTTTTCGTACGTGTTGTTCTCGGCCGAACAAAGTCATTGAACCTATTCACCATATTCAGCGTAAATGCTGTAGCGTACATATGTAGATGTGTGTACCGTGCACGCGTTTAAGAATTTGTTAGGTATCTATTTGTTCTAGGGTCTATCATGTACGCACCAGGCTAGGCCTCGACGCGATCAACGACGTTGGCTCTAGTGCCGGCCAACGTATTCACGGGACCGTTCGTACATAATGTAAACGATTTGCGTTGAATGTTTAACCTTACGGAGGGTGCATGCCGAAATTTGTTTTTGTCAAAAGTACAAGTAAATTTGTTAACATGTCTTACCAAGTTGTTCAATTATTCAATGTTAAATAAATTCATTCGAATTAGTTCATTCGAAATACGGGAAGTAGTGGATATGCAAAATACGATTGTGTTGGTTTCTCATTAAAGCTCGTAAATATTAATAATATAACATTTGCTTTAAATCTAGGATTTATAAACCCCTCCTCCGCGCCCCCAAAATAAATTAGCTCAAAATTTCCTTTAAAATTACCAAATCAACTATGCAGAGCCTAAACAGGCTCGTGTCTATTTATCTCATAAGAAAGGGTTCGTGTTATCTACTTGTTTGCCCGAGAGTCGACAAAACACGAGTCTATCTGGTCTCCGCAAAACAAGTATGATTTCACTCGCTTTTGTCCTCTCTACTTATGAATATCAATTTGGTTCTATGATACAGGCGGTATCGCTGGTAATATCACCGCATGGTACGTATAACAATTAACCTTTTCCTTCAAAAAATTGTGCTCTCAGTTATAAGCAACAGAGCTAGAAGCATGGATGCTTAGGGGAATCTTTATTGTTAGTTTTACGAGGAAAAATCTCATCAACAGTTGAAGAACTAATTATTTGCTAAGATTAATCATTTTACGATGTTCTTCAAATAGCAATTAACTACAATTAGAAAATACATTTTTTGAGGAACTAATTGTACAAGTTGATTTCTTGTACAAAGGCATTTTGTCTTATAATTACGATTACAAATAAAATATAATTGACGATTACAATTATATCTTGGAGGAAAACTTTTGAACCCAAGTAAAATTATAAAATAAAACGTGTAATCGTAATAATGTGAGTAACGAAAAATGGTATCATGAAAACTAGCGTTTCAAAGAATGAAAATAGGGCAACCTATTTACGCCAACGAAAAGTGGAAGTATCAAAAAATAATTTTGTTTACACGACTAAAGGGCGAAGAATCGGCGTGGTTTTACAGATTTATTGCTGCTGAAATATTTGTTGAACCCAAGCAGAAAATTGGCGGGAAGGTGATAAGGTGCTCCCATTTCATTCTGAAGCGTTATCACCTTCTGTGGTATATTTTAATGTACCGCTTTAAAGAAGCTGGCTTTCATTTAAACGGTAAAAACATTCACTAAAAGCGTTTCAATTGATTTAGGACTTATTATCTTCTTAATTTATTTTTAAAACCTTTCACTGCCGTCCTCTCAAATTTTATCCCTATTATTATTCCTATTAGAGGAGTTAAATGATACGTAAAATCAGCCGATTCGTTTAGAAAAGAAGCGCTGTAAAGGTAACAAATGCCTTAAACCTGCTTATTTTCACCTTGGGAAAGTATTAAAATTTGTTGTTACTTCCGATATTCTTCTAGTCCTTTTTCTTTCTCAAGTTCCAATGATCTGAATTTGATATTTCCAAGTGATGAAGAATTAGTTTGATCGAACTAACCGTGACACCGGAGGTAGTGAAAAAAAAATAGGATTTATACGTAAAACTAGGCGTTTCAATATGTATAATATGTAAGTTAATAAAAATCAGCTTTAAATCGTGCTTACATGAACCCAAATCAACCCCCGATGAAGGCATCACAAACCGGTTGCGCAGAAGCAAATCTAGAGGCAATACCGTTGACACTAAGCAATTGTAGTTAAAAAAGAAATTTAAATATAATACACATTACAAGGGCTTCACGTCTTTTTTAAGCAATTACAGTTCCAAATAACTTAAAAAGACAAGAGGATTAAATACAACTAAAATTATTAATTTCTGTGAAAGTAAAAGTAAAAGCGATGTCTAATATTTAATTCCTTAATTCCCTTTTGGAAAGCAATTTTCCAACTCTGATATAAGAATTTCGAGAAAAAGATACGAGGAGCAGCTATAAATATATTCAGTTAACGAGGAGCAACTATAAATATATTCAGCTACAGTTAGAGAGAAACAAACGATAGCGCTACCATTCAACCGATGGGACCTAAGATTATTTGCAAAAATTTCTGACAGGCAATGTAGTCATAAGATATCATTTATTTAAACTAGGAAAAGCCGTCAAGGAAGGTCAAATCTATCGTGTATAGCAAGACAATCCGAAGATGGTAGAGCACATTCTATGCAAATATGTTGCTATCGGTCGTACCCGATACCAAGGAGGCGATTTCTTGTATCTATTACGTCATACATTACATTACATTATCTTGTATCATATCTATATGAACTAAAAGAAGAAGGGGTAATACTAAGGTTCATTAAAAACCTCCAATTCTTCTAACGCACAGCAGAGAATTTTGTTACAATGATGATTTCATACTTTAAGATCGTGATGATCAAAGGCTTCTGTGGCATGGTGTGACTGTAATAATAATAATAATAATAATAATAACAGTAATAATATCAGCGTTCAATTTAAAATCAAACCAAGACATTTAACGATCTTCATTTTAATTTTTATTCCGATGATTAATGGGCATCTGTCTACAATGAATGCTCGAAGTGCCTTCCTTCTACCTCGATACATTTGTGAAATTGTTCGCAAAAGCTGTTCTGTACCAAACAATACTAACACGAGAATCCATCTGGATGAAATATCCAAATGATTTAAATTCTATTTTAGCTATAAATAGTTTTTCTTATTTTAAATATAAAACATAAGCATCGTTATAAGATAACGCTGTAATAATAATAATATTTATTGTCTCTCAACATATGCATTATTAGATAGAAGATAGAGATCAACGAAACGGTCGCAAAGTTGCATACTTCTTAAATCTTAAACCAAAGAGAAAACATTTATTTAGCCTTAAATCATACAAAGCCTAAGTTAAGGTAAAAATACAAAAATCCGAATACTGTTTTCTTCTACGTTCCGTTATCGCAATATTGGGCTTTTACTTCAAGGATACCGTTAGTTACGATAATCCTTAAAGCAGTGTGGATGTAACGGAATTTCATATTTATTGGACGAGAATACAGTAGTGCTTTCGCGTACTTTACAACGTCCCCTTCGATATCGCCCACGTTATCGATACGTGAAATGGATGATGAGGATCCATTAGATCGACTGGAGCCTCTAACAAGTTATATTTGACACTTCTCGCAGTAATAAAGATATTTATTAATTCAAGTCTAACATTTAACAAGTCTATACAGCTTCCAAGTATTCATCAAAATAGAATCTAGATAATGGCCACCACCTCTTTTTACTCCGAATTTACTTATCCGATAGTGTGCAACAGCGTTGTTAGTTGAAATATAGACATATACCTTTTTGTCTTTTCGGCTGTACCCTTTCACAAATAAGTCGCCATTACTTGCTATTATAATCATTCTTGATCACACCGTGAATCTATTGTTCTTCGCGGTGTCCTTATAACGTCCTGTTCTCACGCACAGTTCCAGGAGTAAAAGATCCTTCTGTTTTACAGGTAAACTGGTGTCGACCTATCTTCTAGACTTCATCGCCTAGACCAAGCCCTCGTTTGCTGCATTAAACTGGTTTTCCACCATAAGATACAAACACTACAAAACTTATCGGCTTTCCCTTCAACAACATCTTCGTCGAGTGACGGCCTCGTTAAGGCACCACTTGTTCGTCGATGGACAAAATATTGTATTTTAGGAAATATATTCAATTAGCCATCGCATTTTTACACATTTACCTTTCTTGTCTAATTAGCTTTAAAGATAATTGTTCTGCTTTATGCTGAGGAATTGCCTCCATAACATCATATTTTTTTTTGCAAAATGAACGCCTTTACCTTCATCAGAAGACCAACGTTGTTTTACTTATAGAAAAGTGCCACACCCACTAGGAACCAATATTCCAAAAAGCAAATTTTTAAGTCTCACTCGTCTAAATTGAATGCAGGACGATTGTTATCTCTCGAATATTTTACGAAGTTTTAAATAATATAATGCATAGCATCTTTATCCATTATATTTCGCGTGGGAGACTTCCTGAAATTTGTAAATCAATGATATAGTTCTTCTTCGGATTACAAAGTTTCGATAGGGTGCTGTTAGCGGTTATGAAATATGCAAGCACAATTCGAATGTTAAACGGAAGGTTGATTCAAGAATAGCTGTTTCCTGGTAGCTCATAAATCATCGGGACAGTACGTAGATACGTTGTTTAAATTTTACTGACGTTCTTCTGTATTTGTGAAAATATGTTTTTCATTTGTTTAACGGTGTTTTTCGCGGGGAATTAACCTCCTTAGCCCGATATCCGGCACAACATTTTGTTTATGTTACAAAACAAATGACTTTTCTGATGTTTCAATTTGATGAAGCTCACTTGTTCATTATTGAACAACCTGTATACTTTAAAGATGTTCTAATGCGATATCTAGGTAGAACGGAGGATATATGCCAGCATTATAGAAATTCACGCTAATCTGTACTTACATTTCGGATTTTTTGGAAGAAAATATATGTATTTAGGTAATTAAAGACAAAATGATAAATATCTCGAAATCTATTGGAGATGGACGTATAAAGCCCATACTATTAGCTTATTTCTAGGTGCACGTAGTGACATGTACCCTACATATGTGGCAATATTTCTTTTATTAAAAGACCTGGCCGTCTTTTAATAAAAGAGAGGCGAAAAGCTAACGCAAGAAATTTATTTGTCCTCGATAATATACGTTATGTAACAGATCGTTGTTATTTTACAAAGAACAATAGGCAGAGTAAGGCAAGCTGATCTTACATCCTCTAACCTGGATGATTTTAAGCAATATTTTAAATTTATTCATCTTTAGAGGAGACAAAGGCGGATGAAATTGTTACTGTTTTACAGAGACTAGACAGACTCGTGTTTTCTCGTCTCTCGGGGACACAAGTAGGCAACACGAATCCACTATGATGAGGCGAATAGACGCGAGTCTATCTAATCTCTGCAAAAAAAAATAATAATTCCACCTGCCTTTGTCGTCTCTATGTCTTACACCGCCTTGCTAATCGAAGCCCTTTCGAAAGCAAGGTTTAATTGCATTTATAATACAACTGCCTCTGTACAAATATCAAACCGGCCGTTAAAAGCATTACAGTTTCGCGAACACAATTAGTACAGCCCAGTGTTAACCTTGACATATGCGCGTTAAAAACGCATAGGTATGTAAGTAGTTGATCTGCGTGTGTAAATGCATTTATATGATATTCCAAGATAGTCGTGTAGCTGTAAATTTCAATGGAAGAAAATCGAAAGTTATTGGCTAGAATATTTAATAGCTGTCTTGTTGTCTTTTTTTTTAATATTGTCGCTGCATAAAGTAACCGACGGGGAAAGAAATAAGAAGGATGCGTTGAGATCCGTATAAAATGTTACTGGTAAATTTATCGATGTTATTATATGTTTTATTAGATTTAATTATTGTTAAAGTAACAAGACATCCATAAAAAAAACATGTTTATCCTTATAAACAACTCACAAATAAAACTGATAGACATAAATGGATAAATAGAGATGACAAAGGCAGGTGGAATTATTCCTTTTTTGCAGCGACTATATAGACTCGTGCCTATTCGCCTCATGAGAATGGATTCGTGTTGTCTACTGGTGGTCCCCGAGAGACAGCAAAATACGAATCTGCCTAGTCTTCTGCAAAAAAGGAATAATTTCGAAGCACGTCTTCCAGATGGCATTGAGCATATTCGGTATCTTCTTCTCATATCCTAAATATTCGGATATGTTGCTGAAACCTATTCGCATAGCTTCATATTTACTTTACTAAAAGACAAATTTTTAATACAGAAAGATCTTCTCTTACCAGCTTTCAGCTTTTTCGTAATTAATGGGCATATTCCTTTCTGATAGAAGTGTGCCACAAGCACATCTTTCAGATGGCATTCAGCATATTGGCTAGACCCCTCCTGGGGTCCCAGATATTCGGATCGCAGCTGAAAACTTCATCAAACGCGTAATTCAGTATCTTATTTTCATAACTTTACATTTAATTTAAAATGGACGACTTTTCAATACAGAAAGATCTTCTCTTACCAAACCTAGGCTTACGCCCTTTCAGCTTCTTGATCTCTTTTCAGGCGCATTCCTTTTCGACAAAGGTTTTCATAGCACGTCTTCCAGATGGAATTGAGTATATTCCGTAGGCCCCTTCTAGTGTCCCAGATGTCCGGACGTACTACTGAAAACTACAAGAAACACTTAATTGAATAATACTTGATTCACCATTCTAGCATCAGATATTGAGCGCTAGGAGAAGCAGAAATATTTCAAATTGGTCTAATTATTTCAGTAACTAATCTAGAGGGCCACTCTTGCGATGAACTTAAGCGAGGTTTCCGAAAATTCGAAAGAATACAGGATTCTCCATATTGTGCACAGCAGAAACTGAACATTCTATATACTTAAACATAATTTCTTGTTATGCAGAACTTATCTGAAAACTTTTCGAACATTTTTCCCTAACTCGTTCAGGAAAGACCCAGATTATAGACCACATGGTGTAACGGCCCAAATCATAAGAATAGTTCGAAACCAATTTGAAAAACACACACAATGGAACACTTACCTCGCCGAAAGCTTCACAAAGCAGTCCCGGCGTTCAACTAGTCTTTCTTTATCATTGATTTCCATTGTTATCCATTATAATCATCATCACAATCAAATATCCATCACCTAACAAGCCAAGCAATTACTGTTAGCAATATTTCGTAATGCGCATTGTATCGTAAGTTTATGCTACGGTACATTCCACGAAAGAGCCTTCCAAAACAAATGTCCACCTCACGCTCAACGTATCAAAATTCATTATCTGCCGGTTTCACATATTCCAAATGGCGATAAAAGTTGTTTCGCAATCCATCTTCTACATTAACGAATCTGTCCGTTGTCGACCACTATCAGTTCGTTATGCGGCTTAATCCTTACCGACGTACGTATGAAACGTTGCGCAATGTATCACTTCGAAGAATATACATTAGCATTATTCGTTGTTGATGATGATTGTATTGCTGCGATATTATGCAGGATTTATTACCCAAATCACGGGGCATTATGCAGACATACAGCAAACCTCCACCGTATATGGATACGTAATAAATATGACTCTGTTCTGAAGGATTTTATAGTGGTTGTAAAGAACAACGAGCTTTATTTTTTTGTAAATCATCACTTGCTTGACGAGAGTTTGACTTTTATGGTGAACCAGACAAATTTGCATAAAGAAACATAAAGGAACCTGTTAACGGTGAAGTAATAGGTGTCGTATATGACCGTATCTCAACATCCACACCTGTATTTACCGAAGGAGATGCGATAATCACCATAAGAATTTGTTTATAAGATGTATAAGCAAGCAATTGCGGTAGGAGAAAAAGCTGTTTCACTATACAAGGCACGCTGATTGCATACGGTTGTTTTAAAGATGTATTTATTGTACAATAAACATATTCGACGATGTAATAACTTCCTCTATAAACAGCGCTTTTTCTGTTTTTATCTAATTACATACATAAATTTGATTGTTGCTAATGAATTACGTAAACGGATAATCCGAGGGGCTTCTTTGAAACATAATAAGTAAACGAAGTACAAAATTAATAAGATTAAATACGCCGTCGCTGTATTAAAATTTATATTACTTTAATATCTACTTAAGCGGCATTTCGACAACATACTACGGCCTGCAATTCTAAGCACTTACGATGCCTTTGCCGAGCTGATTTATTCAAAATGGATAAAATTATTTTTTGGTGGTATCGCCGATATTCTAAATTTATCGTTGTGGGCTATACTTCGTGTATTAGGAAAACGGAATATCTTGGGTAGAGTAAATGTTATGTGAAATTTAAACATCTCATAAACGTGGCCTTAAACGACCTGTTGCAGTAACCATTGAAGTTCATTGTTTCGGTACAACTTAGGTTATCTTTAATAGAATTCCTGACAATGCTGTATGTTACTCGTCTACCACTTACGAAGCGATTTGTGTGCTTAAATTTTGTAGATTAGAGACCATTAAGTACAATGCTCTTAACGTCTCTCTTGAATCTCAATGCAATTACGTACGTACGCAATATTTCCGCTTTGCTACAAACATCGAATTGGATCCGTTTGTTACGAAAAGATGCTTTAAGAAATTGTTCGTTTCGCGTGCTATTGGTGGTACTTAAAATCTTAAAATATGATGTTTTGATTAACTATTTATATTTTGTTCATTATTAAGGTGAATTTGCTGCAGCTTTTGTAAACTCTAAGAGTAATTTTTTTTTCTATGTCATAATATATGAAAGGTTCAAAAAAATACAAAACAATTGCAACCAATTCACTTAGAATTAAAAAGTTATAATAATATGCTTCGTTTGAAATAACCTACGGCCTATCTATAAAATTAACAAACATACCACGAAATTTCGGCCAGCTGCCGCGTCCTCCACATCGTTGCCGATTAATTGTAAGTACAAAAGAAGCAGAATTGATCTTAATATTAAGCAAAGATTTCCAAATCTGCAGATGTACTTTGAATATAAGACGTAATTATTATCATTATCAATAATATTTCAATCTTGTAGATCTATATGACCCTAATATCGATAAAGAGGTGGATATTGCGCCATTTAGGAGGCTGACTATGCTGTTTCGGTGAAAGTTACTCATCTTAACCATCTGCCGAGTCCCGCTAGTAGATCCGCTACATTTCCGAGCCAAAATTCGCATTGTTGGAATACTTTACACACAAAGTTACCCTGAGATTAGCTCTAAGAGGCGTATACGCCACGCGGGAGGGTCGCCACAGAAGAAAAAAGATATTCAGGAGATCCGTCTAATTGGCAGAGATCGTCTAATACGCTACAAAATACATAAAAATACATGGATTAAAGAAGAGCTTAACTTAATTTTAACAAATACGTCAATATTTTTAGTTAAAGAACTTGAAGCAATAGAAACACTTGTTTAGGTGCAGGTGTGAAGGTAATATGGAACCAATTCAGTCCTACGAAAACAAGGCTAAAACGAGATTGAGCTTTTATTATTTTTTGCTAGTGGTTATTCGTTACTTTTAAAGTTCATCTGTTGGTATGCTTTTCCTTTATAAGTGTTTACTTTCATTACATTAATGCTTTGCGTACGTTTGCTCCAAGCCTATTAAGCAGTTTTTACTTTTATAGCAATACTCAGTGAAAAATTGTAGAATCTACAGTCGGCGCTATATTGGTTCTTTACAATCAGTATATCGTGTGTTAATGCGCTCTTGTAAGACTGAACAAAGGGGTGCTATCGTAACAATAAACAAATTTTCAGTCTGTCGAATCTGTTGAATCGAACCTGAAAAAATGTAGTGCTTCTATACTATTAGCATAGATACTGTAAAATCTGAAAGTTTGGAAATTTACGCATTTTATTTTTGTCTCCCCAGTCCTATATTCATTCACCATCAGTTTCAAACAAATTGCCTTGCATAACAATTTTCAAAGAAAGACAAGTAGATATTGCTGTTATTTTAGTTAGATTTTACGGTTAAAAGATCTTAGCAAACGTAATTAACGAACTTACAAGGGACCGTCTTGAGATGTCACTTACCGATCAGTTTGGAACTTCAGGCAAAGTCGTAGTACTCGTCGGATGTCGTAAATCGCCGTTTTTCGTTTCTGCCGAACACGTTCAGGGTGTGAAAGTTAACCCCGACATTTCCACGATTTTTGGATTTTTGTAATTTATGCCGTACCTGTTTTGTATCGGAAAAACAATATTACTTAGATCCCATTAATTAATACATGATTGTTCGATGTCCCCAAATACAAGCGAATGCGTACATAAAAGATTGGTATTGCTTGGAAAGTCTAGAGATTTATTTTAGTCTACGTTTGTACAGAAACCCCCTTATTGTACATTGTTCGTCGCTTAAGCATTTTACAAATTAAAATTTGTTTGCGCAAGGGCGCATATCGTTAGTTAAACGTAACATTCAGCTGCGACGTGTAAGTGTTAAGTTATTTTACTTACTGTTTGGGATTTTATTAATTTTGCTTTAGTACGCCTGCTTTATTGTGATACAAACTTGTTCAAATATCGTTCCTTTACAGGCTATTTCAGCAATAATTATTTTAAAAGCTTTTCTTAGCCTCGAGTAAACCGTTTTAGTTTCTTCTTGTGGTATTCCTAAATTATCCTTGTATTAGAATTATCTGTGATTTTGCAACTACATTGCCTTAAACGTCTCGCCAGAATGAAATGAAATGATGATGAACTGGATTCGGGATTATTCAGATACGTTTTTACTTGTACAACACTAAATCACCCGACACAGCTCATTCAAACCTAGAAAGGCCGATCTAAATTAAATCCAGATGCTTTTTATAATTTCATTACTTAATCTTGTCTCTGCCAACATTCCTTTGTTAAAAATAAAAAATCCAGAATTAACAAACGTTGTGGAAGCGCATACAGGTCATACTATCACGTTGAGAGAGTATTGACGAAACGAGCGAAATAAAGCGAAAAAGAATGGTCTTGTGATGGAGGTACAGAGATCTTACGAAGTGTCTAGGTCTCCCTTAACGCCTGCACCTATCATAAACATGGCTAGAGGCTGTTTTGTTTTAAGCAAAAATGAAGGGCGGAACATAAATTTGATAATTGTTGTACCTCTCAAGGTATCAACAAAAGAACCTAAAAATATGTAAATTTCAGTAACGCTGAATCACAAAAAGTGCCCATTACTCCATAAAATTACGTACCATGTCCAGCTGAACATTTTTCAATGAAAATCTTTTACGATATATTTATTTTATTTTATTATGTTTCCTCTCTCAAATTAATTATGCAAGCCTGTAGACAGCCTTTCTTCGCTGCATTCTTTTTTCTTCGATAAAAAGCGCTTCGTTTACCCGCAAACAGCAACAATTTCTTCTGAACAATTTTATTAGACGCGAGTTAAATGGATAATGATGTGTACTGCTCTTCGTATGCGTCTGCTTTCCTATAGATTATGTTAATATTCAGGTGATTACTTCAGGTATGTAAATAGACTTAATTTAGATCATAAATACATTGAAAACATCTACATCATAATTACGAATATCGACAGCCAAGGAATTTTCCATTGCACACCGTGTTCAAGCTCTATCATTTCATCTTAGTACGGCAAATCGAAGACATCTTCCGCACATTTACATCCAGAATCGCCAATAGCTTCAAAAAAAAAAAAAAGAACGACCGACCAATAACTACTTAATACATAACATAATATAGCCCAGCGCTGAACGCACTATGATTGCTTCCTCGAGAGCATTCCGTTTCCTTAACGATTCTCGGTCGTTCTTTTAAGTTATTACCTTTTGCCGCGGATTAGACGCCCATTTTTTGTCCATCTTGGTTCGATTATCTTATATCGAAGCCTTACGGAATGTTGCGGTTTGTTATTCTTTTTTCGTCTGACCATCGGAGGGAATACAAGAGAAGCGCCAGCAAAATATTCGTTCTGCGTTTCATCATGCAAAATACACTCTCGAACGATTCTATTTACAAGAAAGAAGAGACGACTCATCCAGGAGATATGTGAATACTAATTTGCCTTTGATTCTCCTTACTTAACTTACTTAAGTAGCTTAAGTACTTAACTTACTTAACGAGAAGATTTTCGAAATCGCTTATAACAACGGCTTCTACGGTTTAGCATTGTGTGACTGGCGTATGGAGATAGCTAAGAAAGCAATTCCTTCTATTATTACTTAAACCCTTTTTGCAACCATGCCAATCGCATATTGAAGTTGCGAGGAGAATTGTCGTACATTCGTACACTTAAGAAGTTAACAGGGTGTCACCTAAGCTTCATAACAAATTTTAAAATTAGCAAAAAAAATTATTTTGTTCTGCAACATGCAACATAAGATCTAAACATTTACAAAATCAATCATGGCAGAAGCAATGTCAGTGGGCTACCCCCTTATTTACAAGATCTATTTGTAAGCAGTGGTCATAAACAGGATTTATTTGAAAAATTTTGCAGATTAATTTATTCGCCTAAAACACTCCTTTTCTATATCTGTACACTATTATATACGGAGCGATAATAGTGTTTGCTTTTACTTCTTTCACGGACTGAAAATCGGTTCACTTCTTTTCATTTTGGGGAAGTGGCAGAAGCCACATGAGTAGATCCTGTGAACATGGAGCCTGTTAAAAAACTGGAACTCTTTTATCGACTGGAAAGTTTATAGAAATGGTATGCCTATCCCTGATGCAAATTCCGATCGCTTTTCTAAAGATCTTGCCACTTCTTCCTCAATCGTTCTCCCAGGTTTCTCAAAACCTCAGTGTAACAGTGTTGATTAATTACTTGACGACCAGAGATGGTCGTACGTTCTTGATAATAGCCCCCAAATCGGACTTCAGGCAAAACTATTTGGCCTGTAAACGCATTTCAGTTCTTGATCATATCCCACGTAACTTCTTTCAGGAGCCCAAACTGAAAAGTCTTTTCAAGGGACCTTATTTTCAAAACAACGAGGGTACTAAACGTGCTGATTAAATTCCTTAACAAGTCGTCCAGCCCTCTGAGGAATGTGCATATTTTACGCTTGTTGAAGCCCACTGGCGCTAATTCGTTAGACACTGAGAAAATAAAAAAGGAGGAAAGAAAATGAAATGTGATCTCAGTGTAAGAGTAGCATGTATTACGTATAATAATAGGCTATGTGCGAAGGGACGCCAAGAAAATTTAGTCTCTTTAACCCTGGTTTTCAAAATAATTTTCGATGCCAATATGTTCAAGTTAAAGTCAATTCTTTAAGTCAGTTTCTTACTTAGTTTCTTCAAGTTATCGCTTTAAGCAGCAGCAGTTTCCAGCTCTGAAGCTATCTATATATCTATATCTATAAAATTGATACAAGAATTCGAAGTATGACATTGCATTGATTGGTGTATGAAGTTATCTACTCGTAGCAGGAATAGCTGCCAACTTTGTTAGGATTAGAAAGCGAATAAATTTTATACAACCATTATACAGTGTGTCTAACAATTAAGATTCTTTTTTGGAATATAACTAGATACTTTTCTCTCTCTTACCAGATTTAGGAAAATATTTGCTGCCCTTATTTCTTATGGAAAGGTGTCCTCCAATGAGAATGTAACTTACGTAGTTGTTAGAAAATGTCGTTTATTGGGTTATCTGATTGTGAGTTAAACCGGACCATTAGGAGGCGATGCACCATTGATGAAAAATATATGTATCGCTTAATTTTCAATTATAAACAGTGCATTGCAGAATTTGGAAAGCTTTTGGACAGGTCAAGACAAAGATTCTAAAATATTAACCACTTGTTAACGATCCAAACTGGTCTTTAAGGTAATCCCATTTCTAGCCCAAATGGGACCATCCACGTGTTCGGTACACAGAACACTCCGAAAACATAAGTTCCGTCCATACCTATTCTCCATGGTTTAACGACTGAAAGAAATTGATTTCCTAAGAAGAGTCTCGTGAATTTATTACAGAGTGGTCTCAAGAGCACGAATTACTTTTGGACACCATTACCTGGATGAACGATGGCGGATTTAAAAGAAATGATGCGCAATCCTCGTTATTGGAGCAATTCGAATCTTTACGCAAAACGTCAAAGAGAATTACCAATTTAACGTTACAACAATAACGGATTATTTTCTGACGACCATGACTAACTCGGATATCTCCAAAATTGAACGATGTTTTGAAATACTACGTAAGCTACGCTTTGATTGGTGAAACCCTTTTTTTGAAAAAAATTAATCGAAATATAGAATTATCCTTTTCAATACTAATTTCAGCTATTCTTGCGTAGCATACCACACATTCACTAGAAATAAAAGATTTCACGGATAATAGAATTATAATACAGATTACAGTTAGACCTAATGGAATAGCGCATACTCCAGCAAACCATGGCTATGGCTTATGTTTTAGTCTGCTGAATAATTAACGTTAATTCCGGTAATATTCCTTGTGGCCTTGCCTACCCGCAATAATTTCGATTCTGCTTTCTCTCTCCGTCGGCTAGGAATTAATCACTTCTTAATGGATTATGCTCGACCTAGGTGGCACATGCAAAGTTAATAGCGGGAAAAGCTCTTGAAACCGAGCTCGAGAGTTAAATGCGCAATTATCCCGCTATTAGAAAGAATATTGTTTTTACTTGCGTGTATGTACGTAATCACATCTTCAAATGTAATTGTACGTACGCGCAAATGGGGGAATTAGCGGCGAATGTTAAGCCTTAGCTTCTAGCTTTGCTTTTGTCGGATTTAAAATTGCAGCCCGTCTAACTTGAGATTGCGGAGTATCTCGAAGAAGTTTTAAAATTAATTCCGGGGAATTACTGTAAGTCTTGGGTAAGTTTTAGTGAATTGATTTAATTCAATATTAATCTTGACGTGTGGAAGTTACGGGAAAACTTTAAATGACTTCATGGAAGTATTTATCCAATCGATTTTAAGCCGTGGAACTCGATACGTTTGCGATTGTTTAAATTTAAAAAGTTCTCTTAACGAGGAAACGAAAAATTAATGACCCATAAACGGTTCTATTTGCGAAATTTATTAAATCTTTATTATTTTAATTGTTCTCATGTTTGCTTTCTATCCTCTTCGCTTCTATCGCGCCGATTATACATTTCTAAAATACATGGTCGTCATGGTCCACTCGTCTCAGACTTTTAACCAACCCTTAAAAAGAAGAAGTGGAGGTATCTGTTTTCTAAAATGATTTTAGTTGGATGTAGATCGACTCTTGGATTTCGATGTATCAAGACATACAAGGTGTTCTATTTAAAAATTCTATTTAAAAGGCCAAAATCGGAGCCATGTCCGATGAACTGGTATAGTCAATTGATTCCCTTTAAGATTATGAATTTGCACTAAAAGCCTTAGATTGTTTCGTAATTTAACCATCGTTGTACCTTTAGAAATAAAAATAAATAAGGCGACGTTCAATCTGAACAGTCTGTATGTTGTGTGTTGCGAATTTGCCGAAGTTCGACAATTTGATTTGTTGAAGGGAATAGTGCCTCGTTATTTTAAAAAAAACGAGGGCAAAATGATGAATGTCCTGAAATTAGTCATGGTAATAATATACAAGGTGCCCTCTTTAAAATAATAGGCATTGCTCTTATTTCATTGCTACTTATTGGTAATCCCAGATATACAAAACTACTCTTGGGAGGTACTTCAAAGCGTTCAATATGTTGCCAAAATTTTTATCTTGTTGCTTATACATTTCTAAGAGGTTGGGATCCTCCGTATAACTACTGGAATAACTTAAAATAGAGTTTTTCACAGGTATGACAGCAAACAATCTCCATCGATAAGCTTAACGGATAGTTTAGATCACGTAGTGCGCAAAGTTTTATCTTCATTTGAAAGGAGGTGCGTTCGTAATTTCTCTTATTACGTAGATTAACGAAAAAATCGTCTGCTAAGCTCATATCTTACACAATAACGTCTTACGGTGTCGAAGTATCAAATGCCAAGATATACCTCGGCAACGCTAGAGCGGAGGAAAGCTGGCGTTTTCAAAGTCATGTCGCTAAAGATGAACGTACTCGGGTACGTTACCTTAACACATGAAAACAGCGTTGATGTTCTGTTTTTCAACGTCTCGTGTTTCTCATTAAACCCATTCTGCGCGGATATTACCGACCATTAAAATCCCACATCGCTAGAACTTTACGTACGGTAAGCGCGGAACGTCTGCAGTATCTAGCAATTTGTAGTCGGTACGGTGGAATGGATGTCGCACGACACTGACCTTGATTCATCGGCAAAATCGCTCGCCGCGCTGTGACCGCGCGGGCTATTCTGCGGCCATTACACGAGGCTGCCGATGCCGACTACATGAATGTGACACAAATAAGGAAGCAAAGAAATGCAAAATGATCGTCATTAAGCCGCGCATGTGGCCGTCCAGAAGAATGACCGTCGCTGGAGTTCTGTGACGGTTCGCTTTGTTATTCGATTGTGGTGTAATACATATTGTACTTAGATTCCATCGCGTGCCCAAGAAGCATGCCTACATATATGGAATCGGATAAGGTTAATTTTGCGATAGATGTCCGGTGAAATAAATCGCGCATTTAAAGGAATCGGACTTTGAGCGGTAGATCAATTCGTTTTCAATTTTGAATTAGTGCAATGCAGGGTGCCGCGAGTCTATTTCTTAGGCCCATGTTTTTATCTCCAATATATATGTCCTCCTTTTGTGTTCTTTTTTAACGGCTTAACCTACCTTAAATGTTACATCTCGCATACGTTGTGCTTACGAATTGCTTCATCATGGAAGAACGTCGAGTGTAGGCTTTCACGACCGTAATCCATAGTAAAAATTTCTTTCGGTGGTTGTCGTGTAACTTTACTTAACGTTTCGCTGACCATAATGCCAGCTTTTTCAGAAGATTTCTAAAGAAGCCGACATCAAGATCATCGAAGCTTTGAGTAAAATATTAATTACACGACAACACCTGAAAGAAATTTCTACGATAGAAGAACGTGTTAAAAGTATACGAAAATTCCTGCTTTTATATGGGAGGAATTGTATAAATAGTAACATATTAAGCTATTTATGAGCCCAATTGGATAATATGCGTCTTAAGAACATATTCCTTCAAGAAGATGCCGCCCCATGTCTTACGACGAAGGAATCTCGGGATTCATCGGATCTTGGGATCGAGGGCGCGTTTTTCTAGTCGCGTAATTTCTTAAAATTGTGATATTCAACGTCCTTCACGATTACGCGATGTTATCCCACTCGACTTTTTCTCGCAGGTCTCCTCAAGGAAATTGCATGAAATTAATGACCCGAAGCAAAACGTTCGTCAAGTTATAAAATATATCAAAACGTTAGTGTTAAAACGGCGATGCATACATCGCCGTTCGCCATCGCATATTATGCATACATGACTTAATTTATATGATTCATTAAAAAATCTTCGAGCTTCTATCAAATCAATAGATGATAGGAAATCATAAAATGTAGTTGTTCCTCCATACTCATTTGTTCAAAATTGGTTTGGCTCAGAGTTAATGTTTGAGTCCTTCATTTAATCATTTTAAATTGAAACCCAAAAGATTTTGATTGAAGGAAATAATTGCTAATTATTTTTACCTCGTCTGTCTGTCATTAGAAATCTAATAATTAGTTAATAATACGCTTTATTATCTTCAATAGGAATCTGTGAGGATTGTTTTGCGTTAATATACCTGGAAAGAAAGACTTCGATTCACCTGACGAATGGCCGTGAAAATATCCTTGGCGCCGAAATATTTATTTTTATTTACGGCACCACGACAAAAATTATTTTGCGCTCAATGATCTCAAAGCGTCTCAGATATTTATTTTCTGGAGGTTGTTGTGGAAGGAGATGGTGTTTTATTTTGTTGTATTTTTACATGGTGTTATATAAGTTGGTTTTACATTAGACAATTAGAGCAAGTACATTGATTACTCATGCATTACTCACACACTTAACATCTGCTGTCCCACTCTTTTCACTATCCTTTTTGGCGCGCGATTCAGTTTTCTTCTTTTTTTTTGTCAAAATACAAACCAGATGGGTTGTGGATTCTTTAACCAAACTTGGCAAAAATATATAATTATTCAAAGGTAATAATAGAAATGAAGCCACTTTAATTTTATTATGTTGGGCCTCTTCGATTAGTATCATACTTCTTTGTTCTTCGTAATTCTAGTAGGTGGTTGATTTTCTCTTGGGGTAAGGTGTCCCAGTAAACCGGCAATTCATGTTGGATAGCTTCCAGTGTTTGTGGTGAATTGGCCAAATTCTTCAGTTTCTTTTTTTTTTTTAATAATATCCTACACGTGTCAGGTTGGAAGATCTGAGTGGCAAGATCGGCAACATCGAACTGGTTTAGAGAAGTTAGCGTTATTATCCTGCTGAAAAAGCGGGCCTTCGAATTGCCGCGGATAAGGAAGGATATGGGATTCCATCGCTTGATCAACATAACGCTGCGCGTTCATGGTGCTTCCGATGAACACCGAGACCTACTTCCATGTGTTATACTACTTCATACCATAACTCGCTCAGCTTGGTGCACACGCTTTTCGACGGAGAATTTAACATTACGACGTTCCCCATGTTTTCATCTAATGTCAATGGGGCCATCGTGCATATGTAATACGAAAGACAGTGCCGTATCGTGCTCCCGCAAAATATTTTATTACTTTCGGGTCAGAAAGTAATGTCATTTGAATCTTTAATAATCATTAATCCTGTAATCGCAGCAATCTACTCCTTGATCTCGCTTAATAAGAGATGCAACGATAGGTTCTAATGAAAAGTTTTATTCAATTAGGAAGGAGCAAAAGTAATTTGTTCATCAGCCTATCAATGAGTAAATAATCTGCAAACGTTGGCTTTATAGTCGTAGATTCATCATGTTTAGTTTCACAATTCATCTGCCTTAAAATAATATATTTTTTTGCTTCTGACGCTTCCAACTTCGATGAAAAAATGGGATTTACTATATAAAAGAATTAACGATGCCGTCAGCGTTATAAAGCAGATCTTCATCCCTATAAATGCAAAGAAATAACCTTATTCGTCTTATACGATAAAACATCTCGTGCAACTCCGATCAACCTACGAAACTATTAATACAAATTATCCAGCCTTCATGCCGGTACCGGTGATACTAACTCAAGGTGATTGAGTATTAGGTAGGCTAACCGCTCGCAGGAAAACTAATGATAATTAGCCCTGAAAAGGATAGTTGCGTCGGGACACAAGTCGTTAGAGCATACCGCGCATTCTGAGCAACTCATACGTGAAGATAAAAAAATGGCTGAATTAACAGCTTACATTTATACGGCATGGACATTAATTCGTTCGGAGTTAATGTGCTGCGCGTATCATATCGCCGAACTTGCAACTTATAGCTAATTAATTACCCGTTTTTAACGTCAGAATTGTTATTAATAGTTGTAGGGTAATTCTAAAGTAAATCGCGCAAAATCTGCGATATCTTTTAGAATAATTGCTGAGATTGGACAAACAGAAATAAGTTGGGATGAAATAACGATCCCGAGCATACTTCGCTATTTGTTGAAGTTATTCGGCAAAGAAAAGGAAGAACGCGGAGAACTGAACAGAGAGAATATGGGTACCTTATTCATCTAACTTTTAACCAAGTAAATTCTTTGGGGAGGAACTCGAGGGAGAGGTTCGCAAATAATGTTTTCCTTTAGTGTCCGAATAAATTCTTACGAAGGAAACTGGGAAACTTGTGCAATTCTAAATGGAAAAAATAGAAAAAAGATCGAAGAAGATTAATTTCTCTACATAGCACAAAAGAAGACAAAGTTAAACGTAAGTGGATATCCAATATTAGCGGTACGTTAATCTTGGAATAATTACCTTATCAGTTGAGAAACGCTGTCCTCTACTTCGAAACATAAATGCAAGTTTTATAGAATAGAATGGGATAAAAGTTACTTTATAGTTTCTAAACTTTATGCGTCAATTAGGAGCACCAGTCTCTTTACCAATTATCGCAGGAAATAAAGAACATGTTAAGAAAAAATGCATGTAACTGCTTTCTTAAAGTGGCATTGGCACAACCTACTAGCCACTTACACAAGCTCTTCCGCCTAACATCTCGAAAGGACTAACAGGTGAAGTAAATGCAAAACTTCACACAACTGGCGTCGATCGGGTGACTAATAACAAAGAAAAAGTGCATTGGTACCATTGTGAGAAAGCGATACATCCATACGGGCCAAAGAAACAAAAGGAACGATATCTATACTTGTAGCCTAATCCTTACCAAGAAGGATAAATACCTCAACTCTTTCCATGGACATGGCACATGGTTAATGATCAAAGGTGCATACACCCCCAATCCAATCAAATCCTTGTACAGATCCTCGCTAAGTTTTCTGTTTCTGTTACACCGCTTCTCTCGCTACAATTTTCATATTTATCCTCTACTCCTAGCTTGATCTCTTTCAAGGTACACGGGAAATCTACCATGTTTGAACATTGATCGGGTGATTTGAATATAGAGTGCTCTTTTCACTATTATCCCGTCTGTCCAAAGCTTCTGACTATACGAGTACAACAAGTAATAATTGGTCGGTCCATCCTGATGAGCAGATCGATATCGATTATGCCAAACTTTACTATGTGTAGTTCCAACTTCTTTTATAATTTAATAATTTTCATATTGCCCACTATCTGTGGCCTCTTTAGCAAGGCTTATCCACTATTTCATTGTTTAGAAGCCCAGAGCGACCTCTTATGCACACCAAGATAGAAAGATGATTCAACTAATTATACTGAATCCCAAAGGTTTTTACCCTAAGTTAGTAACTGATGAAATCGAACAGCATATATAAAGTAAAAAAAATCTAAGAGTACGGACTAAGTCACTACTTTTAAAAGCTCAAATTTTTGTTGATATCTATTGCTGCTGGTAGATGCTACCTATTCACCACTTAATTTTCTTTCTAATTAATTTTCGTTATTATATTCCGGTTCCTTAATTCATCGTTACTGCTGCTTATTCAATTCCGCTTGTCTTAATTAATTAAGCTTGATGCGTTCAAATTGGTTTCCAAGAGTGGTGATCTTGCTATCCACTTTGAAATTAACAGCAATAGCGAGAGGAATAGAGAGTTTACGCGTCTTGAATTGCGAAGTGAATATTCATAATTTTCATTATTTTGATTATACTTTGTATAGAAGAAGAAAACATGGGAACTATAGCCATCATTTTTATACAAGGTGTCTCGCCGAGAACTGCAACGACCGACATACGAAATTGGAGAATTTCCAAAACTATTAAAAATATTTTTAATAATGTGACTCGCACGGTTATACCGGAAACGACTGTCAATTTTATTATTTTAAATGGAACACTCTACACGCAATTAAGGACATAGATATTGTGTTAGGAACATTTACATACGTCTCTATTTCTGATAATTATGCTTGTTTGGGAGCCAATTTCCTCTAAATTCGTCTTCATTTGTCCAGATAATATTGCCCAAGAATGATTCCTGCCCTTGAAGCCAGATTAAAAAATAAATTCGTGGCAACTATTTACCTTGTCACGTGGTATCCGCAAACGACATTTCTCACAACTAGTTTTAAAATTCTGCCTTACATCAATCAATTTAGGCCCTTTTGGTGCTAGACTCTGATGTACACTACAGAAACTTTGTTTATGTTCTTGATATTGTAAGCTTAACATGGTAACCATTATGTTTTAAATTTTAGAGCTTTTTTTCTTTAAAACAGGGATCGGAAAAAGTTAACATTTTAGTTTTTAAATTTTTAAAGATGTTGAATTTTTGGTAAAGCAGATGGTTCGAATTAAAAATAAATAAATCAGTTGTTATCTTGCTTTTAATGTTTGCAGTTACTACATCTAAAGAAGGCATCGTATTATTATCATGTAACCAAAATAGCGACTTCAATTTCATTGTTTACAAAAATGAATTGTGTCGAAATGTGAGACAAGTTTGGATAAAATAAAATAAGAGTCAGCATCAAAACGGCTCAATGATTGGCCGCTTTTCTTTTATTAGTCCCGGAATATTGTGATCCGCACGAAATGATGATGAAGTAAACATTCTGGTTCCCGAGCCATATTCCAAACACAACGTCTCATTTTATTTAAGCATACCATACGACGCACGTACTAAGCCTGCAGAAACGAGTGCGCATTCATTGGCGGCGATGATATATTTCGGAAATGGTCGGACGCACCAGAACGCATGCAGGAAAGAATTGTATTAGTGGGCACTTTAAAAGTGATGTGCTTCTTCTTTAATATAGTACAACATTACAGAATTACATAAAAACATTAAATACCTTTGGGAAATTCAATTAATATAACCAATTTTGTAATGTTAGCTCAGACATGAGCTAAACTGGAGCAAAAGTTACTAAAATTTTCAATTTCATCCTGAATTGTAGCTGAATTCATTAGAAACACTCCAAAAGTAGATCAATTAATAGTTTTTACTAAAAAAAGTTTTTATTAAATCTCCAAAGCGCATTCGTGAGCTTCAACAGGCTTCCCGGGGAGTTCGTCTGCCACCGCAACAGCTATTAATAAGACGAAGAACGTAGCCTAAAGCTGTTTTATGTTATGAGAAATTATACCACGTTATTAAACCTTCTTAAATTTAAATCCGCAAGAAGCCCAAGCAGTTCTTGAATCTAATCGATTGGTACATCGTTTCGAGTACCATCAATTTATTAAACACCTTCCGTGTTATCGGACAGACCTAATTGTACAATCATTAATAACCTTCGAACAATCCGCGTCCAATTATCGTGATGTACTGTAACGGTATTCGAATTAAACACCGTTCCCATCAGGACCGAATCACCACAGTACCGACGTTGTACGCCGATAAAACCCGGAGAGACTTCATGATGAATGTAAAGGCGCAAAATATGACGTCGCGAACGTTGTATGAAGGCAAATTGATTGGACGCCCGCCTTCGGAGGGAAGATGCACTCACGGCGATAAATATTGGCGTGCAAATGAAGTTGGAACGACTCTTCATTTCGTCTCCTCATTTTCATCTCGAGTGCGCGTATTTATATGTATATATTTCGCCGTGACGACGACGACGACGACTGGTGATGAGCTCCTCGTGGGAGGACGAACTCTTGCTGTTTTATTCCACGCGGCAAATTGATGACGAGGTGTGATGAAGGAAATAAACGAACCCGTTATGGAAATATACGACTTCCCGTCTTCGGCTGGCGGATCATTTGTCAAGCGGGAGATATGAGCGGGAATGTAATTTTTAAAAACGCTAAATACATTCTGCGCCGTACTTTATGCAGATATTTATTCGTAATTCTTATTTGCCGCTGGAAATAAATAGTAGGTATTTACTACTCCCTCCCCATTAAATGTTCTTTTTATTCCTTAAGATACGACAATTTGGTAAAAATGTGAGAATAGTTAGCGCTCTTTTAGAATAATAATGCTGACAAATGCATTTCTGAACACGCCTAAACATGCTCCTCATAGGACTATTAATTTCCTTCTGGCTTATTGCATCTCAGGCAATTTTGTTACCTATCCCACGAAAGTTTGATCTTGGTATGTTAAACAACGTATATTTGATGAGCAACACTTGCACGAGTGTTGCGGATAAAACTTTCCTTTAAAAATGCGGTGACGGTCATAAACTTTAAAGCTTGTGCAAAGCATTCCATGAACTTATTATTTCTTCCTCGTCTTAAAAGACGAAAAGCTGTTAATTATTTCTTAGTGTCAGAAAGATCTGATATTTAATTCAGCTCACAGCATCAAACTCGGTCACAGACAAGCACCAAGCTTTAAGCAATAACGACACGTCCATAAGTTAATGTACTATGTAAGTCGTATTTTGATTGATTTTGATTGACTTATTGATAAAGAAGTATCTTTAAGGCAATGTGGAAAAACGCTTTGCCAGACACTTCGGTTACCCAAGGCTCATATACAAAGTTTATATGTATTTTTTTAAATTGATAACCGTTCTTTAAAGACATGGTTCGACTTTCCGGGTGATAGCCTTTTTCTTTTCTAAATTAACAGAATGAAGTGAAAAGAAAACTTTGCACTTCCGTAAAAAATATATTTTTTTTTATAAAAACATTTTTGGACTTGCCAAACAATTTCTAATATGTAGCGCAATTGCTTATTTAGTTCTTGAAAACTTAGAGCTTACGTTTCAAACCAGTCGTTTTCAAGAGGTGCCTCAACACGAGCAAATTAGCAGCTCTTATCTAATTGTAAGATTAAAACTTATCTTCGAAACTGCAGAAAACAAAATACTTTTTTGTAAAGAAACTAAGGTGTCGATAAAATTATATGTTGAATCCATCTCCCCGAGGTTACTATCTCAATTTTCATTAATTTCCTCATAAACATTGAAACGATGTAAGATATAATTCTAAAGATTAATACTTTAGGCAACAAAAACAATTACCGTCAAAATTTAAGAGTGAAGATAATAGAAACCGGGACTCCATATTTTCTACAATCTTCTGCGTGCTTTTCAAGATAGTAATATACGTAGAGTCCTAAATTAATTGTTGACGCTTCGTTTCTAGAAAAAAAAATAATAATAATAATTAAAATTACTTAAATATTGTATTTATTAATTCAAGGTCAAAACTTCGGTAAGGAAACAATTTTTTTTTCGGAAAGGAAACAGACATTTACGGCTTGTCGTGTTAAGCACTTCAGCACATGGGCCTATGTCAGAAACAGCCGTTTCGCAATACATAGTTTCAACATCGATACAATGTAAGCCGGGAGGAACGCATTAATCTTCAAGAATGTAGATACTACACCTCCAAGTAATAATAAAAAAAAACAAATATTGTTATTTACAATTTTTATTTACTTTGAGGTTATAGTGCCATAACGACACTTTCTTTGCTCATTGTTATGTTTCCTTAAATATACCTCCCAGTGACTTCTAAACATTTTTTGCTTCCCGCTCTTCTTTTCAACTGTTATCGAACCGGAAGGGCTTAACACGCTTAAAGATAATGTGTTTCGGACTGTTGCGTTAAGATCTTCGCTCGACTCCACTTTGAAACTTCCAAATTTCTCGAAATTTCTTCCATGGGTTGCTCTGACGAAAAAAATTGAGGAAATGCTTCAGCGTAAAAATTAGTCTTCTTCTTCTCTCGACGTGAACGTAGTAACACCTTCGAGGTGGTTGATTAACCTTAGTCTCCTCGCCTCTGACGTATCAAGGTGCTTGATTTATGCGAGTCCCTTCGCCCTTTCACATATGACAGTGCCTGTTCCCTCGCCTCATCACAGTAGATGCTCCATAGTTACGGATTTGTAGGGATTCGCGGATTGTTTTTGTTGGACGAATGACCACTTGATCACTTCTTCTTCGTGTAGATTTAAACGATATGTAAAATTTTGCTAGGGTTGAATATTTCCACGATACCAAAGGCATCAAAGAGATACAGCAATTTACATGCAGTTTACTTGCTTTCAGAGCTTCTGAGTAGATTATCCATGTTGAATCGAGCTGTTCTAGTGTCTGTAAAATCCCTGGACACTCGATTTATGATTATATAAATATTATTGAATCGGAAGCTCTGTTGCATTAAAAAAGAGCAAAGCTGAAAAACACTTCTGCAACAAATACCCGATTCCTTCCACCGCAACCTAAAGTAATAATCTAGCATCTTCCTTTTTATCACAGCACGCTCGATAGCGAGGCATAATTATCGCCGACGGTGGCCGTAAAATCCAACGGAAAACGTGCAACTTCTACACCACTCCGTCCTTCGTGATGCCGTCGCTCTTCACATTCAAACGTCGAAGTTGCGGTAGATCGGTGGCCGAACATATGCGCATCTTTTACATCCGATATCGTTAAATACGTTGCCGACGGAGTTGTTGTTCAAAAACCGGGTGAATAACGACGCCTCGCCTGACGGAGATTCGTCCTTCGCCGCAATCTGACCCGATATTGTTAAAGGAGCAGCCTGCGTGATTCCCTATAGACAGTAATTAGATTGAGCATGGTATATAGCGGGAGAGTATGTTGAAATTCGTGACTTATTCGCATCGGCAGCGATAGATAAGCGACATACGAAGCGGATTTAGAAAGGCAGAAAGAAATGTTCTGACGAGATATAAGAAGGTTGCGATCGTTATTATTTGAACTAACCTGTTTCAGCGTTCGCTCATAGCCGTCGTGTTCGTAGGGAAGCTTTGCAAATAGAACGGCGATTTATGAATTCTTATCCGGCGATTGATTGAGAGAGTTATTTTCCCACGAATGCAGGTGTGTTTAGTCACACATTCCGGTCATTATCGTCGGATTCCTACGTAATAGCTCGAGCGTATTCCTTAACAATCATTACGCTTTTATCTCTTGTGCTCCAGTATCTTATTCACGAAGCTTTTCGTGTAATATATGAGACGGATAGTACGCGGAAAATTTCTGAAAATTCTAAAATTTGCAAGGACACGGTCTAGAAACGTTGTGAACTTGATTATTAACGTGGTCATAATAGGAGATACCTTTAGCAACTCAAGGATACAAGGAGTGAGCAAAAATTTTTTTGTCTTACAAGCACTACAAACTACTATTTTGACAAGGTATACGTTTCAAAGTTCCATTTACTTGTTCTTTGGAGTTATATATAGATTAATAGAAGACACGACGGGACACTTAGAGTAATGAAGGTTAATTCAATTCAAAAACTTAATATACCGTTAATATATCGTTATTATCACAGCCGCTCCTTCAAGTTTTTCAGCTACTTATACAATTGGATGTCCTTCTTATTAAATATTCTATTCAGTTTTTGCATCCTCTAGGGATTCCCTGTTCATCGTTCACACAGTAACTAATCTCGTAAAGGTTGCCTAATTTGTCTGACGACATCAATTGGATAAACAGCTCGACGTTATACATAAAAGAGAAGAATATTGACTTTCTACTACGTACATCAGTCTAATTTTAATTACAACTACCCACGCACGATATCCTAATATTAATTAATGATTTTTGTTGGATACCAGCTAAGTTGTCCAACATTTTTTAATTTAAAGTTGTATATCACCATTAATACTTTTCCGGGTTGACATTATTAAAAAAAGTCAATTAAAGATCTCACATCTGTGGTGCAGGAACAATAATTTAGCCGTTAACACAAGCACATATAAGTCCGTCGCCCAGTCCGTCCGTCCCACTCTCATTAGCTGCATTTTTACCTCCAACCCGGAAATATCGCAGAACTTTGCTGAAATCGCTTAGCGCTAGATCATAATGAACGAAGGCAAGTTTTATCTTATTTTTTCTTCTTTTTTTTTCTTCTTTTTTTATTTAAATAAGATATCATATTGAGAGTGATGTGACAAAATTTTCTTTCTTCCAAGTTTTAGAAGAGAATATTTATTTATTTAGCACTTAATTAATTTTAATTAATACTCACTTAATTTGGGTAAATAATCAATTGTTAATTTTTTAGTGTATAGAGCATTAAAAAACCAGTCCAGCGTTTCCTTCTTCTACAAAGCTTTCAGAAAAAATGGGTGGCATTAAATACTATAGATCCCCAACTGAACTGACTTCAACGTGTTTGCTTACCATATTATTAAGACCGTTGCTCTTGCTCCGATTTCCTCTTGCCTATCGTTAACATCTGCTGGGAATGATCTTTAGGGACTCAAAGATCCTTCGCAGGACATGTTACCCTTAGTTTTGACGTTAGTTGTTCTTGAGGTCAACAACCTGGAATCGCTATATGTACACATACAAGCAGATATCTCCTATAATTAGATTGCATGGTGGTTATCATCAAAAGGTATTTAAGGAACTCAAGGCGTTGCCTATAACAAGCAGACTCAATGACGCTACCGATTCTAAATACAGCTTCGATAAGCATTATTAAATGGTAACAGCAGACAGAGAAGAATTGGAGAAAGGCCCGCTTATTAGGCCCGAATGCTTCTGCTACACAGACTGGAGTCGGAATTTTTGCGATTAGATCACCGCTAATTCAAACCGTCACGCTGTATTGATCCGAAATACCAGCAACGTCGGAGCGTATTGAAGAAGTAGGTAGCCAAGAAATTAATTATCGATCTATTGCTAACTATTCAGGCAGTCAAACAGTAATAAAAGCAATGGAGTCCACACAGGTGAAGTCGAAACTGGTGTTTAACTGCATGAATGCCCTCAATAGGCATCAATACTCGGTGATCCTAGTAAGAATATCGGGACTGGAGGGTCGTTGAGGAAATGTAAAGGCAGATAAGTCATCCCGAGTAGACTGATCAGCAGCTGACGAACGCCCGAAACATTCGATAGACGGTAGTTAAAGCAACTATTAAGCAATGGAAATGGTAAAAAGCTCGAAACTAATAGGAAAGTATTCTACGTCAGAGATAGGTCAAGCAATTCACAATTGATCACAAGTCTGCATTTACAACGGACTTACTAAGCGGGTGTAGATGCAGCCTAGATCTAAACAAAGGAGGCTGTAGTGACAAGAGCAAGCAAGGTAATGGATCAATTGACGGAGCAATCATAATATCCGCAGTGAAATAGGCCAAGAACCACCCGAGGCACTAATCTAATTTAATCTAATGTTCATTTTCTAATCCATTCCGAACCCAAAAACTTAACGTTAACTCGTCGTAACCTACTGTACTTCTCAATTTCTTTTTTCTTCCTTTTATGTTTCAGCGATTATCGTGCAAATAGTTGAGATATTTTCAGTTGGTTTCATGTATTTTGTTCTGAATTTAAATAAGTGCACAGGCCATTTTATTTTATTTTGTGGACACTTCTTAGTTAATATTTGGAACTACGTTCACCTTTCTAGGACTTCTAAACATCTTCTTGCTCCATGTAACAACGTATGAGAAAAAAGAGGAAAGCAAAAGCTATAATTCAATTGAAATATCAGCGGCAAAAAAATTTCCCCGGTGGCAACAACACGCAAATAATTATAAACAATAGCATTATAACCATCGGCTCCTAGCAAACACGCATGTTAAACAACATAATTATGTTAGTTTCCCCCTCTGCGTATACGCTTTCATTATAAATATATAAAATTATATGATCTATTTGATTTTACGACTGTTTTCCACGCTGCCGCATAATATCCCTCGCATGAGTTGTATTTAGCTATTTAAATAGACATTATTAGTAACAAATTAACAATACTGTTATACAATTAAGTAATTTCGATGTAATTGCACAGTTCGTATAGTTAACTTGTTGTAACTGCTAATAATATTGCAAACGATGCATAGCAGCCTTAATATTACTGAATAACGACTCTATAATCCGATTTATGGCTCGTGCAAGCTTCGAGGAGTTCATTGTACTGTCGAAGAGATGTAGAATGATGCGTTTAAGCGCTGCTGAAGGGGTAACCGCGAATTATTTGCGAATTTCAAATTTAAAAAAACTTGTTAGTAGTTTCCAGGTGTTCTTCGTAATTTTTTCCGTCGAATTTCAAATTTAGTTTTCGTATACGTATACGGAGAGGAATATGAGAACTTACTGTTTATAAATGGCAACATTAAGCCAAGAGCGTTGTCTTATGCGGAAGTAATAGATAGAAGCTAATTTAGTAATTTACCTGCTCCAAATTAATTGCGTGATAAATTATCCAGTCGCAAGCCATGCCTTAGTAAAATATCTCCAATCATTAATAACTGTTTATTTTACTTTGCGAAGCGACTCAAGGACAGAGACGAAACGTTGTACCGTATTTCTTAAGTCCTACCTTACACTCCTCTTCGACTAATGCGAATCTAATTCTTACAAGTTCGTAATTTTCATTCCGAAATTTTTAATTAAAATCGCATCAACGGTTCGAATCTGAAAATATCCCATTACCGAAAGTTGACGGTAACGGTGTTTCATCTCGAGACGGGAGCGATGTTGTTCGTTGTTGAATCACCAATGGATAAAAACTACGTATTTCGCCAGGCGGATAGAAAGAAATTAACCCACTTTAAGAAAGCAATTTAAGTAGTCTGCGATTGTCCTGAGGATATACCGGGGTCGTCGCTGTATGCTCGATACCTAGCCGTTCGCGAAGAATTTAAATTCAACTTGCGATCCAAGAAAATTTGAAGGAAAAAGAAAGGTGATGACAGATTTGATAATATTTTTTGCCGTTGAAGATAAATGTGCATATTCCATTGCACATTATGTTCATATTCAGTTGAATGAATTATACACTAGCGACATCTCCTTGAGTAGTTAGGGTAACTTAGGTTAAGAGAGGCTCGTTGTGTAATTGTCGATGTGTTACGATTTTGTTCAGTTTTACCAATAAAGAAGAAACAAAACAGTATTTTGGATGCAATTTGTATAAGTTCTTCATCCTTTCATTTTGTACTACAAAACTGCTAAAAATATATTAATGGAGCTCTTAAAAAGGGAAATGTAAATAATCGGTGTTGCCTTCTGAACTATCTGGAAGAGTATACGAGGGGTTGCTTTTATATTCCCGAAATAGACGTGTTGGTCTATCCACAAGGTATATTAATTTTGTAACTCACACAGCCAGTAAAAAGCGTTGCGTTGGAGCTAGACTTTACCTTCGGTGAACTGTAGAAATGATCGCTCCATCACTATTTTTATTCGGTTGTTTTGTCGAAGGACCAGCGAGGTATTTACCTAAGTAAGAAGCACTTGATGGATTTAACTTACTTTAATATATTTATCTACACTTAAAAAGCTATATATAATACTTAAGAACTTAAACTTGCACTAACTTTAAACATTGTCGATGTTGCTGCTAACAAGGCTCTTCTCGTTAGTTTGGCAACTAACATCGGATACAGTGGTTGAGACCCTTAAGATTACTGGAAAAATTTCTTGATAGTACAATTAAAACTTGTTTGTTAGTGAGTGTAACAAAGGTCTTACAATGAAGCAGATGGAAAGCAATAATGTTTTATAACTAAAGGCGATGATAATTGATCCAAAGCTACAAATGAAGTACTTTGAAACTTTGGTAAGTAATAGCATGCAGACGCCATAAAGCGTGACTAATACTTACCGAACTCTACTTAAATATGGGAAACTCCGGGCAAACACAATGTTTATATTTTCCTGCGACTCTATTCTAAAGGTTTAGTTTACCTTATTACATATAAACATAATATAATTACAATGAAATTTAGTTCGTTCGATCTTCGAAGAAACAAGACACTGGAACAGTAAGACTTTATTTTTCAGTATATGTCGCCCGTAGCTTTCGAATTACAAGCATTACACTGTTTCAATAACGTCTCCAATTCATCGTAAAAAAAATTCTTTACCTTATCTTTCAACAACCGCTATAAGTACGCCATCATCAACAACTTTTGTTCCTCTTGATGTTTCTTCGAGATTTGGAAATAAAAAGTAGTCACAGGAAGCTACATTTAGATTATGAAGTGTATGACCAATTTCTATATAAGGCCGTATTCAGCAACAGCAGCTTTTAAAAGTCTTTGACGTGTGGTGGAACAACAGAACGCTTTTCGGGCCTTTTCACTTTAATAGAGCTCCGGAAGCGATGGTTTAAGCTTAAACCAAAAAGAGCTAGGTTACATCGTGGGCAACAAATAATTTCCTTATTCGTCATTTCAGAGATAAAACTTTCAAGGAATTTTCTCGCTGCGCTTTTGCCGATATTGATTTTGGGGTTCCTTATGGGACATCCTGAGTAGTTAGAATAAAGCTATTTATTTCTGCTTGTGTAGTACTTACAATTGTAAAGAGTTTTCGACGTCATATCTGCAATAATAATAATAAATAATAAATATTTTGAACAAACACTGATATCTGGTGTAGTAATTGTGCAAATTTCGTTGCATTTGAATAATGCTATAATTCGTTCAAGTGAAAAACGAATACAAATTTTCGAAAATATCTTTTACAATATTCTCGATAACTCAGACTCCTTTTCTGTTATTACCTATTCTAGGCTTCCCCGCATTAAAATGCTAATATTAACTAACTAACATAATAGAGCAGCCTCATCCATCCTAACTACACCTCCGCTCGCCGACACCCCTAACGTCTTATTAGCTTAGCTGCTCTGTGGCCACGATTCAAAAATAATTTTTTACCTTATCTTGATTGCGTTTTAGCGTATTGGCCCTTAATCACCGCGCCACCTTATACATACTCTTCGCTCAAATTGTCTTCTGTTGCTTTTGCTGTTGATAGTAAATGGCTTAGGCCATTTCAATAAAATACTTAAAAATAAAGTATCTTTAGGGTATCAGCTCTAATACCATGATAATCGAGCTCACGTAATAGAGCCGGATGTTCAACACAACCGCAGGTTGATGATTTGTTTAGTAGCTCGACGAATGAAGGCCAATTCATTTCTTGAACATTCTCTTACTATTATTAAAATTAAAAAGCGCCCTAACTTTTTGCTTACCCTCAACGCTGCAGAATAAATTTGGCGTTTACTTTACTAGCGTAATACACATACTTACCCATAGCGTTTCATTTGCCTGCAGCTGTAATTGTCTTCTCCTTCGAAGAGAAAGAAAAAAAGCTTAAAAAGAAGCAACGCAAGCCCCTTCGGGCCATTTTTTCCAGCATCTCTTATCCGACGTTCGGAATCTTAATTGCGCACCGGAGAAGGCGAGTCGGGCGGCGGAAAAAAAAACCGCAAACTATTTGGGCGCGCCGCCGAAATATAAGCGGTTCAGCCGCCCAAATTGGGAAACTTCGCCCGGCTGTGCCGATCCCGATCGCATTTGCCGATAAAGTACCGTTAAGACGTTGACAGATCCTTGTCAAAAATTTGATTCGCTTTTTTTTGCCTTCGTTCTTCCTCTCCCCCTTTCCCTGCTTCTTACTGTAAGACGTAGTACGGACTGATTGGCAAAAAAAAATAGAACAAGTTTGATCTATTTTGTCGGTTGCGTGTTCGCTCACATTCTAAATCGCGGTGTACATTGTGAGCGGTAAAACTTCATCTCACTATACTATCGCCGAAGCGGCAGAGTAATTGCTGTATCAGCAGGTGGCGTCTGTCGAAATCAATTTATTAGGTAACTAGACGCAACGTTCCAGGGAAATCAATTTGCGACGGTCGAAATTTTACACTGAGTAGCTTCAGCCAAGCTTATTTCACAGCAAAGGTTTTAATTAAGTTAGTCCAAAGAAGGACCTAAACGCTACGCTGCGAAGTAAGATGGTGTCTGAGAAATACGGGAAATACAATTCAAACGAAAAAAATGAGTTACCTTCTAAACTTTAATATTATTAAAAAAAAAAGTTCGTCCTAACGTAGTCATGCCCTAATCTTAATCAATGCAATTTGTTTTGTTGTAATTCAACCCAAAATCTGGTATAACTTTGAGAAAATTTGGTGCTCTTTTAACACCAAAATTGAAATCATATTGAATAGTTGCGGTAAACAGTAGTGAACCTAAAAGGATGTGCTTTCAATCTGAGAAAAAGGAAGAAACTTCCTCTCCTAAAAGTAGCAATTTTCAAGAGTTCTATCAAGTTCCCAAAGAGATATGTCACCCAATTAAAAGAGATATTGTCGCTTAGTCCTTATAATAATGATCGTTAAACTTACAGAATTTCGTTGAATTTGCATTTGTAAAAGATAAAAAGAAATAGGATTGAATTCTAAATAGTGCCCCAAATGTGATGGCCTTATAATTTCAAATCATACACCCCTGAAATGCAAGTTAAAGGGATTTCTTTCAGACAAAAATGAACGCTCAATATGGATCTCTCTTGAAGCTATAATAAGAATTATATTTTACTAAGAAGGCGCCGTGCCATTTTGATTTATATCAGGGAAGGTTAATAACGGCTCCTATGGACAAAAGAGACAAAAAATCCATCAAAAATGAATGCACAAAGAAGAAAGAATTTATAAGTGGACGCTTATAATTTATCCAAACAGTATTAATACTTCTGGTCAATCACCAGTCACATACGGATTTTCTTTGCTTAAAAAAAAATTGTAAGATATACCTATTTATTGTCATAATTTAATAGAAGAGCAATTGAACAAGGTGTTCTTAAATTTTTGATTTGGTTGGTAATTTAAAATTGCCGCAATTTTTGAACTTTTAAAATGGCAGACCGACAATACCTCCCCTTATAGAGTATACCTTAATTTAAAGTCGACAACTTTTCTGACTTAATAGCAAAAAGATCGAATCGAATTAAAAAAGGCAGTAATTAAATATTTGATTATTATATGGGAGTCAACAGCAAAGTTTATGGCAACTCTGGACCACTGTTAAAATATAGACTAGCCGAATTTAAACGCGATTTCTTATGAAAAACATCCAAATTCAATGAACAACAGAGTTTGAAAGTGCGTGAGTTCGGTAATGCTGTATTCATCTCAATTGACCAGGTACATAACACTTTAACAACTCTCTCGAATGTAAGGAACTTCGAAAGAATATTTGACGATGTTCAAAACGGGTAATTTTTGGCGCCGACTCATAGCTCTTGACGAAACAAACATCCATCATTGCACATCAGCGTCGAAGCAACATCCCAAATAATGGGTTTCCCGTGACCGACCGACGCCAAACAACGCCAAAGCCAAGTTGTCGGTCAATAAGATCGTGTCCACAGTATTTTGAGATGTACACGACATAATCCACGTCGATTACATTGACAAATAGCGAGTATTATGCCAACTTATTGGATGCTGTGAGAGAAAACCATCCGCATTTCGCGAAGGAAAAGATCCGATTTCATCAACACAATCCATATGTCGAATAAATGTTTGTGTCGTTGCTATGGCAAAACTTCACGAGTTAGGTTGCGAATTGTTTCCAGACCCGCCATATCCGCAAACAAATTGATTGCAGCAACAAACGCCCCATTTTTCAGAGTTGGAGAAATCGTATTTTTTTGATATAAAAGTTACAAAGTACAATTTATGAACAAAGTTCGAAGAAAGACCATCTAATTGCAATATTTAATACAGAAATGTGGTAAAATGTAAAATATTTCCACCGTGTATTCTTAATATTATTATATGATGATGATGTCTAATAATATTTTCTTTTTATTACAGGTAAGTCAGCTACGTAAGGACTTAACATAAATCCGAATATACATAGGATTAGGATATCCCCATATTTGGGACACCCAGGTTCGTAGATCTTCAATTTATAACTAAAATAGTAGCTGCAATGATTAATTTTTGTGTATAATCCACGCAGAAACACGTACAAATTGAGAAAATATATTGCTTTTTTGGGAACATCCAAGGATCTTTAAAAACACTGTAAATAGAGAAAACAACGGGACTACTTAACGTTTAATACCGTACTTAAATGTACCGTTTTCTAATATCCCCCTTACCGTTAACGATGTTTAATGGAAACGGATAACAATGTCAATAGTGTCTTTATACTAGGTCTAGACCAAACAATTGTTTAATTTAATGGTTGATTAAGGTTTTTCGACAATTTTCGATGTATTGTACCTGGTAACTACGTATGAAATGTAATTTGCATAAATATGTATATTTGACATACATAAACGGTTGCATCTGCGTATATCAGTATTATCTTGTTTTATCTTTTCTACTAAGTCACCCGTAATCGTTGTATATTGATAAAAGAGCTGATGATGATGAGTTTGCAATTTTCCTCGGCTTGCCCTTTAAAAATTTTTCTTGTGACGGCCCGATAACCTTTTTAAAGCTTGACATAACCTCAAGTAAGACAATCGTTCCCCAACTACGAATGGATCCCAACGAGACCCGAATACGCAGCGTTTAACTTTGTCCAGCCAGCAGCCGGCCCTCCTACCACTGGACAAACGAGGTGCTATATTATTAAAAATAATACTAATAAATGGCTTTATTGATCTCAATATACAAGTATAGCAAAAACACAAAGCTAAGATAGCAATTATAAAATTGGGATTCATCGCGTGGCGAAATTTATTCTTCTTATGCCAAACCACGTTGTACATTAAACAAAAAAAAATAAGCATAAGTTCCAACTAAAAAAAAGGAATATTAACAACAAACTTATTCCTTTCAATGCTACACTAACTTAGTCTAATACTGATAGCTAGAGATAGAGGACAAGGGCAAGTGGAAATTATTCCTTTTTTACAGCGGCTAGATAGACTCGTAAGAATGGATTCGTGTTGGTGCCCTCGAGAGTCAACAAAAGACGTGTCTGACGAGTCTTTGCAAAAAGTAATAATTTCATCCGGCTTTGTCCTCTCCACTGTTAGCCTATTTGAAAGTAGTTCATTCAAATAAAAAGAAAAAGAAAGGAACTAAGCAACAGGAACCAGTCTGAGTTTTCGAACACATGCACGATCATTGCTGGAAAAGAAAAGCGATCAAATTAGAAACATTAATTTTTTCGCAGAGAATACATGTAGAACCTCTGCTTTCCATGTATTGTATAAGAATACTAGATAATATAAAATATAAGGATGTTTGTAAGGAGCCATTGGTAGACTAAGATTTCTAACCTTTCCTGTTTTTTCATACAAGACTCTGCTGCGTATTGCAAGATGTAACTTAAGTGAGCCGTGCTCTTACTCATAGTCGTAACATTCGACTTCGGGGAATTGTTAGAGGTTGACAAAAAGTAAAAAAACTTTTAGTTATAATGCGCCAAAGATTTATAAGAAACTATCCAGATCGGCTTTTGTAAAGAATTTGTTGCATATGTTATATTCGTTGTAATATCTCTAATATTGTATGCATGGGACAGGCAATTTTTTGATTTTTTTACTTTATCTTTGTATATATGCGCTTTCTTGCGTGTATTATTCTTGAATTGCTTCTTTTACAGCAAAAGGAGTAACAGGGAAATTAATCCTGGAAAACGAGTAGTCAGGTGATAAGTTAAGCTCTCCACATTAAAATCCTGCCAAGATCAAGTAACAAATTTTTCTAGTGGATCTGGTATAATCTCGAGTCCCATTCATGCGTTAAGGGAGCAACAAGACTACTTTAGATAGGAGGCTCCTGATGTTATGATAATCTTTAAGGCTTCCACAAACACAGGAGATATAAATATAAATTACTTTCACCATCGAGCCTATCTACGTCTTGCTTATTTTAATCCACTGTACACATTTATTAAAGCAACGTACTTACCTAAGAAATGCGGTATATTTCCTTTAACAGATAATAACAGTTACATTAACAGCCCGTCTGTACCGTAGAAAGTATATAATAATTGGTAGCGAATAATGCTTGTTATTCCTGAAGGTCGATGTAATCTCTACTTAACAACATAAAGCATCCGTGCTACTAAAATAACGAGAAGATGTTTAAGATAGTTATCTCCGTCCTTTAACGTTGACGATCATTGTTATACTTAGATGGCATTTAGCAAAGGACAAAGATAATAGACGTCGAGAATCTAGAGAATATTACAAAAATAAACAACAGTAATGCAACGAAAACATGTCAATCTCGCTGTCCTTGGCAATTATTCCTATAAACGCTATAAATAAAACGCCAGCAGGAGCAACGTCGCGGACATGAAATATGCATGACATTTCATCTTACTTTCAATTTATAGTTGCACAGAATCAAATTCCACAAGTGGAACATACCTGTACGTATATACATCTACGAGGCTCTTCTTCTTTTATAGAAGAATTATGCATTATTCAATGCCCTACCCTTGCCTTTTTACATACAAAACGTACGGCTATCATCGTCCGCGTTTGTATAATACGTTTACGGCCTTTTTGCGATGTGTTCGAAATTGCACCGATATTTTATGGGGTGTTGTCCGAGATGGACGCAAAAAAGGAGGTTTACAAGGCGGGTAATCGCCTTCGATCGAGAGCGGGATGTTATACGATCCGTGTTGTACGTGGGCATCCAGAGAAGATCGAAGAAGGTGGTCGCTGAAAGATGATCGTTTTCGTTGTGTTTCAATAAAGGGCTTTAAGCTTAAGAGGATGTTTCTAGGAGGCTTGAAAAATATTGCTTGTACATGGTGTATTTGTTTCTTTTTTTATTATCTGCTACATCTCAATCGTTGCCGACCGCTTCCTGTAATTTCTTAATAAACTATATAAACATCTAAATAGATCCTAGCAAAAGCGTTCGCAATGTTGTTTACTCGTGAACAGAGTCGGACTTACGCAGTAGAATTCAAATAGCTGATATTAAGGGTGTTCTGCTTTGAAAAGTTGTCGTTATGGCATCGAATTGCATAAAGCTCATATTCATCATATTTATCAACGACTTGCCGAATAAATGTATCACTTCATACAGCATAGTTAAATAATAATAAATTTATTTAAAGCTTCTCTTAATTCTAATTATCTAATTCCATTGTTTAAGATGCATACAACTCACTACAGCCTGCTGGCTTGTCTTGCTTTTGACGGCGAAAAATATAGAATTCGTTATTTATTATTATTGAAAGTCCGAGATAATGCATTTCTAGCAGGCAAGGGGGATCCAACCATGTATTCGCCATTTCGAAGCTGCAATTTTAAATAACAAGCAAATACCATCCTTAAAAGATGCACTGTCCATTAAAATTTCTTGAAAATAATCCAGCTCGCTGCTTAATTGGAGAAGTAAATCGACAAAAGGTACTACTGAAGCACATACTCAATGCCTTCGCAAATTTAATGCTGGAATAGTTAATAAAGGAATCATTAGTCTTTTCTTCTTTGTAGAAGATCAGGGCGCAACAATATGTGGGTCTCTTGAAAGACGCTCTCGCAGAAATTTTGTGAAATGAAGACGATCCTGCCTTATTAAACGGCGACATCTGGTTTCAGCAAGACGATGCATGATAACAATAATAGTTTATTAGAAACAACCGTTTCAGGTTATTTCTATTAGTCATATGAAATGAGGTTAATAAATGATGGTTGTGGACGACTTTAATTGATCTTTAGAAGGGCACCGGATAAATACTTTTAATTCTGGTTAATGCGATTTTTTAAAGATCCTGCTGAATGTCTTGTTTCGTACTGCTGTTGGTATAAATCCCCGCATTTCCCCCCGCCCCCAAAATTTTTTAATTTCGAAAACCTTTCAACTGCCTAGAAACAATAATCAAAATAATGCCAACATAACTCATGATATTGATAGAATCACTCACAGCAAAAGCAATGTGAGAACAGATAGCATTAGCCAACAGACATGTTTGTGCATACCCGACGTCATCGTTGTGATTACGGGTGCTTCCTTACCTCACATCGCTATTTATCTCATAGCTTATCGCTAATTTCCAAAAACAGTAACAGTAAAAGAGATTTCTTGAAGTCGTCCAATGTTAAGAAATATAAGCAAACCATCTAGAGACCTATGACAGATAGTTCTTGGGTGTTTCTTGGCAATAAATGTTGTTAGGAAATGCTATTTTTGGAGATTAATCGCATCAACCGGGAGGCAAATCGCGATGTGAAGTAGAGAAACAGTCGGAGCAACGTTGATGACGTCGAGTAGGCAGAAACATATATTAGCATTATTTCAGTTACGAACATAAAGGTAAATGATTAAGTTGAAGTAAAACAAATTCAGCTTCAGGCATAATTTGTTCGAAGCCATTGTTTGATGTATCTTAGATTCGTCAGATTTGCCAAGACCTTTTGTTGTTGAACAAGTATTTTAGTATTTTTTTGTAGACTTTCAAACTTAATATGATTTTAGTCAAAATCAGGCAAAAATGGTACAAATAAAAAAAATTAAATAAAAAAACTTGTTAATAACTTGTTGTTAAAACCTCGACTTCTTTTCCATTAATAATTCAAATTAGGAAACGAATTCCAACAAATACTATAATTACCTATTAGAAAGTATACGAAGTATTTGCCGTAATCAATAATGAGCCATGTCTTGCAAGCACTTCAGGAAATCCAGCTGATTTAATAAAGTACAACTTAACCCTTGTATTCCATGCTTCGATACATAAAATATTTAAAATCACGATGTCTTTAAGGCCCCCAAAGGTGTGACGATTCATAACGCGGACACCTCTACGACATATACGGGCGCATTAAAGTTTTTCCAACAACATACACACATTAAAAAAAAAACGTTGGAAAAAATGAGTCATGCATTTTCTGTACGCGCAAAAGAAATTTACAATGGCATAAATTTCTTAGAGGTGACACGTACAACTGTAGGTGTCTGGTTCTTTCCTTTCGAAGAGAATCCGGGGTTGTTTTACGAGAGCCACTTCCCATTTTGGCGACGTGAATAATCGCAGCACCTTATAACCGTTAGTTTATTCGATGCGATACGCACAAAGCTTTTTATTGCTAAACGACTTTCACTAGCATGTAGGCTTTTTATAGGCGGTGTGGGCGTGATATCTGAAATTTACGATTTATTTATTGCTTTTTCGAGTATTGCGTTTCTAATGTATTTTATTGCGAGGATCTGGTTCCAGTATTGAATTGGGAAGTTGATACCTCGCAACGTGGATCTCAAGTCGAAGGAAACACGAACGTTTTGTTTGAAGTCCGAGATAATGCATTTCTAACTAGCAAGAGGGATTCAACCATGTACACTCCGCCAAAAAAGTATCGCATAATTTAGTTTTGAATCATAAAAGTATCGCCTAATCTTTGTTTGTAGCATAAAGTTGTAAATATACTTTAATGCGCTCTAAGATATAATTTCTATGATTGTTTAAATAAAATACAGGCCAAATAAAAACAAGAACTCATACTTGAGATTTTTATTAAAACAAGAAATTATAATTTTGGAAAGAAAAATGTCATAACAGTAGCTTTTAATACCGAGTATTGCCACCTCTGGCTCTTATGACCGCTCGCATACGGTTTGGCAGAGATTCGATTAACCTCCGTATATAAGCCTGATCCAAATTCTCCCACTAGTCCATGCAGGTCCGCTGGGGCAACATTTTGGGTTCATGTCCGGACTTACCGCAGGCCAATCTAAAACTGGAATACCAACATCGTTAAGGTATTCCTGGACGATTATTGTAACATGCGGTCGTGCATTAACATGAATTCGTTACCTATAATTGGCGCATATGGTACTACATGTTCTTCTAAAATATCCGTTATATACCTGTGGACAGTCAGTGTACCTCTGTCTACTGGTACTAACTCTGTACGACCTGTTAAACAGATGCCTCCCCAAATCATAATAGAGCCACCAGCGAAATTAGGTCTAGGTCTGATATTACACTGCGAATAGCGCTCACCGTCTCGTCTGTACACTGAGATACGCCTATCTGAGGTGTAAAGACCAAATCTTGACTCATCTGTGAAGAGTATATTGGCCCAGTCATGAATGTTCCAATTTACATGTTCTCTGACAAACCTTAAGCGAGCCACTCGGTGGTTCCTAGTGAGACGAGGGGCTGTTGCAGCTACTTTAGCTCTTTATCCACTCTGTCGTAACCTATTCCGAATAGTTTGAGTACTCGCACGAGTATATCTGACTCTAGTCAAGTCGTTCTGCAATTGTCTGGCAGTTACATGTCTTCGACGTAATGCTTGTAGTAGTAAATAGCGGTCATCTTGGCGAGTAGAATATCTTGGACGACCTGGTCCAGGTCTTCTACTGTAATTGCCTGTTTCCCTATATCTGGCTACGGCTCTAGAAACACTTGACTGATTGATGTTCATCAAATTAGCAACGTATGCTTGAGATCGTCCATCTTCGATTAAAGCAACTATAGCAGCCACTTGTTCTGAGGTTAAATTGCTCATTTTAGTTTTAAAAGCGTTGGTACAGAACTCTGACTTCGCACTTTAAAATTTGTCCGTATAGGAAGACTTTCAATAAACAACTGAACAAACCTTACACGTATACATTTTTCTAAATGCGTTCTTTTAGAAAAAAAAAAGTAAAAAAGCTATATTCCATGATTTTGTTAGTGTTTTTATAGTTCACATACACGAGGCAAACTTTTTGTGAACGTGTAAAAATATCTTGGTTTATAAATGCCCTTTTTTAGTTTATGCGATACTTTTTGGCGGAGTGTATTTACAATTTCGAAGCTGCAATTTTAAATAATAAAAAAGAATATCAACCTCATAAAATCACTAAAATTTCTTGAAAATAATCTAGCTCGCTACTTAAATGGAGAGGTAAATCGACAAAAGGTACTGAAATAGAGAGTGTCCTAGCTGGACTACTGAAGCGTATACTGAATATTTTCACAAATTTAATGCAGGAATAGTTAATAATAGGATCATTAGTCTTTTCTTCTTTGTCGAAAATCACGGCGCATCAATAAAAGCGCGTGCAACAACGGGTCTCTTGAAGGATGCTCCTGCAGAAATTTTTCCAAATTAAGACAATCCTGCCTTATCAAATGGAGACATCTTCTTTCAGCAAGAGGGTGCATGATAACAATAATAGTTTATTAGAAACAATTGTTTCAGGTTAAAAAAATACACATAAATTGAAAGTTTCTTAAAGGAAAGTCACTTTAAATCTAGGCTAAGGATTAATTTGTTCATGCAGAATAGAAGTATTCCTCACCGGGTAAAAAGTACAAGTCTCAAGTATATACAAAGCGGAAATTTAATTTCAACAAAGAGCGGACGACAAAATTCACGAGGTTTTATTCCCATCATGCCCAGCAGCATTCGTCTCTTCTTCAAAAAAAAAAAAAAATTAGAGGCATGGGGCAAATTACCCCAAAAGGTAATTCCGTAGATCAGTCTACATTAAGAGTAGCTGAAGCATTTACTCTACGTCAACAACATTGCGTAAGGAACATGATTTGATTTGACTTAGCACATAGTGCATCACAATAAGGTTTCCGCGACGAAGCAAGTCCTAAAAGTTGTTCCTAAAAATTTAATTTCTTGGACAAATTTGAGACAGGAACCATGACAAGTTAGTTGAAGATTTGATGTAATGAACCTTTACCTTGTGTGGAATGGAAGAGCTCGTGTTTGAGGAAGATGTGAATAGAGCTTGTTAGAGGAGAACCATGCGAATAGTTTTGAAAGAGTGAATTATCCGTACGAATGGTTTTTATAGATAACGATGTCGTTCAGATACAGAAGAAATAAGTATGGGGCAAGAACCGACCCTTGCGACACTGAGTGCGATTATCTAAACCACCGTCCCACTTTTTCTCGAATTCCCCAAGCTCGTAACCATACCAACAGGAAAACGCTTTTCTTCAATGAACTGAAGAAGGACATTGCGAAATTGATCTATGGCCGAGATGGTCAATTGCTATTGTTGGAGTTACGGAGATTGGACGATATTTGTCGGGAGATAATAAAATAGAGAATATATAAGTTTAATAGGAGCTATTTCAAGGAGACATTAGGAAAGATACCCAATGAAAACAACAGAAAACAACAACAATCAAGGAATTCTATCAGACCCACACGATCTCTTGTTCTTCAAACTATTGAAGGCCAAATGCATCTTCGTCCTGTTCGCGGATTTTCAAATAATTGGTTGCTTTTTGGATTGGAGGCACATCAATAAATGATGATCTTACACTCCTTGATTTCTTTTCTTGTAGGGGTACTTAAAATTAAAAATTTATGACAAAATCTAGAATTACCTTTAAATTCGACACATTTTGCTGTGCGATGTATTAAAATTTTTCAATTTCTACGATTAAATGCTCTATTAGAGTCGCCATTTAACAAAAATTGTCGAAGATGCCATAATTTGGAAGCCAAAACTGAGGAGAATTCAGAATTGAATCAAAAAAATTAAAAAAAATAAAGTTGATTTCTTGTAAAAACAAATCGCCTGATATTAAATGAATTTATTCAATAATTTTATCGCCCAGATAAGTTCCTCCAATAAAAGGACTCTTGATGCCAGATTTAATATTTTCCATGTATTTTGGTACGATGGTATTATATTTGTTCTTCTCATACACCGTTTCAGCGAAGAATCTACGTCCTACAACATTTATTTACATTTTAATAGGATGTAGTTAATATTGCTAGAATTACGCTGGCTATTAATTTTATTTTATTATAGCGAGTTATGGGAATCTTAAAATTACATCCAGTACAGTTACTTCCACTAACCGTAAAGATTTTGACGAGGTACGGGCGTTTATGTAATGCTGGTAATTTAATGTTCTAAACGGTCTTTGAATAACCATTAACGATATCCTAACCACTATTATTTACCAGGAAAATAAAGTAAGAATGCGGGAATGAAAAAATGCGCATTCTCTTTATGCGGATAAAATTAAATTAACAATTAGTTATGAAGTTACGGTGTAAGTCACGAAGACCGCCTGTGAAACGTGTCTGCAAAAATTATATAAACGCATCACTTTAAAATTTCCTTGGGATATAATTTTAACTGTACGGGCACGTTTAATTATACCGGAAGCAGATATGAGCTTTCTTATTTGAAATGGAACGTCTTACATATGTATTATAGACCTTTCGAAGATCCTTTAAAAATATCCTTTAACTCAATGAGATAGCAAATCGTTTCGCAAATGTTTCTACGGTTAACAGATTGGTAGTCAACGTAATTTGAGAAACCTCTCTCCAATTGTAAAAGTATTACAGCTTATGTCCATAATTAGTTATTCAAATTAGAAGAATCAAGAAATCACATTCTTGATAAGTACATATGTCTTAATTAATTAATGTAATTTGTTAAAATTTTGAAGTTTATTGTTAATCCCCAAAAAGTTTAATTTAATTATAACTGACGAACGTTCCACTAACTCCATTTTCTCGTACCTCACAGAGTATTAAATTTTGAGTAACTGAAGAAGAACTTCGCCCGAAACCGGTCACATAAGAAAAAAATTTAATAAAATCTAGGGTAATCAGGCCCTTCTCGCTAAGATTTTTATTTGTAAACATAGTCCTTCCTCATTGTACTAAATTAAAATTACCTAGTACAGCAAAACGAATACTTCTTCGGAAAAACAGTGTAATCATTGTAACCAGTCAGCAGATTACTCTAACAAAAGTAACGCAAGGATCCCAAAACTCAAGGAACTCATAGTGAAAAAGATCGTAGGAGTTGTGTTTTCAAGGATAAACATGACATGTGAAGTCGTTGTAATACTATTTACAAGAAACAAGTGGTTCGAGTACTCTCGCCTCATTACATACGTAACTCGGCAAGCACTTGACTTTAATTTTGTCACTTTAATCACATTATGATATGATAAGACAACGTTGCAGTAGTTTAAGTAATATAAGACTCATTGTTAAATATCCACCTTAATTCTTATATTCTTCTTGGGAAGATGGTCATAGGACACTGTTACGATTTTTTTTTCAGTTTTCTGAACGAAGTAGGCTGAAATTTGAAGGAACCAAACCTATTTCTTACGGCTTGTCTTGATCTCCATACAGACCTAATGTTAGATCCTCAAAGTTATTACATTTATAAGGAATTCCGACTTTATTACTTTTAAAGAGAGAGCCCAAGTAATTGAAGAAAGTTAGTATTTCTAAACTGGTGATCGCTTCTCCTTTAGTGACCTTTATTATCGGGTCTAAATTGGCATTCGAGGTTTTTGATCGTCGTTGCTCGTAAAAATCGAAGAGGAATGTTTAATTCGGACAACAGAATTAAAGTAAGGCTTAATTACATCAGCAGGAAGATTTCCAATGTGGTTGCTTTCGTAACCATGGAAGACGCGGTTAAATTTCAAAGAGTAACAATTTCCTTTTTGTGGAAAGAGGGTGTAAAAACTTCAGAAATTATTCAACGTGTGCGAGGAGTGTTTGATAAGTCTGAAACATTTTAAAATAGCGCATATTGGAGGATCGATCGCTTTGAAACTGATAGAACATCATTAAAGGACGATCCATGCAGTGGTCGCCCGAGTATGTCGATAAACGAACATTACTGCCATGGAGGAGCTACTGAAAGTGGACAGGCGAATGAATTAGTGTACGCCTAGGAATAGGTACACGACATCTTACATAATTGTTCGCGCATAAGCAAGGTCTCAGCTCGCTGAGCACCAAGACTGTTGGGGCCGAAGCAGATATTTAAGAAGTTTGACACTTACCAACAACAAGAGCTGTTAACCCGTTACGGTTAAGAATTTTAGCAACGGAAAATAACTACCTGCGAATGGTGAATTTCTTTCAATCCTGAGGCCAAACGCCAATGCAATGAATGGTGTAAAGTGGAGGAAGGATCTTTAAGGATCTATCTGCCGAAGGGTATTACAATTAACGTAGAATATTATTCGAATTTATTATCCGGACTACTGCCGCATCAACTTGCCAACAAACGCCTTGGAAAGTTACATGAGCGTCCGTTATTGCAACAGGATAATGCAAGACTGCACACTTTAAGAAAGACAAGGGACGTTTTTACCTTACTTACCAGATCTCGCACTCAATGATCTTCATCTATTCCCAGTCCTTTACGAAGCGTTCAATTGCAATTTAACTGGCGTAAATCGTATCATAAATAGGTGGATTGAAGAGATATCAAGAAAGTTCTTTATGGTCCGCTTAAAAAAATTGTTTATCGTTGAGATAAATGTATTCAATCAAATGAAGATTATGTAGAAAAATTATAATATAATATTGATGAAAATGAATCAAATAAAATTGTAGTAAAATTTCCAGAACCTTAGAAATATCTCTCCTAGGTAAGCTTTGGAGCTTTTTTTAACATAGCAAGGTAAAGTAGAATCTTGTAGTTTAGGATAAACTTATATTTAAAAATATAGCCGATAGGATTATTTACTTGCAAAATATCGAAATGACACCATCGACGCTTGTCTGTTTCACTTTCACTACAGTTCTTCAACCTAGCGCGAAGCTTAAATATGCATCTCTGAGATTGTTTCCCAACGATCTAAGCGATCACGAATACTGATTCTTTCGCTATTTTTACATGAAAACGATCAAATAAAGGAATCGATGAATAACTGTGTATTGTATCAGAAATATCATTTTGATAATTCACAATATGCGGTACATCTTCAATAAAACCCTGCCAGCCAGATAAAAACTGATAAAGATCCCATTTAAACATTAATAACTTTCATTCAGCGCTTATAGCGCCATGTACATAAATCTGTTGGAAAAGTTCCTTTTAAGGCCAAAAATGTTGGATTTTTCTTTTTTCTTTTATTATAACTTCAAGAAAAGATTTTATTTTTAATTTAATTATTCTTTTCATCTTGATTGGTTATATACAAAAACCATTACGAAGCCTATTGCGTAACCATTATTTATCACATAGCATTTCTATGTAGTTCAGACAGGCAGCACCGTTTAATCAATGGATTAATGCCTGTTACGCCATGGTAAATAAGAGCAATTCTTACGTTATAGTATAAGAAAACCTCCAAATTGATTTCTGAATATTAATTTTATTCGCAGCGTGTATTTTCATATGCGTGCATATGTACCGATGTTCGGAGGCAGAGGAAACGAATCAACGGTAGAGCCGGGAGCAACGCTACGCGCGGCAAGATATATTCCCCTTCTGAGAACATAAATAAAAGATAAAATCTAGTTATGCAGAAACGCAATATACTTGTAGACGATTCTACATCACTTACCCCGTAATTTACTTGGAAAAATGACAACATAATTGAAACTAAATTGCGCAAATTATAATATACGACCACTATAACGCCTCGAAATGTATGTGTGTTTGCGTACAGTTAAAAGCATATACAAGAAAATATTTTTTCGAAAAGGATGAACTTTCTTTTGAGACTTACTTCTCTTAGTGAGCTCCATTTACCTCAAATTATGGTAAAAGCAAGAGAATAGTGTCCAGCAAGAGGATAGATAAGGCGGATTGTTAGACATATCTCAGGATGCTAAAAAAGATAAGTTGCTGTACATTGTTTACTCTTTAGAATAGTTCCTTTCACTTCAATGTTAGCTTTACCTAACTTAGTTACAGTTGATCTCTTTCTCTGCCAGCGGTAAAGTCAGCCGAGTATTTAGAAAACAATGGACCGTCTTTTTACCGCTCGCTCACCCTGTATGAAGGCGTGCTTTGCTGACGTAAATCATCACCGCTAATATCGTCTCTACCACGTTACGTAGTTTTCGAGTTCCACATGACAACTGCCTACGCGTACACCTACCCACCTACACGAGTGTTATTGAAGTTTGATTCCCCGCTGAACGTGGGAGAGGGGAAATCGCTAATACGCCGTCGAAAGCGTCAGCGATCGCCTCCGATATGCAGCGACGGCGCCGTTAACGATTTCCTCCCTGTATTTTTATTAATGGTAATAAGTTTGATTGGTGTGCGATCTTCTCTGGCATCTGGCGAAACTGGAAATAACGATGATGTATTTACGCGACGCCAAGCATCCCGCGGATGCTGATGTTGTCGCCTTTGCAGCTTCGAATCGATTAAATATGAAAAATTTCGCGTTCGCCGTTGAAGTAAGCAGCATTTGGAAACCTTTGATGTTGAAATGGAAAGGAAGGTTCATAAAGAAATTTGAATTATTCGAGAAATCTCCGTATTCGATGTATTTGGAAAGTCTACTATATTGACAAGGATGTTTCGTTCTTCGTCGACTCTCGGGGATACCGGTAGACAACACGAATCCATTCTCATGAGGCGAATCACTGTACACAGCAATGGGGGTCGCCTAACCAGAGTTTAACCTATTTTCGGATGTCCCATTTTCAGTAATAAAACTTATTTTTACGTACCTTATATCTGCTGTTATTCACTTCTTTTTCAATAAAACATTGTTATTTTCTGAAATTAATTCTTTTGTTTATTGGTGCATACAAAATAAGGGAGTCAATTTACATTAACGAGTCCTGCTAATATTTAAAGATGGAAAATTTCAAAGTAAGTAGCCGTCTTATTAAAATTTAATTTAATGTTCAATCGGCACCATTGCAGGTTCAAGACTTCATATCCATTTAAGACCGCTAGAATTACCCTCTGGCGCACAATAATTCCCCAAAATTTATTTATCCAGGCAAGTTTTTATTATCGGAATCATGTACGCAAGTTTCGATTTCAATTATCGTTTTTACGTCTTAAATTAAAAAAGACGTTAAAAGACAATCACTGGGCGCAAATTAATTTTAAGCCCAATTTGGTGCGACAAAAAATGCAGCCATTAAAAAAGTTCATCGTCTAATGGTAGTTAAGACCGTTAACCGTACGACGACTTTTGATGCCTAACCCGCGCCATAGGCTAAACGACAATGTAGCGCGATCACCTAGGACGCGATATAAATATATGTACACGTTTGACGCGTATACAACACAACATGCAAAGGCAGCGATCCGTTACTTACGCTTATGCTGATAAGATTCTAAATCTCGATAGGTTCCTCACAGCGTATAAAGGAGCTGGCCTGTCGTTCATCCGCTGCTGGCAGACGTCGAAAAAGAACAGTTAAACCGTGATGCACTAAATCTTAGCTTCTTTTTTACATTCCTTCACATATTAAACAACGCCGAGTCTCCGAATGTGCCCATGTACGAATGGATTGTGATTTATTGTTGTCTCGAGATTAACACTGTCCATACGGTGAAGTTAAGTTGATGTTATTGAGGTACATAAAAGGAGATGATAATCAAGTTGTGCGAAAAAATTAAATTAGCGATTCTTAAGGTTAATGACTTTTCGTTTGTACATTTTTTTTTCTCCGAAGATAATAAATTTTTGAATCAGCAACATTCGTTTGTGAAATGTTAGGATATGATTTTCTAGTTAATCAGAATTCTTGGCAGACGCAAAGCTACAAAGGCTGGCACTATGATCCCGTTAAAGTAGGAGGAATATCGTTTTAATTTCATAACGCTTTTGATGCTTAAACCAAATGAAACAAAGAAAATTAAGAGAAAATGTTATGTCTGAAGAAGTCTAGCATGATTCATCTATTTTTCCTTAAAACTGGAAGACATTCAAGAAACTGGAAGAAGGGTATCAAGAACGGTATCATCCGTATTACTTTTAACGCAATGATTTTCTTGTTATCTCTTCTTTAAATTTGCTGAAAAAATCGCCCTTTACAACGAGTCACAACCTTGTACGCCCCGTTGGACCGTCACCTCAAAAAATACTATTGAAGTTCAAGAAATCAATGACCTATAATAGGTGCACATATTTCGATAGAAGAAGATTTTATCTTCAGATGATCCAAGAATCCAAGAATCCAAAAATCTGGCTTGCTGAATAATAATCTCTAGCTGAGAAAATATTGAAAACAGGTCGACCATATTGCTGAAACAATATTGGAAAGGACGAAAGCTCACCATGTTTTGGATATGTTGATTAATGTATAAATACTAGCAGTAAAGTAATGCCAAACATGCTAGTTGTCTCCTTTACTCCCACATAAATTAGCTAAATGGTTTTACCGCAAGCGACGCTTTCAACAGAATAGCTTGGCGATTCAATATATTATGCTGTGCATGAGAAATCATCTCGTTCACGCGCACATATTTCGAAATAATCTTAAGCTGAACGCCAAATTTTCTTTTGTAAGCAAGACCGTTTAATAAAACTAAATTGAATTACATCGAATGCTTGCCCCATTTTGGAAAACTGGTAAAATTGCTAGCTTATCTGATTAACTTACTCTTTTAACTAAATCTATGGTCGACGGTTCTCCACCTACAGCTACGCTTATAAATTTTTACATACCACCGCTGCAATAAGTTAACGGGAAGATATTAAAATCGTTTAGAATCTTATCTAACAGATTGCCAACACTCCAGCAGTTCTTAATATTGGTATCCCATAAGGATCTGTTTTAGTACTAACACTTTTTCTTCAGACAAGTTCGCATAAATAACTTCTTTAAAATTTTAGAGCTCCTTCACCTGTAATAGCTACGATATAAACATTTTTATAACTTGGAATTGCTTGGTTTAATTTTATTATTGAATTTATTATTTATATACTCACATTCTCGCACAATGAAATTAAACTTAATACTTGAAGAATTCGTTTTGATGATATTTTGATCATTTTTATTAAGTCAGGCGAAGTCCTTGGAGTTAACATTGACGAAAATTTATAATGGTCACCCGATGATGACGAATTTCGCCAGGAACGATTTGGTATATGCTTCGCTAACTCCAATTTTTATTCTTGCATTTTATTCTCATTGCAACAACGTGGAATCTGAGTTGAAGAAAATATTGCAAAAACAGTTTCAAGATCAGTAGGATCTGATACCTATACATATGGGCTTCTCTGTCTTATAAGCATCGACGCCTATTTCAGACTGACGTCGGTTATTACCTTTTCGACGCCCAGCGCAGAAAATGACAATTGTGAGTTCCCTATGACTTCGCCGGGACTCAACAAAGAATACGCGGGAAAACAACGAGAAGACAACGCTACAAAATTATTCGAATAATTCTTGCATGACACTACCCCAAATTATGCGATGTTCCTATAATTATAACGTTTGCAAGAAAATAACGCATCTATAATAGCTTCGCCAATTATAGAGAAACATTAGCCTGTGGTTTTTGTTGCGGTATTTGTTGGACTGTAACAAACTAATGTCGTTTTAAGACAGAAAACATTTAATTCGTGCATTTATGTAGGCGTCAGTAACAAAATCTGCATGATTTACTTACACATTAATTCACTTTTTAAAGATATTTCATGTGAAAATAAGGAGTCTGTTGTTAGATCATAGTTAGTGATCATTTCACAGATGGCAATACTTATTAATCGTTATAACTTCTATGATTTATTTCCGACATGTTATACATGTTTTCTAGAAATAAACTTATTATTTAACGGCTCCCTGGTTTGGTGGTAAGAGGCATTGCGCTCGACTGTGAAGAGCTAGGATAAAAAAAAAGAACTCTTGATAGATTCGGTACACTCACGAGTCGCCATTCGCAGCATTTAGGGTATAATTAACTATGCTTCACCCTATGCACCGAGAGACAAGCTTATAGACAACAAAGGCGATAAGCTTATAGACATATGCATCCCGTTGGAGCGACATCCCACAAAATAGAAGTTATCATCCTGTCACCTTGACGAAATTTTTTGGATTAGCAACCGTATAATCACCATAGTGTTGCACAAAATAAAAATGAAATAATTAATACTGAAATTGAAGCCAAGCACAACTTTCTTACAAATTGAAGCGTATAATTCCCCATTATATAAGCGCAACTTGGTAGAATCAGTAACACTCAGTACTCGATGATTAATAGCTTCTTATTGGCAGGATAATGTATGACCTGTATCATCCCTGAATTGCACACCACAGTTGGCCTACACGTCGAAAGAAACAAAACGCATAACAAAGAAAAATAAAACGTCAAATTTAATGGAAATTAATTAATGAACTCTGAGATGTAGAGACAACCTACAATTAACAATGAAAGCAAATTAATTACTTTGAAACAACTAGGCAACATAAAACATAATCATGTCACGTTTGGTCAGTAATATAATCGATTGATTGTGGCTGAATACATGTATTTTACTGTAATTCGGTCTGTACGTTGTTGTTTATTGAATACAAATAGACTAAGTGCAAGACAAATATTATTGGAGACCTATGTCCATATACCACCCACCTGTTTGTGGTGCTAACAAATGACGTTCGGTTAATTGAGTAAACACAAGGCGATTTTGTACATATGTCACATATGCACGTATTCCATACACACAAGTATTTATTTAAATTATCAATTGAAGACAAACGTCAATTTGATGTGCGTATTGTTACAAAGTACGTGAAGCGAACCAAATAACACTAACAAAAGGCATCAATGATTCCCAACGTTACAAAATTTCCCTTTGAAAAGAGCCAGAAGGAAATAAACGTTGCTTTCTTCACAAATTAAGGGAGGTTTTAACGTAAAAATGTATATAACGAACATTATTTGGTACGATTCCTTATTAGTCTGAAATATGACAAACAAATGTGAAGGCGTATATTATAAATCAGCCTGTATTTACTTTATTTCCAAAATCATATGAATTATTTAGTAAGACAAGCAACAAAGTACTTAAGTTACGTTATTAGAATTAGTGGCATTGAATTAGAAGTTTAACTTTGTAAAAGTTAGAAAAATAAAGCTATGCACATAGCCTTCATTTTTATAATTAATGCGTAGAATATAATAATAGCAGAATGACAATTATCAAAATTACGAAAAGATAGACAAAGTTATGTATCTATAAATAGAAGAAGCAACAAAGCAAAAATTCGACAATCATACCATCATATTCATTCTATTATTTGCCGACTTGCTGTTGCAATAATTATGTTATTTGTTGTTTGCGAATAGAATGTAATAGGAGGATTTTTTTCTGTATTGGCATTCGCTATGATGTCAGCATTTCCTTTTTTAACGATATCTAACTGTACGCCGATGAATAATAGATTTTTTTCGTTAAGGCAAGGCTACCGAACCTTTGTTTGCAGAACGAGCAAGACCCGTTCGTGTAATTGCGCTTTATTGCTAACAAGTAGTAGCCCCTCCTTGACGATAAATTGCTATGGTTTAAACATGGTTAAAATTAAATCGTTTTTTTTTTGCATTATTCCTACCGTAATCTAACGCCGATGAAAGGTAGGAATCATATTGATAGTAATAGGGATCGATGAATTAAACCGGACTTTCATTGTAACATTTCTTAAACAATCAAAGAGAAACAATAATTTGACAAATTTTATTAGTCTTGCGGCATACTAAAGCTGGAATGTTTATACAGGGAGTATACGTAGAAATACCATCTCGTAAAATAGTAATTAGAAGCGAGAAATAAACGGTACACTTAAGCTTTTGCTTTTGACGGGAAGAGAACCTCTTAAGGAATGTTGCTTGGATTGAATAGTAAACCTTGTTTTATATAATTGCCTTGAAGGATGTTCATGTTAGGGCCCATCTTTATCTTAAAAATAATATTTAAATTATAAGACGCACATGTATGCCGAGTTTTTAATACATTACACTCTATTTAAGCTAAGAGAACGCGTACGTTCGTCAAATCTCACATTAAGGTTGCGATCAGTTTGGTTTATTTAAAATTTCTCGCAATTATTACGAAATACCGGATTTAATGAACTTGGCATCCGGTCTTTTACTATTGACGAAATGATCCTTTAGAGGGTTATTATTGTAAACAGCTACTTTGTAATCCTTTTTTTAGTATTCAACTCATCTTAGCTAAGTATTGGACTTGCTACGACGTGAACCAAACGTAAAACTTTATAAACAATAATAAATGAAGGTTTTATTTATTAGATCCATTTATTTTTTTAAAAATTCCATAATTGTGAGGTTTTTCTGTCCTCGTGACAAAGTAAATGCGCACATCTCCATCACGGTTATAAGGTGCTGATATATACTGACAAAAAAAAATATACAGCTTGGCTGATTTCTTCGTTAAGTATTTGTGTCATATAGTCAAGTTTTCGACAATTCTGAATATATAACTTTTAGATGGAAAGTGATAATATCTCTTCTTGGATACGTCTTTGGGTTTCTTAGAATTATGTTAATAAAAATTGTTATAAAATGTGAGAAAATTTTGTTTATAATACGCCACTTGTTAAATCTATTAAACACACAGTTTGCTAAACCTTAAATGATTGTTGACTTTAATTTTAGTTTCATTAATAATACTTTAAAATTTACGTTACCAGCATTAATCAACAAAATCAAACGAAGCAAGAGATTGCTTTTGGTAGAAGATTTATTACACAATCAAAGAGAATATTTGGTAATAATTTCAAAAATTAGACTAGTTTAAAATTAAATATTTTTTTATCATTATCATTCAATAATAAAACACCGTACGTAACAAACACGTAACAAAATCCATGTAGGCCAAGCTGGTCGCCACTTTAAAGGGAGATTTGACGAACACGTTAAGTTACAACAGCATTGCAACTTAATTTTTAACATAAATAAAAGCTATAAAATGAACGTACTAGAAGGCTGTATTATAATAGAAGGTTCACTAAGAGGCTCTCTCCCCGTTAAAAATAAAAATGTAAGAACACTGTTTCTTCTTCTCGCTTCTGATTAGCTTTTCTCTTCGTAAAAATTTTAAGTTTAATGTCTAACCTCCTAACAAAGCCACAACGCAAAATATACATCGAGTGCTAATATTAGATTGTGAAATTGGCAAGTTCTTTTTTGGCATCGTTTCTTCTGATTAAAAAAAAAAAAGAACTGTATCTAAAGCGATGCCGTTTCGGAAGGCCTTCTTACTAAAGCGGGCACTAACTACCCGCTTCTTACAAAATTGGATTAATTTCGTTATAATTCTATATCAAAGTTAATAACGAATAATATGGTGGCTCCTGTGACTAAATTTTGTTATCGTGGTAGTATATTGCAAAATATTATGTGCATCGATTACAAGAATGGTATTACAATAAGAGCTTTGGGGAAGTGTTCCAGTGCTGCCGCGTTTGGACCATTTAACAAAATTATAGTGTAATAATACGTGGAAAAATATTTAAATAACCAAGAGGCAACAATAAAGAAAGTCTTACGTGTAGCCGGAAACCAAGAAATCGTTATTGTAATCGGATTTAATATCGTAACCATTCTCCATTAAATACCCAACATTATTCCAACTAAAACGAAACGAAAACCCGCAGGCTACATACTGAAAGAGGAAAACGTCCTCTTTTTTACTTTACAATTATCATAACAAACTTTTATTGCCGCCAGCAGCATCCGTTCATTGGCGAGTAAATTTCCCAACGCTAATGTCGCTAATATCTTCAAATTACATAATATAGCGATCGGGCATTCTTCAAATAATCGCACCGGGATAGTTTCCAAAAGGAAGTCATTTATTTGCAAGTATATTTGCTCCGTCGTCCTTATACGGACCCTCCGAACATGCGTATGCACTTACGACAGCATACCATTCCGTACAATTAAACGCGTTCCATCTCACTTTCTTCGTCCGACGACGCCTTCATAGACTCCTTACCGCGCTTACGTAAGCGGGACTTGTTCGCAACGTAAACCGGCCGAAAGGCTCGAGGCCGTTTACCTTGGGGTTAGGTATGAATTTGAATAATCGCGTAGGATCAGCTGTTCGCGAAACGCCAACGGAGCCGATATGATTAATGGTTAGGTAATGACGACATGCTTCATTATAAATTAGGAGTGCATTAGGTGTTCGGCTTAAGATTAATACGCGACATGTTGTAAGCGAAACTCTAAAACGAAAAATACGATGTGTAGAGCTTGAAAATGGTGATGGGTGCCATCTATCCCCTTAAAAACAAGTTTGGATTTACCGGTTTTATATAATACTTGCTGAGGATCTTCCATTGATCGTGCAATTCCAATAATGTAGTAAAAGCTAGACGGTATCCAATCACTTGTTTGATTCGGTACCGATTGTTAGCTTTCATAGATCTGGTCCGCGAATTGCGAAGAAGCACCCGAAAGCTTGTTCTGGCGCCCTCTTCTATCCCTTTTCCATCCGCGAACAATCAGCTTTCTAACCGAGGATGTAGCAAGGCAACGATCTGCTATTATTAATTATTGTGGATGGCGATATCCTAAGCTCATAATTAGTATTAGTCATAGTTTTACATATATGAGCTTGTATATATGGAAGTATCTCATCTCATCACTCAATTGTTGAATTTTTTGCAATGAAACCTCGACAGAAGCGAGCGGCGCTTACTGCTATCACTTTACGGGAGCAGCAGGGATCAACAGCCAACTGATTGAAGCCAAGGAAATTGAATAACCACTATGCACGAACGCGCGTTTCGCCATCTAACAGCTCATCAGCGTGCCTTTGTGAACGATGGAACGCAATCGACCAACTGTCGATGTCGATGGTTTATAGAAATTAAAAATATTTATATCATTGGTGCTTTTGCAGCCGTCCGTATAAAATCATTGTTACACAGTTATTTATTCTTACCGGATGTTTCATAAGCGGAAAGTAGTTATTGAAACAATAAAGAAAAATGTTATAAAAATGCTTTGTTATGATTAGAGAGGACAAAGGCGGGTGGAATTGTAGCTCTTTCGCGGCAAATAGACAGACTCGTATCTGTTCGTCTCGTGGGAAAGAGTTCGTGAGCCTATTGGTTTCCCCGAGAGTCGACAAAACACGAGTCTCTCAGGTCGCTGCAGAGGAATGGTGGTTCCACCCACCTTTGCCCGCTCTAGTTATAATCAATGCTGCCATATACGTCAAATCGAGGATCAACATTTGGTGTATTTTGTAACTGCTCGATATTTTCAGCGGAAAAGTGTCGATAAAAAAATCTATTTGTTTTAATCTGACATGATGATTTCAGCCACAAACGTTGATAATTGCGATTAAAAATATGTGAAGAAGCTACCGGATAATTCAAAAATCTTCGAAAAAAATGTATCAAATTAACATATTCAAATGATGCACAAAGAAGATATATTCAACCGTAAAGATTGAAATGGTTTGTGTATGTCAAGAGAAGGTGAGAAGTAGCAATTAGCAAAAAAGTAAAGACTGAAGACTATTGAAAAACAGATCAGAGCAAGATGGAGTGATAACATGTGGGAAGAAATAAAGGATCTAGTCGACACAAAATAACGCGATAAATGACATAAGGAATGAATAGCTGAGAATAGGAAGGAGCATCAAAACACCAAGAGAATGGTTCCATGTATAATACGATCAAAGAGCTTCAAAGAGCAGCCATATTTCGAAAGGAATAATTGGATGTTGTCTTAATATCTCAATGTATCTAATTGCTTATAAACTTATCCTTGTTACAGCACCAAGCTTGCAAACGAATACACTTGTTATATATAACTTAATTTGAATACATCAACGTAACTTGGTGGCCTCTAACCTCCGGGTGGTTTCAAAAATAAACCCAAATAAATAACGGCCTTTATTTCCGGAAATAACACCGCCAACCGCGACCGGGTCTAATTCGACGCCATTAAGCTTTTATGACAAGTCAATTAGTTACTCGACCATGCGCAACTCGACGATCTTCCGAAGCCCATTTTAGGAGCCCTCCTTTTTGCAGCGGTCGGAGATTTAACTTAAAGGATCTTCGCGACGCCGAGTTGATTTATGTCGGGTGACGTCCTCGCTCGAAATTATTATTAATCCGCGTTGCCTTTGGGGGATTCCTTGAGTTGAGTTCTTCACGAGCCCTCGACTGACAAACAAATGTCCGTCATTAATTTCAATAAAAAAGTGTCGCCACCATGGATGGATATTAACTTTTTATCATTTCAATTTTGGCGCCCGTTTAAATGGGAGATATCAGCAACAAAATGTATCTAATCGTTTTTCTAGACGTCATTACAATTGAGTAAATACAATAGTGACAAATATTACCGTGCAATGCTTACGTTATTGTCGGACAATCCCCGCTGCACAAGTTGTTTGTTTAATTGAAGGATGTGAGAAAGGAATATGAGTCGTAACGTGTCTCTTATCATCCTTATCTTAAAAAACCTTTGAAAGCGGATACTTTCACCCTTTTTATATCCAAAAACATGCGAAATATACGAAAACAAACAGAAAGTTTCTTGCTTGCAACACAAAACGTAAACGTACGTGGATTTCTCCCCTGTTTAAGAGATTTATATTCTTCTTTCCAATTTAAAATTATGCCCCGTTTCGTTTGTGTGTTGTGCCACTCTTGGTGGTTGGCTCTTTCCATTGCGAAATTTCATCTCTTCATAATACAAAAGGAAATTCGCCAATCTGTTAATTAAGGAATTAATCGTATTGTCCACAATGGTTTCTTTCTATTGACGTCTATTTCTAATCTTTTATTATTTCTTGTCGCTATCTAATAACCTAAGTTGGTTGCTTGTGTTCATATGTGGTTAGAATAACCTCTGCTTCAAGTCAATTTGTAGCATGCGTTTACTTTTCCTAATTAATGACTAAATTAGCGAATTTAATGAAACTTTCCTCTTAGTCGTGTTAGCCTGGGTTACAGCAAATTGAGATACGTAAGAACTTTAAGACTATTGCGGTAAACGGCATGCAATTTCCATTTATTCAAGGTGTGTATACCTGATTGTACACCTCCTTTCGCGATTACTTAAGTTTAAACATACGACTACAGTTAGCCAACGTTGGATCGTAAACGTCCTTGACATTTCACACAAACTCGTACCGTACACGTTCCCTGCTTTGCCTTTATATATTTCGATTGCACAACAAACGCGGTGATTGCTTTTTATTTAGTTAGTTCAATTTATTATTTTAAAAATAATATGTTGCATAAGCCTTTGTGGTTGTCGTGATCGATTCAACTCAAAAAAACGTGTCTTTTTAAGAAGAAAGAAACGTTCTTCAAACAAAAGGAACAGCGGCAACCCCCAAATTCAGATATTGACGAAGCTGCAATGTATAAAAGCAACACAACACTTTTTAGGTACGGCGCCCCAATAAATTTACTCGAATTTTAGGTTTTTTGTAAATATTTCGGCCTGTAGCAGCATTTTTTTGTTTAGAAGGTAATCCGAAGGGTGACATAAATGATTTTTGGATAAACTAAATAACGGTGAGCCTAGGTACCTTGTACCCCAAATATGTTTTATATTTTTCTTATATTAAAATAATTTGAAGTGATCATAGTCAAAGATGGCAAAAATTATTTTCTAGAAGAATAAATAAAGGACTAGGGTTCCCTCTTTTTTTTTTAATATGTTTTTCTTAATTTTTATGTTGGCTTCTATATACAAAATGATGTTGCATAACAAATTTAGATAGTCAAACATTGAAGATTCAAAAACGGTGATAATGATTAGGATATCATTGATTGATGACAATATATCATTAATCGTAAATTTATATTGTATTGAATGTTTCATGGATGTTATCATACTTTTTTAAACAAGTTCTACTATTTTCCGAAAATCAATGTGTCTACTTGAGAGATCAATGTGTGTATATGATATTTGTTCAGAGTCAAGTAATAATATCATTTTTGAAATGTTTTACTCTCAAAGTTGCTAAGATCAAAACAAAAAAATCAGTTGGTTACATAATTGGTCTCATGAGAAGAAAGGGAACAAGGAAGGAAGTAGAAATTCAAGCGCGGACCTCTAACACGTGAAAATACTGAACTGTTGTACTTGTGGCAACCTTCCAAAATCCATTTCTGAATAGTAATAATCCATTTTTTTTACGTTGCTAACAGCTTTTGTCATCCACAGAAGATATTCGTTGGTCACAAGTTATTATTAGAGATAACAAAGGTAGATGGAATTATTTTTTTTTCTCTATTCGCCTCATAAGAATAGATTCGTGTTACCTAATGGTGCCCCAAAAATCGACAAAACACGAGTCTGTCCAGCCTCTGCAAAAAAGAAATAATTTCATCCGCCTTTATTCTCTCTAGTTATTGTTAGGTTTAAGAGGTTCACCTTCTGTATTTGGCGCAGAAAACAACAAAAAAAACTTCACAGGAAGACCACTGCTAAGACAGCAACACTCCAAGAAAATCCACAGCCAGACCAAGCTCGATGACAAACTAAAAGAGACACCTTTTCGGTACACGCGTGAAGTCACTATATCTCTATAGACCATAAAGAAAACCACAGAAAACAATGAATAATTATAAAAATATTAACCACCCCGAGCTGTGCTTCAAGCTTTAAAAGTAGAGAATTTTTCCATTTCATCTGTTTCATATTATTTTGTTATCCTTCGACTTCATTTACCCCGAAGCTTCGCGAAAATTAACCACCGAGTTATAGAAAATAAAAGGTGCAAAATAGAAGTCGTGAGCGGGAACTTAGGACGCAGAACAAAATAGAGAAGATCGGCCTGCGACGACGTTTGAATTATGAGCTGCTCGTCGTTCGGACCGGCAGGGCTTTCATTGCGGGCAGGCAAGCGCAAGTAGAGGAAAGAAAAAAAGTCAAAAACGCGGTCGGACGGGCGCGCACGTCGGGAATAAGTCTGCGAGGCTACAATGCGCTCGTATCTATCATCCATTTATAACTAATGATCCAGTTAAGGCACTCTACTGAACAAACATAACGCTCTTTCCTACGCCTATGCGAATTGTGTACGATAATCGCCCGGGCTCTTTTATTCTACGATCGGCGTGAAAAATGGGCGCTGTCGTCCCGATCTGCGTACGGTGAACGTTGGAATCTTGTAGTTTGTATTGTTTGAGATCACAGAAGGCTTAATAGAACGACGGATGGGTCATATTAAAAAGTTATCAGCGCTTTACGCCGGTAGTTAAAGTAGAGAGTGCCACATTTAAAGCCACTAATCCGAATAAAGTGTTAAGAGAGATTAAAAACTAGGATACTTCACGCTTCTAATTGAATTAATGTCAGGCACCTGAAAAATATAAAAATATTTATTTTCAAGATAGACTAAATCGCTGTTTAGTAGCTCCTTCTTCAAGATTGTAATTTAGTATTTAGCTTTCTTGTTTTTTAGTGGATTCTGCCACTTTTTAAACGTAAAAATTTGATCACTGGAGGAAGTAAAGATTACTGACTTATCCGCCGGTAATTCTTATTTTACTGTTAAAATCGTGTAATACAATTCGTTTTAATTTGGTAGCCCTTATTGACAAAGTCTGCTGACATTATCTTTTAATACTTGTCCCGGTCAACTTATCTTGCCATTAAATCCGTGCAAATAATACAATATCTATCTATGTACATCTGCTTGTAGACCAACATAAAATTTATATTTGATAAAGGCAAATGCTCTCCTGTTATACCGTGTTAGTGGTTCGAAAGTTTTCAAAGAATGTAAAGCATTATTTCGTCAAGGAAAGCAGTTTCTTGGAATTTTTTATTAATTTATCACGTTGAATGGAGCTGTCGTTTACTCTGATATAAATTAAATTTATTTCAATGATTGCTCCATTATTCTCCATTATGGTAGCATCAATAAATTTTGGAGAGATTTGTATAACGAAAGGGTTGCCAATACATACTGATGCTTCCAAATATTGTTGTTGCTGATAACTGTTTCGCTGCAAGCAATCTTTCATTGGCTCTGAAACAACCTTAAACAACATTGTTTCTTTAGAATTTCAATGTTTTTTGCGGTTGCATTCAATTTTTGAAGTTTCTGATTAGAACGATGCTGAATAGCTACTTCTTCTGGACTTCTCTCCACTAGCTCTCTACTAACTTATTTAGCTTAATATTTTATCTATGGTATTACTAGCAGTTAGAATTAGCTAAAATGTTAATTATTAAAGCCTCATCCGCTCTGTTCGAGATAGAGAACGGCTGTGTGTAGAGTCTAATATACCGCGCACGCAAAACAGCAATCTACTTATTAACTTTATTGAAAAATATCACCTGCGTCAACAATTATGTTACAACAAAGCTTGGGTATCATTATGGCACTACTTCAAGGTGTGTAAATAATACTTGATATCTTTATTTTGGATATAAAAACAACTGTTTTTTAATGTAAAAGAACCTAGGTTTCTTTGAGAAAGTTTTGTTAACATTTTGGTGCAGGTCTTGTTAACTTTAAGCCAATTGGCTTTAATGTAACTGTTAAACTCATGAGAGGTCGCAAAAGCTGAGTATCGGGATGTTAACGATTTCCTTATACGAGAAGATCCTTTTCTTCTAAGCATCAAATATCGGCTGAATAGAAATGGATAAAGTTTATAGATTTGTTCCATAGCACAAGATTGGTCAAGTCGATTTTAAATGAAGCGGAATTTCTTTGAAGACGACGAAAGAGCAACAAGAACGATGGAAATGGTGACGGACGACAATATTCTTCTTATTAAGAAACTTGTGTAAGGCGATCGACAATCGTTTAGATGTTAAAGGTTAGTGCAAGGCGGATATCTAAACATTTCTCCAACGTCGTAATGTGCTCAATCCTTTTTACAGGTCTGTCAAGCGGAATGGAAGTATCATCCTTTTCGAAAAAGGAGAATGGAGGCGAAAAAGAGAAGCACTGCCAAGAAAATTGAGGATTTCTCAATCGACGAATAAGATAATAGTTACGGTTTATTAGAATTGTGAAGGCGTTCTTCTTATAGACTGTAAAGACGGTAGTGCTACGGTCAACCTGATATATTATACATTATATTGAGGAGAAAAGACGTGGGAAACTGAGGAGACCCATGCGCCTGTTTCATAATAATGCAACCATCTTCATTATTAGAATTGCACGAAGCGTAATTCGTAGATATGGCTTCAAACAAATTGACCATCCTTAGTATAATCCGAACCTGGCCTCCGGTGGTTAATAATTGTTTGTAAGTTTCGAAAAGGACCTCCGCGAGCGCCAGAATACTTTCAAATTTCCTACATAATCCTCGTACACGTAATGAGATTATACTTTCATAAACGCTAAGTACGCTATAACATTTGTCATTATCGTTGGCACATATATTACCGGCTTATTAAATTAGCGCCGGTCTAGTCCCGCGGTGTTTTGTAAATTCCGAAAGTTTTAATGGAATCTGTAAAATTGATGATGCCCGGCGAATTTTGTTATGATGATAATTCGCCTTGTCATTTCGCCCACCGTCGGCAGAAGCAACAAGGACGTAATACGATTACATCCGTTACCTAGGTAGCTGCATGGCGTACGCCTCTAGCCCCCGAAGTACCACGAAGCTTTTGAGTAAATTATTCAAGCACCGTTCGGTCTGTACTAAGTTGCCGCTCCGTGTTTGTGAATATTTTAAACCGCGCACGCAGCAAAGTAGTAAAGTTTCGTAATTCCTTTCGACGATGGCATATTCTTTAATACGGCTTTATCTAGCCCATCTGGATAATGAATTTGCTATTCGGTAAAGTGCTCCTTTTGCGATCAACTTTTTCCTTCCGTAACTTCCTGCGACGACAATACTTTTACATGCGTATACGAACTTTTCGACTTCGAAAGCAACATTCCTAATCTCGCTACGATTATTGCAAAAGGAGAGTTGGAATAACGAACGAGTTACGTACATGTCTACGTACGTGTCTGTATATGAAAGCGTCTGCTTTATATCATTGTTAAGGACAGTATTGTATTAAAGAAGATTAACGTAATCTTCAAAATTTTTCTGTCGCTACGCTTAATTTATTGTACGAAGTCAAAAATAATTTAGATTAAGGAAAGTTATGATCAACACATGTATTCGAAGCAGATTGGAGACGTTTACGCGAGATCTTATGATAAATATTGCTTTTCACGCAAGTCTCGTTGCAACAACGTCTAACGAATAAAGAAATATAATCTTTGAGCCATATTGCCGTTTCCCATGATTCCATAAATATACAAATTTGCCAACTTTCCAACAACTTTCAAAACAACAAAATCTCTCCTAAATGTTATCAAAAGTCGACAAAAGTATAATACTCACAATCGGTAATGCAGATTTTGATACAAAGCGCCATCCATCTCAAAACACTTGGTACTCCTCATACCATCCTCGTACGCTAACATAAAAAAGTATTGGGAAAATTTAAAAAACGATATATTCGATTGTATGGGTAGACGTGATGTTTTTCGACGGTGTAAGTACTCATGATCGCGAGTTTTTTGCAGCAAAGCATTGTCAATCATTTCAGCAACTTCGTCCGCTTCTTCGAAAATATATTTGGATGTAGACGGTCCGCCTGAAGCCCATTAAAAATAAGGGAACCAATGATGTTTTAGAACTATATTCAAAAATATAGGATCTCTGAAGAAATCGCTACGAATCAAAGCAATGAATTTTGAAGGAAGACATTTAAACGAACAGCTAGGTTTTTCGGAGTAGCCAGATGTTTCCCATCATTAATGTTAGATTCTTTCTCATTTTCGGGAGTTATTGAAGTAACTTAAGGTGCTTCTAAACTTTCGAAAGATCTAATAAATTTTACATTTTCAAATTGAGATTTTCCTTTAGATTCGCAGAACATTCAGAATTTTATCCTGTATCTTTATGTTAAATAAACTATCTCACGCGGAGTGGTATATCTTTTACAAGAACAAAGAAGTAATATTAAAAATTCATCCCACTCTACAACGAAAGCTTATTGAAGCTAAAACCATAGACCAGACGGATTAATGCAGCTTTTAGCGAGTTTCATGTCCAATTTCATGCATTTTTAATGGGACCGAAAGGAAGAAACACAACAACCGAGAGAGCCGGAATAGAGAAAATCATAAAAACGGAACAAAACCAAAAAAAAACCTTCACTAAAGCTCGCAGACAAAATAACAATATTTGCATATTCATTATCTCTGACGGAATGCACGGCGAAGGTGAATTTAAATGCACGAGCGGGAGATACGTACATGGATAGCTGAAATTCCGGAGAGGACTGCTCGAAAAAGGCTAATTCTTACTTCAACACGCAGATAAAACAAAAACGAAAGCGTATTGAGATAAAAAGAAACATAATGTAAGCGGCGCTCGCGACAAAATAAAGCGATATTTTTAAAAGCGTTTTACATGCAAATCTGTTTCGGGTTTCCGGACTGTTTTTCCTTTTTATTCAGCCCTACCTTCCGCAAGCTGCACGTTGTTTATTTTATCAGGATGCTGAACTAATCCCGTCGAATTAGCGTCAGTTTTAGGTACATGTGAACATGGGAAGGCAATAAAATTTTGCATTTCTGCTTAATTTATGGGTAGAATTGAGATGTGGAAAAAGAAGAAGTCTATGATTTTGAAAATAACGTTTTACATATGTAGCGGGAGGTTATAAAACAATTGGCGGATTTATTTTCAAGATGGATCCTTTCCAAAAACTCTTAAATGAGTGTCTTAAAAATCCTCTTTGCTCCTTGCTCCAAGTTATTCATAGAATTTCTTCGTTCAAAAGACTTAACTTGTTATAAGGGTTGTTTTATAACTTGGATGGCTTCCATATATTCGTAATCATCTACCGTGATCATCAGTTACTAGGATGGTCTTCTTTATACGTTACTTCAGTTCGTTATTTACTTATTCGTCAGTTCGAAGAAGTAAATAAATAAAATCGAAAAATTAGTTTATTATTAGCATTTGCTTAAAAATTTTAGATTTCTCTTTTTTTTAAATAATACTATAAAGATACGATGGCTGTTTGTGTCTACTGTTCCCTAAAACTACCTTATGGATCTCCTTATCCGTTTAAAGTTCTTCCTTTTTAGCTCCGACTTTAAAAATAAAAAAATTACAGTCGCTTACAGCCGCTTCTCTTAGCAACGTTCATCTTTTAGGCGAAAGATCGTATTGTAGAACCATTGTTTTGTCCTCAGTTACTATTTGGTTAATGCTAATGTTGTCACCTTCATACAATACTATTTTGAGCATACAGCTCAAGATAGTATTGGCTACATTTAACATGTTCTTCTGAACATTACCCAGCAATTTTCTGAAGCGTCTTGCGCATGCACTAGTTCTTTAAAATCCTTGTTAGTTTTCCTATCCTTAGCTATTTGCCGTTGATCATTCAATGCGACTTTCTTGATGACGCCGATTTGATGTATAGCCCAACAAAACTATTTTCGACGTTTAATTATGGCGTACGACGGTGTAGTCTTCATAAGTCGCGTTCATTAAATTTTTGCTTTCGAACTTTTTTGGGCATTTTGCAGTTTTACTAAGTCACTTAGCTAAGTAATGACTATGATCTGCCAAATTATTATTTGGAATAAACTAAAGACATACTCATCAAATGATAATATTTATCTTGTAACTTTGAATAGTTTTAAAATTTCATTAACAATTGACTAATTCAATAAAAGCCTAAATTTATCTTCTCTATATATGGCTGCAACATTGAAGCTTCCCGGTTAATAAGTACACCTTTATACGTACAGGCTGTTCTACAAAGTTCCCAAGGGCGCAGCCAGAGGGGAACATGACAATGTTGAACCATTTTTTTTAACACCAATTTAGAGTTAATGTGCGATGTGGAGAACCTGTTAAACAGTTGATAGGACCTTTTGTTATTAAAGGCCGCCTCAATGTAGGCACTAACTTACAGTTACTTAAAAAGGAACTGGCGTCATTCCTGGACGCTTTAAAGTGTATTTTCAAGATTTCGGAGTCCTTTCTTACCTTTTTAAAGCGACTGTTACTCAGCCAAATGAGCGTTAGTTTGAGTGGTGGATCGATTGTGGTAGGTCAGATATGTCTCCAGGCTTCCATTTCAATATTTGGGGTAGGCGAAGGTCCTGTATTTAAATGATTTTTTTTGCTGACAGAGGTTTTAGAAACACCCTATATAATTACAAGCATAACTAAGAGGAAATACTCGTACACGTACTAGACGTGAAAAATTTAATCCTCTCTAGTACAATTACTATGTATTGTTTTATTGACAAGATGCTGGCTCAACTTTACTTCTTTGTTGCCAACATTAGACCATAATATACCTCAATTCAATTACAAAGCTTCAAATTCTTCCAAAAATCCAAAATACTCTCACTAAGTAACACTCAGCGATAAAGGACTGCATCTTATTTGGGTCGTATCATGGTTAATCGAAAATTCGATGTTTCTCTCACGGGAAACTGTTGATCTCGGTAATCGCTTCGCATTTTGTAGGCGCAACGTTAAGTTTCCGGTTAACCATGACACTCTCCTAACCCGGAACACGTTTAGTTTTAACTGACTCCAGCCCTAGCAGTATGGAGCATTAAATTAGCCGGCGTAAAAGATCAAATCTTTATTAAAAGATCTACAATACCTCTTTTAAATTTAGTAACCATTTCAGCTACAAAGGTTCAATCTTACTCCAAAAAGCTTGCTTGATATTTATTTAATTTGATGAGGGTCACTTAAAAGTGTCGCGACAATATCAATAGCAATTTGTCAGATTTACAAACCTTTTTGTTGCTCGTTTATTCTTTACTGTACAAATCACTGTACAACGTAGATCCTGTGACAACTGTTCGTTAATAATTTCGCTTTCAGATAGCCACAAACACTTGCGTAATTGACAGCCCAACGGAGGCCTATCTTTTATTCAAGGAAATTTATCCAATAACGCAACGGCCACCTCTGACATTTCAATTATTCGAGCACTAACAGCGTCACATTTACGCTGGACTTGGTCGCTAGTATAATACGATATTCTATTGGAGCGGTCTATAAACATAGACGTGTATGTCTTAAAATGTGCCTTCGCTGACGGGTTAAAAAGCACGATAAATTTGCAAAAAAAATATTTTTCAGCAATACCTGAAAAAAGTTATTTAATCCGGATTTTTCAATAATCCCTAAGCTTTCGTTGGTTAAACGTAATAAGTAATACAACTGAAACTTTCTTTAAAGCTGGATACTTCAGCATGAATTAGCGGGTTACTTCGCCCAGATACTTTAGAAATTTAGGACGGATGCTGCTTGTCAAAGTTTTCGTTGCACCTAGAAACAAGCTAATAGAGACTTTGCTCTCTAAATAACAAACTTTTGTTTGAGAGAGAAGAGAAGGAAATACACCCAGTGCCGCTTTCAGGAAATAGGAAACATTAAGCCAAACAAGCAATTCTAAACCCATCTTCATTATTAAAGATAGCTTCACGTGAAACAGCCGCATCGTTAAATAAAATTTACCCTAATTTAAATATTTATACACATTGCGCATACATCACTACTATTAATTCCGCCATAAAATACCAATTACGCTTCTACTACGCTAGACGATGCCCGCATACGTATAGTTATGGATGTGTATATATGCAGGTATCCGGGTACTCTGTTTATATTCCTCTGAGAATGATGTACGATGTTAATTTAGAGTATGGCCGCTATTTGCGTTACGGAAGGTAATTGTGGCGAGTTCGCAAGCGAAGCGAATATACGAGGAAGCGACCGGTAATAACGGTAAAACTTATCGTGTTTCCGAGTGCAGCAGCAACATCGCGAAATATATACATCCCAACAAGTGCAAGGTTATTTTTGCGATGCGCTACGCTTCTAGCTTTCCCCGTAATTATCAATGAGATACGGCGTAAGCTACGAGCGCGCTTGAAAAAATAGCGACGTGTTTCCACTGAGTCGTTTGCTTTGAACTTTTCGACGCGGATTTAGTCGGAACCGTATATGAAGTAATTTTGGAAATATGTCTGTGTTTAATTACTACATATGTCGAAATAAAGTAGTCCTACACTAACCTTTAGTGAAATTTTTCCATTGAAAGTATTCGCCAATATTAACCAATTAGGTTTTGCCAGGCAAGTTTAGGCGGATTACTGAAATTTTTTGTTTTCAAACCGAAAATACCAGCTTTCAGTGATGCGATAAAGTTTCAGAACTTCATCGCAGCTTTCACACACAACAACAACACACACATGAAACATCTATTCCTCCATTTGCTTTTTTCTCTCACCACCAATACCTTTCTTCGTTACCTCTAACAGCATGTCAGTGGAAGTAAAAAAATTATCCAAGTATATCGTTACTCCGTGCTTTAATTCCATTTTATCCTTTTCCTGGACCTGTTTCTGGTAAGCTTGCATATACACCACAACAAGGCTCCACATGGAAACCGTATAGCCGCCAGTTAAAACTTGTATTTTAATCTGATCACATTACCCCTTATGAACTATTTAGCTCCGTATTCGCCAAAGCATGTAATCATGCTTTCAAAGATATTTAGCGTAGAAACAGGTGAAATATGATTGAGGGATGCATTTAGATGATCGAATACCGGATGCAGCTGTTATCTGCAAAAGATATGAACATAATGAGCAAATTCGCCAAACCCATTGCGATGTATTGCGTCGGAAAAGAGATTGCGATGTACATCGATCTTATTTGCAGTACAGCTTTGCGTAAGGAAGCGAGTAATGTCTCAGTGACAAGAAAACCCAAACGTAAAGGTTTCACCCGAAGAGATATTCATATTGTGGCTCTAATGTTGCATTTGCTTATCTATTCATTTCTGTGGTTATAAGTTCCAAAACCAAAATGCATCGATTGGATGGGTTACAATAGCTTTCAGAAAATCTTCTAATGATAGTTGACACTCTTCTTTGCGTTCACTTCGCCAATTTAGAGGAACTTTTCGCAAAATTTGAAATGTTCTAGTAGACGAAAAATTGAGTTCTTACTGCTTTATTATTAGCTTCTTCCTAGTTTCGCCGCATGTCAAAACTTTAGCTCGACGTTTCGCCGTTCATACTAACGGCTCCTTCGAAATAACTGAATTGAAAATCGAAGTGTTGCCTATGATATATCGACGATACGTTTATAATATGGCAACGCGAAGAAGACAAACTACAATATTTCTTCAAACACCTTAACTTTCAGCACCCAGACATTAAATTCGCCATGGAGAAAAAAAAATGGAAATCGACTCTTCTTGGATATAATGGTAAAGGGAAGGGAAGAGAGAATACTGCGACATGCACTATTTAATAAGCAGACGCGCAGCGATAGATATCTACACGCGAGATCTCACTATCTTTCGATGCAGAAGACCGACGGTAATTAAAATCTTACTATACAGGACTAAAATTATCAGTGATGCTATTGATCTAGCCAATGAGAAGGTACATCTGTAGAATCTGAGCATTGAAGAAGAATGGTTACACTGACATTGACATAAGAAGAGTCACTACAAGAAAGGTGCCTCTCACTACAAAAAATTGCCTTTGCCGACCGCCAAGGGCAGCATAGACAAGAACTGCATAGAAGATATCAGTGAGATAACATGTCAATGCTATCGCGGTAAGAATAAAAGAAAATGGAAGTGACGAAAGATTTAAAAGAATCGAGCAATCTGCACAGTTCACTTACAACTGAAGAAGCCGTTAGCATGAACGGCGAAACGTCAAGCGAAAATTTTGACATGCGCCGAAAGAAGTTAATAACATTAACAGCTATACCAGCCGCGAAGGCTTTCGCATTGAAAAATTGAATTAAATAATAATCACAAGTTCCTATCTTTTATTGTCGACGCTTCTTATAAAATTTGTTATAATTTACATGCAGTGAATGTGTTCTCTTTGTGTCACCTCTCACGTTTATGTTATGTTCGACTTTCGGCAACTGTTGATGCTTCTAAATTAAATTAAATTATTAGTAGTCTTGCGAGGAAAATGCTTATTTTTGAAATATATGTTTATCTATGGTTATTATGCTTCAGGAGTGCCAATTTAATGATTTGAAGGTTTCTATAGTTAATGTAATGACGAACATGTCTGATGTTACGGACTCACACTGTAAATTTAGACTGTCCGGTTTCCATATAATGTGTTCTGCGTGAGTTCTTTTTTGCGTGTTTTACAGAAGAATGTGTACAGAATATTAATTATTCAAAATATCCACAAAGTAATGTTAATAGAGCCCTGCTTTTAATAAAAGAATCGAGGAAATTCGAATATTAACCAACCAACATTTTGGGGATATTGAAATTAAAAATAATACAAATCAATTAATTACAAATAAAATTAAATTGAAATGCATTTCAAAATACCAGCTGACACAGATAACGCGCTAAAAGAAACCTTTTACGTCTCCATAAAAGTAATCGAATAGATATTATGTATACGTAGCGACATATGAAAAGCAAAAACAACAAATTAATACGAACGAAAGAAGGTCACCGGAGTCGATTAAAGCAAAAGAGAAAGTTGTAAACTATACTATAATATGCTTACGCCAGAACAGCTTAAACTCTAAACAAAAGTAAGTTGGTATCGCAAGGCTGGCACAATACGTGTTACGGTCTGCAGCAATGGGCGACCCAGTTTTATAAAACAATGATATTTTTTTTTGTTTATTGCCCACGAGCTGGAGTTTTATGAGCGTTGCTCGTGCTAAAATTAACTTCGTGCGTTGCTTATGTTGCTGCGATTTTATTTAAAACAAATATCATGTTAGGCAACTTATTTTGTAGATAAATCATAATGATTGCAATTTCCGTTAATGTTACTAAGAAATAGGTTATTAATAATGATAGCAGATTATTGTCCAATAGTTACAACTAACAATTCGACAAAAATAAATGCTTTCGTATAATTTGCACGTAAAATATCGGTTCTAAAGAATAGCTACGAAAAGAAGAAGAAAAAGAAAGAAGGTAATAGAGAAACGCGAGAAGTGATGGAAGAAAAAAAGTGGAGACTATCAATAGTTCAGAGGGCCAGCTTCAATAAGAATCGGGGTATTCAATATTCACGTCGCGATGATAATGACACCAACAAGTGGTCTATTCCTAATGTAAGAAATCATTGTTATCACTTTTTCAAAGAAAAGATAGACGTAAATTCAGCGTTTAACCATGCTTATGATACATACACCAACTAACTGATTATTAGAGATGGCAAAGGCAAGTGTTTTATTACTTCTTCACACCGACTCATGTTGTCTCGACTTTCGAGGAAACCGGTATATAACACGAACCGCCTCTCTTGAAAAGAATAAAGACGAGCCCGTCTAGTCGTTGCAAAAAAGTAATAATTCTTTGGTCTTCTCTAATGATTACTAAACTAAAGAAGTTTAATAACCGGATATCGGGAAAAGCAGCTTCGACGAACGTATAATAAAACTTAAGGTCTTAGAGACTAACAAGCAAAGATCTCCTATCTACGAGGAGGAACTTCTCGAAGAGACAAAAAGCCAGAAGATTGACGATGGAACAACATTTATTGAAGTTCAAATGAACCTAATTTAAATTTGTTACTCTATCAAGCAATAGTTTAGTTGATCTTATTCTGTAAGCACGAAATGTCGTTTAAAATAGATTTTACTGTCATAAGCGTATACCAGGCAAGCCTACTTTTCAAATAGATCACCTATATAAACATACGAATAGTAACGGCATCAGGTTAGATCCTTGCGGAACACCGGATTTCGGAAGGAACTGGTTGGTTGTAAATTCATTACAAAGGCGATTGCAATTGCAGCTACAGTGATTTATAGGATAAAAAATGATACATTGAATCAACCTGTTTACACCTCGCACTCACGAGTAAGTATATTTAGCTTTGTTGTATATCTTCTCTGATACTTATTTTAGCTGAGGTTTTTACAAATCTACATCCAATTTTGTTTTGGGTTTCTTCTGAATAAATCTTTCAAATTTCACTTGCTTTTACCTATTTTCAATCCAGAAGTAGGATAATCTAAGCTATCCTAGATTATCTGTAGTATTTTTAAAAAATCCATTATTATCTGCGTCATCGACTTAGATTTATCTTCCATCCATTATCCCGGAATATTCCAAAGCAAATTTTGATAAATCTAAAAAATCTAAACAGAAGTACTAATGTAAGAGGTAGTGAAGTTGTATAACCTTATGAATAACGTAAATATAATGTAAGCCATCTAAAGTACCTGAGCATAATTAAGTTCTTCTTCTGACACCTGTAAGGAACATGTCTTAGCGGTCAAAAATGCACTCGCACAACTCGATCGTTATCCTTGCAGTTTCTCACATATACATGCTCACTTAAAACCACGTACAAAGCCTCCGGAGGATACGTTTAGTTGTTTATTGCCTATTGTTCGGTGACTGAGTTATTAAACGTGGTCGCCTAGATAATGCGGTGTTAACCGACACACGTGATGCTATTTCTTGCGATAGTTTTTAATCTAAGAGCTGTTTAAAATGGCGATCGTAATCAGCGAATATATGTGATATTCCCACCTTTACACCATCCGTGTCTTTTACTTATTTTCTCGCGGAGAGTAATTATCTTCATCGCAACGTTTGTAGGTGCAAAATACAAGTTTTCTATTACTTCGGGAATGTCTTTCTCAGAAGAATGTCATGCTTTAATAGCTTAGATTATTTGATGTGATTCTAAAATATGGGATCGCTGCAAGGTAAGGGATATATTTTATCTTTATATGTAGCTTGAGAAAATTGGTCTAATTTGGAGGTAAGAATTGGATGCTATTTGCTGCAATAATGAGATTTCTGTCTATTTATGTAAAGCAAAAGTTTCGTTGTAAGAACTACCGTTTCAAGTTTTAAAATAAAAGTGATTGTATCAATTCCACCTTTGGTCGTATATGGTCCACCTCCTCTTACGAAGACCTCCTTTGAATGATTATCTCGGAGAAAAGAAGATCTTCGTGACCATCGTGAAAGTCACTGCTTGGTGTAGGTTGGCGGGGAATCTCATCATTCGTCCGCGTTTTTTCGATGAAACATAGTTTCGACGTCGTAACTATAACTGTCACTGGCGATACTCGGCCATGTGAAAGGATTTTGCAATTCGCCAGTTGGACGATTAAATCAGCGATCAGTTAAATGTTGGTGCACTGCTATTTTTTTCAATATTGTACAGCAGACATTTTGAAAATTCATAGCCACCAAGATCGCTTGATTTGAACTCAGACAATCTGCTTTAAGGTAATTTCAAAAAATTGTGTATAGATTACGGCTAAAAGCAATGGAAACGACTGTATCAGAGAATAAATTGCTTCGAGTCTGCGAGAGGTCTTATTGAACATCATATTGTCCAAGAACCTTATAGGTGAGTTGCAGTATCCATACGTCAAAATGGAATTGTTAGAGTCTTCAGGAAGACTGGTCTGGTAAGTTACTTAAAGAAGAATATCTCCATATAATACATATATTTGCTTTGGCAAAATAAACGCTTTAACATAACCTCTGCCTTGCAATGTTTTGAAGTCGAAGATGTGTGCCTGGAACGTCTTCTTCGTAAGTGTCAAGCGATGTTGATTGATGTTAATGAAAGGACTAGGCTTCATCGAGCCATCAAAATACCATGGATCTGATGTAAAATTTTAGTAATGCAAGCTAAATTTGAATACAGGAAGAAAACAGCAAAATCTTTATACAGAAATAGCTAAAATTTTGATGAAACAAGTTCAAATTCTATATGTTTGGTACCTTTTAATAGTGACGAAATCTCAATAATTTTGGACTCATCGCCCAATAATTATCTAAATAAATATTGGTGATACTTGATGTAACCTTATTAAAGGTTCTTTTGTCACCATCAGAGCTTTTACAGTTTCCTTCATAAGGCGCATAATTTCCTATTTTCATAAACGATGATGTAGTCAAATACACCAGCCGCCCCGATATAAAAGACGAAGAATAAAACACGGCGACAGGAGAAAAAGCAGAGAAAACGGGTAATTTCAAATACATTGTACATAAATTTCATTTAGCGCGCCATGAAACAGCCGCCTTTTTTGATAAATACTCCGCTCCGATATAATTTATTCTAACCTCTCCGTTCCCCCGTTCGCGGAGCCGATTTCCCGACCGCCCTGCAATGTAGATGTCGCCCTCGTCGTCGATGTCGAGGGCGGAAATTCAATCAAAACTCCGGGCGAAAAAGGGGAGCGGGTTATATTCCCCTACGACGTACGCATTTTTCGAGAGTGATCCGCTCCCGCCTACTGTAAAATATATGAGTTTCATTAATTTTAATCGTAAAGCGGGTGAGCCGATAGCTGGCCGGGATTGATTCTGCGTTTATTACGAAAATGGTAATGAGAGCGAATGGAAATTTCGTAGGGCGAAGAAGAAAAACGATAGAATTGCGATCGCGATGAGTTCATTTCCTAACCGTGTAAATATTGTCTGTTCCTCCCGCTAGCGTCGCCTCGATGGTGCGCGGTAGGGAAATTGAAATTTGCACTCCTGTAATACCTACAACGCCCTTAATCGAAATTCAAACCGATGGGATTTCCTCTTCCAGGAACGTTTCCTTTTTTTACCGCTGAGAGGTCCTGTTTTGGCATAATGATCGATAAGAAAAGGGGCAAATGCAACGCTTTCTCATTAAATGAACTGTTACCTAGATTTTTTCCTATCACCACAAACGTCGTTGGATTTTGAGCAAAAAATGCGAGTTAAAGAAATTTAGGAAACTTAATTTCTTAAGTTTCCTGAATTTAGTTGCAAAGAGGGTTAAGAGATAAATTCAAGGAATTTTTTCTTTTATTTAATGCTTTTACGAAAATCTGTACAAAAATTATCTAGATACATGCGCCAGATCTAGAGGAATAATGAATGACACAGCATGGCGCAACGTTACACAAAGTTCATGTACTCTCTATTTAGTGCACACTGTTTGTAACGGACATGAGCAGCATGTTTTATGTTAAGTAATTGTTAAGATATGTAAAAGTATTAATTCTTATCCCAGTTTCCCCAGTATTTATACAAGAAATAAATAAGCCAAAATCCTGTTTGCATTGCACAATTTATTCACTCATCATCCCTTAAGGCGTGCCTTGTACTGTCGATTGCTTTGATTGCTGCTAAAAATAATGTCTTACAGCCGCGAACATTTAATTTTAAAAGAGAAAATAGAAGTTATAAAGGACGCCGAATGATCCGGACTTTCCGTCCGATTATTAGCTGGTAAATTTGGGATAGATAAATCTCTAATTGAGGATTTATTAAGAAAGAAGGAGAATTTCTTAAAGGAACTTCCATTAAGTAATAAAAAAAGATTTAGAGGCGGCTGAGTTATGAAACATCGGAATTCGAAGCAATAAATCAGTCGGCTTGAAAAGTTTGTTTGGAACATAATATTGTATTCGAGAACATGTGTTTGGTAAATTATCGCTCGAAAGTAATTTAGGTGAAACGAGTTTGTTTTTGCAGCACTGCCGACAAAAATTTGTTCATAGAAGGGCGGTGGAAAAGTTTCGAAAAGACGCTTAATAATCGTGTTAAACGAATTAAATGCCATCATTTTATTAAAAAGATATTAAAATTCCACTTAACCTGTAAATAACGGACACCTCTTCTAAAGTACTTCGATAAGCACTCGTCAGAAGATCCGAAGCCGGCCGAGACCTAAAAATTCTCATCCAATGCGACAATTCTGGCCAAAATCTTTAATTTTCGTTACCTGTCTGACTGTTGGTTCTTTTCGAGGTGCTCGGTCTGAAGCCCGATCTTAATATCCATTGCTTATAATTAACTTTGATTTATATCATGGTTGGCAATCCTTAAGCGGTGGTTGGACTATGCTGATTCGCTTCTGCTAGACCCTTCCCTTTAGCTAAACCTTCCCGTATCTTCGATCTCGGTGGAAAAGTCAACGAATGCTTTTTCGATGTCTAGAATTGCTAAAAATGCTGATTTGGTTTCAGATAAAGTTCTTTTGATGATTTCTGTTGAGAATACAATTTGTAAAATCATTCTTGTTAACACCATGAGGAATGACGTTCAGCCATTAACGGATAGTATTTATTGCCAGGCCTAAGACCATCGACCCTCTTTTAGTTTAAATCCCCAGTAAGAGAAGACGAATCTTTTAAATGGAAAAGCAAATTTTCGATTTTGTAAGATTACAATACATACCCTCGAAGGATTCGAACAACTAGAAAATACGTTTCCGTTCATTTCTTAAATTAAGATCTAAAATCATAGGCTTTAGTCTTAGTATTACATCTGCTGCTCTTACTGGAACAGCTCTGGATTTAGCGAAATCGTCGAGAAGTTGAGTAAATGGAAAGAAAGTTGAATTCCATAAGTCCAACCCGAAATCAAAATTGCATCTAATCTAACTTTTAGCAAGGCAAGCCTAAGAACTTTCCTGCCTTTCAATCAACTTCCAATCTCCAAAGCAAACCAAATTCGCATGCGAGGCCCGGACGGCAAAAAATGTATGTTTCTCGTGGTAAATCAGCTCTCCTTTATAACCGGAGAGAAAACTAATACATTAAAAAATCTTATTTTCTTTGATGTCGGCGAATCTTTTTCGCACCAGTAAGTACACACCTACGTAAAAGTGAGCGACATCTCTCCTCCTTCTTCTCGGCTCTCCGCTTATACGTCCTCTCTTTCTTCGGGTCCTTTTTCATATTCATTTCAATAATGTAGCGCGCATCAAAGGAGGATTTATTTTCTTTTTTTCCAGCGACGTCGTCCTCGATAGGCGAGCGAGTTGCCGCCCGCTTGCCTTTCCTTAGCGTTCTACTTCTTCGCGCTAGGCGCTTTCGAGAGACGGCATTTTTCCGCGCGAAACTGTTAAAGTACCATTTACTTTCCTTTCAACTTGTATGTATTCTCAACTCTTTTTATCGCCTCGCCATTAGTCATTTAATCGCTGACATCACGCGCCGCCTAGCGGAGGAGCGCTCAGATAGACCGTCGTGTCAATGATATATGTATATGGAACGGCGTCGTTGTAGCTCTCGGCCCTCGCTTGGTTTATTACACGAGAGGACTCGGGCTAATATAAATTATTGCGGTGGTATCGGGGCGGGTTTTTCACACATTCATAATGTACTGAGTCGAAGGTTTTTGTTTCTTTTTATCAATACCAAGCGCATATACGTGAGTATGGTTTGGATCTATGCGATGCGAGTAAAATGTTGATGGAAGTACGCAGTATCTATCAAATTTACTTCCTAAGAACGTGTGAAAAATGAATTTGAAATGTTAAGCTCTATTTTTTTTTGCTTTTAAGTTGTCGTCACTTTTTGGACGCAACTTCAGTTAACATTGTAGGTATTAATAATTTTCTAAGCGCTATTATCATTAAATTTATAAGCGTTCCAATCTTCGTTCGGTCTATTTTAACCATATAAAAAATTGTTTGAAGAGCTTAATCTAATGTGCAGAGCTGTCATAAGCTAAGAGGTATACAATTCAATTCAACAAATTAAGCCAACAACAAAATCAATAAAGACTAAATTTATTGAATAACAGAATTTCTTATATCTTACGGTAACTTCTTCTAGCGTTTTTAATCGTTTTATGATCACTAATTTTTTTAAATAACTCCAAATTCAAGATCGGCCATGAATTTTCAGAATATCCGCTTATAATGCAAACAATAATTAAACGAGCTGAAACCGGACCAAATAGTTTTCTTTTGCCAGGAAGACCTTTTCGAATAATTGTGTGTAGATCTTCTGTTAACCACTTTCAACAGCTTTGAGTATTAGCTCGACCATTAAGAGAAAAATTAAATTCATCAATCCATGCAATGCGGGCTTAATTACAATCTTAGCCATCATTCACGAAGAATGATCTTCAGATCCAACACTCGTCGCAGCTTGTAAGAACACATTTTTAAGGTCTTACCTAAATTTTCAAAGGAATCACTTAAGGAGTAGCGGCTATATTTAATTGAAGAATGGACCGTTCTTTATTAATCTAAGGCGTGGCTCTTTTTCTTTGCTGTTGATTCCAATTAAGACTCACAATTATCCACTGCGTCAGCAAGTATCCAGCAAACTGACATGGCATGAGATCGATCGAGCACTGGATGTTGTCTTAAGTACCTGATCTATTTCCAATGATCATATTCCAGTTATGCTAAATCAGCTTCAAATCTGATGAGCGAATAGTTCAAATAAGCGGCCATATGCGATACATTTGACTGAAATACTACGCGTGTGGTTATAGGTTGTCGTACTGGTATTGAGCACAGTACTGATGAGTATGATCATTTGGTGAAGAGTTTCGAAGCAAAACGAAAGATGGGGTAATTGCACATGGATTGAAAGGCACTTTATCCAATTTTAACGTTGTTGGAGGCTTAGTTGTTATTTATGCCACTTAATAATGTGTCTGTAAAAACGAAAACAATGGAATAACGAGGAACCATCGTATTCTACCATTAGCTACGTAATGCGCTAGCGCAATTTTGAACTAAGAAGAGCGCTGTTTTCGCAAACTCTACACCATAATATGCTATAGTGAAATTTCTCATCGGCTTGGTTGACGATGACCTTCTGCGATGTCCAAAAATTACCGATAATATCGGAATATGTTCACCAATTAATACTAGACGACCGTGAAGGCCGCGAGCACCTCGAAAGCGCTTGTTTGCTATACATAGATTGATGATCCGAGCACGAAAACGTTTACTGCGCGTTAGGCGCCGCGCTTGTTGACTCGGCACCAAAAATGCCCTAATTTTTTGAGATAGTTACTAAAAAGAGCGAAAAAAAAAATTGTAGCATATTGCGCATCTTTACCTGATACGTTGGAGGTGGAATTTGCGAAAGGACGACCGAATTTGAAGGAAACGGATCTTTTGATCCGGGCGACGCAGTTTCTCACACTCGGTGTGGACGGTCGCCATGGTCAAAATTCGCGAAAGGAGGTTCGAATTGTTAGATCATCCACCCTATTTAGCAGATCTGGCACGGCAGCAACCTTTTGTTTTGTTTTCTATGCTCAAATTGTCGTTCAGACAATTGTCTCGGAGGAAATGCATCTCATCAGGAAACTATCACGTCCGTAAACGCCTATTTTGCAAAGCAGAATACGAACGTCTATTTAACGGACGTGTTAAAGGGACGGAAGCATCATTAGGAAAAGTGTATAAACTTACAACGAGATTATTTTTACAGAAGAATTACAGGCTTCTGTTTCAGCAAGGACCTCCCATACAAGACTATAATTCTCTAGTGCATGAACTAATTAATTCTCTCAAATTAACCAAAATTCAAAACACATATCTACCATTACAAGCCACCACGAAATCCACACACCGCTTTAAAAATCCTACGAAATATTTGAACACTTCGAATTACGGAGGGCTCGATCCCGTTGTTTTCTCGCAAATTACAAATTTTAATCAATCTCCGTATAAAACAAACATCGTTATAATCACGATACCGCTGAATGTATAACTGTACGCGCCCTTTCGGAACGCGCTTATTTAAACCCATTGAACCGTTAGCGCTTGAACAAGTGAACTAACTGCACACCTACGGGAAAATCTAATACGTAACAATACCCCCTTTGTGAACGCTGCGCAAATAAACGTTGACGTATAGAAAGTAAGTCCGCCGGCGGATCAACCAACGTAACGACGCGATTTCGTCGGCGAAATTTCTAAAATGCACTCGCTCCTTGCGGGCTAATACGTCGGATAGCAAACACGACGTAATCGTGTTTGGTTTGGCCCGTGCAATAACAGATTTCGAAAGCTGTGTTAGGAATTACGTGAGCGGGTAGTGAAGACATATGCGATCCAGCATGTTAATTATCGATGGAATCGAAATGTTTACGTGCTTAAGCATAAGCAATCAAAGTCATCCCTGAGATTATTGCAGATGTTAAGGAATATATCCACAATTTAAATAAAATAACAGTTTATAGCAAATATAAAACTAAAATCTAGGCACGATATCTCTGCCTCAACGCCACGTCGTAGTTAGAAAAGTAATTACGAATTTATCAAGCTACTTAAGTTCATTGTTCTCATACAGCTGTGTTTATTTAAGATCAACAAAAGCTTCTGTGTATTCATTTACATTTGACGCAAGCAAATAGTGGTTTCGTATTCGTTTGCATAATTCTCAAAGGAACTCTTACAATAGTACAATAGTTAGTACAATAATTGATTGAACTTCTTTAGATTTTCCACTCCCACCAATAACAGTTCTTTGCGATCATAGATCTTTTGCAATGTAAAATGTTGCTATTTAAAGGGGCAACTTCAAAATGTAACAAGCCTATGGTTAAAATTAGTTTAATTACAATTTTTGTAAGGTAGACATAAGGAGGACTACAATATCGTCCTTCTTTACTTACAAGAAAAGATCCTTAACTCCCTCTAACTCGAACTTATTATTAGAAGAAACTTAAGGTAGTTTGTAGAAAAAGCGTAAAAGAAACTGTTTTCTTCTGTTGGAAATGGTTAAATTTCTACTTAAATATACTCCAATACCTTTCGCTCTACACTCATTCAATAGAATTTTAGAATACAGTAAATATTATTTCTACGAGGCTGGTACTCATTCATTGCCTCACACCTACTTGCTGAAGTCAATCGTCGATTTCTATTCAACAATTTGGAGTAGCTATAAGTTATCAAAGTAACACAGATAGTAACACTAAGTACTTGGTAAGTAATCTCCGAGTTACTCCTGTTGTTGAATTAGATGTAGATAATTTGAATGTACCTAGCTCGGCCACTGCAAAAGCCGTAGAGCATGTAGAAAAAAAAGAAAAAACAAGTTACTCAAATGTGATGCTGTAATACTTTTTCATTTTAATTATTGTCATGCTGTTTATTAAGTAAATTTGCGTTTCATAAGCTGCTGTTCAATCGAAGTCGTCCAAAATAATAATAAATTAAGGTTAATAAATTGTTAAAAAATAATATCAAGATCTCTTGATATCGAGCTATCAAACTCCAAAGAAAATATTCCTAAATTTTAGGGTTTCTTTCTTTTTAATAATTAGCCACTTTAAACCCAATTTTAAGATCTTGTGATGCCTTCAAATGACGTGTTGATAAATCCTTATGTTTCCCATTCTTACCGCACCGTTTCTGCGAACTCCTCCGGCTTCAGGAGGGAGAAGCGAGACACGAACAAGATCGCAACTGCGGATCGAGTTTGGTCCAAAGACCCTCCAAAGAAAGTGTCTGGAGAATTAAGATGCCACATCAACGCTTCACGATGCTGACACACTGAGAATGAGCATTATCGTCCATAAACACAAAATCTCCAAAATCCAAAATGTCGAACAAATGGCATAACTGTCGGCAGGATACACAAGTCCCTACAAATTCACTACATGAATGGAGGGGGTGAGGACCTTAATCTGCTCGATTTCTCATTTTAGGGATTTATAAAGAAACATACATGTTTTGGCCAAAGAACTAAATGATGAAAAGCAATTATGGAACAAAATTACAGAGTTTGCTGAGAGACGGACTGATCAAAAATAAAGACATTCATTAACACAAACATTGGAAAAGCGTATCCAAAAACAGGGCTTGGATACGCTCCAAGGCTATCAATTTGAACACCTTTTTTAGAACAAAGTACCTTATCTGTTTTATTTAATTATTGTTTTCCTTTGTTATGTTATGTTATTTTTAAAGCTCATGTCGATCAAGCAGAAACTTTCTTTGTTATGAGATTCTGAAAAGAAATACGTCTTCTAAAAAAAATATTTCAATCTTGCAATACAGACATTAGTATATAAGAACTTTCTTTTATTAATTGATGGACTTCTATCGCGTGTATAGTCTTTCCAATATCACTTGTATTTCAGTAATATTTAATAATAAATGGTCCCATTTCATATAGTTAATCTAACAATATCCTTTTCCTGTAATTTTGAGATCCCTGCTATGAAACCCTTTTTATTTATCGTTTGTCTAATAAATAATATTATTGTGATAAAGAAGTTTTTTCCTAACAGCATCTTCTAATAGTTTAATGTAACGGAACGAATTACTTCAATTTACTCTTCTATCTCTTTTACCACAAATAACATCGTAATGACCAATTCTGCAACTATCGAACACTGAAAAATATCAAAGCTTTATTATTATTACATCTGCTCCTATTCTTTTTTTTTTATCTATATCGTTGTTTTTTCCGTATGTTACAGTGTCGCCGAAAGTGAAATGTGCTTCGGGCGTCATGAGAATTGAAGTTCCGATAAGTGAGTCGACGCGGGAAGTGTACTTGGAGGGCCTTAAAGAATACCCGGACCTCGCCTGCAGGCCGCAAAGGGATCCCTCGGGTACTTTGACAGTCTTTGAACTAGACCTCGACGATGTTTTCAGATGTGCTACGACAAGGATCACCAATAAACTGACGGTAAATGTAGTTTGTCGGCTGAAAAAAAAGGGTCTTTCAGAGGGTGCCTTTTTTCCTTATCTCGAATGAACTCTTTGTAATATTGAAAAGGCGCTATTAAATTCTGAAAAGATATAACTTCATAAATTCATTTTTACTGTATTTCGTAATATTGTGCTGATATAACGGGGCAAAATATATTTCATTAAGTATAAGATTAATAGATGGTAAAGAACGTAAAAGTGTTTATAATTGATAACTTCCAGGGTTGCCACAGAAATTTTATTTCAATTTCCCTGTCTTTCGCCGTCCAATTTTAAAGACTTTTCCTGATTCTCCAAAAGTGTTTTATGTACCAGTTAAAAAAAAAACTGAATTTTATGTATTTTTTTAAATACAGCCTCTACCGTCGGATTGGAGAAACCTGAAAAGATAATTTTTCAGCTCAGCAGAAAAAAATTGGGAAAATCAGATCGATTTTCAGATTTAAACTACGTATGCAAGCGAATGAAACTTGGTTTCTTTTTCCAGGACATTATAGAACTTCAAGTAAAATTTTCGCTTCTAGGACAACACAATTTTGTTAATCAAAGTTTTAAATTGTTCATTAAGAACTAAATAAAAAGCAAATGCGATTTTTGGAAAACAAGAAAACATAACCAACTTTTCTTGTCGCAATAAAACTTCTTGCGCACGGTTGCTGGTAACATAAATTTCCCTCGACAAGACATTTGGCCTAAATCTCCAACCTTCCCTGAACCACAACCAATCTGCGCGAGTTTCTCTGACTTTCCAGGTCTGTACCAACCCAGACTTTCTAAAATTGTGACAGCAGAATCTTGAAAGGTGATCTGAAAAACGTTGGGACAATGTTTATTCTAGAGAGGGCCGCTGTGACAATGCTTTCGAACATTTCTACTTCTTGCTTTAACAGTAACTTTCCACAAAATATCTTGGTTTCTCAGACGTTATTAAACCTAATTAACGTATCAAAGCTTTCATTGACTTCGATAGGATTGAAATTACGGCTTCCGTTTGTCGGACAGGCTCGCTAAACTAACTACATCACAAAATCACTTTCAATATTCGAAGCCTCCACAATTTTTCACTGCTCACCGACGAAAACCGATATGTTAATTAATTTGTGTACTGGAGAGAGAAGCATGCGCCTTCATTCAATAAGAATTTATATTATATTTTCTCACTTAGTAGAAGAGAAGTTGTACCAAAGGCGTTGAAGACATCGAAGAGTTAATCAAAAAAGGACTTGAGATTTTAAATAGCTTTTGAAAATAAATTTTTGAGAATGAAGGAAGACAAGACATGATTATCTTTTAATTTTAACATTTCATTGAGACATCTCAATATACTTAGCATATAAAGGCATGTCTGTCGAAATATTGCAATACACCTACGATTGCTCCTTACTCGCCGACAAAGGTCAATACATTAATCAAGCGTTCTTTATCTTGGTCTTTGAAAGAAATATTTTCAGATAGTGTTAAAATAAGCGAAATACCATAAGAGAAAAGTGAGATAAGCTTATCAATATTCGAAAAGATTGTAAATGCTGCATTAGTTAGCTACTTCGGGAATTATGATCTTGTATGTGCTACTAAATTCGATTTCAGGGCAAATCGACATCTTATTATGAAATTACCGACCGATTTTTAAAAAGGATTTTTCGGTATTGGTCGGTAAACTGGGAACTCGTTGGAAACACAGAGGACTCATATGAAGGGTAAAACTGGCTGAAGCTGCCGTCTAATGTGGCAGCGCTCCTCTGCGTATTGAAAGATTTAGAAGTTTTTGATGAATCTTAACATCTTGCCTACATTGTCTTCCCTTAATTCAGTACTTACAAAGAGACCTAGTTGAAATATCGAAGTCCTTTGCAACTGATGGTACCATATTTGCATAGAATGCGTTCCACCTTCTACCTGGCCACTTGTCATAATCATTGAATTCCTTTCGCCTTTCGACTTCATCCTGGTACGACCTCTGATCTTTTCCAATTTCCTAATTTTCTGTTTTACATCGGTCTTTTACAGGCCACAGTAAGATGTTGAAATTCCCTCGATCGATGTTCTGGGATGCACGCTTCGGCGTCCCATTTGCCTTAGATGCTGTCTGTGAAAATGTTTATGGTCGCACCGGGTATCCGTTTCTCGAGGTTCTTCTTAGCATATAAATTCGGAGCTCCCTAGGCACTTGTAGGTGGTAACTAAATCCGCTGATGACTATGCCTGTTCCCTAATTTCGAACTGTTGGTGGACTATGCTAAAGTTTCCACTCAATGATTATCTTTTAACGTTGATCAAAGTTGTATTGCATCGGAATCGTATTCTCTACGATGTGTATAAAGTATCTTCTGTTGAGATCTTCAAGGATTTTGAGACGACCTCTAAGATTTCTAAGGATATTCATTAGCATTCAAGAGGCAGATATAACGAAACGCTTTTCACTTTTTTTTATATAACCATTATATTCAGTGATAAATTAATGTGTAAGAAAGAAACGACGATTTAAGAGAAACCCTTATCGTTCGTAACATCGTAAATTTTAAAACCAAGCAGATACCATCGACCAAAGCCCATGATAATTAAAAATACATCAAGCCAGCATGAATTTAAATTAGTTACCGCAACATGAAACGACGGCCACTTAGACGTTTTACAAATGTCCTGTCCCGGCAATAAGTATAAATTTATACTATGGATTGTGGGTAATTAAGTGGAGGATTTCTACTTTAGCGCAGAGGCTAATTCGAATTAACGAGATGAAATTCTGGCCGGTTTCGGAAATATAATCATAGAAAAACCGGTATAATTAAAATTTGTTCGGGCATAAGATTAACATTTTATTGAGGCGTAAAATTATCGGTACGGATTAGAATATTCCATCGATTTTACGTCGCCGGGAAGCTTGATTTATTTGAGAAAACTTTTTGAAATATGCGGCTAAGAAGTTAGCTTACATCAGCAGGTAGATGTGTATACATAATCTGCCCGAGACAGTCGTTTATCTCTGTCAATTTAAGAGACGTTAGCTTATTCGGAAGCTGATAACTGCGTGAAGAATGTTTTTTTTTACGTAATTATTCGCATGGATCATTTATTCAGCGCGATAGAAACTAAGTTGAATCTATTCTCTTTGTAGGTATTATGCAGCTCAATCTTTTCATCTGCTGGCATATAGCTTTGCCCGAGGTGCTCATGGATTACATTCTAACTTAAGAACTTAAAGTTTTATCTATAAATTAAAGAGTTTTAACTTTCTTCGAAAAAATTAAAATTCTCACAGTGAAACTTTGAATGAATTAATTGACGATGTTGATGGCGATGATCGCGTATAAGTCGATTTAACTACGAGACGAACTATTCATATCGAAGCGTCTAGTTTTATAGAACTTGTTATTCACACCCTAACGCTCCCAATACCTTCCACACACATGATCTTAAATCATGAAATTTTTGAATAACAACGACTGTTTATAGAATACTCATAAACATATCTATTAACCATAAATCTCCTTTACCAAACCGAGAAAATTACAACAGCTGATTTATGGTTGTCGTTGTCGAGCAAAAGGGAAACGCTTCCACGGAACGTAGCCGCAAAGCGCATACCTGCAGCGAGTCGTATTATGCAGATATCAAACCGTAATAAGACGTTATAAATACACGTCTATCTGCGTTCATACGCAGAAGGCACCGAAGCGAACATCGGCTGATACAAGCGCCTAATAGCGTCATCGCACCTGCTGCGCTTTCACGATTATCGTTATTATCGGACAGGTACGCACACACGTGAATATTGCCGGCTATTATTGCCTCAACATTTCCGACGAATTAATCTACTTTCGCCGTCAAACTAATGTCCAAGTGCGTAAAACAGTCAAGTAGCGCGACACTGAGCTCTGCTATAATGTACATACGTACATACGCCGACAAATTTAAAGCAACCATGATAAAGCGGAACTTATCGCCCCAATCTGGTAAGCTTACTGAGCTTTTTGCTATTTTAAAGTCTGTTTAAAATCACAAAAAAAATTAGGGCTTTATGTAAAATGGACTTCCTTTAAATAAGTAATTTGCTTGAGGCAGCCATAGCAGTGCTAACTTCTGCTGTGGATTGAACTCCAGGAATTCTTGGATCCTCAACGATGTTTTCTAGAGCCAGACTTTTGGGGGTTCCTTATTCTTTGGAAACGACTCTTTTTATGGTAGTTGTCTGCCTCTTCCTTGGATTCTACATGTTCTTCAACTACTTGTTATATTCTATTGGAACTCTGTCTCCAGTACTTATAATGTGACTCCTCCAGTACTTATAATGGTTCTTTCACTATTCTCGCAAGCAGCGGGTTAGCAAAGGTTCTACTTGACGGAGGTGCCACGTTAAGGTGGGGATATTTAAAGCTTCTCTGAGTTGTACGTTCCTAACGAACCGTGGGACACCGGTGATCTCTCTAATCGCGTGGCTTTCCGTTCTGATACACCGAACCAGCTACTACATAAGATCTAATCAACTTATACGAAACTGAACAAAAGCTATTGTTCTTTTAAGCATAACTACGTAATCAATAATCCGTATATTCAGTTGAGCATCAAAAAGCAATATCACTAATTACAACGTAATTAATTTTCAGGGCAGACAAATTTACTATCAGACAGTGATCATCGAAGAAGCTACCGAAGAAGGTAGAGAGGACTCAAATAGACTGGAAAGTCTCCACGTGAAATGCAGCATTCCAACACCTGGTAGAAACCACACAATAACGAGGAGAAACGTGCTGCCGGATGGATTTCAGGAAGAGTAAGTATACTTACACTTGGCAAGCGGCAAAGATTCAGCATGCGCAAAAATTCAGAGAAGATTTCAGAGAATGGTAATCCATATACTCTAAACAACGTTGACGTTTATTAGTTCTCGCCGTCCCGAATCAAACCAACCAATTTGACGGACTCAAATTCGAAAGGGCTTACTCTGCTTCATAATATCGTATTGAATTATCATCGGTGTTAGTTCACCAACTAGAATTGTCTCAATTACAATTAGGGAAACGTTCTTAATCCCCCGAACGTCGGAATCCTCCTCCCCCGGGTCCATAAGGATAATTCCGCTGTCTCGTGAACGTACAAGCGGATGCTAGCTTGATATTTGATCAAGCGATCGTAAATCTTAGTAGGCCTAGAGCGAGGTTAATCCTGCGGATCAACTTACCGACAAGCGGTGCGATCCGGACACCCCTTCTATTTGGTACGATAGTTAGTAGCTCGATCTATTGGGGATTTCCCGAATATCTAAGGGAAATATGTGTGTACAGGGCTCGTCCGGAAGTTACTGTTCGAATTTGCCATATCTTCGCCGCTCGGTATTCACGAAAATAGAAACCGTCGCAGAACGCAATTAAATGTATAATCAAAGCAAATATTTAAAAAAGAAAAAAAAACACTTTTCTTCAATTTATCTTAATATGGTTCCAAGAGCATGAATTATTATGTTTAAACAATATTATCTGAACAAATGAAGCCCAATTTTCAGGAAGTTGTTAACTTAACTATCGCAATTACTTGTTTTGAATTCATTTTTGAACGAAACTCACTTGCTTCTTGATGATTTTGATTACTTATTTAAGCATATCAATATCACCTTTCACGAAGTTTTCCGGTGCTTTAGAAATCGCATGTAGAAGGTAATATAAGCGTTCGAGAATTACCGAAGAGCTCGCAGAATACACAACCGGCGAAAGAAGAAGCCGCTACTCTTTTGTGTGAATGCACACATGCGCGTAAGTCTCATATTCTTTATTGAATCTCATTCGTCTCATTGAAACGAATTTTAACGGTAATTATTCCTCCTCCTCGAACGGTGTTATTGCACGAATTAGATTACGCGTATATGGAACAGGATGGCGTTCAAACAATATAAAGCGCGAAGTAAAAGTAATCAAAAAAAAACCTAAAGGAGGCTTCAGTAAAGACATCTCATGATGATTCATAGGCTTCTTAGAAAGCGAAAAACTTTAACTCTGAAGTAAGAAAGGTTTGAAGAAAACTACTAAAAGAAGCTCTAACCATCTCCAACAGTTCGTTGGAGAGTTTCTACCAATACTGGCTAGACCACCTCAACGATTTCTTAAAATTACAGCCAAATCAATAAACAATTTAACATTCGCTTGAGTAAAATTACAGAGCTTCAACGGTGTCACATTTTCATAACAACATTCGCCTTGAAACGCCGCTGTTTTTAATTTTAATGCTTTTATTTGTGTTTAAAAAATACGACAACGCAAAAATACTATAACCTTGGCCGTATAGACAACTTTTCAATTCAAAAGCGATCCATCCTATAAATACGCTTATTTCGTTAGTCCTTATCGCTTCCTGTATACGTATTTACGTTATAGAGACGTCCAGGTGATCGAGGAATACACGTCCAACGCTCCGAAACCGGAATTGGGGGTTGGCGTCAGGCAAGGCGGGAAGCTAGTCACAGGAGAATTGAACGTATCACCCGGAACACCTCTGCAGATGGAAATTTACTTGAGCAAGGAGTCGGCGCCGATCTACGGATTACTGGTGACTATGATGCAGGTTACCGACACCAAGACGCAAGAGGAAACGATTATTTACAATGGGTACGTATCAACCCTTGTTTATTCGTATGAAATTTGGGGAAAATGTAAAACGTAAGCAATACGAAATAATATTATGGTTCATTATTTACCCAAAGAATTATTTTTAACAAATCATTCTTGTAAATTTCTAGACAGAAATGGCAAATAATTCACATAACTTAATAAATAGTTACTCTACAAACTATTTATATTAAATCATCGTTTCTTAAAACGATATCACAAAAACGGGCACAGTATCTTGATCAATATTTTTTTTTATATTTAGCCAACTTTAAAATAGTAAAACATTTTTTCCTCAAGGTAAGTGTTTCTCAACTTAATGCTTATGGGGAAGGACAATTCCTTTGCTCTTACTTATTATCTACTTACTTAACGTTGACCGAAACCTTATTAATGGTTTATCTGTAAACGCGAGAGATTGTTTCTTCAATCAACCCCGGTAAAAACGACTCGCAAATTCATGGGGTCACCAAGCCGTTGCTTAATAAGGTTACGCTTAGACGAAGTCAAATGCACGAAAATGTAGAATGTATGGCTACAAGGAAATGTAAGTGAGAGGGCGATCAATGTATTACAAATACAAATTGGAGGATGTAGAGGGAAGAAAGGAAATTTCTTGGATTAAGAACACTAATGGAGACACGAAGATAAACAACGGGATGCTTAATGGAATAAATAAAGAAAACATACTCTGCTCCTTCTGAAATAAATAGTTCCTTAGCAAATAATAATAATAAAATGTAAATTATTAAATAAACATAATCCGAACAAAAGAATGTAGGTCAACTGATCTTCGCCTAAGCTCACGTATAGACAACATACGCGTAAACAATAAATATAGCAATTGATAATAGGTTTGGGCACATAGAAGGAATGTATATGTGGAATGTGAGCAAGAAACAAAAGAAAATATAATTGATAAAGGGGAGATAATCAAGTTAAAAAAAATACAGTCGTTCGCCTCTATCGTGATAAGTCTTTCTATTGCTTTTAAACATTTGAAAAGGCAAGTTTTGAGCTGGTTGCGTTAATAGATAAAAATCGTAAACGTGAGATCTGTAAGATATTTTTAGATACGAATATTGGGATGATCAAGAGAGACAACGATCTGCGTTGCGCCATTTTCGGCCAGATATTACGTGTATTTTAATGTACGTGGAATTGAATGAGGTCTTCTTGTTACGCGTGCGAACCTAAGACAAGCAAGACTGCGATTTCTGTATTCGTATTGTGTCAATAGATTCTAAGCGTTTACATACGAAGTGTCAGGACACTTAAAGTGGGCGAGTACTAACATTCTCGTCAATCCAGCGTTCAAATAATCCTTGCTACCGCGCGAAGTACCTTGAGTTTTGCGTAATCCGGCTCAAGCAACATTTCTTAAATCTTAGATCGCTCTCACCCAGATTGAGTTAATGGCCGTTGATTAATAAAACTTTCGCCTTTTTTGGTACTCCTAACCGAGGTGTTGGACGCTCCAGTATTAGTATTCCTGTTATTTTGCACCCCGAACTTCTGTATTTTGCCAAAGAAATAGTTTCGAAAGAATACAACAAAACATTTCGAAATGCTTAGAAGCAAATATCGTTTGACCAACTCCACCTTCGTCAGTGTTAGAAGAATACTATTTGCAATGAACAATAAAACAGCCGCACATCGTGTCCAGTGGAATCCAGACTGCTGAGGCCGTAAGATAGAGCGTAATTCTAAAAATGTCCTTTTTTGGATAACTACTGCCTTCAAAGCAAATTTACATAAAACCTAAAGGATACTGATGGGCTTAATGCCTTTGTTATATACTGAATGTGCTGAGCCTTTGAAACAGAGACTGCAATAGCTTCTTTCCAGTTGTACGGAAATATCCCTTCAACTAAACAAAAATTTACAATGTATGTAATATGGAGCAAAAGAAGACGACAACAAAGGAATATCATTGCCATTTCACCAACCAACATAGTAGTAGTGAATTGGTTCTAGCAAGCGGGTCTTAACAGATCTATTATAAAACCAATCGGTACCTTACCTGTGTCAAGGAAATGGTCTCTGGAGTCGCCAAAATGGATAAGATTAAAACCAACAAACAAGATAATATTTCACAGTGAGAGGTGTATCACAAAACACTTAGTCCCAATGGTTCAACGTGTTTGAACTTTTTGTGTATAAAATTGGTAAAGGAGCGAAACGAGGAAGACATAAACTGAGGATAAGGGGAACTAAAGACATTCTAAAAGAAAAAAGAATGACCTGAACATAAAGCAAAGGAAAAAGCGAAGAATTGAAGTAAGTAATACTAATCCATTTTTTTCGAATCCTCCGGCGGTTTTCGCCAATTTCAAGAAGCGTTGAGTTAGTTTGACTTCCGCACCTGTGGAGCATCTTAAAATGTTCACTTTTAGCTCTAATTAAATTTGAGTAAGCAGAACTATTGAAAACCTTACTCTGAGAGTTGTGAGCTTGAGGATCGATTCAAAACTAATGATGGAGTTGAAGTAGCAATAAACAAAGTTATAAGAGGACTTGATTAGCAACAATCTTATAAAATTTAGCTATTTTATACTGAGGTGATCCGTGATTGAGCTGAAATTTAAATGTTGGTTGCTGCAAGAATGTTGCACGTGAATGCTCTGTAACGTACTTGGAGTCCAAAGCTATTTAACCAAGTTTAATTAATGTGACGAAAAGAAACTATTATTTTTGCGAATAATTGCATTTCATGAAATAAAGCATCGAATATCAACATGTAGTCGTGCTTCATACATTCTTTACTGAAAGCTACATGAAATCCGATCTATCTAAGTATCAATATCAATTGTCAATGCATTTAAGTTAGAAAATATTTATTCGCAAACACTATCATGGTTTCATTTCAATTGAACGCATCGTGTATGATAGATGCGGGAACATCATTAGCAAGAGCTCTACTTCTATTATCCCTTTCGGAAATATGTTTAGCAATTCAGATAAACCAAAGCATCTTACACACCAGCACTAACAGTAGTAAATGGTAGTGGTAGAAGCCATACGATATGTATGGCATAATGTAATCCTTCCTCCGCCGCCTACAGGATATAACGGAAAATTACAGCGTGTATGTAATTGAAGGTGCATCACCGCAGAGGTTCATCAGCTTTCCATCATCTGAGTAATAGCGGTTTGCGCAGCATCCTTCCAGCCATCTGCAGCTCTGCATCTACGTAGCTCTGTGGCTCGTACAATTACAGCTAATATCAGACATACAGTCCTGTCCGTATGTTATGGGCTATTATCACAATAATAAGGGAGCGCAATTTAACGTACTTAAAATAACTACCAATCTTTCTTAAGAAGATTGTGGACCATTAAAAAAGGAAAAAGATGTATTACTTGTATAAATCAAGCTTCAAAGACAATCATAATATCCTAATAAATGGCGGATAAACTCTTGTTAAATTTTAGTACTCTACCATTTTCCTCATTAAACACAATATTCACTTTAAAAATTAAATTCTTCGAATTGGAAGATATTCAATTTGATTGCGACTAAAGTTAAGTAATAATTCATCTAAGATGAATATACATGCCGTAAACTCGCATTGTATCAAGCTTACTGGTGTATTTCGATAGCTCTTGCAAAACATTAAACGCTGCACCCAAATTCCCCTCGTGCTGCCTAGATTTATTCAATTAATTTTTTGGAAAGAAAACAGCCAAATCTAAAGACGATTAAAGGACTAAACAGTGGTTAGAATGGTGGTAAAACCTGTTAAATCTAGGAAAAACAATTTATTAGTGAAAGCTCATAAGAACTTGTGTCGCGGCTAATCCGGGCATTTTAACTCAGGAAATACTAGCACGGCTTGATGCATCTAAATCGAAAACAGCGCGAATTTAGGGAAGGTAAGTTTTACCCCTACAAGCCGCCTATTGCCCTAACTTTATGAAGAGACAAGATAACATATTATAGGTGGTTTGTCCACAAAAACCATAGTTATATGAAATTGTCACGTTCCTCAATTCGGGAAACAAGATTTTTCAGCCAAATTCCCTTGGTTTCCGTCCTATAAGAGCATCAGCCTTAAATATATCCTCATGGTCGATAATATCTACACAATTCTGTATACAAAATGATGCTACCCCAGCGCTATCCGAAGCCCATTGAATTATGGTAATAGCGGCATGGTAGCGCAACAAGAGGATGACCTATCGGAGAGAGCCATCGGAAGATTGTCCCCAATGCCTAATGATATTTTAAAGCGACGACGACAGCGACATCTACGTACCGACGGTAACTCACGCGGCAGGCAATTACTTGTTAATTTAGGATGCAATTACCGCCAGATCGTGTGTTTGATCACGTACGGCGTAGTCGGTATATGTACGTTAGTATACGTTAATTATCCAATTTTAGAACATGTAATAATGATGTTAGGTATACGTTGGAAGAGAAGATGTGTTCGCTGTACCCTGTACCTTGCGTGTAGCCACATATTCAGCAAAATCGCAACGTAAATTTGTATAGGACGAAACAGGTAGGATGTGTACGGTATGATTATTTAATTTTATTGGTGTGTATTTAGTAAATAAGTGTATCGATCTATATAACAACCCCATTGAAAAGGTTCTTAGAATCGGTCGGAAGACGTATTCGAAATAGTGAGTTACTATTGTCTTAAATTGATTGGAAGGATCCATTCTTCGAAAAATTGTAAACCTCATCGGGTGAAGAAGAAATATTGTTGTAAATCGTTTAATCAAGATAGAAGTAGTTTTATTGGAAAGAAGAAAATATAACGAGATGCTTCAAACTACAATAAATGTCGATGAATTTACTTACAATTAATCCCGCTTTGCGTGTACTATTGCCCTCGCATGAATCAGAACAGTTGGAGGCTTTCGATAAGTCTTAATTCTACTCCAGCATCCTCTTCCTTCAGCTCCGTATATGCAACAAATGCCGTCTCTTCTTCTTGGCACAGACGACAGTTCTTCGCTTTTGCCTAGGTCTTCTTTAGGGCTACATGACTTGTCAATAATCGTTCCAGCAATCTATGATCGCGAACATAAATAACATGACATAAATGTCTTCGTTTTTTTTTTTTATCTGGAACACTTCCTCAGCATAGAGCCTCTTGATTATCTTTCCATGTCTTAATTACTTATTTTATCTGGCCGCTTTAGGAAACAAATGAGTGGTTAGAATCAATGTTAGAATCAGTGCTTCATTAACCACCTTATTACTTTGCCCCATTGTGACCCAATTGGCATTCATGCATCAAGTCAACTGAACATATAATTGTAGTTGTACTTCGAATCTTGACTTTGTTAACGCACAAGTTTAGAGCAGTCCCGTAGTTTATCTTACAGAGTAATTAAGGCCATAGATACCTATTTCTTTCTATTCTTGAATCGTTCGTGTACTGCATTGGACTGCCTCTTTACATTGAGGCCCACCAGATATCCATTCAGTGCGACTTTGTAAGACCGAAATTGGAAGTACGTACTTAGGGATCGTATCCTATGTTTATGCTGAGACCTTCAACGATCTTATGATGTCCTCTAAGATCGCTAGGCTTTAATTTTTTCATTCTACTGAGAGTAAGAGCCCTTAGTAAACCTTATTTCTGAATATAGATGAGAAAAGGCGCTATTCCTAGCAGAACTTCAAGCTTTACTATGGGACAGATGCGTAATGTCGAAACATGCGGATCTCTGAATGTGCTGAAGCTGTTGGTGCAAAGTCTTCCAAGTTGTTTTCGGCCATCAAACCAAAGAGGCCTAGGTGATCCTGGGTCTCTGTATATTATGAAATGTTTTTTTCGGTCTTCCATTAATTCCTCCCTTCCTTCTTATATACTGTAATAACGACTTTAGCAACTCCTTGAATACTTTTGTCTTCAATTTTATGCTTACTTTATTAACACGGTTTCATCATTTAATTGTTTTTAATCAGCAACAATTTTTCTGAAGGTTACTCTGAAAACGACAGTAAATGCACTAACAAGACGACGGATTATACCAATCCTACAAACGATCTGAAAACAGCTGAAAACGATCTGAAACGAGCTGAAAACTAGTAGACATGTACTTGATGCAAGATAGGCAGCAGCTCAAAATTCCGAAAAACGTAAAAGAGAAGCTTTTGGCCGTAAATTAACAACCCAATATGTTGGTAAAGGTAGTAATGTACTGTGATTTCCTTACATATTAGCATTAGCAAAATTACGTCGATAAAACAATATTCTTGTTTTATAGAAAAACTGTTGTTCCTCAGCTTTCTTCCGATAGAGACAATATGAAATTTAATGCTGTTGCTGAAGGATCCTCTAAAGATACTAAGAACTTCGATAACTGAACAACAAAGAATTCTTGACTATTCTTACAGATACAACGTCTTTTTATAAACATTTAATCAGAGTCCTCGTTTCTATATTTTTCAGAGTCACTTTAAGTATCGATATCGACGCCCTTACCTTCAATTATAATACTTTGCGCACCATCAAATCACTCCACATTACATTTTACGTCAAAACCTAAAAAGACGCGTATTACAATGTTTTCTTCCAAAGTTTCCCTCGTTTCATTTTACGACTTGTTTATCTAACCGACGCCTCAGCAACGCCTTTGTTTTCCAAACTCCGCCCGTAATTTTTCCATGTTTATTTTGACCAGTGGTGCAAAGCATAAAGACGAATATAGGAACCCAGATAGAAACCGTCACAACAAACGCGGAAATAGAACGTTGGAGGACGAGCGCTCGGCTCGTTTTGTAACGAAAAGAATGTCGAAACTAAACGAAACGGAAACCGAAATCGATACCAACGCCGACTTCCTCTCCTTATTGTTATTACATCTACTCCGTAGACGGGCGGAGGCGCTAGCGGATCTTTCGTCGGACGAGTTTTGAATGATATTCGTTAGCTTACTTCCGGAAATAAAAGCTGTAAGATTCTATTAATCTAGACGTACAAATAAATAATATAAAAATGGGATAACAACGGAATGTTGTACTTTGATGACTGTTCTTGTTCTTTCTTTATAAGACTTAAAAAGGGTGAAGTACTTACAATTTCTTTGAGAATATTCGAAAAGTTTAACGTAAAGAAATACTTATTTCTGTTAGGCGGCCGTCGGATGCTAACAAGGGCAGATGAGGCCCCGAAGCAAACCATTTATTGTATTGGATATTAGAATCTCCATTTTAGCAATGCGAGATATTAACCCAAACTCGCGCTTCATCCGTTTAGGATCAGTCAAATGTTCGTGTATATGGATATTAGGGACGATCTGTGATCGGCACGTTCAAGCACGAAGCCAGCCGCGAAAGGAAGATTCAAAGAATCATCGCAGGAAGCAAAAAATTGCGATTTATAAGATGAAAATGAATCGTATCATCAAGAAAAACTTGAGTCTTGCCGCTGTGAACACAGGGACACAGAGCAGCTATAGCTCTTAAAAAGAATAAGATTGAGAAACCAAAGCAACTATTAACAAGTACGATGATAATGATCATAGAAAGATTTTATATACGGATACTTCACTATCCAAGAAAAAATTAATAAATAAAATGGTCAAGATAGTCTTGCGTATAGACTATCTCCAGAAGCCGTCGAGTTGATCCAATGAGTTGAGAAAGGTCACCATCCAGCGTTAGTTCTGGTCCGGTAGGGCGTTTCCTATGAATTATAGTGACTTGCGCCTCCGTCAAAACGGATTCAGCTCTAAGGTTCGTCGTAAAACATCTGAATCATACTCTTTTCCAAAACGAGCACCGAGTATTTCAACAACAACAAGATTGACAACAAGACAACGCTAAGTTGGACAGGTTTGGAAGATAACATTTGACTCCTTGATTCCTTAAAGCAGGCCCCAATCTACATACCAAGCAGTGTAGAACTTTTCTATGTTCGACAACTTATACGTGACCGTCAGGATTTAAAGCTAGCGTAAGGACCAAGGAAAAAGGTTATAACAGTCATCTCAAATATAATAAAATTAATGCTTAAATAAGTTCACCTCCAGCGCTTGATTTTTGTAAGACAAACATTAATAAAGTGAGACAAATTGATTAGGCGGTTAGAGGAAGCAAGTAAATAGTGCCACAAAGATTCCTTGGCAAACTTACCACGTTTCAGTTAAATTGGTAAATAGCGTCTGGGAAAACTCTCTGGTAACAAAACGATTTTTTTTCCTCGTCTTTAAAGGAAAAAATGAAGGGAGGGAGGACTAAAATTAACCTGTACACGCTTCGGGCGAGAGCTGAAATTATAATTAACTTAATATTCGATTACTTGCAGGTGTTCCGTGGATCCGTACCTGTTCGAGAACTTCAATACCGTGGATGGGGACTTCCTGACGGCTAAATTCAAAGCTTTCAAGTTTCCCGACTCCACTTACGTTCAGTTCAAGGGAACGGTGAACGTTTGCCTCGACAAATGCAAAGGGGTAATTACTATTTAAGATAACGATTTCGCTTTAGGGCTTGCTAAGAATCTCCAATAAAAAATAGATCACTAAGACACATGTAAATTGTTACCGTAGAAGAGGAAAAAATAATATATCAAGGGTATCCGGCGAGAACAATAATAATTGTTGTTATTATTAATATAATAACTATTATTTTTTATGGTAACGCATGTAATAAGATTAAGGGAATATAGTTGGTGTAGTGGGAATACTAGAACTTTTATTTATATACGATTTGTAATGTTTTCAATTAATTAATAATTAAGTAGATTAATTGAAGATTAGAGACAATCTTCCTGGATTAGCAGTTCATCAATAGCACCCATACTTTTTCGAGTATATTTCTTTAATGGAAGGTAAGAGGTGTCTTTTTAGAAGAAGAAGAAAAAAACATCTTTAACTAGACATTTTAAGTTTTTCAATTAACATTTCTCTAATTCAATGAAATTCAATATTGCAATAATTAGGAATTATTCAGTTTTCGCTTTTAATTGCATTTGGTTACAAGTTTGGCGAAAGGCTGCTACTTTCTCTTTTATCTTAAAAAAGGCTCAAATTCATCACCGGAAAGCTTAATTATGCTTAGCTTAAGTAATTAATTACAATATTCAATTAAATAATCTCTCGGCTTAAGCAAATGCTAAATTTAATTTACCATTTGCCTATTTAATAATAAAAATTCTAGATCATCTTGGTGTTAAAATTTGTTTGATTTTTATTTAACTTTATTTAGATTATTAATAATTAAGGTTTGGATAATTAAGGTTTAGCCCTGAGAATTTTATTTTATTTATATTTTTTTAAAGGAGTCTCAATACAACAATACTTAAACCAGGAACATAGACGATATTCACTTACTTCCACATTCTATTTTATTTTTTTTTACTAGACACAGAGCATATGATCCTCGTCGAAACGTAGCATAGAAGAATTCGGTGATAATCATTACGGGGATTGAGCTATAACTGGTTAGTCGCACCTATCTTGCCCCACGCTTCTTTTATATCGCACAGCGAAATCATTCTTAGTTTTTGTTTATTTGCTTTTTAGACACTGTTAGCCTAACAATAGCGAAGAATATGTCTGATATTTTACAACAAGGAGGTATGAAAGGGCCAATGCTCTATGAATATATAACTTTAATTAATAACGAAGCGGCATCTACTAACATTTATTTTAAACATAGGATAATGTGCTAGCATTTGATGAAGAATTTAATATTAAATCATCTTTAACATTAAATCAAGTTAGCTACTTTAGAGCCATAATATTTAGACCTATCAGAAATAGTGAAATTAATTGTTGAATTCAAATGTTTTACAAAAATTACAACCCAGTTAAGGAAATTAAATGTACATTACTTCCTGCGAAACCAGAAATTTGCTAGATTTGTCAGCCTCCTCGAATAAACTAAATCAAGCAAATTTACAAATTTTGCTTAGTTTCTCATATACGGCTAACGTAAACTCATGCTGCGACACTATGTATCGCAAGGGAGCTAAGGGATCAAAATTAAAAGATTGAATTATGAAAAATTGGACAGTGGAACTAATTTATGCGTAAATCTATGGAATCCACCTTACATCAATATATTTCCTTAAATCTACTAATTGAAGATGTTACACCCGACCTCATCTGCATAATATCTTTAAGATTGCGCAGCCTACCGTTCGCCCACTATCCTAGATGACTAATCTCGGATATCCTAGATGCCCGACCAACGCAGACGTAGTACGTTTACGTCTGCAACGCCGAGAAACATAATATACCGATTCCGGTCAGGAGCCGGGGCTACAATATGTATGCAGCCCGAATACATCCGACGACGCGTAGACGGAATTCTAATTTTCTTCGGCGTTCTCTCCGAGACGATTCCGGAGATTACTACCAGGTTCGTGAACGAAAATCGTCTATACGGCGATCGTAGTACAGTAATTAAGTACATATTGTGAGACGGGAAATTATTCGACTTACGTGTATATACCGCGTTTCGTTAGAGAAAGGTTTTGGAGTTTCCGTAGTTAAGCAGCACATACGCTAACATCGTAGATGCGACGTCGAGGATAGGAGTTGGTGAGGTTTCAATGACTTCTCTAACGGAAAGCACTCTAAATGAGATGCGAACGAACGATACTATTTAGTCGACAGAATGACGACGTGGCGCCGCGACGCGACGGTAGAACGTATAGACGTTGTGAAATTTGCAGCGACAACAGAATATAGCCGTTAATATCTATTATTTTTAAAGGAAAGTTTTTAAAGTAAAATATAAATGATGTGATAAATACTATTTGCGTCTTTATCCTTACATTTATAGCAGTTGTGACAGCTTTCCATATAACTATTGCCAACCTCTCTGTTGGCGATTTTGAAGAGTCTTTGTCATCTTGTGATGCTGCGAATAATCCAATTTCAGTCATCGAGAACGGCTTTGAGTCCGGAGAGCATGTAAGCGTGGCACTTTGCGATAAATCTAATGCTTTTGATTAAGTGGACCATGGTGCGCTTTAGTCAACGATGAATTGTTAGATTTTTACGATGTTTCGTTCGAAGTTCCTCCCGACTTTAGGCCAGCTTTTCTTCTTTCTTCTTAGTTTCTATTAACGATATTCCTATTTGTAGCTCTAATGCACAATCTATTCTATACGCTGACAATACAAATTTGGTAACGAAAGCTGCTAGATTTTCTGATGGAGGGGCCACAGTCGAAGGTTGTGGATTTAGTATTTTGGTCTTTCATTAAATCAACGAGAAAAATAACTTTTTAATATTGAAAATTTACAAATTATATCCTGGGACGGAGTCACTCAGTTGCAACGTTTTTTTTTCTTCACAATAACGTGATATTAAAGTTATTGAAAGTTTGGGTTACGTAGACGAATGCGGAGCAGCATTTACAAAGTTTGTAATTCCTATCTTTCCATCTTTATACATTCTTCAACTTATTAACTCCTACCAGGGATTTAAACGCTCGCACATACAACAATATTTCTCAGCAAAACGTACGTCTGCACATAATAGTTGTTGGTAGCTTATCCATTTACCAATTACCCTTGGCGTGTTTAGGCACTACATGTTCAGATGATCGCTTACTATGTTACTGTTATGATCAAGAGCACCAAACTATTTAAAAGAAAATGTCGCTGCAGATTAATATCCTGAAGCAAAAGAGGTAGCTGATTAGAAATTCTAGCATTTACGGTGGTGCTACACTGTCGTCGGAAAATATGGACCGATCAATCGGTCTCATTCCATATCAGCCACTTACGCTCCACCTCCTTTGGAAATTGGTATCTCTCATCTAACGTGGACTTTCGGACTACGAGTGATGTGAATTGCAGCAATTCCATTGATCCAATCCACGAATTTCATTGCTAGCCCATGCACCAAATGATTTATTGATTGGTTCGGATTTATTGGATTATTCGGAGCATAATTCTCTATTTCCAAACGTCTAGATTTCTTCGTCTCGAAGTAGCGAAACTCTGTAGAGACGGTGTTTCCAAAAAAGCTAAAGCTACCATTAAGAATGTGCGTAGGTCTACTGAAATAACTGGATCTTTTTGAGTTAATTTTTATAATGTAATTGATTATCTTTTACTAAATTTTTCCTCAAATCGTTAGCTTTCGTTTCGCCAAAGCATAGCTTTGGAATATGTATCTAAAGTGAAAAAAAGAACTGAAGACATCCGGCTCTTTTATATGTATAAAAAAAAAAACTTTTTCTTAGCTCAAAAATATATAACGACATATATCGAATAAATATTAACAGAAAAGGGAATTAAAACTTTATCTCACTTGAAACGCAACAAACAGCAAACAATATAAATAAAACGCAAAACAAACAGCAAACAAAGTAAAGAAAACACAAACATGGACGCAGTGAAGTCGTTTAGTTGGGCTTCCGATCCCTAAATAGTGTCGTGGATGGGTAAGAATATTGATCTGTTTCGAGAGTAGGTCTACAAATGTCTCTTGCCTCCTCACGATGCAACGTTATAAATAACCGCAAGGCTTCTTACATAAACATTGTCTTAACATAACATTGTGATAGAAAATCCGAATCGTAAATATAACACTTCTAAAGGTATTTTGAGCTTATTTAAGGAATTCAAGCTAGTCTAATACTTTTTTGAAAGATGGAGGATGAAAATTGGAAATGTTCTGCTAATTTGTTAATTTAGTTAGTATTCTTATGGTTTAGGAGTGAGATAAATTTATTTTTGCATCCTATCAGACTATTCTTTAAATTGTTCCTTTCCTTTTATGCATTGAGAATGTCGATTTCCCATGAAATTTCGTCTGATTCTCTTATATTCGACAAATATAAGAGAATCTCAACAGAGGGTGCTATATCAGATCTCGTCTCAATGCGCTAAGAATCCCTATAAAAGGTTGGAATACTTCTGGAATTACAAGCAAGCGTGTGAAACCAACACCGATAAGAAGAAGTAGTCTTCTAGTAGTTGATCTCTCCTACCAAGGGCTGTAGGACATCCCTCATCTGAGAACGGTAGTTACTATATTTGAAAATTCTAAGTTGTAAAACACAGTCATTGTCTCAAGCTCTTCAAACCATCCTCAACTTCTTCATTAATTTCTCCTTTGTCCCAATTGAAGGAAAAAGCTCTCTCAATAAACCTAAATCTATCTACTAGGACGCCTTCATGCTATGCAAACATTCAATATTCAATATTTTGCTCCAAGAAAATACATAAATAATTCTTCGGCAATACACCAAGATTCGAGTATTCTCCTTATCCAATTGCTACAAAAGCAATTTCGTCCTTTCCGAACAAATACGGCATAGATACGCGAGATTTGAATACGACGTCAATCGATGGAGAAACGGAGCGTGTAAGAGCGGACAACGCTTCGATAACATTGGCGCCGCGCACGAAGTTCGTCGTGTTTTGGCGACTACGGACGGCGAGGGAAAAACGCGAAATTTGTTTTCTTTCCGCGATAAGTTGAAACCGCAGATTCATCCCGACGCTTAGGAAAGTTCCGGCGTAAGGATCGTTTATTAAAGGAAAGAAATTAGAAACAAGTTGCGGCGGAGATGCCCAAGAAAGTTGTTGATAACTGAATGTACAGCTTACCTTAATTTATAATGCAACTTTCCTCAGCTGAAATATGTTGGATTTACATTTGCTTTTCTTATTTTCCTTAGCATCGTTCGGTACTTTATTTACAGTAAATGGAAGATTCGTTGGAGTCCGTTTGTGTTCTATACAGGGTATATCAAATATTTTATTACTTCATATAATAATAATGATTTGAATTTTTAATTTTATCAAATCACCTGTTATTTGCAAAGTTATACATTACACAATCCACGGAGAAGTGGCTGTTATTCTATGAAAATTACTTAAAAAAAAACTTAAAAATAGATGTTTCCCGAACATGTAATATCAAGAAATGGCGAAGAAGCGAGGAAGCTGTGGGAGACCTCCTTGCTCACCAGATCTCATATACGCGCATGCCTCGTGTACGACTGGTTCCTTTTGGAAGCAACTCGAATGTACACGAAACGTGGCAGAAAAGAAATGATTTTTTGCGAAAGTTTTATTACCCCCTCAAAGGTGTTCCCTTCGGCAGCCATGTTTTTCTATTCCTCGTCGCAGTACCGGAAAGCACCAACTTGAATCGTCCGCAGCTCCTTGATTACACTTCCTTGGAAGTTATCGCATCCGTTCCAATCTTGTTGATCAAACAAAGTCACACGAAGCGAGGTTAAGCCAATAGGAGAGCTGAAGAACCAGAGAAATTCCGTACTTAGTCAAAAATACCGTTTTCCTGAAATAAATGACGATCACACCTCGCATGAATCCTAACTCGGTCCACGTTTTCATCAGTTTTAAGTGTTGAAGGCCAAAAATAAAAAATGTTCCCCGTATTCTCGTAACCTTTCATTTCTCCTATATCACTACGAAGCCACAACTTCATTTATCTCACTCTTGAGAGCCGTGCAGTTAATAGTTGAACTGGGCATAAGCTATATGGATTGGAAATCCGCTCGTAGTGACACCAGTTTCATTAATTTGCTACCGCACCTCGTATATTGAAAGGCCATAGTGGTTGTGTAAATACGTATTTATGTAAATTGCAACAATTTTTTAATCTGTGCTTTTGTGTGCTTTTTATTTACCGCAGTAATTTTACCAGCTTAGGCATGTAATTTTATCTCTTCTAACCACACGGAAATTATTTCATTAATCGTATGGACGCAACATGTGACGAATACGCTTAATACATGCCGACATCGTTTCGCCAACATTTCGTTGAACGTCCTCTGCGCTGGCAGCTGACGGGGTGCAATTTGTAGGTAATATCAGTTACCATCTATCTTCTTGCATCAACAGTGATAATGGATTATTAGCGGTCGTAATGGGTATTCTACGGAACGTGTCGTGTTACATTACGTCTGCTTGCCTTCGACGAGATGAGCTTTTAGTCGTTTATGGTTCATTTACTCTGGTACAAATGCACTTCAAAAGAAATATCGCGTATAAAGTAGAAACTTAATGGACGGATCACCTTGTATATGTGTAATATCCACGAAGCTCATGATGGTACTTTCAAGTTCATTACATTTAAAAATAGGGATTATGATTATGACTTATTCGTTGAGCTTTAAGCGCAGCGGAAGCTTCGATACCGGCGAAAATCATTATTGACCACGTGGATAATATACACATCCGCTTTTATGGGTTTTGCTTAAAGCTGTATCGTAAATTCGGTAGGTTAACGAAATTCGAACGAACGAAAGCAACAGGCTTTTCATGCTTTCAATATTTGCGATTTACTCTGGAATTACAATTAATACAAGCTTCTATTCGAATGTGTTTTAAGCCCAAAGGGTCACACTTAATTGTAAACTTTCAGAATTACCACCAAAGAGCAAATTTATTGAATATTCAACAACACCGATTCGCTGCAATGATAAAATCAGAATCAGTAGCTCTTTAACCTTCTTCGTCTTAAATCCATCGTACTTGAACTTCTGGCAGCTTTGTCTCGAAAATTCGTGAAATTTCGACATCTGTCGTAACCGCGACACATCCGCACCTTGTTCAAGTCCTGCTAATCTCAGCCGACTAGAACCTTGATTGTACATGTTGTTACGTGTTGATTGCAACTGTGACTTGAGTACAACTATACAAAATTACGGATACTCTTTTTTAAATGGACGTAAGCGATAATTAGACGATAAATTGAGTTTTTAGAAATTATATAGCCGCACCCGTTCGAGAAGCTACATGTCGAATTGTTTTCAAATAGGCTTGATAAGGCAACAAATAGCAATAGAGTTGTTCATTTAATCGCCCATGTCCGATTTTGTGATAGTATATCAACGGTAGAAGAACGACCTTCCTGCAAACCAATAGAACTCGAAGGAGCGTCAACATGCTTCTATAATTTAATATCTTTAATGATTTCGTTCGGCCAATGTAGCGTGAAAAAAATTGCGTCGGGATAATGTCTGAAAAAATTTTAAGTTTACAAGAACTTATCGTCGCATTGTGTCTGGATACATTGTATGATTCACAGCGAATAATCAGCGTATGATGAGGCCCATTAAATTAAGATTCGTTGCTGCATTTTATAAAGCACTTTATAGCGAGAAGTTTCGAGTTTCGAAGTTTTGATCTATTTCTGAATCTTGCAATTAAGTATCTTGAACCTTCAGCTCCAAGGAGCAAACACGCATATGTTACGAGACAGTTAATGCCTTTTGCAGAAAATTGGAATTGCGGAAAAGGAATACAAAGCAAGAAAACCTGCAAATGTTTGGTAATGGTGGTGAATTTATTAACGTTTACAAGGTCGAAGAGCAAGATATTAAAGTTGTTCTTGTAACAATTGAAAATCATTCGGCCGTGCCAGCGCTACAAAGATTTTTGAAAAGTTTTTTTGTTGTTGACGACAACTTGCGAACGATCCATTCACACCTGTCGATGAAGAAATCTTTATAGGCGTAAAAGAGCGTCAATTTCAAACCTTCCTCCGAAAGTCTTCGCTTTGCAAAACAAGCGAAAAGAAAGTCAGTGATAATTATGTAATTTAGCATTGACAAGTGAAGTTCGCCAATTTCCGTGCGCTTCACGAAATTAGCAGAGACTAGAGAGGTACGTGCTTATGCGTCTCATGAGAATGAGTGCATGTTGCCTACTGGTTTCATCGAGAGAAGACAAAACACGAGTCTGTATAGTCTCTGCTAACGGAAAGTGGCGAACTTACACTGAGATTATAAACCGAGCGAGACGAGTATCAGAGGTTGCTAAAAATTTATATTAAAAAAAATCGAATATAACATTTTATTATGAAACAGTAAACAGATAAAAACAGAAAAATAGCAGCAAATACAAAACAAATCTACTTATTTTTCGTTATATTAAACGCGATAAAAATGTTCTTCATTACGTGAAGCCATGGCGATGCCAAACACAACGCAATTCTATATTAAGTACTACATTCATATCAAATTTGTTTTGAAAGTACCTTCATCATCAACTAGATTTCGTCCGGTGCGTTTAATAGAAGTTTTGAGTATTTCCTTTTATGAAAGAATCGTGGACATTTCTGGAATAGGATTTATCCTTTTTTACTTTAAAACAGCCATAGTTACTAATATCATCATCAATTTTCTACTGACTACGTTCATTATTGGATAAATGGGGAAAATACGCCAGTAAAACACCTGCAACTACTTACCGAAAATCGTCGAGCTCTATTGAGGTTTGTCAATAAGAGTGAATTACATTAGTGTAAGTGTGATAATCTGTTTTTTATTACCTTAAAATGTACTTTATTGCTTTTTTTTCTCAGTAAATTAAACAATTTTTAAAAAATATGGCCTTTCCTCATCTTTCGATGTGCTTAACTCTGGGTAAAACAAAAATGAAACTCAAAGATTAAGGCTCTAACTCAGCTTTAATCTTATTAAATACAAATGTGGTGTAATCCTTCGAGTCATTTGCAAATAAGAAACTATTTAATCCAGCAGTGGTATCTACTTTGCAATGAAATCATATTCCTTTGATTGAAAGCCAACAACTGCTGATTATTGATCTTATATGAGGATGTATCAAACATAACGTCTAGCAACCATGAAAAAACAATTTAATACAGTTTACAATATATTTAATTCCATTCTTCAAGCAATTCCCAACAACATTTTATAACTTCCGCAATGATTACCTTAGCACAAAATAACACCTCGTTACACAAAACATAGATCGCTCATGCGTCTCCCTTCGTTTCGCAGGTGGAATGCAGCGCAGGTCAGATCGGTTACGGAAGACGCAAACGTGAAGTTTCTACACTACCAGCCGATCCTAACAAGATATTCGAGATCACGATCACTTCGATCTTGAAGTTCGGCGAGGAGGAAGTCGAAGTGCTGAAGAACGACCTGAAATTCCTCAACGATAAAAAATTGTTCGTCGCCGATCAGCTGCGCGAGAAGGTCTACCATCTCGAGGAGGATCCGTCGCATCTCAGGGTCGACGAGGAGTACATCACGGCGGAAAACGGCGGCAACGTCAACGCGGGTCTAACATGGATGTCGGTCGCGATTCTAGCGACGATCTACAGGTTATTCGTGTAAATAGTGTCGTCGTAGTCGCGTATTTCGTCGTAGCAAGATGTTTCGGAGGTTGCGTTACCGTTAAGGTGAAAATATAACACTAGTCGAAAGCCATGGAGACATGGTGATTACAATAGTCGAACGATCGGTATTATCGATGCATTTAAAACTAGCTTTTTTGCCTTGAATTGATTTCAATGCCGTGAAAGCGTATAACCAACATTTTCTAGGTAAGACTTATGGCCGGTTTCGTAAGCACGTGATCGGCTTTTACCAATTTTGATATATTGGTGACAAGGTATCGACAGTTGCAACCTATCCCTTATTACTAAAAGCATAGATAGTGGTTCCATGAAATTATTATAAAAAATTATAAAATTGTTCGAGAGGTAGCAAATACCATTAATTGATTCGTTTATGTTTCAGTTTGAATAAGCTTGCAATTCTGAAATAAATTCTCTTCGATAAGGTAAAAAATGCTGCTTCTGTATTTTCATGCGTACATAACTCCTTCGGGTCAGTTTTTAAGCGACCATACGTCTTCCAAGCTTTCGATTACGCTGTTTCAAAGATTATTTTCGATAACCGTATCGCAACTTCCCCAATACAAATAGTGTGCAGTTCATTTCGATAAGACGTAAAAAAAAGGAAAGATATACATAATTTAGTTATACCCGATCTGGAAATTAAAGTCCGTAGGATCGTTATGCATACTTTTTTTTAATATAAATGTAATTAAAAAAAAATTTAATGCTTATTAAAAACGACTGTGATACTTACATAATTTAATGCGTAAATTTTGTTAAAACTACTTCTATATAAGTGCATGCATAAATAAATATGTAATATCTATTATCGTATCCCCTATCTAGAATTGATCCAGGCAAGGACTGCACTGTCGAAAAGAATTTTTTTTTTCAAATGAAGATATTCTGCTTTTTGCAATAGTAGTAACGTCTTTTTTTTTTGTAGATACGTTTATGATGATAATAATAATAACGTTATGTGCTTTTCAAATATTTTCTCTTCTTAATCTTTAGTAAAGTAAGTATGAGAGCAAGAAATATTATATATAAAAAATATATAAATCGTAACTGCCAGCTTCGTTAATTAATTAAAGGGCCATTAAAAATAGTTAATCTACCATTTCAACTTGAATTAATAACTTAATTAATTATTGTAATTACTTGGAGAATCTGAAAAATTTTCTACTTAAAAGGTCATCCCTCTCACCTCCCTCTTGATCCAAACTTCTCAGGATGACACAAAACAGCGTAAAATCGCCCCAAAACCGAGCTTTAATCTTCATCAAATTTTATCCACGTCTTCAGATCGATTGACGACGACGGTTCAAATGTTTAAAGATATCTTTCAAATAACGTAATTTCAAATGCAGCATAGCTAAGGGCTCCAAACATATCAGATTCTCCATATATTATAGCGTTAGAATTAGGTTAATTTTAATATGACTGTAAAAATTATGTTTAAAATATGATCTAAAAAAAAATTAAAATGTATGTATGTAGATGTGTTTAAGAAAACGTGAGAAGTGAATTAAAAACTTACTGAAATCATGTTTTTTCTTTTTTGTTATTGATTCTCCCTTTAGATATATTTGAAGAGCATGTAGACAAAAGAAATTTTGCCCGAATGGGAGACGATCATATCCGCCTCATTCAATGCTATTCCAATTGCAATGGATGCCTCAAGTCAGACAGGCCTCGTACAATCAATGATTTGAAAATCGCTATTCGTGAAAGTAAAATCGGTAACCAACGAAGAGACTAAGAAGTTAGAAGATTAGGCTGAAGAGCTATATTCAAAAGAATCGGCGTCATCTAAGGGATCCAATCTTTTTTTATTTTTTTGACATTGTTCAAGTTTTCGTTTGTTTACAAATATAAGCATTCGTGCTCTTTAAATTGTCCAATTAACACTCTGCTAGTAATTAGAAACCGCCCGTCTCTTATCTGTCGTCCCGTATTAAGAAACGATATAAACTCAAACCTTCAAGGCAATTCAAAATAAGCTTATTCAATTTTATATTAATTGCCACAGAGAAATAACCTGAGCAATATTAGCCTTACTAGCCCCCCTATATAATTGTTGGAAAGATTAGTATTTTTCCATTGACGTATTCATTATCAAATGAATTACAGCTTATTTTAAAGTGGCAAGAAATGACTAACTATGCTCCTCGACGCAATGTGCATTGCAATCACGTTAAAGTCACCAACTTACTGAACAATACTGAAACAAAGACTCACATATTCGATTCTTTGTGTATTGGATTTCTCGGTTTCCCAAAGCGGTAAACTATAGGAACATTAAAAGTGAAATTAGCCATTCATAACATTCGCAAAAAAGATTGTTTTCGCCTGTGTTTCAACTCCCTCGCGTCCACTAATATCTCGCTTATCGAGGACGTAACCTACGTCCTCGGTACAATATATGCACGTACTTATATTGTACTTTAAACTTTAAAGCGTTTACGTGGGGAAAAATAGAAAAACAGAAAAATTATCGACATTTTTTTGTTTTTTGAAATTATTTGGATGAAATTTAGAGTCATGAAATTCAGGAAAATCCCTAAAACAGCTCTTCAGTAATTTAGAATTGACAAATGAAATCTTCAGAGAATGATGTATGCTTCTTTTGCTTTTAACTGCTAAATATACAACCAAAATCTGGATGGATGGATACAGATAGGCACGTTGTCAGCATATCGTCATTATATAAAAAAAAAAAAAAAAAAAAACGGTACTTATTGCCTCAGACAAAACTAAGTAATTTTGAATGTTGTACCAACGTGATGATTAATCTGAGCAACAATTTCAGACTTCCTTCATATTCTATGGTTGATATTGTGAAATGAGCGGTAGGCGAAAACATTGACATCAGGGTCGCCTAAGTCAGCAGAAATAATGCTGTCGCTTAGCAAAGGGGATCTCCAATTACTAACGGAATTTCTGGCAAATCACATAACCCTAAAATATCACTTATCCAATCTAGCGAAAGCTGAAGACCGAATCTATCTTCTGTACCAAGATAATCTGAAGACCACGCAACGTATTCGAGTCTTCACCTACTTTAACACATAAAAGGGCACCTTGTTGCAATAGATCTACCGAGGTCCATGGTTCTAGTATTAGTACCATGGTACTAATACTAGAATAAGCAGCGTCTATGTGTTACTATCACAATAGTAACACGGCTAACTAGAGAAGGAAGTAACGGATGAAATTATTACTTTTTTACGGAGACTCGTGCTTTGTCGATTCTCGGGGACCTCAGTAGGCAACACGAAAACATTCTTATGAGATCAATAGACATTTCAGCTGACCCGCCGTCCAGCCGGTACATATTCGTTTTGGACGTAACACTTTCGCGGCTACTCTAGTTTTAGCAATACAAGGAAAAAAATAAAGTAAAAGAATTACGTAGGCTATTACGTCAACTAAAATTGGAATAAATAATGGAAAGAAGAACAACTGACACGCGACATTTGACGAGTTGACGAATAAATCGTGTGGATATGAAGTTTAGTTGTTGAATATATTTAACAAATTGAAAAGACAAATTACTTGTTCCATTCAAAGGAACTTATAGAAAGAATGTGCAAAATTGTAGCAACGAAAATAATCAATTTTTTTTTGTTATTAATAAAATTCTTTTGCAAATATGGAAATTCGGGAAGAGACCCCGTGGATTCCACAAAATGTAAAGAAAAAATTCAAATTATCATACCCCATCGCCATCTGGATCCTACGGCGACTACATTTCGCGTTCGCTTCTGTATTCCTTGCGGCACAATTTTGAACAATTCCGTAATTTTAATATAAAATGCTAATTTCATTACAAATATTTCCATCCTTTTCACCGAAGGCTGCTGCAATACGTACAGTTTGTCGATGAGATCATAGCCGATGAAATTTAACGCTTCCTTCGTTATATTTGTTTAGTACCTTTCCTTTAGTCAAATAAAACGTAGGTACAATGTTTCGTTTCAACCGCTACGAAATATTTAAATGATCAAGAGATATTAACAGCTATTATATTGTGTGCCAGTTGGTGCTTGTAAAGGTAATACTAGATTGTTGAGATAAAATAACATATGTATTGTTTATTATACCAAACTTTTAGGAATTTATGTAATCATAATTATTGAAATATTTTGTTTTCAACTGGAAGCTTCGCTGATCCTGTATTAATTTCTTTTACATCGAGTTTCTGGTTCTAAAGGAGATGGTGCATATGCTGCTATAGGTAGACCAACTTCTTCAGCGTATTTGGCCAGATCTCTTATTACTTACCTAATGGTCTAACAACACGTTCTAATGTGTTCTATTTCTATATATCCCAAAGCGCTACCAGCGTCGCCATCTCGTTGTTCAGCAGTTAGAGGACTGCTCGAGGAGTGGTTTGGGTAACGGTACCCGGTTTATGTCGCTACTTTCTGAACGGCAGGCATGCGTTCCTATGGTACTAGAGGTCGCCAAGAAATATCGACTTTGTCGTTTTGAAAGTTGTGGCGTTAACTGTTAGGCAACAGGGATAGAAAGTAGAGACGAAAAATACTCTCGAAACCACGCTAATGACGCCAGGTAGGCGGAAACATGTCCGTCTATTAGTGTATTTTTTGTCTCTCGTTTTGTTGCGTTTGCCGTGAGTTATTCCATCAACACCGTGACGAAGCTAATCTATCTTAGCATTATATTTTTTGGTTGTCGTCGTCAATGTTTGCGATAGTACCTGAAGCCTTTAAGACTTTTTTGCCTTTAATAAGGGCGAAGTCTGTTAACTCGTTACAATTTAATAGTTGTGTTGTGCTCCGTTGCGTCTGTTTAACCTAAGGTGACGGTGGCACCTTATATGATACAATATTCGTACCAGTATGTGGAGCAAGTGCACGTGTTGTCCTTTCACCAATGGCTAGTAACAATTTATTACATTGACCACTGGATTAATGCACATACAGTGTGAAATTGTTAATCTCAATAAAATAAATTTCTAGATATAAACGTTGCCATAATTGTAAATATCGTAAAGATCTTTTTTCATGAACACTCCTTTAGAGAGAAACTCATCAACCGTAAAAGGATCAAAAGCTGTAAATTTTGTAACAGTGTAACGGCCTTCCAGGAGCAAATCTGTGTTAGATACACAAAATACGCTGTATTTCGGAAATAATGTGCATACATAAACTTCCCAACAGCGCCAATGAAAGCATTGAAAGCTGCGAAAATGTTACCAATACATGAAAAAGGTTCAGAAGAAATAGCAACTACAGGACGACATTGCCAGTTGCGTCAAAAATACTGGAAACGACAATTAAAACAGGATTATCGAAATACTTTGAAGACGTCAGCTCTTTAATACTATCCAATATGGCTAGTAACGGTAGATCTACGACAACAGCTCCCCCGGATGTGCTGGAGTTTGTACCTAAAGCTTCCGATGACAGAGAAAAGGTTACTCTAGGTTGCTGTGACCTCAGCAAGGTTTTTGATGACATAAACTATGACATGCTCTTAAACCCGATGCACATGAGTTAAGAATAGAGCCAGCAACTTTCTCAGCGATGTTTAACCAACGGAGGGCTGGTCTTCCCTGTAGATGAAGAAGTTTCTGAATGAATCCTTTGCTCTTCCACGTAAACGATTTGCCGTATAACTGTCAATAATACTTCCATCTCGATCTGGTCATCATTCAGTGACTTGGTTGTTGTCTTAACGGAGGAAGCCTTACTCGAGACGGGTGAATGATTCCTCAGCAACCTCCTAAATTAACAATTGCCAATTACCAGCAATTCGAATTGAGAGCGTCAAATGGGAGGTTTTCGACATCGTCTCGCTACGGCAATTCATTCTATTTGGGAAGTAAAGCAGACAGATACTTACGAAACTGCGAAGACCGTTGCTTTGCATGCTTTCACCTACTTAGTAAGCTTAGTGAGCAAGATGCAAAAAGCTGTTGTTAGAGCTCTTAGCGGAGTATCCTCTATAACCAGTTACAAGAGAGATGGTCAAAAGCCGAATCCCAACTATTTGGTAGTTATGCTACCGTAATGGCTCCAGACGCGATATAGAAACGATCAGCTTCGTATTTCAACACAGCTTGTAAAAACACTATTGAGATCATGTCGTGCCTTTTCTGTCACTATTTCATTGAAAACCTCGTCCAACCTGAAGTAAAATTAACCTTTATCAACAACGTGACTTAACTCCAAATTCTCTAACTATATTTAAACAACTTTAAACAATCTTCAGCGGCACATCCGTATTGGTCGAGCTGTACCATTCCAAATAAATTCGTCGCCAACCGTCGAGTCAGTCATCCCTCTATATTTCCGCTCCTCCCTTTTTTATGAAATATTCATGGGCCGAAATTGTCCGGAAGAATAGTCCGAGAGCCGGTGACTTCGCCCTGCGGCAAAAAAAAAAGAGCGAGGAAAGAGAAAAAGAGTCGAAATTGTGAATGATAAGTCCTGTTTACGAGGCGTTTTAATATTCAAAACATTTCGCGTGTCATTTCGCGGCATCGCCGATTCTATCGTCTATATCACGAGGCGAGAGGCTTTCGGGCGCGAAGTAGGAAAATCATTCGGAAAATACGTACTGACTTAGGTCGTATTTTCGCCCGTCTAGAGGAATAATTTTCGTAGAGTCGTTCAGATGGATATTTTGAAAGGAGTAATAAGCTCGAGTTAAAAAGATGGAAGGGAATATTCTCCTTTTTCGTATCTTATGAATACGGAAAGGGAGAGTGAGTTTGTATTCGTTGAATGGAAAATAGCACTTTTGAATGTAGGCAGAAAATCCAGTGTGACGTACAATTTGGATTAATTACGCAAATCTACAAAGTGACTTATTTGGAATATTTGAAAACGTAATACATACTCCGCGCCCACTGATTAGCCTCACGAGAAGAGAGGATGCAACTTACGTTAATTTTAGAAATCAATGAAATACGATGGGGCGCGGTAGTAGGCTGAGCGAGGAAGAAATATGGAGAATTAAAACATTTCTTCAAAACGAAGAAGCAAATTAACAGAAGTTCCGCGAGTTCGCTATTTGGATAAACACCGGAAAAATTACAAAGGCTGCTAATATCGAACAAAAACGAACATGTTCGTAGCATGGAGCTACGTAGCGTTGCCGACAGCGGGTTAGCGGACGGAACGTGTCGAATCGAATCGAAACCGAAGAATTACAACAACTAAATAACCTGACTACTAGTGATGGTTAGAATTGCGTTGATGACTTTAAACTTATTTCTCTGAAGATAAGTCACAATACGAGGACATTCCATTGATCGCTTACATTAATTCGAGTACGTAAACAAAGACTTCCAGGTTAATCTTCTAGTTGAGTGCCTTCAATTCAGTTGTTCAGAAACGTAAAGAAATGCTTGATATAGTCTTTAAGTGCTTTTTTCTCCATTGCATAAAGAAATAATGGTAATTTTGGTGTGCAGTAATATCCATATTAAATGCTAAATAAAGTTACTCGTTTCGCTAGGAGAAAGCTACTTACTTATTTAATATTACTGCTAATGTTGTTTTTTGGTCTTTCAAATACGACCGTGCTATTAGTAACTACAAAACAAATGCCCATGTAAATATTGTAAGTATCCATCGAGTCGTCTATTTACAAATGGTGTAATAAAATCGTTTGTTACATTATGCAATAGATGTTATAATCGACGATATATTGTCGATAAGCGGAATTGACCTCTATTAGAGCATTTGTTTTACCAAGTAAAGCAAACGACTGCCGGGCATTAATTTGACCGCGAGATTCTTCATGTTTTTTTTTTTTTTAGTTGTTAAATAACGTAGAGCTTTCACATTAGCTCTGGCGTAACTGAAATCCGATGTTTCAGACTTAAAATTATGAAATAATGCACACAGAAAACAATATAATAAATTCGAAACTTCACTTGCACATGTCATTTGCACATGTTTTTATTTTTTTTATTTTTTATTTTTTTTAAATAATTTTCTATGAAAAACCGTCTTCTGAACGTTCTATTCTCATTTTTTTTTCAGTTATTTGTCGCAATGCTAGTATAGGTTATAGCCTACTTACATATATATTACGTACTTTTTAAAATTATACGGAGTACTGCTAATTTTTAAGCTTATTCTAATATAAACACAGTTGCTCGTCACTATATAAAAAATCGGGAAGAATCTATACAAAACTCCGTCTCCTAGTGAAGGCATTGTAAGGCGTAAGGCATAAATAAGAAGCTACGTGGTATTTAAGCTGTATTTTCGTAATAATGCCGTAATATAAATGTTAATAATAATTTTGTTTATAAATTTATTGCATTTTTAAAGGCCATAGCAAGGAGACCGCCCGGAGCGGCACCCTGATGCCAAATGCTTCATTCAAATGCTGCAATTCAGTTAATTTTGTTCAGTTAATACAAAAATACGTCATGCTCACAAAAATGTTGAAATAAATTTATAAATATTTCCGCTTCCAGTTTTACATAGCAATACTCCCTCCCTTATTGTTAGTTGGTACGTACAACTTTATACGCGGCAAATAAGAGTACATTTAAAAATATTTAGCTAATAATAAAAATAAACGTTCAACACTGGATCTGCGTAAAATGAACAAAGCGAACCGTATTAAAAGCTTTTCCGATTTCCAATTCTAACGGTTCTATAATACATTTCAAAGCCGTCTCTAACTGCACGCAAAACAACAAAGGATAGCCAATATCCCAATATTCCACTATGTATATTTATATTCCCCACTATTTTAATTATATTGTTGGCGTGTTCGGTTTATTCGAACGGCTTTTGTGCAGAGTAGGCCAGTTTTCCAATAAAACGTTGTTTTTATTGGCGTTATCGACGGTATGAAGTTGACATTCGTTTCACGCGTTCGAACTTTTTCAAAGTGTAATTAAACAATATCGAATGTAAAACGCGAAGTTGGTGAGCAAGTTTTATAAAATTGTATTTGTGAAAAATTAGAACGTTGCTATACGAGCGTGAGACGAATAAAGAGGACCACATTTTTCCATGTTGAGTAATCCTTTAAGCTGTTTATTTATCGGCTATTCAGAGCGTTCGCTATACCACATTACTAAATACCGCTTTAGAAGCGCTACAATGCGTGCACGTTATAGAGATGGTGATTTTTCTTGGCATACAATATCACAGTCCGTACAAGGTCGACCGATGTTATGTGATAAATCGGCTTGCTCGCATCGCTTCTACCGTATAGATGAAACCAACTGTGTACTATTAAGATGTTGCGTGAACGACAACGGAATACACGAGATCGAAAAATACGTACATCGGTATTCGTTTTTAAAATATCGTAGCGGTTCCGTAAAATGTGACGCTCGCAATGCGATCCTTATGGTTTACATCGAGCAACAGCGCAAACGGTACGTGGAATCAGCTAAGCACAGGAAAAATGTAAAAAAATCATATTCTACATCTTTCTGACAAATTTTATGGGCACGTTAAGTGTTTGTAACATCCCACATAACATTGTAGGGCGAGAGGCGATGCGTTCGTTTTGCACAAAATATGTTTCCTTATGTTGCTCGGAAACTACCGAGGATAAATGCTTTACAGGATGCTAGTAAAAATGAGAAAATATGGATAAACGTGGACGAAACAACGAACGCTAGCAAAGACTATCGATACCATTCCTTTCGTGCAGCCAACGCCCTATAAATACGCGGTCAGAAACTATAGCGCAAATGATTAAAAAATTGTTAAAAACGGATTTTCCGCAACTCCTTTACGTAACATGTTTACGCTAACACGCGTTTCATATTATGGCAGATATCGTCAGACTCAGTTACCCGAGAATAGACCAGCTCATAGCTAACACAAATAAGGTGTTCCTCAAATCAGGGTATGCGCCAAATCAAAAACTTCTGTCCAGGAATACCACCATCACCTAAACTTATATTAACTAGATGGCGCAGCAGTATCATATTAGAGTATCAACTCATTTTTATTTTGAGATTGAAACCACAAGATTCTGAAGCTATTGAAATAGGCCAAGAACTGCTTTCGGAGCATTAAATTGAAATAGCGATAATGATATAGTGGAAATTTGCGAAAAGTACTCTGTTATTGGACAACCTTTTGGAAAATTTATTACATGACTCCTATTGGAAGCACTTAACGCTCTGGATAAGACGGAAACGGTTTCGGAAGACTTAACGGATAATGCAGGACAGCAAGGGCATAAGATGATGGAATTTATTTAGGCAAACATCACTTCATCATAGTTTCTTTCCTTACTGCCTTCTCTGGGAAGAACGGTTACAATTGTATTCAATTGAACCAGTGTACATATATCAACTTTGCATACTATTGTATATAAGTACATGCCTTCTTTGTAAATCAAGTCCTTACCACAATACAATCAACAATTCTTACAAAGTTTGTGAATCGATTTATTTATTATATGTAGATTGCCGTTTGTGCTAAACACGTACTGTCCACTTTCGTTTCCATATACAACTCCACAGACTTGCTTATTCGACTACTGTACGCGCCCAAAGACAAAAAACAAATTTTAAGAAATTCGTACATCTTATTTGATGATGTTGATCCAATCGAAGAATTCAAATACATGTCAAAAGTTAAAAATAGATGAGGCTACAGTATACGAGGATCGCTGAGAAAGTAACTCGACAGGAAAAAGGTGTTTTAATTTGATTTTTTTTATTCTTTTCGATTTCAAATCGACTAGAATGCGGTAGCCTTTCAAGTTCAAATTTTGAAATTTGACAACCCAGTTAGTCCTTCTTAACAAATACTGAATATGATGATGATCATGATCCTGAATGGAGCAAAAAAATATAAAAGGAAAAGGAAACAAATTCCAAAGATAAATAGAATCTCTACGCCCTAGATATGGCAATACATAAATAACTAAATTTAACTGACACAGCTTTATTTCGAAATATCCTGCCAAATCAACAGTTTAGTTTAGGGAACATAATTAAAAAGAAAACAACAAGCTGTTATATGTCCTCCGCCGTTTCTAGACATTTTCGTGTCATAAACACAAAAGTATTGCCAACCTTCGCACCATGCAAGTTTAATTAAGCGAAGGTCCACATTTCTCACCGGCGACCGAAGGATGTGAGAAAGCTCTAAATTCTATTCCCACTTTAGAGAAAAATATTTACAAATACCTACTTTTACCGCCTACACGGCTTAAAGCTAAGGCTAAAGACTAAAAGGTTTCAAGGTATCTAGGCGGTAAAAATAGGTCTTTGTAAAAAACGAAAATAGGGATAGATTGAGCTTATTAGATTTAGAGCTTTCTCTCATCATCCGCTCACCGCTTGAAAATGTGAATCATTGCATCCTCGGAACGGCCATCCTGAATATATATGGACATTTGCATAGGCTAGCAGAATATGGTGTTTTTATGCAGAGAAAGCTTCCACTTACAATTGGTGATATTACTTAGTTACAATAAATAATAAAGTAAGAAGATATATAAACTACCCACGGATAATTTGTCCAAAATACATTTTAGAATACGATCAATTTGTTATCGAAGCAAATGGGCTTAGATCCCGAGTGCTTCTAAGTAAAATCGACTTAAAATTTATGTAGTAGGATCTGATGGCGTGCGCTCTTTATTCAAACAAAAAATTCATACAAAAGCAAGCAGTTTTCTTCAAGCAATTTCGACAAGATGAATGAATCGCTTTCGGCATTCTTCCAAAATTAATTACAATATTTTAACATTAATGTAATTATACCTTATTGCTTTAAAAACATACACATCGCGAAAGAACATTTTATATAAATGAAATTCCTTCCGGCGCTTAATTAAATTCTAAATTAAATATTCTACGTAAAATTCGCATTTTCAAGTAAAAGCACGTCCAAGAGGACGGCTCTGAAAGATACTTCTATAGCACATCCATTGAATAAAGTCAACGTAGTGTATAAAGCTATAAAGCTAGTAAAGCTTTGATGTTATACGAGCATTTTGGAGCTCATGTTGCGACGAGTTGATTACGCTCACGACCTTCGTCAAAAATTTAATTTCATAAAATTTAGCTACATCATATTGCAATTGTGTTCTTTAGTTGCGGGATAAAATATCCCGTTAAAGCGGCGGTGGCGACGTTGGTAGGATACGAACCAATTACCGTTAAGTTAAAAAAATAATTAAAAATTAATACATTCATGGTGTTTAAGTGCTTGTTTTTAATCTGCTGGAAAGATTAATTAATACAATAAATGCACTGCTTACAACATTATTTGTATCAAGTTTCATTAAGATATCCTTCTACTTTAAGCAGGAAATAATTTCTAGATTACAGAGGCACGGATAATTTTCAGCCACACCAAAAACCTCACGATCCTCCTACGCAAGCATTAATATTACTCCTTAATGCAAGTATACATACCCATAGATTCTGATGAATAAATGATAGACACGCACATATGAACGGTGCCACAAATTTTAAGTGTATAGACTTACATTATCTTGGCAAAGGGAATACGAAAGCACAGGCAGAGCACATATAGGCGTAATATGTACTGACATCGAGATAGAACGGAACTCTGAGTTATGTCAACTGTCACTTCGCCCGCTTCCCGGGTAATTAACGCTGTAGCAATATCAACATGTATCGCGTAATGCTAATAACCCATCGTCACTTGGGCATCGCATTATTTGTTTGTTTCTATTCTCCATCGCGTTGTACAACACCATCACGATCCTGCATAGATGTTGCACATTATATTCCATTGGATTTTGGAAGGATTTTTAAAATTGTTAGGTTAGCTCGTTCCCAATTCTAAGAAAATTGATGGAAATAAATTTTGTTTGAGGATGATTAAAATTGAAGCGAAATTAATTTAAGTAACTTAATCGATGAAGACTGCGCGTCTATTTTTGACCCTTCTATTATGTAATTCCCGAATTACTAAGGCAGATCCTCGTAAGTCATGTCTACAACTTACGAAGTGAAGAGTTGTGCAGCCTCGCACAGAAACAAGCATTTCTTGTCGAATTTAGTTTCATTTTTTAACATCGTCTTCCGCAACGATGCTTCCATCTCTTTCTTTAATTCGTTGAAATACCGATTGGCACCTTGTTCTACATCAAAGACGTATGGCCTCTTCGTTCGATATAAAACTCTCTAATTTCCGAGAAAACTTTCAATGTAGATTGAGACGAAGGTCGGCTATACTATTTATATCCACAAAGGATGGACTTTGGATAAGGCAGATAAAAAATAAAACAATCACAAAATTGATTAGATTTTGAGTTTTTGCAATTGCTTGAAGCAATAAATTGATTATAAACGCTCTCTGAATCTGATCTGAAAAGTTTCACTCGCTAATCTGAAAAGTTTCATTTTGCGGACATTTCAACCTAGAGAACAGAAAAATGTCTCTGAGGACCTAATCTAGCGAATTTAAAAGTCCGACTCTGGCGGAGTTCTAAATGGTGGAAGAAGGCTTCCTTTTTCGCAACCGATTTTCCGCAATTTTTGCCTTTAGCTCGCCAAGTAACTAACTAAAGCTGAGCTTAAAGACAATAAATAATCGATTGATACAACTCTGTGGATCTTCGACGCCTTTTTTGGAGGCGACTCATCTTTTATAGTGTACTGCTTCAGCTGCGCATTAACTTAACAAAGTCTCATCTGTGACTATTAATAGACGCCAAATCCTGAATAGGCTGGTACAGCACGGAACACGCCGTAAGCTTTTTTATAGACAAACCCTCAATCAATATTAATCCACAGCCTCTGTTAACGATTATCTAACACCCGTTGGTGAGCTTTTCCGATGTTTAAGTTTAGCTGCCTAAAATTTTTTTATTTCAAGTGACGATGCAGAATCTCCGCGAATAGATCGTCTATCTCGATTTTAATTTTCCTAGCATTGCTTTCCAAATACAAGAATTTCATGGCGGTACGATATTTACAGATTTAGTTTTATTGAAGTTTTAAAACTTACAGCTAGGGGAACATATGGTTTAACTGACTCACAGCGGTAAATTTGAAACAACGAAATATGGATATAAATTCAAACAAAGGAAAATATGCTTATCTCGATGGATGCGATCTGTTAGTTGGATTCAATGTTTCGTAATAGTATTTTTTTTTTTTAGTTTTTCCGAAGTAATATATCTGAAAGATTGTTAAAAGTTAACATTCGTCTCAAGCTACTTCTATAAATTTTGTTTGTTTAAGACACGTTGCTCGCTTATTGAAAGAAAAATCACCAATTATGACGAAATCTTTTCCTTTCATGTTTCTTTTTTTCAGTTGCTACAGATCTATATATATACTACACATTATGTCGTAAAATATCAAATAGAATAATGGTGAAGGTAATACATCGTTTGAAAACTCTCTTGTTTCAGTAATAGCCCTATTATCTTTAATTTGACTTACGTTTCAGATGTGCCACAATCAATATTTTAATGGAAGAAATAGAACAGATTAACATTAATTAAGTTCTTTTGGACGAGAAATTGTTAAAAACGCCACAATTAAAATTATCGATGATCCAAGATACGGAGACGCGACACATTTAGATACCTACGAAGCTAGAGCGTACTTGGTAAGCTAGGATAGAAGGTTCACCTTACTCGACATTATTCTATTAAGTTATGGGAAAGGTTGAAAATCTAATAGAGGATAAAATCCCATCAATCGAGACTTTAAGCAGCAGTAAGAGAACATTCGTATCAACACTTTCCAGGCGATTGATCGGCGGAAGCACGCCGATTGAGTTGAGTCTTCTTGCTATTCTAAATAATGCTTCGCGTATCGATCATTTAGCGACGGCAGCAATATATCGACTTTATTTTTTCATCAAATTCGTCTGCATTTGCGTAATTTAGTTCGGAACGAAATTACGCAACAGATCGGTGCCCGTTTCCGGAAATCCTACCTACATATTACATATTTGCACTTTAAACGGGAAGTGCACTTCGTATGCTTATAATTGAATCGTCTGCGTTTACTCTACTTCGAATTACATTGCATTTAGTGCGCGGAAAATACAATCGCTTCCCGTTGGGCGGAACGGGAGAATACTTAATTAAAATTCCGGCACGTTTTGCGTCCTCTTAGCGTGGCTACCCAACTCGCGCGCGGTTCTATTAGTTTGCATTTTCCGAACGTAAATAATTCAATAGTCTCAGTCATGCATGCACGCGCATTTCCTTGCCGGGATTCGGTTCATGGAAAGCGCTCTCGAATCAAACGGTCGGAGGAATTGTTAGGACTGAAATTTTTAAGTAGTGAATATTTTGAAATCGACGTACAATCTAATTAACAATGGTAGTACGTACGCATCGATTAGTACCCTAACGCATATTTCAAAATATTTCCAATGGTTTTGCGACTGTTGATAATTACGTTTGGGAAGTGCTATTAAATTATAAATAATGTCAGCGATAGTTGACATACGCCAATTTTACAGCATTGATATTCAATTGTTTTGTCTGATTCAATTTAATAATAATAATACGAGAAGTGTTCGGAAACTTCGCGGCTTGATAAAGGAAGCATGAGGTTTTTGAGATTTATTTTTAATTTTTCAACGCAATTCAAACATTTAAGCCAGCGACGTCCTAACTTTCTAATACTCTCAGTGTAATGGGAACTATCGTTCATCGTTTGAAATAAACCTCCGTCTAACGAGCCATTTCTTTAACAGAAGAACTAACCACGGAAGGGCGATGAATACGGCGGATATGAGAGCAGATGCAAACGTAACTTATGGAGTTTCGTGGCAACAACCTAAAACGTGTAAACCGAAGGAGCCGTTGAACCTGAATAACACCCTCCTGGTGTAATAGTCACCAATAATTGCTCTGCATCTTCCCAAGTAGTCTATAAGCACCATTCCACCTCTGCATATGTAACCGTCTTCGTCGTTCTCGGCAACCTGTCACCTGCCGACATCCATTGTCTTGATTTTTTTCAATTTTCAAGGAAGAACATTTCCTCGAGGAATCATGTTTGCATAAATCTGAATATTCCTGAGAAGTGTTCAATCGACGACAGATCGCTTTTGATCTATCATCAATAAACGCGGCACCCGCCGACCAAAAAGTTGTTTATTGCCCAAGAGATCGGTATGAATATGGTGAATATGAATATGGTGATTGTAAATAGTTGGCTAAAATATAGAAGTGATTAATAATATTATTACCGCCCAAGTTGTTCAGAATTTACAAGCAAACCGCCATATCAGAGATAGTTGGCGCAACGTTGGCTGGACGTTGGCAACGATTTCGGTATTGCGTAATTACATACTCGCATACTTACCTAATCTTAGTGAACCGTCTACTTTTGTCGTGCATCCAAGTGTTTACTGCTAACGCTTAACTGATTTTCCTGACCTAGAACCAGCCGATGCTCAACGATAATGGTTGCCTCTACCGACGGCGGCTAATCGGCACTGATATTCAGCCGGCGATACAACGTTGTACCAACTGAAGGACAATTCTCAGCCAACCAATTGTGCTTTTAGGAAATGTAACAGAGCGTGTCGAGCTTGATGAACCTTTTTTAAAACTAAATTTTCCCTTCTGCCCGAATTCTTCATCTCAAAAGGATGATATTGGGGCAAGTCTTTATTTCTAAGGATAGACGCAAGTTGTGCGCATCAGGATATACAGGGTAAGAATGTGAGAAATGCAATACGAGACTAGGTGTTGTGACAAAAAAAAATGTATTCATAACTTTCGTAATACAAAAAAATTGTTTTTTTTTTAAGAAAATGTACTTGGTTCATTAAAACAATGTTTGTTGTTTCTTACATGGCGGCGTAACTATTTGTCGTATCTCTTGAACGATAAAGATAATTAAGATCATCTAAACCCTCTTCCGTGAACGACTTTATCAATTTTCTTTTATTATTTTATGTTTACGAAAAACAAATATAGAAATGGATTATGATACAAGATACTCTTTGAACTTGAAGCGAATTGCTTCAAACGTTGCCAACACCGCGTAAACAGCCGTAAATAATATAGGCCACAAAGCAGGCTCTTTTGCAATCCGTGTATTAATAAGCAAGTTTCAACTTTAGGTTGCAAACATCCGTAATTTTGAGGACCGTCTGCAGGTACACGATTGGATCTAATATGCATAAACTGGCCCATTCTCCAAACGTGTGTTGCGGTAACGGTTCGCGTTTATTCGGGGTCGTTGCGCAAGTGCGAATATGTTCGCTTGTTTGTTTGTTTGGTTGCCTATTTGGTCCGTCGGAAAATCGATTCGCGTTTTCCAGCCCGCTAATAAATATTAATACGGTACCGTTAATTCGAGCGCTGATTCAAATTGACCGGATTCGAGCGGTCAAAGCCGTTCGTTATTAAGATGATGGAATGTAGGAAAGCCGACCGGCAACATGGACGTTGAGCGAATTGTGAGCGAAATTGTATTCAAACGTTAGAGCGGATCCGATGGAATTAATTCCTTTGTATTTACTGGAATATATTATGAGCAAAAGTGTGTTTGGTGACCTCTATGATTCGTATTATCAACGGATCATCAAATCGAGAGGTCTTTGTTGTTTGTTATGAATGTTACCATAAATAATACAAGATTCAAAAGAGTTGATTTCAGCTAACGTAGCTAATCTTAGTCAACACACATCGCCGATAAAAGTTTCAGGATATCTTGGTTAAATTGCTTTTTTCTGTTGAAGTTTTTTGTCCTCAGACATTTTCTTACCTCCTATCTTTTAACGTGACGTGATACGTCAAGATTAAGGTTGGCCACGATATTTGGAAATGACTATATCTTAAGTTTTCTAGCGTAATCATACAGTTGTTTTTACTATTGTTTTTACTATTGTTTTAATTGGATTGTACGCACTATACATCTTCATATCACTGCATTGGCTAGAACTTAATCAACAGGATCAAATCGATCTGCTTACACAAACTTTTTTGAAGCCTTTGACTCGGTTGATCACCAAACATTACTTGCTACGCTGGATTACATTGTCATGTGCCTCTCTTTTGCTAAATAAATGTCGTCTTCTCTTTCACAGAAAAGAGGATACGCGTTTCGATCGATATGTATCTGAATTGTTCTGGGTACCGTCGGAAACGTCTCAAGGTTCCACCCTGGAACCCGTTGCTTTCATCCTTCATAAATGAACTGTTGAACAGTTTGATTTGCAGTTTTCTTGATTATACAGATGGCCGGCTGCAGTATGTTGCCTTGAACAGGCAACGAACCCGTAGGTAGTAGCAACCGCCGGACGTTAATGGGTCTCGAAAGACCCGAAGAGTATAAGTTTATCTTAAATAAAAATCACGCCGTGGGGGCTTTTCTTAGGAAAGGTACTATTTAAATAGAAACCAACGGATCAACTCTTTTACATTAATTGAATTAATTAACGATGCAGTCTTCTATAAAATCTCAATATGGAACGGACTTGTTCTTTTATTCTCTTCTCTTGGACTAGTTAGCTCCGCACGGCCGGTTGTCTCAACTTCTTTCGTCCACCTTCACTCTCTTTTCTCAGAATTCTTCAGGATCATCTCTGACAAAATCTGCGTTCTCCAGAGATTTCTGAAGACGACCCACGTGACTTATTCCAAAGAATTATCTTGCGACAATTGACTTGTTCCGAAGAACTGACGGTCTTGACTTGTTCCATAGTACTTATGATTTTGACTTGTTACGAAGAACTAACGGTCTTCATTTGATTTGTTCCGATTACTCACGAACTCACGATCCGATTGATTACCATTCGTATATCTCCCTAATTATCTTCTTGGTGTAAACTCTCACGGGAATGATCTAGGGTGGTACTTTGTTTGATGCATGGAGGCATAATTCTTGGGATCGCTTGGCTCAACTTTTGGTAATGAAGCGCTATCGGAAAACACTGTTCGCAACTGGTTTGCGGAATTTCGTTGTGGCCGTGCTTCCGTCAGTGACGAATTCAGTGAAAGTTCAACGGAATTAATTGTTGATTCGGAAACCATCGATGCTGAAGAGGATCAGCATGACTTATTTATCTTGAGAAAAAGCTATTCTTAGTTTAGTCATGTTGAACACTGCAACATGTTCGACTTTGCATGAACTTTCAGGTGTGAGAAGGACCTATTCTCGATTGATTCCGCATTATTTTATCCAAAGTTTAGAAAAAGCTGCGTTTCAATCGGTGGAAGGAAATGATTAGAAGAAATTCAACAGTGGAAAAATGTTATTTCGTATGCGTGTAGATGCGCACAATATTCATCGCGGACCGTTTCCTATTAGTTGGTTATTTTTTAAATATTCTTGTCGGGCACAATATGCTATTTAATTCTAAGATTTTTGCGACGGCGAGGAAAGTTGGATTGGCCTTGTTTTCTACATTGTTGCAGATGCAGATCAGCTGAGAGTAATGATTAGTCAGTGCATGGTGTGATACTTACGTTCAGCGATTTTGATTAAATATTGAAGGATATGTGTTCAAATGATAATTTTGACAAATTACGTAAGTAATAGCTCGTTAATGTCGATTCGTAATTGTTCGTACAACGTATCATTTGTACGAACTAGAACGAAGTTTCAACGCAAGGTATAGCAGAATATGCTCGCTTTAATGTACAAATTGCCGATGGAACTCCATTTAAGAATGAAGTCAGTTGTACAGGCAAGACGGGGTAATCCATCTAAAAATGTAAAATGTATACATGAAAACTAAAAAAACGCCGAAATTCGGCAAGTCGTTGGATTGGACGAGATATTGTTGGCTGTTTCTAAAGTTTGCTGCAATGATTATAAAGAGGCCTTAAAATATAAAAAATAATATATTTTTTAATTCTTAAAACATAATTCTTTGTTTACATTATAAGAAAAGAGAGATAACGAAATGTTTGATTCCTTCAAAATAGATAGAATAGCTCGACTCCATTGCTTTCTTTTTTCTCCTTTCCATTGTACTAGATAAATCCAAATAAATAAATTAAATTCATTTACATCATAAAATCGGACAATACGTAACAAAGAATTCAATTAACGGCAAATCCCAGCAGAATAATTTCCTAAATATAATGGCTTTACTCATCTTCGTATTCGCTTCAATTAGGATGATAAAACGCAATAACGGCCATAATTACCGCCATTGATAAGAGCTAATCTGTGTCAGCACTACACAAAAGCTTCTTTTTTGCCGTGGAAAAACTGAAACCGCTATCGCGTGTTAGCGGTACATTAATATTACACCTCGTCTACCTGGCATAATTATCAAAGCGACAACAGTATATTTGCATGTGACAAGTCGAAAATCACGGTTCCCTATTTAGGTCCGTACACGCGTGGATGATAGGTGGTTGCCGGCGGTAGTCTATAATTCCGCCAATTAATGTCGACGAACTGTTGGGTCGTATACGTAGGTATATATATCGGTAGTTTGCAATTTGGCAAGTCGCAAAAATGTATAGTCGTTTATTAAAACATCAAGCCATTTGAAAATAACGATCAAGTGAAAACTTGCGTATTATTACGACGTCGCGACGTGTCTAAAGATTGTGGCTTTCGAGGATAGGGATTTTTCAAAACGGTTTTTTCTTGTTATGAGGTCCTATAAGGCTAACGGTTTTCATAATAATGCACGTTTATTTACCCAGCGGATTAGACCCAATCACAGGATAAAATTTTTAAACAAAAGAATACAACAACATACGCTTACCTTGTTCGCTTCTCCCACTTTCTTACTTAAACAACTCACATCGCCTAGCTATCTTACAAGAGGTGTATGTACGTAAGCGCTCTTCTCGGAATGTTTGTCCTTGCGAATAGAAGAAAGACGCTACTATCATATCTCGAATTTAATCCTGGCACAAGGAAATTCAATCGTTGAAATAAGGAGGAGCAGTCGATAGTCATCCCGCAGCAATTTCTGTAGAAATCTCGCACAGATGTCATCGTTTCTCGTGCTCGAAGCTAGCATGCTATGCCTCCGCAGTAATTCTTCCTGCGGAGTACCTCTCTCAGAATATATTCCGACAATCTAGTGTGAGAGATATTTAGGAAATTTTCGATGGATGTGATGCAGACTTAGAAATTCACAGGCAATAACTTGTTAAAGTTGCATTGATGTATATATGGATAAGTTTCTCGTATGGATAAGTTCCAAGCTGCGCAAAGCTGTTGTACAGTGGCTAACGACTCCCGACTCTGTTGTCTCGATTGTTGTCGAAACACCACTATACCAAAAGTACGTTAATTGACAATTCTTTTTTAATGAATTTTATCCAACGAACGAGCTTCTCATTCATCATTTCAATAAACGTCTGTTCACTGTATACACCTTCCTATATACAGATTTATATATAATAAACAAATTTATTGAAATAAAGAATCCACTTATTGGTGTCTAATTAAAAATCTCTGAAATTTGTTTCGCTTCTCACAAAATAATTTAATAAACCTGTTTCTTACATTGACAAAGACGTTCACATTTGATAAACGTAGTTCATTGTTGTAATAAATTTACTTTTAATTTGTTCTTTTTTTTGTTGCTTTAATATAATGAAGTCAACCAACACGACTTGTTGAATTTGTTTTTTCAGTGTAACAGCCAATCATAAAAGTAAAATATAAAATGCAGATATTATGCGGTGTCGCGAATACAGTCTGCAACATTTGAAGATCCAAAACAATTCAAAGATTATTTATCACAAATTAAGCTTTTATTATTCATCAAAGAAAGATAAAAAAAAACAATGTAGAAAACATGTTGAAGTTACTTAAAAACATTTCAGTGTCAAGTACAATTACCATATTTCATTTGGTTTGAAACTTTTGGTAGTGACCGTACTAAATGTAGAATATTTCGATGGGAACAACCGATACATATTCAATATCAACCTATGCCCGTCGAATTAAATTAACCCGGTGCAAAATTGACAAATTTCGAAACAAGCTCTAATTGATTGGCTAGTTGTAGAGAGGTCGTTAATTGGACCTATTGTGACAGTATAAATTAGATCGCTTTCGAACCTAGCTCAATGGAATTCGAATTTATTTTTTGTTCATTTCGGCATGTGCTAGATTCGATTTTGTATTTAATTCGCCACATTACGAATAATAAATCCATCCCATTCATCCGAATACAATACGCAACGCTTGTTGTGGTAACTAAACTAACTTCTTTCCAAATACATCCGTTTGCTTGCATTTGGAATATGAATAGATGAATATATAAAATATTTTAATTTTTTGTACAGTTGACATTAACGTCCAGATGATTGGTTCGTTTAGAAACTGAAGAACACTGAGAATTTGGTTAACGTATAAAACTACTTTGAAAATAATTAATGAAAAAAGAAAAAAGAACTGCAAACTAATGATAGCAACAATAATACTAAGCCAAATCGTTCACAATAAGGTGATGCGTACTCTTAAAAAAGATTTTTTCGTAAAAAAGTTTTATTATTAAATTGTATTCGATGGTCAGCAAACTTGTTTAAAATTTAATGAGAAATTTACTTTGAGCTGCCTGGATGGTGCAATTAAATATGTGCATTGTAATTAAGTCATGGAGATGATCATTGGCGAGCGAATAAGCAAATTTGCCTAAGAACGCTGCACTATGGAGCCGATCGCTGAAATCGTCTGAAAAATAACGAAAACAAAAATTGAAACAATATTGCGCGACATGTGCGGCATTATGATAATAGTAAATTTAGTGGGCTTTTGGGTTGCCTATGGTAAGTTAGAGGCTTGCAAAGTGGAAGGTTCCGTAATATTGAAATACACCTATTTTCGGAATCATTGAAATGCAAATATTAATACACCATTAGCAAGGCAATTTGATGAGCTGTAGAAAATGATTATCATTTTTTATTTAACGGTTGGCGTATAAATAAACAATAAATGAAAATATATTTGGGACGAAGATTCTAAGTGTTTGGTTAAGGTTTTAATAATTAGAAGGGTTTTCCAAGCGGACTTTTTGTTGCATACAATAGACGACAACATCCTCTACCAGATAGAAAAAGAAAGTTTGCACAAACACGTTGCGCACCAACAATATCGTATTATCACGAAATCATATACGTAACATGAATAAAAAGATATGATAACTACAATCGAGAAGCCGCATACAATGCTCTTGCTTCTATAAGGCATTGTACAAAGGGACACAAACAGCAAAAGCAGACAAAGAAACAACTGGTCCTAGAAAGATTTTGTAATAAATCCGGTTTAATTATAGACAAATCGCGGCAAGGTAAATAGTAATGATGGTAATACTGCAAGCCCTAGTTGCATATCCGCAATTACTGGAATTGATGAAGAGGTGATGAACGGATTCGATATTATCTTGCAAATTCTGATGTACCCTAAGATCAATCCAAACAGATTTGGTGCGAATATTATACGTTAGAAAGCAATTTTGCCCATTGGGCAATTTTCTGGCGATGCCCAAGAAGCTCGATATAAGAACTGTCGGCAATACAGATTGTAACATGCTAGAAAGTGTTCAAAATCTACGACAAATGGAGACGCTTTCCACATTTTCCACTTCAGATCCGTACATACTAAGTTTACGCACTTATTCAAGAAGATGAAGAAAACTTATTCAAGAAATGTAATGCAACTTGATTAGGCGGCTACGCAATTATCGATAAACTACTTTGTTTAAATGTTAATCCCAAGAATGTAGAAACTTTCATATTATTTAATGTCTAATTTCGAAATTTATTTCATTTTATTCAATTTATGACTTTGTATATTATAAACTTACTTTCTTAACAATGCCGTTCCCAAAAAATTAACGGGATATGAATTTTTAAGTGCATGAAGTACCCACGTTAACTTACCATCCAGAACCTGATAGAAACGTTTAATTATCTTATTAAGCTTTAAAAACACAATTCTTTTAGTTGAGTCTTTACTTTTAGCTTATTTTTATATCAAAAACTGAAACTTTATTTGTGTATTGTAATAACAATAATTACAATGGTAATAATGGCTTACAGTATAAGAAAAGTACTAATGCAACAAATTAAGTATTTCCTTTTTTTTACCGTTTTACCAGAGATTAAATAAAAACGCAAACAAAAACTTCTTACTTTACTTATGTAACTACATATATGCGGTAAAGCTTCTTGTGTATGTATATCAAATTACAATAACTTACAAAAATAAATAACAAACTTATACATTGTTGAAGGAGTGCCCCCTAATGTGCAGCCTCAAACATGTTTATTGGGCCGAACTTTACATAATATTTCAAAGCTAACTCTATGAGTTCTAAGTATTTATGAAGAGAAATAAATTTTATTCAGAATTCAAAAGATATCTACGTGCGTCACCTCCACTTATAAAGCAGCTTTACTATTCTCGAAAACATTTGCAGTTTCACTGATCTATTCATCAGCATTAAGCTGCGGAGAATATATACTGCCCAAAATTTCTCTTACATTTTCGATAAATTTGTTCTGAAATTTCTATTTAGAATCTTTTGTGGTGCTTCACGTCACTCTCGTTCAAGTTCGTCAATATCATTAGATTAAGAGATCGATTTTTTGTGAAGAACTTATTACTTGTGACAGAAGCTCCTACACAAGCTTTCCTTTCGCTTGAAGATTGAAGTTCGAGCCATTAACATGTTTAGAAATGTCTGTTTGAGAAAAAAATTTATGAAATTAAAAAGGATTTTTTAATGTATACGATTACGAAGAGCCTATATAAAATACATCACGTAGCAACTTAGCAACCATACGTTGTTATTTATCATTGAATCATCGTATCGAGCATTAATTTCCTCAATTCACTGTTAATTATAATATCGCAGTACAGTTTGTTGTAAATATAAATGGCGACCGCTGAACTTATCCATTTCCAATCCATTCTTATTTTGTTTTCAAAATATTAGATTACCACCTCCAATGCTTTCTTTGGTGATGTACAGGTAACCTAAAAAAAAGTAATCAACAATGCGAAATCTTTAACTTCACATAACCAAGGCATAATATTCTCCAATAACTGTCGTCACCGACATCACGGTGGTTTTCTTCTGCAAAAATATCCGTTACTAGACGCCGCTATTGGAATAGTTCGAATAGTCTCAATAACATCTTTTTTTTTCGAATAGCACAAAAGCATCGGCACGATCCGCAACACGCAAATTTATTTGATTAAACTTGTTCCCATTCCTCGGTAGTTCCAGAGAACAGGCGGTGTGCCAGTATAGGGAAGACGAGTAAACGAACATGTTTCTTTTCACCTTTTGTAAATATTACGATTTAAGCTTAAGATGTCAATCTGTCGGAAGAATCTCTAGGTAATACTTTCTAAACTACCATATTTTGCAATGTTTTACTTAGTTTGGAAATTTATAACTTTTTCAAGTGAGCCTTCAACCACTAGGGAACCTTTTAGTTTGTAAATGGTGTGTTTAAAGGGTTCCATGACTTTGCCTTATCTATATGAAACGAATTTTATCTAGCAATTCCTTCGTTTTCAATTTCTTTGTTTCCCAACCAACCGGCACACCCTCTTCCAATTACTTCCATCAAATTCAATAACCGCGACAGAAAAACCCGAGCGTTTCGCGAGTTTCGTAGCGTCAGGGCGTTATCTATCAGAATTTAAGAGTTTCCCCGTGTTGCTAGAGGAGGACGTTGCTTATCGCCGCAACTGAATTGCGAAAACTAAGCGCCGTCCTGGAACGGTTAAAACGTTTCACGTGTTCGCGTTATGGCTAGACATTGTACCCGTTCTGTCCGCTGACTGCGACCGTAATTCGCCCTTGCCCCCAGAACCATTTTTTTCGTGTTTTGTTTCCGTCGTTGCAGTCAGCGACGCGAGAAAAAGAACAATTCGGGACAATGCGAAACGGTAGCGCTCATAAAGTATCGACTTTCAGTCCGGAATTGAAGATCTGGACGGAACGATAGCGACTGAAATATGGACAGGTCCGTGAAGTAATTGCCGTAATTTATCCGATAAGGTAGATGGCTTTCGTTTTTTTCTCTTTTAGTGAAGTGCTGCGGGAGGAACCAAGGATAACATACAGGATATTGAGCAGAATCTTTGAGTCTGAAGTATTACATGTTTGTTCAATATAAAGTCCTACTTCCTGCTTGAGCTCTCTGAAGGTTTATTCACAGTCGATCTGTTCCCGTCTCTTCATTGAAAACCGAAAGAACAATGTTATATATGTACTGACATTGACAAACAGTTTTTAATTTGAATATAATTTGTTATTACATTGTCTTTTGTCATATATGACTTGATAACATCTGCCAATGTTTGTTGTCACGTATCTAAATTAACAAACTCGAATATTGAACAGTTGCAGAATTCTTAACAAAACAAGGAAATTATTCAAAGTCGACCATTTGCGAATGGTTGTAATCGTTTAAATATGGTCGATAGTCACCGGATGGTGATTGCCATCGAAATCGGTTTATTGACGTGATCAGTTCCAATGTTAATGAGAAAACCAACAAGTACTTGGTACTCAAGGATACAAGATTAAAGAAAGGACAATCCCGTGGCTTCATTACCACACGGACTAACAAAAACATTTCCTAGCATCTTCTTCTGTATGATCTCAAGTTCTTTCAGATATGTTTTCGCGGTTATTAACTACGTAAGTGCTCCATAGGTGGTGATTGGTCCCAGAAAGGAGCAGCTTAACCTACAGGACTAAAACACTATCCCTGGCAATTAAGAGCATCAGGAGGAGCTTTGGTCTGCAAAACTTCTTCTTGCTTGTTCAATGTGTAGCTCTCACGTTATGAGCCTGTCAAAAACAATTCACAGATACAGACTTTGCCATCGCGCTTCGTGAGATTTATCATGTTATTTATCGCTGGCCTATCAGGCAACAATCCTGGTAAATATGACGATGCGCATTTCTCTTCGGTTATTCAGAGTCTCCAACCGATCCACCTTTACAGTTTTAATGCTTACCAAATTGTTTATGAAAATTAAAAGAGAAATAACAATAACAGTCTCTCGCATACGTCCTTTGTTAAGGAATGAAATGAGATAAACGCTCTTCCGCCCAAGTGTTCATCAAGGCATTGAAATCATACAAAGGAAATGAGCTCTGGGGTTAGGGAAGACCCGCAAAAGAGAGAGCAAGGTATTATTCGCTCGTTACGAACGTTCTTCGACCAAAATCTAACATAAGAACTTAAATATTTCTTTAAATACTTCTAAATGACTAAAAAGATTTGCCTATAGGTTGTTGACAATATTTGTTGACTTTGATTGATAAAACCGTGACTGAGATGAAAGGTGTCGCTGGATGTGTTTGAATTAATTTAGCGAATGATCCTTGATTAATCTACTCACGTCATTGGCAAATTTCCCTTTGGACCAAAGATTTGATTCTAGCGGCTTCCCTATAAGTATCAACATTAATGAAACATCCTAGTTTGAGAATCGTACATAGCCAAGACATCCGCTTTTGCAAGAGCCATCCGTATATAATACACCAATCGTTCTTCGTAACAAATTTTCAAATAGAAGGTTAACTCTTAACTACTGACGTCCAGATTTACGAGACTAATATTGCACGTAGTGGGAAACCTAGCAGACCGCATGTCAGTAGTTATGGGTTAAAATGCCTTTAACTAAAATCCGTTTCAGTCATTCCTTATCTTTCCTGAAGAAAAAAAGCATCTAGTGTTGTGGAAAACATGGCGTGGGAAGTTTCCCAGCCGTATCTAATATCCATAACGTCTCCGGCAAATTCTTGCCCGTCTTACTCGGCCGTTATTACTATCGTACTTTTTTTTTTACTCTTACCATTTCACCGACTGGTATGCGGCGAAACCAAAACAACGAATGTCATTTACCGACGGGGCGGAAACCGTTGCGCCAGCAACGAGAATCCATATCCCAGACGATAACCTGCGGCGTTCTGCAGACGAATGCATTACTTCCGCGGAGGTTAACGACCAAAAAACTACGTTTATCGAAATATTTCGCGACGTAAATCAAAACGGGGTCTTCTGCAAATAAAGAAAGTCACGATAACAGTCACGATTCGAACGAACGGCAATTTCAGAAAGAATATCAGATATTAATTCAAATCGCGGTAAGCGGAATCAATGAAATTAAGCGAATGTAATTTTCGAAATTACCGTTTAAGCTAAATATGAGTACTGATTGTATAGCATTTAGAGTCGAAGGAATACTGAGAACAGGGACTCAAAAGTGAACGCAGGAAGCTCCCTTTTTTTGTAGAGTATTCTGGTTTAAAGCACTCTGAAAGAATTTAAAGATTGTCAAAAGATAGTTCGATAGTTTCGAGTTTCGAAAATTTCGGCCATGCTGGATATGTTGTTTAACTCTTCTTGGTTCTCCTCAGATTTCTTCTTTGTGAATGTGATACTTGTGCATTAGTTAAAATTATTTTTTTAAATAGTTTCTTCGAAATATACATATTTTCATTTTATTGATACCCACTTGCTTATTCGATGTAACGACTTAGTTCTTTGAATGGTTGATCTAACGACGACCGCTTCAGACGTTGTAGACTGACATTGTGCTGGGCTCCAAGTAGTATATGTTGTGTGAGTTTTGTGTATTTCTAAGTGCATCAGAGCAACTCCTCCAGGATATATAAAACCTTAACGTATCTATTGCAATAAATATTCTCTTCAACTGTGCAACCCTTTATTGAATTTGGTAAATTATTGCATAAGTTTCAACCCATACAAGCGTCCAATACTTCGGAGATATTAAATTCAGCATAAGGAATACGATAATCTTTGCTTATCTCCTTTGATATTGGTGAACGTTACTGCTTTCAACAAACTCTCAAGTATAAGCAGACCGGTAAGTGCCAAACGGCCAGAAATTGAGATATTAATGGACTCTTTTCTTATGTCTTTATAAAAATTTAATAACATAAATTATCACAATGTCAAAATTCGAATAACAGCCAAAATCAATTCGAATTCTGCAAATCTTCGATAAAAATTTGATATTTTGCCTATATCAAAATTAGATAATCAAATTTTAGGAGAGTAAGGTATAAATACCCGTCCTTCAATCTATTGTATTTGTAAATGTGACGAACTCTACATATCTCTTATGTCTCAGGGATAAACTAAATACAAAAGTTACAATGGTCGCCGTGACAAAAATTAACGAATGTCGCCTAGCCTCACAAGCTCTAAGTTTCGCTCAGAGAACTCTGAGATTTTCGTCGATTAAGGTCGAGTCACATTCGTAAATGTCTACTTTACAGCACAAGACGGTATTTACAATTTGGACGGGAGAGCGGAAAATCGCTGGGAAAGATGTATAGACCTAAGAAGATACTACATATGTTGACAAATAAAGTTGAAAACACCTTTCTCTAACCTTATTTTCAGCTTCCAGACAATGTTCGCATATACATTTCTTTCAGTATGTGCTAAATGTTTGAAATAAAATTCAGCAATGTCACTGATTATTTTTGAAAAAGCTCGGTGGTAGAAGGTACCCGTTACTAACGCCCTCCAACGGAATTTAAGTTTAAAGTTGCAAGGTGGTTCTCGCATCATTGTTAAAGCGTATCGGTGCTGAATAAAACATTTTTTTTTCTAGAATTTCCTTAATATACAACGAAAATATTCTCAAAACCTTAAACCTTTGAACAATTCAAACTAATATTGATATCTCATTACAATGAGTAGTTCTCTTATTTTCCTAATTAAACAAAGATAGAATAAATAAACAGGATTTACTCTATCGAATCTGGTTAAAAATCTCAAGGTAGAAGTAAATCCTTGCTTCACGCGTAAAGTATATTACTTTCTTCACTATCAACGCCTATTTACATATCTATGCTATGAAGATATTGGAAAAATTTATTGAATTTATTATGAAACAATATAAGAAAGCATTTAAGAAATCAAAAGGAAATCGATCAATTGAGACGAGAAGAGAATAACCATTGCTCCAGACGGAATTCATTTATTTATTAACTAAAGTAGGTCAACAGCTGTCAAACCAATGAAAACTGTTAATAAATGTTTCTATTAAAATTTTTAACGGGAGCATGCACCGGCCACGCATTTCTACGCATAACTGCAACGTTGTTGGCAAACGCCGGAGTAGATATTCTGAATCTAAGGAAACATGCGGGCTCGAAATCGTCAGCAATAGCTGAAAGCTACGTAGGAGATTACGTATACCGGAAACTCAATATCGCTAACAGAATTTTGAACAGTGATCGCCACGATGTCCGATCGAATTCACCTGCTCCCACCATTTCACGCGAAGAAAGGCAGGTCAATCGGCAGGAGCGTTACAAGAATGTTTAGAGCAATTGGCACATCAGGAAATGCAGAAACCACCAGCGACATTGGTAGTAATGAACTTATTTTTTAACTTTCATATTAATCTTAATAAATCAAATTAATAAATGACATTTTTGAGATGAGATCCAGTTTTTAATGATAGATTTGTTTTTATTTTGTTGCAAAATTCAAAGTCCTCCAAACGTTACGTAATAACAACAGAGTTATTTACTTCCCTATTGGTGTGATTACCTAATAACATTATGCAAATTTGACCTACTTGTCTGAAATGAGGTTGTTTACTTGATTTTGTGACAATAAGTACAGTGTTATGCATCAACAACATATGTACACAACATAAGTAACTGTAAAATCATCAAATTTAAAACGAGAAATCTTCAGACGGGGCTTCCCATGTTCAAACTAATACCGCCTCTCAAGCATCTTTCAATTTCCATTGTATTGAATTTAACGAAGAAGAAATTCTAAAATTAAGGAGCAGTTTAAGTTCGTGCTGTTAGATATTGGATGCGGTACAAAATATGTTTTGCAGATGGTAGATAGATGAACTATAAAAACACTAACAAAATCATGGAACATAGCTTTTTTACTTTTTTTTTTTCTAAAAGAACACATTTAGAAAAATGCATATGTGTAAGGTTTGTTCAGTTGTTTATTGAAAGTCTTCCTATACGGACGATCTCAAGCATACGTTGCTAATTTGATGAACATCAATCAGTCAAGTGTTTCTAGAGCCGTAGCCAGATATAGGGAAACAGGCAATTACAGTAGAAGACCTGTACCAGGTCGTCCAAGATGTTCTACTCGCCAAGATGACCGCTATTTACTACTACAAGCATTACGTCGAAGACATGTAACTGCGAGACAATTGCAGAACGACTTGGCTAGAGTCAGAAATACTCGTGTGAGTACTCAAACTATTCGGAATAGGTTACGACAGAGTAGATAAAGAGCTAGAGTAGCTGCAACAACCCCTCGTCTCACTAGGAACCACCGAGTGGCTCGCTTAAGGTTTGCCAGAGAACATGTAAATTGGAACATTAATGACTGGGCCAATATACTCTTCACAGATGAGTCAAGATTTGGTCTTTACACCTCAGATAGGCGTATCTCAGTGTACAGACGAGACGGTGAGCGCTATTCGCAGTGTAATATCAGACCTAGACCTAATTTCGCTGGTGGCTCTATTATGGTTCGGGGAGGCATCTGTTTAACAGGTCGTACAAAGTTAGTACCAGTGGACAGAGTACACTGACTGCCCACAGGTATATAACGGACATTTTAGAAGAACATGTAGTACCGTATGCGCCAATTATAGGAAACGAATTCATGTTAATGCACGATAATGCACGACCGCATGTTGCAATAATCGTCCAGGAATACCTTAACGATGTTGGTATTCCAGTTTTAGATTGGCCTGCGGTAAGTCCGGACATGAACCCAAAATGTTGTCCCAGCGGACCTGCATGGACGAGTGGGAGAATTTGGATCAGGCTTATAGACGGAGGTTAATCGAATCTCTGCCCAACCGTATGCGAGCGGTCATAAGAGCCAGAGGTGGCAATACTCAGTATTAAAAGCTACTGTTATGACATTTTTCTTTCCAAAATTATAATTTCTTGTTTTAATAAAAATCTCAAGTATGAGTTCTTGTTTTTATTTGGCCTGTATTTTATTTAAACAATCATAGAAATTATATCTTAGAGCGCATTAAAGTATATTTACAACTTTATGCTACAAACAAAGATTATGCGATACTTTTATGATTCAAAACTAAATTATGCGATACTTTTTTGGCGGAGTGTATATCCGAATAAAAAATGAAATATTACCTTTGCACAAATACGTGTAACGTTTCTCGTTATAATCGTAGCCTACAGTACGCTGTAAGAATTGTTACCTTTTGCGCAACGTATTAACGGATCCACGTCCGGATAATGTTTTACGAACATTTAGTATTTATCGTATAAAAATGGAAGCGTTGTGTCTCAATTTTCGATGGAAGCTGAACCTCGAGAGTTTAACAGAAGCAATTTCATAAAAATAAATATTACAAAACAAACTCCAATTCCCGTGTTATTTTAAAATTGCGATACCAAAGGCAAACAATCGATGCAGAACGTCGAAATAAAACTTGTGTTTACTGTTCTCGTACACCTCTCATAGAACCTTCACTCTACAATTTTATGCCGTGCTTATTCGAACTTTTTCCGTCAACTTCAAAGAGAATAAATGTACGTTATAGAAGTAATAGTCGACGAAGGTACTGCAATAGACATACATATATGCATGGAGAACGGTTTAAACAATAGCGGTGGTAAAGTCAAACATAGACCGAAGCATTGTAAAATTGAAGAATTGTATTTTATACGTTTACGTAGAGGATACCATTTATTCGGCTAAAATTGTTTCGAAAGCAAATTTCCAAAATGTTGGTTCAATTGTTTATATGAACCGATGAAGAGTGACGGACCCGAAAACTTATTCGACAAAATAATTATTTGATCTCTTTCAACTCTTTTGTTCTTTGTTTTGTAAGCGTCCGTCTAATCTACTGCTTGACCACCACAGCCATATCGTCAGTCTCTGGAACGAACAACCATGACCTAGTAAGAAAGACACCGATGAAGATTCTAGCAATAAAGGATCGGACGGATTAGCTACGAAGAATTTGAAGATAGAGATTTACTGTCCTCAACCTTTTGTACTACCTCCGCGCTGCGTTTTATGAAGATCATCCCATCTTGACGTACGAGGAGTCGCTTTTTCATTATACTGTTCTGTATCACGTTTGCCTTCCTAACGTGTTTAACAATTTGCAAAGCAATTGTAGCAGTATTAGCTCTAATATCTGTTAGTTGGTGTTATTGCGTATCAAAACAAATTCGAATATCGAGCAGTTATGAAGTTCTCAACAAAAGAAGAATCTCAAAAATTAGTGGTACAGAAATGCTAGTTGTACATATACGGAGATCACTGGACGATAACTTCCGTCTAGGTCAACCTGTTGATGTGATCACTTTCGATGTATTTAAAAGAAAATAAGCGTTTAGCTCTGTACTAAATTACAACGATTTTCGGAATTCTACACGAACACTTTGGCATAAGGAAAGCTGGTGCAAGATGGCTTTCACAAATGGTTTCATCATCCCAAATGTGTGCTGCATTGGAGACGTACGAATAATTTTTGGCGCTTTTGGAGCAATTGGAGACGAACCAGATTTAATTATCAATCGACTTGTCACCGGAAATTAAACCTGAATCCATCATTTCGACTTTGACTCAAAACAAGAATGCAGTGACATATTAAGCCCAGTCCTCCCAAAAAGTTTAAAGATACCCCTTCTACAGAAAAAATAATGGCAGCTATTTTTTTGGATTTTCAATGATCAGTTATCTAAATAAATAGAATCAACAGGAGGAACAATCTAATAACAGGAAAACATTATGTAAACTTAATGCATCGTTTCAGGAGTGTGGAAAGACGCGGAAAACGGACGCAAGGTGTCTTGTTACTTCACGACAATTCACCACTCCATAAGTTAAGACTTTCAAATGCTGCCGTTGCTGGACGTGGCTTTATAAAAGTTGATTATCCAGCTCTAATTCGCTGTGACTCTTTTTTTATTCCGAAATTTCAAATAAAAACCAATAACGAACTTAAAGCGACCGTTGAAAGGTATTTTGTGAACAAACCAACGGAATTTTATATGACTTTATATCTAAAATTAACAAGCCTAAAAAATTATTGCTGTTCTAATGCTTTTTTAATCCAATTCTAATGTTTTTTTAATTTAATAAATTTAATTTTTAAAATTAAAAAAATTTAATTAATTTAATTTTAGTCCGAAGAAGGAGGAATCTTCGCTGTTAGAATTACATTATATACAAAGCGTTAAAGTTGCTTTTATGCGTATGATTCCGGCACCAAGCGATAATCATCATAATGGTCTTCCATTATGATGCAGGAGTCCATCTTCCCCTCGGAGTTCCCATCGCTACGTACTGAGTTGACTAAAGGAAGATTTGAGACGGAAGAATCAAAAGAAAAATAACACGTCCATTCTTTTTTATCCTGACTTCGCGCCCCGTAACTTTATCCTCTTTTCAAAGATTTAAATGAAAAAAATAATTAAACTTACCAACAATTTTTTGATGGTATCCAATTAATACAAAAGAAATTCCAATATGCTGCCGAGAATTGCGACAGTACATAGTAACTTAAAAGAAAAGAACCTCACGTATTAATAACAATGCGTGAACGTAACTAATCCTCTTTCACAGTTGCCGAAAAAAAAAGATTTATCGCCAAGATAAACACTTTCAATGGTCACAATCTTCAGAAAAGAAAATATGATTGTCTACAGCCACATCATAGCTCCTATATGCGCTGACAAGCGGTAAAAGATGCTTTACGAATTTTAAGTTACGAAATTTTACAGACGACAGAGTAAAGCTTTCACTTTGACCCGTAGTTTAAAATTTATGAAGGAGCGCTAGCATATATCCCTGTGGGGTTTCCCATCTGGCTAGCGCGTAACGGTCGCTGGATATTCTCCTGACATCAAATTTTTAAGATCGAACCCCGAGCGAGATTAAGCCCGACCGCATTAAATATGCATTTGCGGAAAATAATTTTTCGCAGCTTGCGGTCTTGTGTACGGGCTAAAAAGAAACGGCTACTCTTTCCAGGTATTTGAATTAATAATTCCATTGATTCTTTTTTTTTTCTTCAATTTAGAAGTGTTTTGGTGATAATAGAAACAAACTATTTGTAAATTAGCAAGCCCGATTCGAGCTTTAATTATTCTAAATATTATTACCCACATTCAGCAACGTTCTTCCATTAATGTCACGCACCTGAACTGGAACTACTAAAAAAGGCGGAAAAAACTACGCGACGAGGCATGATTGCAGAAGGCTCAGATAAAGGAAAGGAAAGAAAACATTGGCGAGATGTCAAACAGAAACCGAGGAAGAAATGTTGGAGATACTGCTTTACGAGCACTTTCCAGCTTCTACAACTCTCGACGAACAGTATTGAACAAGAAGCACGAAGACTCCCACAAGAAAGGTCAGGTCTCTAAGTACGAGATGGCGAGCTCCAATAAAATACTACACGCTATAAGACTAATGCATTTAAAGAGGACAAATTAAGCAAAATATAATTTATTTGTAAAAATATCGTAATTGGTTGGAGTTAACATTTAACAGAAGTTATCGTAGCCATTAAGGCCTGATAACTTTAAAGTTGATTCAATTTACTCATATCAACTGCCTGATATCTGGGTGATATTTCAAAATCTTCGGCAGAAAAATATCTTTTAAATACGAAAGAAGCTATATGATAGTCCTCGTTTAATGTTGAAAAAAGCTGAAACTATATGAGCAGAATTATTTTCGATTCTTCCGATAAAATCTGCCGACATGCGCCACAACATACAAGAGCGGTTTGATAATTACCTGATTGCGCCAAGATATGGTCATACCAGAACTGAAAATAATATTTTTCGTAAAAATAATCCTTAACAAGAGTCCTGTCAGGTTTTCAAACAGATAAGTCGGTTAATTTGTGAATGACAGCCATTTAAGGTGAACAACTCTTGTACTTTAACAATGGTAAAAACGAATGATGGCATAGAGATGGAACTTAGGGAAGTTTATGGGGACTCCGAACCTTCATCATTGACTATAAAATATTGGAAAGGTGAATTTAAACGTGACCGTACAAGTAATTTTGATGGCGGCGAAATTATCGCCGCTCTGCTTTAAACGAAATTAATTTTATACCACATTGTGCTATGCATATCAGTCCATCTTGATGAAAGCTTAGTTTACAAACATATTCCACTTACCACCGTAATTCGTAACAACAACTTACAAGTTTCGGAAGTTCTCTAACGCCAAGAATCAAACAAGACTACACCGTTTGGACCTGCATAAGGAAACCAAACAGCTAACCAAGTCTTAAAATGGTCCGCCGCGAGCTTTCTCGAGGTTCAAAGGTATTTATACATTTCTTTAACTGCAACAGAAACAACGAAGGTGAGCGTTTGTCCGCTGGAATGCAGGAAAATTGTACCTCGTCTTCTCATTGTCTCCTACCGATACCGGTGATAAATGATCTGATTTTCTTAATAAAGCTGCTTAAAAACGGTAGGTTTGTATTTAAGACGAGCAATATATTTTCTTATTTTACGTGACGCAATACTGTGTACGTCCAATAAAATACTTTAAACCAATATCTTGCTTAGCCTCAAAAACCCATCGCCGATGATCCATGTTATGAATTGTTCTTCTGTCGTAAATGCTTTTTTGAAAATTTATTTATTTTATTTAAAAAATTTAAATTTTTTTAATTTATTTTTGGGAATCAGCCATGTTAATAACGATTTCGTCTCTTTAAAATATTTTTTTTAACACTTCAACAACGTCGCCCAGTTTTACTGCTTTCTCGATATTCTACAGTTTCGACGTTATAATCAAAATCAATAGCGCTCTCTCTTTCTTCATCACCACATGCAATATCTTCAGAATTGTCTTGTTTATTTTCCGCTACATCTTCCACTAATTATCCTTCGTATGGTTCTTCTAATCGTCCAAGCTCCAACCTTCTTATGTATTCAAAACAGGACGTGCTTTCTTGTTGAGCGTTTACAACATTTCGCATTTTTCGAAGGTTCGTGCAACTCCATTTCTTAAGACGTCAAAGGAATTATTGCGATGCTGGCTAGTTGAAATGTTGCAAGTATGAGGCTGCCGCCTTACTATGACGATCAACGTGTTACAAAAAAATGTTTGTATTCTCGCTTTTAACGTTTGACTGTTTAAATTTGCTATACAACAGCGTTTTCTACTTAAAATCATAGCGAGAATGAGAATAAGAGGTTCCTAGTTAGATAGCCTTTCCCTTATCAATACCTCATCCACAAAAATTATGTATGCCCTAATTAAACAAAAACAATTCGTTTGTTCCATTAAATGGTCCGTTAATTTTTCTACCCGTCATATTTCGAACTAATTACGTCCACCTTAAAATTCAATTCCCGAGCAATAATTCTTTGCGCCCATTAGCGAAGCAAAGGAAAAAAGCTCGTCAGGATCCAGTCGCGCAGTAAGTTCCCGTAACGAACGTTGCCGAGACCGCGCGAAAGCTTCCACGAGAGTAAAAAGCCCACACGTACAAGATTCAAGCTCAGTTTCATCTGGGACTCGATCGAAACTCTAGGAAGGGTCACGGAGCGGGTCGACTTGGTACATTTGAAGTACACGCGATTCTAGCGAAACACACCTCCCCATTTTTACCGACTGTAACACTCTACCATCTAGAAAATAGCTCGCATCTCTCGTTAACATATCACCTCATCAATTCGCACGTGTCTCAACCGCAATTCATTGAATTCGTCGGGGGTTATCTTCGAAACAAGATTCTGTTACATTAAGAGCATATAACATTTAACTAACATCGGTATTTCCGTAATTATCGTGTCTCAGTGAAGGCGTCTGCTGTATCGAGTAGTTGAGAAGGTAAGTTGTGTCTAGAATCAAACTAACGTGTGACTTTGATAGAGTTGTATACAAGGATTGAAAGTTATATTCTTGGAAATGATCTTTTGTATCCGGGATTAAAAGTTCTCAGGAAATGAAGAGACGAAGGATCATTTTTTATTAGCTAATATTAACGTTAGTCAGGGATATTACTTAAAACGTAAAAAACTCCATTTGTCCTAATAATCAACTAGTGACGAAAGTATTTATACAACAGTGATTGGGATTGAAGTAAAGCTTTTAATTAACCAATTGACTTCCTTATATTTTAGAAAGACATCTTACAGGCCAAAGCACGATCTTGCTCGTTTCGTCCTTAGACAAGTGCGTGTTTTTGGGTTCCTATTTTCCCAATATCTACCCGCTCCGGTTCTTTAAAATATGTCTCTTTAAGAAAAATGCTCGAACGTGGGGCTTTATACTTTGATCTGCTTTTATTCTACTTATATCGGAATTTAATGTCACCTCCGCTTTGAGCGGGAATAATAGCAACAACGCCAAATATTTGTTATAAATTTAGATCAAGTACATATAGTTTGTAAACAAACAATAACTTATTGTTAGCTAAGGCGGCAGAATAGATAACATTCTAAATAATTATCATGTTTATTTATTTAATTTGGACGTCTAATTAAATAAAAAAAAAAATGGGATTAACTACCTACTAAGGCAATTGTCAGTTTACTTTCATGAAACTTATCCTGATGACAAGGGTTGTAATTTTCAGGCGGCGCGCCAGAGTCGTACTAATGGCGTGCGTGTATGAAATTCAAAATTAAGATATACGTAGGCAATATGTTATTTTTGTTGAGGAATATATGATAAGTACGCGAATACAAGAAGGGAGGTACTTAATAATCACGTGAAGAATATCACCCTGCAGATATTAATTCGGTTCCTTCGACGCTACTGGATTCTATAGAACTAAATATGAGCAATAGGGACCAATTTGGATGCGATGATAGTGCGAAAGATATATTAATTCTGCAAGCCACAAATTAAAAAAAAAGAAAAAACGAAAAAGCTTAAATAATAAGAACTTAATTCGGCGCGTAGATGAATTAACGGATTCAAAGGACAGTACTCAGTGGAACATATCATCATATTTCAAGTATTAGGATTACGTCCACGTTAATAGCCAGGACGTGCTGGCAGCTTGCTTAAAAGTAATTTCTCTAATTTGCTACATGGAACGTGTATACTGCGTTCACTTCATCTCGTAGCTGAAAGTCTGTTCCTCAAGTTTAAATGAATATAGCTCAGACTAAAGCTGCATTTGTCAAATTTCCCAGGCACATTTGGCAATTTCATAAACAATGCCCCTTTTATTGGTCACCAAAGGAGTCAGGTTAAGAATAAATTAAATATGGCTTCGTATGTAGAGGATTAACATTTACTATGTTGTGTCGATTATTCAATTTATCAAACGACAACTTAACGTGCTAGAACAGGTACGCCCACCTATATACCTAGATGCACCTTAACAAAGACTTATTTGAGAAATATTTTGCATCTGGCTTCTGTTTATCACTGCCTTACTTCGCAGTGAAAGTAATCCTTTTTCGTTTTCTACAAAAGATTCCTCAGACCCTCCTCAGGATTCCAATCTGGGTCCACTGTTTCTTAACCAATGGTGTCATGATTTATTTGCTTATGTATTTTGCTCTATCTTGACCTGTGATGAGATGATCCTTGTGTCCATTAACAACTGAAATGATATTCATCAACATCATTCAACTACAAGGTAGTCACTGATTGGTTTACTTTTCCCAAATTACTGATGAATAAGGATCATGTCATTCACAAGGAAACTTAATTTCGTCTCCTCAATACAGCTAAGTAGTTCTAATAGTCAATCAGTCTTGTGATCCTGGAGTTATTTTCGATTTTTTGATAGTTTGGCGCCACATATTAACCATTACCTTTCTGCATTTAAAGTTTTGAGCTAGGTAGTCCGAGCCTGCAAATACGTTAATATATCGCCCTTTAAAACTTTATTTTATACATTTGTCATAAGTTAACTTAATATACTTCGTTTGCTTATTTGTTCTGTTTCGTGCATTTATCTACAGCTAAAGATCGAGAAGATCCAACGAAGATTTCTCAAATTTCTCTCCTTCTAACATGAAACAATCAGCCAGTCCAAAAATAGTGACTATGATGCGCTTCTGAAGCGGCATGAGACACATACTGTGACTACTCCTGGGAAGTTCCGATTTACTTGCTTCCTAAAATTTCTTAGTTTCTTGCATCCCTTCATATTCTTCCCGTACCTTATCCTTACTTAAACCTCGAACGATTTCATTATCTTTTTCTTCCATTTACTACCACGTTCCTCTCCATGGCAATGTGTTTTTTAGTAAAATTATTGATTTCTGAATTTGTTTTTATTTACAATTTACGACCAATTAATTTTATTGTTGTACGATAACGATAGCAAAGACTGTGGCGTAGTATTGTAAACAACACATAAGTGTCGCCAACCTCCGCAGCGCACTCTCAACTGGTCCTCCAATCCTCATCCCGGCATCGGTTAGAAATATGGATTATTTGTTTCCTCGAAACTTGCCTCCCGGATCGGTTAATTGAACTTTTGTGGTACGGACGCTGCCGATACGTTTGTATTGTTTGTTACTGTTGCACGTATTTTTGTTTTGCATGTTGTTGTCATGTAGCTGATAACCGTTGGACAATATTAATAAGAAAAAAATTGAAAAAATAACATTATCATTATTATTATTATTAATGTTACGATTGTTTCCACTTTGTTGTCTTGCACTTCCAAATGGGGAAGGTTCCAACGCAACCTTTGTCGAATCTCTTAGAGAATCGGTTTACAAGGACATTCCAAAAGAATAGCTCCAGCAGAAATGATCTAAAATACAGGTACTTCATCACTTAAACGTAATCGTTTAATTTACAGTTTTTCAAGGGATTATTATTATTCCATTAAAGAGAATCTATCCCTAACGATGTTTCAATCATTGTACTTCTGGAAGAAAAAAATATATATTTAGTACTTAGAGCTGCCATCTTTATTGATTCACGCTTAACTTCGCAGAAAAAAAATCACTGTTATGTAAAGGAATGGCCTCATTTTTTGAAATACATAAGAGACGATACAAAAGACTTTCCCATAACAAGAATTCAAATTAATCGACGTGAAAATATTCCCGTTCGTTTGCCCCTTTTCATTCGTAACGTCGAGGATACTTCCACCTACTCAAGGGCTCTTACGTTCGTCCTTTGTAAATGTAATAAATCCCGTGAAAAGCTGCACAACAAAAACGGGCCGAACATGTTCGCCGGCCTGGAACAATAAACGAGCCCCACGGTGTTTTTGCGGCCGCAGCTTACACACAATATCAACCGAAGAAGAATGCGATATACCATTTTCGGGGGACCCGTCTCGTATTCCGGGCATCAAAATCGCGAATGTACGTATTAGTAAATAATAAATTATTCATTCGGTCTCCGGTGTACGCCGTAAACCGGCGCGGTGGATATTTTGCATGTTCGCCTCTTTTGTTTAGACTGAAATACGATATTTTATTCGAGCCTCGATGTTCCGCGTTTTATTATGTTGTAGGTGAGAGCTTAATGGGTTTTTTTTGTTTTATCGTATGCAGAAAAATACATGAGAGTAAAATGTTGGAGATAAAATCTGAAAGTTTACAGCCACGTTCGCGTTCTACAAGATAAGCGACTTATAAATACGATGATCTTCTCAAGCGATGAAAATCTTTGCCCTCCGAGTGAAATTTTGAGACTAGAAGGAAGTCGCTGAAGTCTAGATGTGATAAATCAGGTAGTTAATCTATCAATTCGTGCCGCAATTCGTGTATTTTTTCTATGGCAAGCAAAGAAAACCTTTTTTTTTTAATAATCTACCACAAGGCATTAATGAACAAACCTTTCTTCAACTTTTTAACCAACTTTATGCTTTAAATATGGCTTAGCTGTGGGTTCGTCGATTTCTCCAAGCCTTGCATGCTTATTTATGGATCATTCAGAAAAAAAGAACTTATATTATACATCGTTCAGTATTGCCGCCGAAGATGATAGCTTGGCTGTCGAAACCATCGCAAAGTTCAAGCGAAGTGTTTATGCAAAGGGCTGATAGTGAAAAGTTTCGTTCATCGTAACCTCATTGAAATTTTACTCCGGACATTTTCCGAACAACCCACTCACAGTGGCGTCACCAAAACCAAGAGTTTCTCGACCCTTTTTAAAGCGCGTACCTAAATATAGTCGTATTATCCTTGAATTGCATTTGAACATAAACAAACTCGAACGGAATTAGCAAATAGAGCGTGCGGAATATATCTCGAGAACGTTACTTGTAGATGCAAATGGAACGTTTATTTAATCCTGGTACGGCATGTGACTTCATCCAGATAACGTATTTTTACATTTACCGTAGTTCCATGCGAGCTTCTCTCTACGGAGAGAAATTTTCCATTTAACGTATCATTATTGTGCTGAGCATTATGACATTTCACTAATTATAAAGTTTAGTTGGTAGAACTACGCTTACGTATATTAATTTCCGAGAATTTCTTCGACAAACTATGTAATCTCTCGTCGTAGCGAAATACATTGCGACTTATAATTTACATTACAGCGTCGCTTCAGGCTACGCTGTGCTTTGAAAGAAACACTTTTCGAGAACGTCAGAAATCGTCGAGAGAATCAAGTTGTTTGCTAGAACGGTCGTGTTGTGACGCAGACGGTTGTCACTTCGCAAACTCTGTTCGAGCGAAAACGAGTTGTTTTTAAATAGTCTTTGTTTTGAATTGTCAAGCGCTTATACTCGGTACTTGCATTTTAAAAGCAGAATTAGTTAATATGTTACATACTGTTCGTATCACAATCCTGCACCGGAAGTACTATCACCAAGCTATATTAAATGGTGATCAAAGTCGTTGCTGATTTCAGATTACGCATTACATAATAATCTCAAAGCAAAGCTACAATAATCAAGTGATCTAACACGCGAGCTGAACAGCAACGACCATACTCAGAATGTTAGCTCAGGTTTTCTGTTATATGTCACTTTTATCCACTTTTATACGTTTAAACAAGTAACGTTTAAACATATAAAGGTGAACGTATTTTGTAATGAACAAAATTCAATAAACTGGGACTTGCCAGAATTAACTATTCATTGATTATGAGAAGGCTCCCGTACCTCAACCATCATATTCTTCAACCACCGCCAATAACTTATCGAACAAGCACTCAGTATTTTAGACAATTATAAGTGTCGTCGGAGTCCGTAGAAATTTCGTCAGTGATCATATAATCAGATAAATCTGGAGTGAAAATCAAAAGAAGAAGCAACAGCTTCAAGGCACCATTCAACCATTCAAGGCACCGTGCGAAACACATCGAATTAGCCCGAAAATATATCGCCGATCTTCTCCCGTACTTCCTTTATCTAAGAATGGTATTAATATTTCCCGTTATTCCAATATTCTTCGACTTCTGTAATAAAAATTCATGATTAAGGCAATCGAGTCTTTTATGAAATCGTAAAGTAAACACAGCAACGGTGTGTTTACCGTTTAAAGGGAATAATTGTCGGTGCACTCCCAGGATAAACCTTCTCTAAATTCATACTGATGATCAAGTATGTTACTTTTATTTAAAAATGAAAGTATTCTGCTATTGGTTTCACGGTGCAATCGGTTAGTTACTCTTTGAGTAGTTTTCACCTTATAACCGTTTATATAACTTCTAACTGAGTTTATATAGACGGTTACAAGGTAAAAACTTCGTTAGACTCAATTCGTCTAATTGAGATATTAATAATTGAACAAAAAGGAAATGATGTCTCTTATACGGGTGATGGCCTTAATAAGGTTACCATCATAATCGGCTGGCTTTTAGCTATTTTAAAAATGACGCTTCTAATTTTCAAAACATTGACTGAAAATAGAAGCGCTAGTAATTGTTTGTATCATTCGAAGCGCGATTAATAAATTTTAAGGGTCTCTCCAGTCACTGCTTCTGCAAATATTGCAGAAAATAAAAGAAGAAAAAAACAAAAGGAAAATTCAGGAGAAGATTAAAATTAAATTCCGTTAAAAGCATGTTAATTCCCTCAAATTTAACTCAATTCCTTCTATTTACTCAATTAACAGCCAAGCACTTCTGAGAGTTAATGAATTCTGCGATCTTGGAGTTATTTTTGGTACTCGTTTGAGCTTTGGGCGGCATATCAACCACCTTTGTATTTCCGCATCGAAAGTTTTCAACTTGGTACCTGCAAATACTTTGAGAATATATCCCTTTCGAACACTTTATTTTGTACCTTCGTCGTAAATAAACTCAAATATGTTTCACCTGTCTGATCACCGCACTACATCTATCTACAACTCCAAATTGAGAAGATACAACGGAGATTTCGCAAATTCTTTTCGTGCAAGATTGATGGAATTTACCCAGTGCGAAACATCGATTATGGTGGTCTTCTCGATCAACATGGGATGCACACCGCTGCTTCTCGCCGGGAGCGACAGAGTGCACGATTTGGCTGGAAGTTAGTGCGTTGGGTCCTTGATTGTCCCGACTTCCTTTCTTCCGTGAATTTTCGCACGTCTTCATGTTGTTCTCCTATTTTCTCCCTTCTTGTACCTAGAACAAATCTGTTATCCTTTTCTCCCATCATTTCTATTTGGCGCATAACAGATAATACTTTATAATGATGTAGTTTTTAGTAACATTAATGAGCTTTGAGTTTCTTTTTTTCTTTTACTTTTTTATTTTCTATTCTATTATTAATTTATTATTATTATTATTATTATTATTATTATTATTATTAACATGTTTCTAGAAGATACTATAGAATCAGCAATAAACTATATTCCTCCGCGTAAGTCGTCCATAGCGTACTAGCTCAAATATAATCCGACGCAAATACGATTAACCAAGAAGACGGAACCCCTACCACTACCGCCGTTCGATGTAAGTACAGATCGGTAATTGCGGAAATTTCATTACAAGAAAGCGAACAGTGAAATTCCGCCGAGTGTATCATATGCGATTAGCCGAGCGCGCTGAATATAGTAATTGAATATCGCGAAATAAGGAGCCTAACGCTGCCGCCTCCGTTGCTCGCTTATGTTGGCGGTGCTGGTATTGTCTATGCGGCGATACCGTTAGCGGCGGCATTAAGTCGAAACATCCGGTACGACTAATATTGAAGATGCTCGGAATACTTAGCGAATTGCAATCAAATTATCTCGTTATTCGATAATCCCGTTTACAACGACGCGGAATGTTGTCGGGACGAAGTAAGTAAGTGGATGCTACATAACACCTGCACACTTTAGAGCTTAATGAAAGGAAACGACTTTAGGAAAAGCGGTTGTTCTAATCTTTTTGTGAAGTGCGTACTTTTGGAAATATAAAGCTAGATTATTTAAGAAAAAGAATTTTATACTTTCTTACGACTTCGTTATTTCGAATTCTCGTCCTTTTGCGACATTCTTCTACGACTCCTTTTATACAGCGTACACTACAATTAAAATTTAAGCAAAATTTAACGATCCTCGGTTTGCTGAAAAGATATGATGGCACCTACACAAATGCTATTAAAAAATCGCAGCAGATGATCAACACACATTTCCCTGGCCGCACTCTATCACCCGGATAATAGCGGAAATGAAGATCGCTATGCATCTACGACAGATACGGCAAGCAATCAAATTACCGGGCCAAGATGGCGTCCCGGTTTATCAGAACGTAGTATGCGAATATCGCCACCTCGTTTGGAAAGTCAACATACAGCTAGTATTGTTCTACGATACATTTCTATAGCATCGAGAGAGAGATGAAAATTCTTTTTATTCAGAAACGAATCACCGCTCACTCTCTCTGACGTCCTTCTTGAAAGTTGAAGGTGCTCGAGAAACCGCATTAAGGAGCGAATTCCGAATACTCATCAGCTGCACAAGAACAAGTATGTTTGTCCTCCGTGGAGGTCTACAGATTCCTTGAACTCTCATCTCAGGTCGTATTCAACGATGGTGGCTGGATGTACAGCAATCTACCTTGTGTCTATTTATCGATGTGGAAAGGGTCTTTGATAGGACTACTTGCCCGAAAATCGTTGCAATTCTAGAAAAGCGTGGAGTTTCACGTACATTGATAGGTTAGATTTATAATATGCTTGTTAAATGACCCGTCGCTGTTTATTACCGCGGAATCCATCCATAATGCGGCCTAGACGAGGCAAATTTCGACGCAGCTGTCCACGTTGACGACATGACGATATCGATAAAAGTTAAATATGAAAGGATACTTTGTGAGCGTATGAAAATTGTACTAAGAGGTGTTGAAACGACGACCACGAATTATTTGGTAATTCAAACAAGGCGAAGATGATTTATTTATGCGGAAAAGAAAGATAAACAAACCGAAGACACCGACATTAATGCACAACTTAATCTTAGTTAGATGGTCAAATACTATCGATATCATCTTCGACAAGAAACTATCGTAAATCTCGCACATTGACCACAAGATCAATAAAGCCAATATCGCCTTGGGGCAGCGCCGTAGAATGCTGGGAAGGACTTAGGGTCGCAATAATGTGGATTTACACTGGCTCAAGCATTGTCTCGATCGCTTGATGGCCAAGTATATGCAACATCGGACGCATGCAAAAAACTGATGTGGATACAAAGGACGACCTGTCTAATTATCACGAGTGCATTAAAATCCGCTTCAACGGCGCCTATTGAAATCATGCTTTAACTGCCGTCTCTTGACTTAGTTGTCGAAGAGGCGGTGTAAGCTACCGTGATCCGACTGCTGCGAAAAGACATGGAGACCTTTCTCTTTTTTGGCCTTTCCATAACTGTAGCCATATTACCGATAATTTTTAATATTCAGGGAGTTACTTAGGATAAAGTGGAGGCTGTTCGAAGCTGCGCATGCGCTATTCTTAATTTTGCGGATGTCGATCATGGAATTATTTCCGCAACAATAACATTCCTTTCACCTACAGAAAATTCATATTTTACATTCTGCTAATTTTTTTATTGCGGCTTATTAATTTTTAGAGCAAGCAATGGAAAAAAGATGAGTTTCCAACTTTCGTACGCCTTAACGATGAGGATTCATTCTTTCAATAATCGCTAATAGCCATAATTGAGACGAAAACAATCGTCGTGAGATGTTTGTTCACGGGCAACGATTTTCAGTAAATATTCGAGCAGGCATTATGGATGATTTTCCGTACTTATTACATCCTCGATTGAATGCACGAGATTATTAAGAATTTTTACAAGAGATGCACGGCAGCTTGGGGACGAGAGACACCCATTTCCTGATCCCGCGTCCGTTCATTTTTTTCTCTCACAGCACACGAAAAACTTGCTACTAGTTCATTTAATGCAAGTTCAGTCGGAAAGAGAAGGAGCATAAAGTAATGAGCAGACACCTCGAGTCTTCACAACAACTCCTTCTTTACAATTACAATTAAATTGGACAATTTCAAGGTGGAAATTTTGAACCGTTTAAAAGAGCATTGTCAGCTTTACAAAAATGTAATTCTTATGTAATCATGTGGTTGGTAGTACTGCAGTGTTAATTAAATTCACAAGATTTTCACACACAAATTCACAAGATCTTCAGAAATTTGCTTATTTCTATATTTGCAACTTATGCAAATATAAAAACAAGCAAATTTCAACTTTATGCAACTTATTTCAACTTTTGATGTCCAGGTGAAGAATTATCCCCTTTTGACTTATCGATCCTAAGCTAAAAATGCCGTCCTTCTTGGTTCCCTCCACCGTCCCTGAAGCTTCTTAAAAAAATTTTTTTCGCACCCTGTATATTTGCCTAATTCGGAGAGATGCTTACGTTGCATTTATTTTTATATATAACCCATTATCTGTTTAATTTAATTTTCTTTGAGGCGGCGGATTTTTATCTATATTAACAAAATAAAACAGAAACAACACTACTCTTCGAACGAATTTATTAACCTTTTTAGATAATGCAGTCGAATAAACACGTACGCCACTGACGTATATCATACGTACTGCTCCATCCAGCTTATCCAACCTGACGTTAGGGCAATATTGACGCGCCTGCTGACTGCTTGCCGCCGGCCAATCGGCCTACCCTTGCAATGCGAGCTAATTACTCAATTTCCTGTGTCGAGATAATTAATGGACGCGTGTCCAAACAATGGCGCATTAATTAAGCTTGTTTGGGATTCGATTCTGGCGGCGCCAATAAAAGTCGGTGCGGTTTTCTCGCGAATCGTCGATGGCGATCGTAATGACGGCGTAATTTGGTCGCACATCGTGTTGGGCTTCGGCGACGGATCGAATCTGATGAAGGGTTGTTCTTCTCTCGATAGATCGCTGGGATTGCGGTCCGTTCGAGTTCGAGCACTACAATTGATTTGCTCGTACGCGTATGCACATAATCGATACGTGGAGTGTGCGTGTAAGCACCGCCTGAATAGAATATGCAATATGTAATACACGAATTGCTAATTTCGAAATTAGCGATAAATCTTATGCTTGTACTCAATACGCTGTAATGAATCGCTTTGATATCTTAAAGCATGTAACTAGGTGTACAGTCGTCACCATACAGCAGCCATTATCGTCTGAAATATTGTCTTCTTTTGCATTAAATTACTTTTAAGACCAATGTAAACTAAGCCAAGGCGTTAAACCTCAATTATTAAAGTTCGATTACTATTGTCGAGATTAGTTAATTAAAAGCTTGTTCATTCGTAGTTATCGATAAGTAGTTATTGTTATTAACGTATTAAGGTTAATGGACATCGACAATGGAACATAAATAATCAAATGAAGAAGAAGTTGACATCTTGAAAGTGAATTTCAAAGCAAATTAAAACCTTAAATGTGCTACTTACGCAACCCAACATAACTTTGAGAGCTTCGAACAAAGGAGACTGACATAACTTCGGAGTTAAGGAGGCTGATGCAAAACGAAGTATTATTTTGTAAATTATTACGAACAATCCAATCACATCAGCTTTCCGAATGGATCGAAAAATTTAAATTCCAAAATCCACTGTTTACAAGACTTTAAATACGACCAAGCACCCTTAGAAACCAACGATTGTAGAAGGTTTAAGCGGTTATGACAAACTCCGAAGATTAAATGGTAAAAATGTAAATATGACGCTGATGTTCTCGGGAGAATACCGTGAATGGATGAACCACGATTTGCCGGTTTTGGACTGTTCTGTAACGATCATGATTGGTCTATGGAAAATCCACGTTTAGTGATTCAAAGTTCCGTTTGATTTTAATCTTTGGCTACGGTCATCTTAGACATCTTAGGTAATCACCTAACAGGTCCTGCTTTGGCTTTTTTATTATTATTTAACTTGTGATATTTGAAGGTAGCGACAAACAAGATAATGCCTGCTTTGAGAGAAATCATTAATCCTGACAACACATCTGGTTCAAGCAGGGTGCTTACTAAGCTTATAACAGTCGTGAAGTGTAACAGTTTTTGAGAGAACGATCACCCAATTTAATTCCTCATCAGCTTTCAGCAAAAATGAAGTACTTAACTTGGAACCGCCAGAAATTTTTAGAACAAAAAGCGTTGCTAAGAGCATTACCAATTTAACCGTTTTTATATATCTTCTAATAACATCTTTTCTTTATTTATCGACAGACGCATCTAATTACAAAACGATAAAATAAAATTAGCTACCATACATTAACAATAATTGAAACAGAAGTGAATGCAGCATTAAACTGAAACTATAAGCTAAAAATACAAAAATATAACCTAAATTGTTGAAAGTAGTCCACGTCTTATAAATTGGCGATTTAATCAAAATATTGAAGGTAAACGAATAGCGAACACGTCCAAATTAGTGAAGAAACATCAATCTTATTATCGATCAGATTGTAAATAAATTGCACATCAGCTTCATTCGGAAGAACTGAAAGTTGTTCACTAGATCATTGTGATTAAACCCTTGTGTTGAATCTACTCCGTTTTGTTTGAAATATTCTTATTTAGGGATCCTTTTCTGTATATCTTAAAACAGGTCGTCTACGCGAAGGTGCACAAATGCATAATTTCGTGCAACCATTGCAACAAGAGAATTAAAGAAGGCTACAGACTATTTGATGTCACAGAGAACCCAAGAATTTTTTAAGGTAGAACAACGATGCAAATTAACATTGTCGTTGTTGATAGCGGTATATGAGCAGAGAAGATTTACGTAAGTTGCAACATCGTATTTTTCGACTTCCATCTCAAAATTGTTACTGACATAATTCCAATTTCTTGATAATTCTACCGCATCAAATAGCAATCTAGGGTAGTATTCATCGTGACATAAAGATTTGCAAGCATAAATTTAGCAAACACCAGAAGAAGATTGAATTGTAGAAAAAGGAGAAAATTTATCAGATGTGATGATGTGGCGTACTGTATTCTTAGCTACAAATATGCTTGAAACAAAGTCTAAGTGTTTCATGGAAGCAGCTCGTAATCAACTTGGTCGAAGCCTTTGTGAAGTTTACATAAAATACAGTAATTTGCTTGTTGCCATTTCGAGGTTCGCCTATGAATTGTGCAATCGTAGTAAGGTCGCTGATGACTCTCGAATGCGTAATGAAAGCATCTCGTATGCTTTGGCAAAATTATTAGTCAACGCGATAAGTCGAATTGCTGCTAAATAATTAAATGCCATCGTTCTTTTCGTGTGAAGTGGACACAATTTTGCCGTTTCCTAATTGTTGAAAGTTCTGTGTTGAGAGGGACAACACTGATGGAAATTAAGTGTGTTGTCGTCATCCCTAGAATGTTTATTTTTTAATTTCTTGAGACCTTCGAAAACATCACGTTTATCAAGCGAGACGGCATCGATCAAAAGATAACCCGTAGATGTTATAATCATAGCTAGTTTAGTCGGTGAGAGGAGAACATCGTGATCAGAAGAATCATTGGAAGCTTTTGACAAAGCATTTCCGCAATTTGTGTTAAACAAATCTTACTCAAAGCAGCTATCTGGGTGCAATAAGACAGATCGTTGAATTCGTCGGCTTCAGTTTAAAGGGAAGTAAACGGTGTAACTACGACGTACGCAAAAAGATTACAAAAGGGTCCAACGTCCACTGGTAATGGTGCAGTGATTCTTATTATGTAGATAGGGTTGTCGTCAAAATTCATAAAGCCTTCGTAATTTTACCAGCGCGGCCTAGATGGCTTAGCAGTTTAGGCGGATGTTCTGTCAAAATTCGTGGAGCTTTCGCAATTTCATCAGCACAACATGAAAAAACATGGATCGTAGCAAAGGAGAAAGAAAAATGTAATCATCGACGTTAAGTAATCGATTTTAGGTCGATACGAACAATACATCCTCCAATGACATAGAAAAATTTATTTCGTACAAGATATCAACAATTCCGGATAGTCTTCTTTATTAGAATGGATGATATGGGAAAAACAACTTTAATGTGCGATCTACCGTAATTGTTTTAGATGGCTCTTCTGTGTCCTATTGTAAAAATAGGAAAGGTATTTTCATTTCACTAATTCCTCAGTGGCTTGCGATCTCCCTGAAATAATTTGATTTTCGGATCTCGACAACTTTCAGCAATCTTATAGCTTAAATAGTGATACTTAAATGATATCATGGTGAGGGTTCTTTCAATTCGTTACGCGCAACGTTATAATAATATTAGTACATCGATCAATGAGCAGCATTTATTTGTATTCAGCCGGGGTGCATAAACATCACACGTATTCAAACATCTATGAATATTGATGAACTAGAATCTACAGAAGATTATTCCAAATTCTCGTCTTCCACCTCGTATTCATATAGAGCCTCGGCAAATGCTTCAGCCTCCGCTAATCTTCGACGGAAAGCCCAAGGTGCGTACACATATCTGTAGGTTAAAAACAGACTGCTCGTGAATCCAAGAATGGCCACAATCAGCAGATTAGGATTGCCGCGATGACGCTTCGTCCATCGTTGAAGCGTAGGAATCATAATTTTATGCGCTAGGTTTTAATATTGTCTACGTCAACGTCTCGTGGTTGTCATCTGTCAAATTCTTCTAAAGGAAACGGCTATTAATCACGTGTTTTTGAGTCGTCTTTCATGTTGTCCATAACCATATTTGAGAGTTAGATTTTTGCTGAAAATCATATCAAAATCGAAATTTTATAATTAACATTGCCCAATTGGAAGTATCCATCATTTAATTCATCATAAGAAAAGCTTCCTTTGCATGAAGAAATAATCAGCTAACGATCCTTCACCGTGAAACTACCTTCCAAAGGCCAACCTCTTCAGAACGTTTCTGTATCATAACATAAGTGTTTTCACTAGACGACGTATGTGTGGATTATTTGTTGTTAAAACCATTAAGATGGCACCAAACACGTAGCGAGACGAAGGGTTTCTGAAAAATATTATCATTACTCATGTGATTCAAGTCAATTGCGGCAGCTCATTACGTGACTTGTACAGCACGAGTTACGCCTCCTCACGAAAGCTGAAATTCGCCAATTCATAGCTGCGTAGTTCTCCATTCTATTGCACTCGTTCGTTATAAAGACAAATTTCAATTATGAACGATGTAAAATGAAGCAAACTTAAAAGAACTGCCAGCTATTGATGCGACGATTAAATAGCTACAACAATTGCACTTTATCTTCATCCCGGGCTTTAAATGAGGAAATAAAAACGTACTCAATAAAAGCTTTAGAATGATTCGACCCGGAAATAATTTGTTGATAAAGTAATCTCGTTGTAGTAGCAATTTAACCGCGCCGCGTTGTATTAAAGGATGCACTAATTAAATTACCACTTTATCGATAGCAGGACGAAACGAAACTTTCGTTAAACGCAACCGGATATCCCGGAACAGGAGCTCTCGTAGCTGAACGAGCGACTTTTATCGTTACCGAAACACGAAAAAACGATTCGAACTTTTTCGCCTTGCTCTTCGTTAATTGACGAACTTTTTAAGTGAAACTTCAGACTACAGAATAAACGGGAGGTTTTGACAAGTCCGCCGTTAGAACAATGGTTTTTGTTCTTCCAGCGCCGGATCCCTTCTTCTCTTCCATTTCCCGTCTCGAGCGGGAGATAAACGCAGCACCCTTTTCCGACTTTATGAATAAATTCGTCCTCCACAATTTATGGTTGTATCAAAGCCTGTTTGCATTAGTACTAGGTGGCTGCGGCCGGCTATAATTTATTATCTTCGTGACAACATTCCTTGAACCTGCTTGCCATGTTAGAGAAATAAATGTTTTGGCGTGTTATTGACAGGGATTAAAATAACGGTTGGTTAAATATTCTGGCTGTATGAGACTTCCCTTGTAACAAATACGTGTACTTCAGTCGTATTTGAATAAAAGGATGCATGATAGAAAAGGTATTTATTGAATGCTTGTTCATTTCATTAATGATAGTCCTTACATATGGACACGTACACGTAAGTGTTGGCGGTCAAAAATTTCATTATAAAAAGCTGTGCGGAGAAAATAAAAGACTAAGAGTGATAGAAACATTTGTTTACATACCAATGAGTGACTGCAACATAAAATCAAATAACACATGATGACTCGAACTAGTTACTCGTTCAATTATTATATCAAAAAATTCTCGAACTCAATCACCGAGCAAGCTATCGCAATCACACATCACATTTTTGTTACTTATTAGATTGTAATGTCACCGGCATTTTCGATGCTTTTACAATTGATATAGTCGCCTATGTCGTTGGCATATATGATAAGTAGTATTAGCTCTAGAACTGAGCCTTGTGAAGCTCCTTGGATGAAACATATAACAAAGTCCTACGTACTAATGTTTATTAGTTCAAAAGAAAATCAAAGCACGTCTCTTAATGTCCTGTGATATGATAATTTTGCAAAAGATATATCGTGGAAGTCGCAACTAAAAGACTTGGTTAAACCTAAGAAATCGCCTAAAATTACATTCTCATCTACAAAGTCGTTCATAATGTATGTAATAATACCAATCAAGGGCATCTACTTTAGATTTACCTTGTCCAAAAGTTTAAAAAACTTAAGTTAATGAATATTCTTTTTGTCCAAGTACCACGTAAAATGATGGTTAAATACGAATTTTGGATGTTTAGATAAAATAAGCACTATAGATGCCGGCCAATACTTTTCATGCAACGTATGGCCGTTCTTCTTTTATTGGCATTATTTTACTCACCTTAAGCAATCAGGGAAGCTACCTTGCCCAAAATTATTTATAAATTTATAAAATGGTGAAACCGGTTTATTTTAAAGATGTCTATTGAAAAGTTATTGACATCGTTGAAAAGCATTATTGTCAACAATCGCGCAGACCAATGGACCAAGCAGTCCTTTGCCGCCCTCTAGATGATAGTATTCGTGATTATTAAATTTAATAAGAGCTTCTGACTTTAAATTTTTAACAAAGGTTTATATATAAACTTCTTCAGTAACCATCAAGTTTGGTAATATCCTGCAACTTTAGGTGTTAGGTAGACCTTCATAGGCACTCATCTCGTTTTTTTTTTTTCTAACGAAAACACAACATGGCACAAAAGTCAACTGCGCAGTTCCGCAGTTGATTTTAGCCTCTGACATGGTTCATATTGAGATGAAGATATTGAGCTACCAAGCTAACTGTTGCCTGCCACCCTTCGCTTTCCTGAAGAAGAAGTGTTCGCATGTCACGGCCAATGAATGAATGGCTATGAATAGCCAACTGCACACAAACATTGTAAATGCGACATTACGCCTATCGTATTGCAAAGAAGATTCCAAAAGATTCCATCCTTCTCTTCTAACGAGATAACGCTTCTTGGGCAAACAACTAAATAATACGCGAAAACGGATTCCATCTTCTGGAGCGATCGTCCCAATCTCCAAGCGTAAGACCAATCAAGTAATAGTGACACTTCGCAGAAACTCAAACGGACGTTTCAATAGCCAACCTAGCATCAGCAGCAGTATAATAACTTTTCCAGTTCAATGTTGCTCTTGATGATGATAGCGTGGCTACTGAAATGTGCGTATTGTAGAAATGGTTTTAATGAAGCGCTCCAGTGCCACGAACTTCGACTACTTGTCAACTAAAACCTATGTTATTAGCGTCGCTTTTAAATATTATACTTAAATTAATAGCACGTGCTATATAAGGAATCATTACGGAAACTTCTCGAACACCAAAACAACGCTCCAACTTAGTTTTTCCCGTATTCTTTTCTTGCGTTTCATTCCATTTGAAGAGAAATGGTACGCGGACTTTCCTTTCAACGTCTATTTAATCACCCTCTCTTGTTAAACCATTATAAAGAGGGGAACTTTTTAATTCTCCTAGCAAAATTTCCTTAACAATCAGATTTGAAAGCGGAAACCTTTTGATGACGACGCGCACTGCCATCAGGAACTCGGAAAAATAAGCGCGAAGGCGTGCACCTTGAGTACGCATAATTAAAAATTTCTTTCGAAACTAATTAATGCGTCCCTTTGTCGTTTGACGGGAACAAGCTGGCGCAACCGGGATGACGTTCGTCCGGCAAGCCGCCTTTACGCAACGAAAGAGAAGGAGCGGACGGACGAACGGGACAAAATTGAATTTAGGTCCTGCGGGTAGTTTGACGAGGGTTCCTCCTCTTGCTCCGTCCGTCCGTATGACCGAAGGACCTCGGGGTTTTATGTAAACTGTATCGTGGCGTGGAGTTCGAATTTTTGCGTTGGGGCGTCGCTAATTGACAAGAAATTTTGATAAAGGTTTGGTCTGGAGTCCTCGTTGCCGCTACCGACTGACCTATCTTATTGTTCTATTGAGCGTGTTGAAGGTTTTGAGGTTTTCGTTTAGAATAATTACGAGTATTCTAACGAACGTTGGGATAAAAGCGTTTATTGCAAAAGAAAGGAGCAGTACCGACTTATGCTTCTTTCGGTGAAGCAGCAACAAACATTTGTTTTAGTATCAACTTTATGCTTTGAAGAGTTCAAGTTTCATGCGCGACAACCTTTCTCGAGCCGAGGCAAAAACTACTTTTTTGCGAGCTGGGTGCGTCTACACCTCACTTGAACTTCTGTGCTTGTTAAGAATTGCTCAGCTGTACATGTTACCTCAGAAAAATAACTGTTAAATTTTGGGGGAATTACGCATTTACTTTGCAAGTGTAAACATGTACGCGAGCGCTTACGGTTTTATTTTAGGGAAATTTTAATTTTGGCTTCAATATGTACCAAAACGTATAAAAATTAACCATATTTTCAAACAATTTTTTCATTGTTCTGGCTGTGTATCTCATATGACCGTCTATGTAACAAATAGCAGCCTGGCCTGAGCTACGAAGCTAAGCTTAAGCTTAGCGACGAAATTTCATAGTTACCTTTTCGCGGTGTTGGTGACCCAACTATTGATATCTGTAACTTTCCGTCCCTCTTGCCCAGCAGTAATTTGCTGGAATTTCAAATACTTACTTTGCCCAAGAAGAAGACTAAGGTGTCTTGGCGGAAGCTCTCATCGTACCCATCTTAGTTGAATCCAATTAAAAAATCTTAAGTGAACGAGATGATTGATCCGACCTATAAAGGTTCATGCAAAGAAAGAATTCGCCGGTTTTCTCATCGTGCAACAAATGAAATCGTAAACGCTGTTGCGTTGTTATCCGTGAAGTTATTCTATATTACTGGTGACTAATCTTCGTTTCCAATTAAACCATCTTGAAAGTTAAAAAAGCGTATCTCTTTAATTAAATAAATTACGGGAATTGCAAAAGTTGACCATGCTTCCATGATAGGCGTATCTTAACCACCGTAGAGCTCGCAATGGTATCTAAAAAAAATTTTGGCCTATTGATTGTAACTTCGACAATCTCAGAGAAATACGTTTGTCTTTTATATCTTGTGCTGCCAAGTTTAGCAAGACCGCTCCTTTACAAACCCCGTCAGCATCCATTATTAAAATAATCGCTATAAGTAAAAGTTGTTCATCATGAGGCTTCTCGCATAAATGTTTCGATTTTCGGCATCGACAATATCTCAAATTTCTTTAAACATCCAACACATTCTCCCGATATCAATATTTTCTCTAACATTGAATGTACATTTAAATATTGAATAATATTGCAGGTTTCACATTCAAGACCTCGTATTCAAAGTAAATCGATAATAATTTATTCTTAGTAAATCGCTTAAAAAGGAAGAAACCAGCGAGATCAAACTCCATTTGTCAACATTGCCAACAAACTTTCTCCTACATTGTTAGCGGGATGAACGCATTGAGAAAAATCACATAAACGTTATACTTAAATATATATATTTACTTACATCGCTTCTTAAATTCATTAAAATCTGCTTCATATCACCTTGCCGATCTTAAAAGTTTACGTTTGAGCTAACACTGGCCAATAAATAGCACGCATTCTAAACTATCTGTCTGTCTGTAGCGAATTGCTTGAATACCTTTGATTGATGCAATACATGCAAGAAATTCCTGAAATTATCGCTTCATTTTCTTTAATCTCGACTTTACTTCTGGGTTAAATAAAGCAACGTTAACCTTTTGTATTATCTTAAATATGCATTGTAACGCCCGTTTCATTAAATTAAACCGTACCCAACTATACCAATACATACGCAGCGAAGATGACGTAGCGTTCATTAAATTACCAAACAGGAGACAAGGAGACATTCTTTACTTTAGAAAGCACTCTCGCGACGTAGTAGTACGTCCTGCGGACAGACGGCTCCCGACTTAGTGTAATTTAGGTCCGCGTCCACTTGCAGCGTAGAAACTTCTAACGAAACGACGAAATTGCTTTCTCGCCGTGAATATGAACAGCGAATTTGCATTAAGTAAGACCGGCTACTTAATGCAGTTTCAGTTGTTTAGCTGGGAGAAACTAGATGGAATTTAAATTTACCAATTGGTACTGAATAGGTATAGATCTTTTTTTTTTGTGCGCTATTCAAACTTCTATTTAGGGCGAAGAACTGAAATTTTTGTTAAATTATTCTTTCGGAAATCGGAGGAAGTTTAATGGAAATAATTAACATTCTGGATAATTTCCTTTTGTTAATAATCTTATGCTACTCTTGCAAAATTATAAATTGCAATAAAGCAATAATAGCCCATTTTGTGGTCAACATACACACGTATTTCCTTACAGAACAAGCATACGCTACACCTTCTCCTATCTCTTTGTCTATGATAGATGAAACAACGGCTATAACTTGCGGATGACGTGTTTATCAATGTTATTGTATTTTCAGTGCATCTTACCGTAAATACAATTTCGAAGTTCTTGCGGAATCTGTTGCTGAAGTCTCGCTAAAGTACTATAAAATACTCTTAAGAGCTACATAGAGACTCCTCAAGTTACTGGAATGGAATGAAGCAGCTGGTTGAAGGTGCCCACATTCATCTATTATTTTCTATACTGATGATGCATTGTAAAAAGTAACATTGCATTTTCATTTTCTATTGTTTTTTTTTTGTTTGACGAAACGCCGGCGATATCTGCGATTTATTTTTACTCATAGTACCTACAAACGTTAGTTTTCTATTTGTTTGTTCTTCGTTTGTCTGCTGTAACGTATCAATTAGAACCTTGGATGCTTTGAATCAGTCGCAAGGTGACCTAGCAGCCTATTATTGATTGTTCCATTTTTCGACATGAGAAATTCCAGAATTTCAGCAATTTTTGGGTTATATACAGGTATAATTTTAAAAAATTTATCCGGTTCGCTTAGAAGATACGTTTCAAAAGAACATCCCCTTCTAAAGCCGACTAACTGTTCATCGATCGTTACATATTCTGAAGGACTATAAATTACTTCGTAATTTTAAGAAAATATACCGCATTTATCGTAGTCTCGTCTACCGTTGAAGATGAGAATCGACGTATTCTCGAAACAGCTATCCCGGATTAATTAATTATGCTTGTATGTAGATATGTTTTCTCGTCGCATGAAACATCCTCCTATTTGAATTAGACATTAGAATGTTGACGCTATGTAAATTTTTAATTTTTAACACATAATTACATGAAAATAAAATTAAAAGACTTTCTATTGGAATAAGCTATCCTATTATATTTTTTTTACTTTAACTTGTAGCCTTAAGAGTGCTTTCTCTGATTATTTTTAAAAGGCTCATAAAATATTTTTGTAAAAGCCAAACATGCTGCTTCATCAGCTTAAAAATTCAGCATTTCAAAAGAATAGGAAGATATTTTAGCTTTTTTCGTAACACGTAAAGATTATTTAAATTTTTTTTTTAACTGTTTCTTCCAGTATTCCTCGAACTTTTCTCCGAAAACTTCCCCGAAGAAAACAAAATAGGGCTGAATAACTATTGTAAACGATGGTCGCTGTAATTTAATTTGCTTCTTATTTATCGTAGCTGGTTGAAGATTGTACACCTAACCAAAGAATGTTACCTTTATTTTGATTTTACTGTGGTGATATGCGACGATCATAAGACAATCCTAGCAAGTTTCATCTTCCCTGGTGTTTGTAAGATTCTAATTTATACGATCGTAGTCGGAAAGCGAACGATAAATAAAATCCGCTTATTGCATCCGTTGCGAACGATATTAAGTCATCCCGTTTGAGCCAATATATCGTTAATAGAGCAATAGTAGGGGGTAGGTAGGTAATACAGAATCTTTTGCAGGTTGTTTTATTGCCCCACCGTAAAACAATATATTTAGCGCCGCCGTCATAAAAGCTACCCTTTTTATTACTGAACAATGAATTGTTGCCCTGGTAGACTGTCGTGAGAACACGTTCCGTTTTATCGCGCAGTTTAATAACGCTAACCATCACTTCATCGTTTCCTTTTTATAAAACTGAATAAGGCGCGTTTCGCAAAGTACAATTTGCTCTCCCAAAAACAATGATCCTGTTCGTCTTTTACGACGCCTTAAGCTGCTGGAAGAATGAAAAACAGGTAGAGGGACTCAAATGTCCTTCAATACAAAGGATAACCCGCATAACGATTACTAGCGTCACTGAGTATCGCACAATTGCTGGCTTTAGAAACTCTCTTGGACCTTACACCTCTTAACAAATTGTTTGGCAAAATATATGCTGCGTTTCAAAAGAAATGAACCACCCCGAAGGAGTAGACGCGGAGCATTGAAATGAGAGTAGAATGAGTTAGTGCATGAAGACAAACAAAGAATTAAATTTAGACGGTCATCTGTCGTTGCTGAAGTTATCTGTCTGTTAGGACCTGAAATTGCGTGTTGTTGAATAATATTTTTCGGAGTAGTTCGCCGTTTTCTTATGATTGTTGTTGTTGCATTAGTAAAGTTAGTGCCTCAAAAATGCCACGAGTTCGAAGACGTGCAAATTTTCGCCATCTTGAGCCCTTTGAAAGAGGACGAATTATCGGAATGCACGAGGCCGGTTAAAGTTTTCGGAAAATCGGCATATGCATGAGCCGACCTCACGCCACTATCAGACGGACTTGGATGGATTGGCAGGAAGAACGCTTAGAAACTCGTCGTAGAGGCAATGGACGTCCTAGAGTGACAACAGCACCCGAAGATCAGCTGTTAAGGCGAAAGGCTGTTGCAATCCATTGGATACGAGCAAATGGTCGTAGAGTGTCTATGTGGTACGATTTATCGTCGAATACGCATATTTGGGTTACGTTCCTGTCGTCCTTATTTTCTTCTTTCTATGACTCAACAACATAAAGATGCCAGACTGCGGTGGAGCCAAAACCGACAACAAACAACAGATCAAGCAACTAAAGACGCTTTTCAATTGTTAAAACCTTTGGAGCAATTATTCTTAATCTTGAACGGGCGTATAACATCATGTAGTACGTCGGCTTTGCTCTCAGAATGGAGAAGACCGGAGATTTAGCAGAAATATTATAAGATTAATATTATCTTATGTGCGCACAAGCAATTTTAAAGTGAAGGTTGGAAGATCAACATCCTCCAAGTTCTTTAAGGCTTTTTTGTAGGCCTGGAGTCGTCCCTGACATACAGCTATGTCTGTCTGTCACCTACACGTTCATTTTTCAATGTATGTACGCGATATCACAGACCTGGTGATTTTTAGATCGCAGACCGCCCTTGAGCATCAGAAACACGGGACCTATGAGTAAACGAGGGCAAAAGTTTCGCTACTAGCTCTTGCGACGGGACCTCGATCCGCTCAATAATATTATACATCGCCTTGGACGGGTCAGACTTCCGCCGCAAGAGCTAGAAGTTGACGATCGAACACTAGAATGGATCTCCTTAATTAAATATTTGGAAATGACGCAACGCAGATTCGACAATAGTTCAGCCGGGCAAAAGATTTATTACTATCGCTGGATGACGGAGGAAGTCTCCTCCTGGATATCAGCATCAAGGTGCTATCATGCTTCTTCAACCGATTCTATCATTGGAGCGTTTGTATTTGAAGACACTAGGGAGCTTCTAAAGAAAGGTGTTAAGGCTAATTGCGAGTGAGCCACGGTTTACCCGAACAAAGTGATTTGGAGATCCCCATCTTTAAAGAACACTTGTGAATGATGGTCAAGTGGATGAGGACGAGCATCTCCGGTAATCCACTGCTAGTAAGTGTGGTGGAAGATTCATTATTATCGCTGGATGACAGAGGAAGTCTCCTCCTGGATGTCAGCATCAACGTGCTATCATGCTTCTTCAACCGATTATATCATCAGAGCGTTTGTTTTTGAAGACACTAGAGAGCTTCCAAAGTAAGGTGTTAAGGCTAATTGCGAGTGCGCCACGGTTCACCCGAACAAAGTGATTTGGAGATCCCCATGATTAAAAAACACTTGTGAGAGATGGTCAAGTGGATGAGGACGAGCATCTCCGGTAATCCACTGCTCGTGAGTGTGGTGGAAGAACTGCAAGACCGTCTGCCTCCTCGACATCGACTTGTACAAAGGAGCTTGTTGCCTGTCACGCTGGTTATGGTAAAGAGGAAAATCGTAAAATTGAAATATTAGAGCAACACTTGCAGAATAAAGTATGTTACCCGGATGTTATTAAAATTCTTTACTGCGCTTATACATATGTTTGGAAATCTATAAATTCCAAAGAAATGTCCTAAACGTCTGTCAATTGAAACGCAGCGCAACTCTCAGACGTTAGATGTATGTAAACAAATATCTATAAGCAATAGCAAATACTCGCTTTGGGAGACGTACATAAAATTTTATTTGAAAAATTGATTTCCGGAACGTTTCCGTTGAGAGCCTTCGCGAAAATATGTTTTTTTCTTTTTGCATATGTGAAGCGGAGTCATTTTTTTTAATTTTGTTTTGGGAAGGATAGAACATAACATTTATAAGTAGTTTCTATTGTGGTGAACAAAGGTAAAATGATGCAATAATAAACACATAACAATGCTGCTACCACACTTCATTAAGGCCCTCAAGAGAGTAACCGGAAGTCTTATCTGTAATAATTCAGAGGTTAATTCTCTGGACGAAGCTCTAGCATCGCTGGCCGAGAAGGAGCGCGAGTTTCTTAACGCACTAAAACACGTTGAAAACCACCAGCCAACCTAGTATTTATTTTCTCCTTACCGACTGAATTTGATAATCCAACTATTAAAAATATTTATCCGGGAAGGCAATCTTCCTCTTCTGCTATACCCCAACTTGCATCCGGAATGACGGCTGTTGCTAACGTAACAAAAATTACGACCTGCGTTGCAGTTAACACAGCGCCGGTTAGTGTGATGTATAGTCGATTAAGTGATTAATTGCAAAGTACAGTGCGCCCACCATCGCCCGCACACATTACTAACTTTATGATTGATGGTAGTGGCCCGTGTCCCCGGGCCCGATTCATTAATACTTTATGGTGTGTAATGAATTGCAACTACGTTATGGTAGGATGTTTCCGAACGACGCGCATGCACGTATATGGGTCGGAACGTGGCACGTCGGCTAAGATCTAATTGCCTTTTCTTGTCGCTACTTACGAATATATAAAATGTATAAATCATCATAAAAGGAATATATCCGCCAAAGTAATGTAGATGCCTGGGAAGTGTCTAACACATACTTCGGAAAGAAGATCTATCATCGTAAATTATTGGCCTTGAGAAATTTAAGTGAATGTGAAAGCGACGCCGTTGTATGATTTAAAATATTGTGCATGACTTCGAAATCACAGATTTTAGCAATGTGAAGGTGGTATTAGCAAGGTTACCGTTTCATGATATTTAGCGCCTGTCCTCAAAGCTGAAGGTAAGCTATTTTAGAAGAAGATATAAAAGTTATATCAACTAAAATTAGATAATATTATTTGGTAGCCAAATGTACATCAAGAAGCGGTGCAGCAATCACTTTTTTAATGGTCCCTTTTTAAAAGAAAAGAAATCATAAATTGAAGTAACTTGCTAAAGATATAATAATGTTGAAAAAAAACTTATATCGTTGAAATAACTAAATTGATTTTGTTAAAGAAAATTCCCTTGGGTCAACAATTTATTTTGTTAAATCAACACTATTTTTTGTACAACACAACACAATAACACATCTGTTTGTCCACATACAGACAAAGATTTTAAAATAAAAACGTAGGCTTCCACGGCCGGAGTCTGTTGAAACTAAACGTTTTCCGGGTTCGAACCGTGTCATGTCGTTAATAGTAATAATAATAATAAACTGGACGTTTCGCCCACAATCGTATCAGGCTTCTTCGGGAGAAAGATAGGCACCAGTTAGCACGGTAACTCAACGTGTAAACCACGCCAGAGGCGAAACTAACTAAGCGGGAAGCAGTTGATCACTGCCAGAGGAGAAAACGAACTGCAACTGTTTATTTTTAACGACATGACACGGTTCGAACCCGGAAAACGTTTAGTTTCAACAAAGATTTTAGTTAGATCTGCTTTAATTTTGTCGACAAAACTCAATGGGTTTCTCAGTCCTAAAGGAGCGCAGAGGTCTTTGCTTTTTTTGTTTCTTAAGCTCTCTTAAGCTTACACCTATTCATATAAAACATACGAATGCTACAGTAACGGTAATAAAAGACTTTTAAACACTCGTCATTGTAAACAAAGCTCTATCCTCCGTTCAATTTGGTGTTTCCCAGTTGTTGACCGGGATTTCCAACCGTGGCCTTCAGATGTTCTGCACTAGCCTTCTTCACTAACTCGGGGGTCCGACTCTCGATTCGCATAATCCCAGATCTATGTTGCTACGGTTTCCCTACAATCCTCGCAAGCAGAGGATTGTCAGATAGACTAGCTTTTCCTTAGATGTTTATTACGAATGAAACACAGGGTCCCGATCACTATCCTACCAACCTGGATCCTGAGATTTTCCAGTCACTTAAGGTGATTGGGAACCGCCGTAAGCCAGGATAGCGCATCATATACGAGAATTACCCGTAAATATATGACGTACATGACATATCAAGTTCCTTCTGCGTAGTCTAGTCTTCGAAGAAATTTGGAGTCTTTAGACAACCAGATCCTAGATTTTATTAACGCAACAAATTCCGGTGCCGCTAGCATAAATGGCAAGGGCATACTAAGAACAACTCACGCTCAAAGAAGGAACAATTTGCAATTTCCGATGCTATCGATAGCGCCGTCAATGTTATAACCTTAACTGTAAACTCTGTCTAAATAAGATGGAAATAATCTGATCAAACCTTCGTTACGTGTAATGCCCTCTTCATCTTCAGATTAACAGTTTCAAAGGATTCCACCGGTCGAAGGGTGTTACTTAAAACGCTAATGGAGAATATTGAAGATTTTTGTAATGACTTTAATAAACTAAAATATATAGCCAATGCAATTTCATATATCACATATTGCATGTAATATGCGAATATTAATGTACAGGAAATAAAGCACAGGCACACATGTTCTGAGAGTTTGGCTGAAATGAAAGTATTTGACAAATAAATTTATCAGGGCATCTGATAAAGGAACTCATATACGAATACTTTGGATCTATAAGTTATGCAGAGACTTAATATGAGTAGTAGTTTCATACGTTTCTCTGCAGTGCCTCACGCAGAATTTTAATAAAGCCTCTTTTGCCTTCGTTTTCTTTCATTTGAAGTATATGAAAGTCGTGACGCGTATGAATTTTTCTATGAGAGAGCGGAGATATATGTATATGCTAGGACGTAGTATAACGAATCGTAAGCTTCGTAATACGGGTTAGTTTGAAATTGTACTTTCCCATATCTTATGTGCATAGTTGATGTGGTGAGCAAATGAATTGGGAATATATGTGCGTATACGACGCTTCTTCATTCGTGTATAATGCGTGGATGTTTTTATTCCAAAATGTTAATAAGGATTAAATTAAAATATTATAGTTTTGCAGATTGCTGCAACCTCAGGAACTTTTAATGCGAGAATATTTAAATATAGAAGAATTAAAGTAAACCAAAGCAACGAGTTTGATATCTTGGTCGTTCAAACCTGAAAATAACATAATGGAAGTCGCTGGATCGGTATCGTCCTGGATAGATATAAACAAGCGGCCAGGATTAAAACTGCTTTGGCAGAACTAAAATGTTTGAAAGCAAAATCGTTTAACTCTAAAATAAAAAAAAAAACGCATTTTGATTTAATAACACCTATCGCGTTGGCCTGAACCTCTTGCAAACAAAGATTATAAATAAATTCGAAATGGAAGAATTTGGGCTGGGCTCCTTTCATTTTTTACAAAAAACAATGAAAAACGAAAACATTCAGATGTAAATCGTTTTATTGTTTTACAAAATATTCGCCGTTAAGATTACACTTTGGCATATGTTCGAACCAAGCCCGAAATATTCTTTCCTCTCTGAAGATAGTATCTCAAAAACATTTGAAAGCCTCGTGATCCTCTTAAGAAGATAAGAATCGCTATGCAATCAGCTTTCGTTTAACATTTGGGAACAAAATCAAGTTGTTAGACAATGAATCAGGTCGATAGGGGTAATGAGACATTAATTCAATGTTTTTCCTCTTCAAACTCAATTGTTTCATGTGCTCTATGAGTGTTAGCGTTGTAAATTTCTTTTTCCTGATTTCATCGATGTCTTCTGATTAACGAACTGTTCTATATAGTTCCACATTAGCCGTTCTTCAATCGTTCAGCGCGAACAGATTCCGGCTCATACGAATATACCGAAGTCCATCCAAGCATTTTCTTGCACCAATTAAGACAAGCGCCTTTTTTTGCGGAATCCATCGGAAACATCTAAATGTTCATGCAAAGTCGAATGTACTGTAGTCCTCGATATGTTTATAGCTTTACCTGACATGTCAGATAGTTCTATCTGACATGCTGTTTAATCATGTAAAAAGCATCATCGATGCTTTTTACAACAACAACCAGTTTTGGTCGGCCTTCGCAAAACTCAAAGTACGATCACGACGAGATTCTACAAATCAGTTTTAAACAATCTTTCCTGGTGGTGCTTCATTAACAAAAGTTAAACGAAGAGATTTGTGGAGTTGTTACATAAGATTACATTTGAAGATAAACCATAGAACCAACTTTAACCAACTTACCTCGTAACGTCGTTGACCTTTAGGAAATTGCGTGAAAGACATTGAAGGTATATTAGATCAAACACTCGATAACTTAGAACTATTTTCAAATGAATCGAAATAATTTGAGGATCGTGAAGATTTATCCACTTATGCTAATAATACGTATGATGCATTAAGCAGTACATTAAGTCCCTTTGCCTCTTCTTTGACTAATCATTTTGTAAACAAAACCACGCTAATATACCTCACGGTATCGATGGAATCACTTACGGCAAAGGTAATGTTGAAAGAGCAAGCGCTAGACAACGGCCACGCTTCTACTTCCTCTGCCATTTAATGTTAAAAATATTTTGCATGCGCCTTAACTTCTATCAAACCGTCTCTCCATATATTTTGGACGATTTTGGACCAGGCAAAAATACAAAATGAGTGGAGCAGCTTCCACACGCTGAAAATTAGAAGCGCGAATAAAGCATGAATTGTTACAAACCCTGACTGAAGTAGACGAATCAATCAAAAATATCCAAGATCAACATTTCGTAATTGGCCTCCAAAATAAATAAGATTTGTAAAAAGAATTGTCTAACTCAAATATATGCTCACATCTAATACAAAGATAACATAAAACTCCCGGCATACGCCGCTTTTTATTACTATACCGTCCCAAACGTTGTTACCGCCTTCTTCTTTATCATCGATTCCCTTTTTATAAACAAAAAAAAAGGCAGAAGAGTATCACGACCCGGTACCCTAATATCAAATATTTTTGCAATGTCTCCCCGTCGAATGAACAATTTAGAAAAGAAAAAAAAACGGATGCTGCCATTATCCTGACGCAAATTGCAGTAAACTAAGGTTACCGACTGAGCTCTGCACATAGGGTGTCGACTATATTCATGTTTTCAGTCAATTTGGTTACATTTTATGGGGGTAGCTGAAGTTATAATACAGCCATATCGTAAAATTTTGCCCCGTCGGACATTTTTTTCGTACTTTATTAGATTTTCTTTCTCGTTTATCGGCAATAGGGTGACGGAAATTAGAAAATATGATAGCCAGTTTAACGTTTAAAGAAAAAAAAAGGGAAAACAGAAGAGCGAAAATATGGGAAAGCTGGTTATTTTGAAGATTGCGTGTATATCTGCCGAATAAATTACAGAAATATTGGAGATTGATACGTATCGGAAAACTGAAAAGGGTGTTTCTTACGATCATGTTGAAATTTTTCATTATCATTATTATAATAATCATTATTTCAGTATTTCGTCAATAAGAAACTGCGAACAAGAGGAATATTGAAGGTAATGGCTTCCGCTTTAATATTACAGTAGCAATTCTATTTGTTCCCATTCCTGGAACAAGAAAGGATCCAATATTGGCCACCCTTAGCACAAAGGCCACATTCGCAAGTCGTACCTGGAAAAACAAAGGGCTAATTCAATATTATTTCTTCTCCTGTAGTTGCCGAACAAATCAATCGATTCCTATTTCCCGTAACCCGCTTCAATTCCATTGTTTATCAGACGCCTGCTTTTAGGATGAAATAAAATCGAATTGAATAGCACAAACCATAACGAACACAAAAACAATGTCTTTCCGGCATACGCAGAGAAAGGATGCAATAAAACCGGGGGGTGTTTGCCTCTAAAGAAAGATATGCGTAAATGTAGTGACGTGTATCTCACCTTTGCTGTATTGAGTATAAAATAAAAGAATCTATCCTTAACTAATAAATCTGATATCTGAGATTTGTCTCTTTCCAAGTTGGGATTTGGAGCAATACAGGGTGATCGGTTGTGGATATTAAGAAATCCTGTTGTATCCTGGAGGTTTAAATCTCTTTAATGCATATTTGTAGCTACTTACTTTATGACAATCCTAAGGATCAGTGTTACAAAAAGAAATATTGGTAATATTGAACGTGTTATGCGAAAAAGCTTGCAACTTCACAGAGACAAACGTTGATTAGAATATTAATAATAAGAAATCTAAATAAATTTTATTTTCCGAAGAAAGTCAAAAATAAGAGCTTTTTGATGCCAAATTGTTTTAAGCTGTTATCATTAATAATTCTATTCCTTTTTTAAGAAAATGTTGAAATTTTATACTTTCTTAAATCAGACACTCACCGATAAAATTTGTAAAATATCTATTCTGTAACATATCGATACATACGAACGTATGCTTCGGTTTGCGAAATACATTCAAAAACCTCCTGGCCAATTCAAAAAGAAGAAACCGAATATCGAGAAAAGAGCACCAGATTCGAAGATCACATTAGATGCTACAGATGCGGCAGCATAGAATCATCAAATGTAGCAGAACACATAAGCGGCAATCGGACGTAATATTAAATTAGAACATATGTTTTACGTTTCGAACCACAAAGACGAGGATAATTACGACGGTAAGTACAGACACGTTAGAAGTAGGGTTTCTTCTCACGCTCATTCGGTCATATGGTTAATAAAGGGGATCCATGCATCCTCGAAGCGACTATTACGGGTTAATTAATTAAGCTTGCATGATGCGAAGTGCGCGGATATTTTAGCCTTGTTCGCCGTTAATCTCTTATTAATCAAATTTCAATAAAAATATTCTAATAGTTCTCGAAAGCTCTAATAACAAATAAGCATGCGCCTCTTTAACGCACAATTCTTTTCCAACTCCATCTCTTTCAAGTTCTTTAGCTTCCTTGAACGTTTCTCCTCTTCGCAACATCTTTCTTATCGCTTGGTACCGTGCTTTGTCCTCCTTTTCTTCTGTCTTATCTCCCTCTACATTCCTCTTACTTGCGTTTTGTTTTCCAATTTCTGCAAACCACCCCACCACCCAAATTACCTTTTTTGGATCAAATTTGTTATTTATTCGACGTTCACATCTCGTATTTTGTCATTTTCGTATTTTATTTTTTGCAGCGACCCATTTTTCTTTTCGTAGATATTTCGTTTCCATTGGTTGGACTTCGCTCTTCTCTTATTTGATGAGGACCCCTGGTTCACATCGATGCGAAAGAATTGATCGTTATATTGTTTTGAAGTCGTTCTTATTTGTTTGAATATTTCTTTGTTATTAATGGCATAGTAAAGTTTGTTAGTTTCTTTTATTCGGCTGTTTATCTCAACTTTGTGTTTAAGTTTTTCTAAAAGTTTTTTTTTTTTATTCTTTTATTATTAAGTTTTATCATCTATTTCTTTGGATGTAATATAGGATGTGATTTGGGATTGTCATATTGCGACGCCACTGTACTTCTATCCACATTTCCCAGTTGAAAAAAACAAATTACAATCTATTTTTTGCAACTCACCGTGGCTCAACGGTATCGTGACTTAGTATATTCTAACTAAAACAAATTGCTTCCGACTTCATTGCATTTTTCTCCCTTTCATCCCTTTGCGCGCCGTCAAACGACCGCGCCTTTTTACAATTCGAATCACGATGTAGTGATTGGACTAAAAAAAAGGAAACAAAGAGACCTCATCCTCGAAATAACGACGATACAGCTCGTCAACAGCTACAATTGTTTACGTTCTATTAAATTTTCAGGACCAATGTAGCGGTCCCCGTTTAATCCTATCGTCGCTATCGATCGACGTTGTTGTACGGTCCCAGAGTAGTAATAGCAACTGGGTGAAACGGAAAGTGGTTTTACGAGAAACAATCGTCATTGTCTTCGCGTTCGTCAATTTTTCGAGCTTCCGCGAGGTCTTAAGCTGAAAAAACAAAGCAGGCGATCGCCGCTACTTGTATCTCTCCTTTCCAGGCAACGCCTAATCGCTCTCCGGCTTCGTAGACATCCCTTCGCGTTTTTCGGAGGCCGCGGCGAAACGTACAAGCGCGGATAAGCCCTCTTTTCACGTTTAATTGCGCTTTTCTTCGGTTAGCGTTCCTCCGGTTTAATTTCGCGGAGGCCTCTTAATTTATGCCGGAATTGCGAAGACGAAGCTGCGGCGGCGTGGACGGCAATCTTTCGGTGTTCGTTTCGGGCGCTTTCGGTTTCAATCTTTGCTAATTAAATTAGATTGGAGGTTGTTGCGTTGCGTTTTTCTTTTTATCTTGGTAGGATGGAAATTACGAAGTCGGCGAGGTTTCGCTTACGCAATTTTAGCGTTTACGGGAGAGTTTTTGGATTATTTCATGTTCGTTTGCAAGCAAGCGATTTAGTTAGAAAAGGTAAATTTATATGGTTATGATAGACGCAGCAAGTCCAATCGCAAAGATTTTGTTAGAGCAAAAGTACTTTCTTGCCACATCGAGATTGGATTAAGATTATAAGTGCTTCTTATTGCAAAGCTTCCGATTTATTCTTAAATCTTTCTTAAACAGAACAAATTAACGGACATATTGGACGCTAATCGTAGCTCAGCGCTCTAGTTTTTTCTAGACTTTAGGATGTGAAAACATAATTTTTAACAGATTTCTTCTACCTCCAATCAGGATTAAGCCCAACAATAATAGTAAGCAGGAAGAGCTGGATATGGATTAGATGCTAATCAAGCTATAATATGTTAAAACCATATCCAAAAAGTTATGGCAAAGGGAAAAACCGGATAGTTTAGTTTAGTTTAACCGGATTAGTCGGATATGCCACAGATTTTCCTGATTGTTCCTATTCTAAATAAGAGGTTAAGTTTTTAAAATTTATCAAAACAAATTGAGAAATGCTGATGAGAAAAAGAAATAGAATTAACTAGAGAGCATTTTCGAATCATGATTTATCATGACTTCAAGAAAGGTTGAAGCTTGTATGAGTCCAAAGAATGTTTAAACTCATGTTTTAGCGAAGAAGCATCCTTTTTGCCTTCTACAAGTAACCAATCGTATAAAGACCTCGTATTCGATTCAAGTTTCGTTCAACATCAGAAAGGAGCAGAACGTCCTCATACTGCCGTTTCCAAAAGGATATTAGTGTTATTAAAAAAATGATTGAAGAAGACAACGACGACACGTATGCTGTTACGTGTCACCAACTCCAAGATTCGATCCTAAGTTGTTAAAACATATTGATAAACGATCGCCCGCATTTAAAAATGTTCTTTCTGGGAATCTTTTTGGGAAACTTTAACTTTCTTAAATAAAGCGTAGACCAACTTTCATTTTAAAATTGTGACGCGTGACGAAACGTATTTTCCCCTGTTTTTCGACGAATTCTGAATAAAGCTTCATATGTGATGTTTCTTAGGAGCCTGGTAAATACAATTATTTTAGATGAACGATACGCAGATACATCCAGTTAAATGTGGAAATGGAAAAGAACGGTGCACCGAAAAATATTTGCGTGAGGTGTTCAGTTGTATCAGGATAAATTGGAATTGGCGCATTGAACCAGACCGAAGCTTTCACGATCAAATATTTGGATAAAAGAAATAAATAATAATAACAATAATTTTTTTAGCGCGGTGGACTCAAAAAGAATTTAGGAGAAATACAGAATAACAAGCTAAAAACATTCATTAATAACAAAAATGTTGTTAACTATTATAACAAAATAGGTCTTTTACGGAATAAAATCGATTTTCTATTAAAAAATTTAAAATCTGAAATATTTTTGTATGCTTGTTCTGGGAATTGCGTTATATACATCTTAACACTCAAAACTAGAGATGACAAAGGCTGGTGAATTATTACCTTTTTTTTGCAGCGATTAAGCAAACTAGCGTTTTATCGACTCTCAAGGAAACAGGTAAACAACACGAACTAGTAACTATAACTAAATACAGTAACTGAAGCACTCGTAAATTACGCAAAGAAGGTTGATGTGACGTATATCTTGACACACGTATAATATTGCTAATGGATATCTTTTAAATCTTAAGACTTCTGATGCATCCCAAAGTTAAATGACGTAGGCGATTCTTGATTGAAAACACACACAATAGCACGCCAGCATATTTGTAGGGACAGTCTTACTTACTTGGTATAAAGAGCGACATATTAAGGAAGGCTAAGTTAGTAATATGTGATTCCCAGTTCAAATTATATTCCAAAAACTTGGTCACTTGGTGCATTGCTTGAGAATGTATTCGAAGCTTTTACTTTACGAGTGAATGGTATAAAGCTGGTATAATAACCTAAAGACTAATATTATCAAATCTTACTGACAAAATCACTGATGGCGTGTTTTTAAACAACTCATCAAAGAAATTTTTATTGTCCGTCTCCATACCACCATGCCATTACTGTTAGAAGAGTATTAAGTTGAAGTTTAGCGAATATATTGTGATCTGGTATATCGAAAGCTTGCTTTAAGCCTTCCTCCGATGCTTTTTTAATGTTCATTTATTCTACGACGCAGTAATAAAGAGATTTAATAGATCTTCCTCTAACCGTGTTGCGAAGAAATAAATATGTCGTGATGACCCAAGAACATCGTTATTCTCTCAAATAATCCGCGACTTAAAATAGAGAAAAGCAAGGAAATCTGCATTACATTTTTTTTATGCTATTGTATCACTTTTCCCGTTCTTAGTATTTTCTGAAAAACAATAGAATTCATCTGATCTAGCAATGTGTGACTTTAGGCCGTTATATAGGTTTAAAGAACGTTTGCGAAGTACGAGACTTTCGTCTAAGAAGAAACGGACACAACCATTCATCAGTATTTTGCAAATTTTCCAAAAGAAGATTGATTATCGGCCTGTAAGAAGTGTAAGGAAAGAATGGTCAAATGTATCATTGGAAGAGAATTTGTTTGAAGCCATCTAAAGCAACATTCTTCATACGGAAGTCAATCTTCCCAGTACATAATTTTTGACATATGCAAAGTTGAAACAATGAAGAATATAGACCAATAACCTTATTTAGATCAAACGAAAAGTTGAACAACCAAAGCAAAACTTTCACTTCAAACGTTAGGTTATCGTGTCACGCTACCCCATAACTAAACGGAAGGAATGGGAAGAACATCGTTTAAACTAATGTACGACATCCAAAGATTTACGGCGACATTACGCTCTGGCGTTTTCCCCATTAATAAATGTACTTACGTACATAACCAAGTACACACTAACCTCGTTTTGTGCGGTATCGATTCAAAAAAGCGAATATTATAGGATACATTGTACGCTTCGTAGAAGTCGTTACCCTTTCACGTGTCTTCGCCTACGTACTGCAAGCCCATTCTTTATTAATCATCCCTTTTTCTAGGGCGCTTGTGTACCTATCGCCGTTCGCTCCATATTTCCTTCGATAGGGGCCGTCGCCCGCCAGCATTATCGGAGGCGGACGGGCCGATTCGCGTACTTACCTACACGTATGCATCTACCTACCTACCGACGTACAAAGTAGCAGCGTATCGCACCGATGAAACAACCTAATTCAGTACCCACTGCAATTACATTAAACGTACTGCAGATAATCTAAGTGCAATGACACAGAACTGGGTCGCCACCTATTCGGCGACGCTGGTCTACATGCTACAGGGTTACTTGTAATTAGAGCCCTGTTATTAACGATTCAATAAGGACGTGCATATAATAGGTGTTTATGAAGGAAAAAGAAAAAGAACGAAAGTAATGAGAATGTTTAAACGTTATTTATAGAATGCTGAAGTAAATTGGAAGGCATGTCTTACTGTGAGCATAATTACTGAAAAAGATTGTCGTCTGCATAGTAACAATGGTAATTTTATGTAGATTCAAGCCGCCCTACTTTTCAGCTTTTTATGGCCACTTAATCAAAATCTTCTTCTTATCTCTTTAATTTTAATAACTTCTGGGCTAATAAATAATAATGTTAAAACACATAAAAAAATAATTCTAAATAAATAATATTTAATTAAAAAAAGCTTTTATGTCTACATTCTACGCTTCCACTTCTCCGAAGGTAAACCTCTACTTCGTTATTTTGAATTATATTTCGCATTTTTCATTCCATTTGAATCGATCAATGGAATGAATACAAATGGCCAAATAAGATGTATTACGTATTTCCTAAAAGCTCCGTTGATGTCGAGCACCCGAGTAGTTGATCGATGATTATTTATAAGTACGTAAGGTTGTCTAGGGAAACTACGTGAGGAATGCGTGATTAATACAGGCGGCAATAGTATTGATTGTATGAAGGCAACAGATTATAAGGTAGAACTATATCGTTGTGATAACTTCCTTACTTTTGTGCTATTGTTGTTAAAAGAAATCAAAGTCGCATAACGTTATTCCAAACATTATTTGGTCTTCATAACGTTGTTCGTACGTTTCAAAGATCAAATAAAATGGTCATTACGCATAACAAGCCAAGATGATCGCCGAACCGAATCCCGAACAAAGCAGGTGTTGATACACTGGACAAGATGGTATCGTTATAATATATGGTTTGGCCGCATTTTTTTCTTTTATTCACAAGGATGTGGTGATGGCGAAACAATCCAACCACCACCCAAAAAAAAAATAAAGAATTGGCAACACTGTTGGTAACCTCACATTATAAAATACAAACTATTATTCAAGTCAGCTGCTAGCCACACGTTGGACATGCCGTGGCAAAGTTTCGTGTAATGTTGTCTTGTTGTTACTATCCAACTGTTCTTATCCTTTACACTTTTCTTCCCTTTTGCAGGAATCAACCAGCAGAAGCAACCCTTTTCCCATCTCCTTCCACGCCGCCACCATCTACTTCCTCTCCATTGCTTAAACGTATTCTCTATAACTACTCAATATTTGGCTGGTCACGGCCTGCAACACGGCTAGGAAACTTTCTCTAGAAAGCAGCGTGGATCAAGCAGATGAAGATTACTAGCATGTTTTACATACATTTAAAATACAACATTGATAAACCCAACGAACGATTGCGGGACTCTGTATATGCAAGACATATCCCATCAAAAAATTTCCAATTCAATGCCCTCCTTAATTATTTCAACGCAATCCTCTAAACTTGTTTGTGTGCACCTTCCTATGCCCCGTTATGAACGAACGCGCGTTTATTTATCGCGGTTTCACGCGGCGAACCTCGCCGCAAACAAACAGACAAACAGCGCGCCATACAAACAATTCATTCCCGATAAAATCTAAATGATGGTTCTTCCTTAACGCCAACAACCGTCATCCGTTGCGGCAAGTTTCTCCGAATATTAACCCCGCAGAGCCGTCCGAACTGTAGCCCCGTTCCGTTCGAGACCATAAAGTAAAACGTAATGGACTATGAACATGTAGGGGGCGACCGGTACGGTATTTGAGTTCTCGCCATTGTGGTGGGAAGGAGCCCGGGAATTCGCGTTTATTTAGGCGGCCGGGCGATGGGCAAGTGGGCGGAAAACGGCGCGCCGCGTTCGGTTTCTTTTCCTTCTCGGGCCAAATCGCTTATTTAGCGTAGCGCCGGGCGAATTGAAAACTAAATTATCTTTATGGTAGCGATAAATTGCGGTCGGATTGTATATTGATTTAGAACGAAATGAAGTCGGAAGCGATTTGCATAATGGGGAAATAGATGCATATCATGCGATGGTGTAACGTGTGCGCTATTTATTATTGTTTATGATTGTTGGATATTGCCGAAGATTTATGATGGGAATATTAGAGACCATTTGGTGTAATTTCGTCGCCATTAATTTAATTTAAGCTTTAATTTTCCATTTAACTCGTATTTTTAGTGTTCTTAGTTCCATATTTAGTTTTCCAATACCTAGACATAAGGGACAAGTGTATTCCGTGTGAAAAGGTTTCCGCAAAAGCCACGTAATTAGCTTATTCCCCAATTTCGAGTGGTACGTAATAAATTAAATAATTTATGGCTTTTTTTCTTTTTCTTGAATTTCCCCGTTTCGTATTATGTAAACAAAAGGCCAACAAACATAAGTTAATCGGACGGAAGTTAATCGTTCGTTAAAAGAAATATTTATTCGAACAGACAGAAAATTTACAAAATATACTTATAACAAAGTTTAGCTTAAGCTAACGCTAACAGTGCTAAGTTAATATTGCCGTTAACATTATTTCTATTTCCTTATATAGGTGTAAAGAATCTTTACTTTAGATACTCTTACCCTTTAAAAAGCGCTTCTATTATCTGCAGAAATAATGCAAGACGTATATCATTAATGCATCATATGATGGAAGCTAGTTGGATACGATGGAAGCACACTCTCACTGAAAGATACATATCTACTTCGACGGCTGCAACAGGATGAATGTTAATTGTAACGATGCAAGTAATGTATCACTCAATGATTACCTATATGTTGGTGATAAATTCAATTCTTTTAAGCGTTGGTTAATAGACAAAATATATAATTTACAGGATCATTACGACAGGCAACGTTCACGACAGTTATGTTCATCCAAATGACCGAAAACTTATTCGACAGCTTTAATAGAAGTAATCCAAGCGAACCATTGTCTGTGCGGGAAATCCAAGTTGAGATACGAAGACATTCGAAATCATTTCCAAAGTTGGAAAGCAGAGATACACATTCAGGACGAGAGGCAGACTCGTCGAAGCGACTCAAAAAACACGTCAAGCACTTCTTTCTGACAATATTATCCTCGCAAATATTATTAGCTTATTTCTCTAGAAAAGTGTAGCCTTCGACATGTCTGTCGATCAGCGAATTACGTTGTTAAAGCGGAAATTACAAAATAAAAGGTTGCTTTAATATTCACCTAAAAGAAAATTGATTTCTTTTGTTCGTCTCTTTTTAGTTTTGTTGAAGACAGCGCCGTTGTAAGAATTCGTATTTTGAATCGTGTATAATACAAAATCGCTTCCGTATTAGCACTAAATACACGCTCACATATGTACCTAAATAATTAACGATATCTAAATGCATTGGTCTCGCTTACTTTCGTAATGGGCGAGCTAGGTTGAGGCGCTTAATCGATAAAATCAAAAATACTTTGCATCTCTTTGAACTTTTCCTCGCACTAGAATATGCCGCCGACTACAATATTACAGTTTTCTTAACCAGCATCTGTATTTCATTTCTCGCATCATGTCTGTTTGATTTCAATTTCTTTCTACTTTAACCAGCGCGTACATTCAAATTCATGTACTTGGTCCATTTCTTTCATCCTATTTCCAGCGAATAAAATTGGAGATTTTATGCACGTTGTTTTACTTTATTATTTATGTACAAGAACGCGTGCTACCGGCGCGTAGTATTAGTATCCGAACAAGAAAAATTTAATTAAAGGCTTCTAACACCAAATAGGGAGCGCAACCAGAAAGAAAGAAGAGTGAATTCGAAGATTGCGATGATGGCATTTTAAGAGGAACAATACATAACTTTTATGTCAACAAAAAAAAAGGTTTTCACTTTGAAATACATCCATGAAAAGTTTTTGGACGATACAGGGTACCAAGAATGTCCTAAAAGTTATAAGTTTGAGAAAAGTTATGAGGAAGAAGTTATAGAAAACTATTAGCTTCACTTCCCAACATTTGCAATTAAAGAAGCAGTTTCTTGCAAAACATCCAGCTCTCTGTATTGATGAGCAAAAGCATCCCGTTGTATACATGAATAAAACGTATTTGTTTAAACTAAAAATAAGGGAGATCGTTTAATTATCGGTCATGCTGCTGAGAAGGATGGTTTTGTCCCCGTCGCCTATCTTCGGTAAATATCATCAAAATGGACACGAAATTACCATCAAGAGGCGAATTTTGAAAACTATAAAAAGTGATCTGAACAAAATTTGATACCCAAATTACGCGAAGAAAGTATTATTGTCATTGTTAATGCACCTTACTCCTTAACAGAGAGATTCATATTTATATGCAGAAAGGATACATAAAAACGTAAAGAAACATACATTATGAGGAGCATACGACAAAGATAGAGCTGTACAACGCACAAACCACGATTCAAGAGTTACGAAATAGACACAATAATAAATACGGCGAAGCTGTACTTAGATTACCATCGTTTTAACCTGATCCCAATTGAAATGGTTTGGCAAGTATGTCGGCGGACGAAACGTACGAACAACGCACAAACCACGATTCAATAATAAATACGCTGGTGCTACCATCGTTTCAACCAGATCTAGACCCATTTGAAACGGTCTGGGCAAGTATGAAACAAGTATGTCGGCGGACGAAACGTGATATTTAAAACGGGCATAGCGGAGAAATTTTTTAATGAATTCTTTGGCACGTTTTCAGCAAGAGACTGGCAAGTAAGATGTGGAACTTAAATTGAACGGGAAAGGAATATAGAAGCAAGAACCAGCATTAGAAAAAAAGCAATAGACAAAAGAATAATTTATGTCGGCGAAGATCTGTTATTATAATTATAATTTATTTAAAAAAAGTTATTATGAATTAGACGAAGTAGTTGAGGATTGTACCTCGTCTAATAGCCTCGCACTCGCACACTCTAACATTTCGCCTCCCCATCTGGTCATTTCACCGGCGCTACTATTTTAAGCGACCGACGAAACAGATGTCACTATAAGAGCTGAATCCTTACGGGAACGCCATAGTATTACTTCTACCTCGCACGTCCTATTTTATAGTTTCCATTGATATCGCCATCGATGCGTCATCAGCAAAACAAACAATACAGCAAAACGAAATATACAGGGGCAATTCGCTTGTAAAGAGACAACACCAGAGAAGCCAGAGGAAAGAATCCTGACGTATCCTTAGGTTCACCTCTCCCACATCCGGCGTTGATGAACCAACTAACTCGCATCTTACGATCTTCTGAAAACGATAACAACCGCTGATGTCACGGATCGCAAACACTCAGTCTACATAGTTTCTTACCTTGAATATTAAGATGGAAACTATCAAAAGCATATTAGTGTTCATAGAAGTATTGAACGAAACGAACTCAATGGCCGCCAGTTCATTTTGGTGTTCTTGAATTTCTTTCGAGTACGTGTAACCACCTAATACTACAAAAATAATCCCTTCCATAAAAAAAATATTGCATACGTTCCACAAAAAAAGGCGAACATGGTACATATTTTATTGGCGTTCGTAGATTGATGTTTTGTGCTTCGACGGCGAAGACCAAACAACCGCCGCCGCTCACAGCTCAACACCCGCCAGCACCACACGTCGTCGTGACTTGGTTTTCCTCCCCTCTTTTTTACGACATCTTTCCCCGGCTCGCAATATAAGTTTTACGACTTATATTTCGACATTTTCGGAGCCACCCTACGCCGACGTTCGACGCAACCTTCGCCGACGTCGTCGAGTTCGGCTTGAAAATCAAATTAAACTTTCTAGTGCGGCGGGCCACTTTAACTACGTTGATAATCAGTTGTGTTAGGTGCTTTTAAAGGTATCCCGTTTCTTTTTTTCGCCTAGTCCTTTTTGCAACACAACTCCGAAAGGAGAAAGTGGTCCGTAGTCGAGCTTTACAATGTTTTGAAGTGTCAATAACGTTCGTTTTAGTTCGCAAAGTTATTCAGTGGTGGTAACTGTTAAGAAAGTGATTTTAAATGTAATTCTTCCGCAGGTATTCTTTTCGGATGTTTAAGATAACAAGCTTGGGTTGAACAAGGAGAATTTTTCTTTTCTGGCAACGTTTTTCGCGTATTCGGGCGAACTCTTATTTATTAATATTAATTTAACCGCCTGATCATTACGGACTTGACGTGACCCATCGTCAAAGTAGATGTACAGATATATCATATACAAGAAAAACAGACAAAAGAGACCACCCCAGAAACATACAAATGCAATAATACACAGAAAAATATAAAAGCGTATCTCAAATTTGCCCATCATATTTGCACATTGCTACTAGATATCTTGTAAAGAACGTCGCTCAACCAGTGTGGACACCAAATATGAGGCGACGGGAACCAGGAAGTTTTAAGCAGAAATCGATGGTTCGCTATTAGTTCCATTGATTCTTCTAAAACATTTCGATGCTGTATTTGCTTACGTAAAAGCAAAGAAAACTGAAGCAGATGGATTGTCGGAAACGTTATGATACATTTATTCCGTTTCAAGAAGGTGTGTGTATCTTTCGCCATCTTTCAGCAACGGCCGAAATCCCTCGTTCACAGAAGGATCTCCGTTTACACGAAGGAGTTTTAGAAGGAGCAAGACAATGAGCGAAAAAACGGGCAGATATTGTGGGGGTGGTGGCACATATCGTGGAACCTTCAATATATTTTTACCTAGGTATGCTTTCTTATTATGGTGGATTCGTTTAAATTGTTTCGATAGCTACAATAGTACATTTTGATTGTTTGATTCCTCGGTAAAAAGCTCCCCGCTCTGAAAGTATAACCTTCTGCTGACCAATGTTTGCTTTCGATGTTATCAAGGTGCAGATCATCAGGCCAAAGCCAAGACTATTTGCGCACCACATTCTTGTAAACGGTCCACTCCAAGGATCGTTTACGTATACTGAAATAAGTTCGTTCTGCTTCAAAATCATAACCACATGCTTACAATCTACGGCCTAGTTGCTGCTTCATTATACCGATGAGACTATTTTAGAGTTTCTGCTTTTGAGAAACGACGACTGATGCAGTTGAGTGAATATTTATTCATTAGCTACGAATAAAAGCATGTCACGTGTAGCCCTCCGCAGCTACTGAATTATACCGGAATCTGTGAATCAAAGAATTACAAAGCAAATTTAAATACATTTCCAAGGAACAAGAAAAAATTTAAAAAAAATTTGCAAGAAGACATGGTTCGATGAATGAACGAAGAATATATAAACTTTAATAAAGAACATTAAAAAAAAAATTTATATGGAGTTAATTAAATTTTAAGCATGCCTCACACTTTGCGGTGTGCCTAAAACGCCGCAGCAACTTTACTCAAAATGTTTGAAGGTACTCTTCTGCTGGACTGAGGTAGAGACTGCAAGCCATCCAGTTCATACGCACTATCCCAGCCTTATCTGTTGACTATCCGAGCGCGGTGCAGATGCTCATTATCGAACATAAAAGTGACTAAAACTATGCTCTGAAGGAATTCATGTATCTTACAGTCATCATGGAACCTGCGCTAACAAATTCATAGTCACTCAAGTCTTCACTACATATTTCAGCCCAAAGCTTAACGGGGCCCCCAGGCAACAGATTGTTTCCTGGACATCTGGTAAAACAAGGCAAAAATTTGCATTCATCTGAGAATAATACGTTACTCCAATCGGCGTGATTCCAGTTTTCCATATGTTCCACGGGCAGCTGTTAAATAAGCTTCGTCTGGTCGTCGACGAACAGTCCATCTGCTTCCATGTAAATATCTTATTTCGCTCAGTCGATTTGCCGTCGTAACCGAAAACAGGTGTGCCAATCATTCAAAATAGAAGAAACCACGAATGGATCGTCTAGTTGTTCTTATAATTCTGGTCTCCTGGTGTAACTTCCGGTTTCATTAGATTTCAGAACGGTTTCTTTTGACGGTTAAACAAGTAACGCCTAGTACTTAAACAGCGTAACATTATCCAAACCCATTGACTAAAATCACGTAGTTACTCCAACATATTTTCCCCACAAAAACTTCCATGTTCGATGTCAATTCCCCCTTCAACGTTTTACATCAATCTCGTTCTATATAAAGAAACAATAAAGGAATTGAAAATCTTTACGTGCGACGTCGTTTTCATCCCAGGCAACCGTCCTCCTCCGCGTTACCTACCGCGTAATCTTCACGTATGTAGGTACTTGAGGAAACTTCCTGTTAACTTCGAGGGTAAAACATGTGTCGGGGGAAATGGTCTGGAACGTATTCAGCGTAACACTTAACGGCACAGCATAAGTTGTACCTTGAATTCTCACCGCGAGCGCTCGTTTGTGGACGTTTGATTGCTGCTTCGACAGGGCGTCGCGTTAAAAGGAGAAGACTGCGGTACGTCGAAGTTGTCGTACATACATCAAGCGTCCGTGACTGTTAGACGAAGGTATTGAGCGACGTCGATGAGAGGTTTTCGAGTATTTTGTAGTGGAATTGCTAGTAATTTGTGTATAGGGTTGTCTCAAGTGAAGCGTCGCTTTGGTATGGCATACATAAAAGTTATGCGATAGCGCATGGCGCACAATCAATATTCTCTCTATAATTCTGAAGCAGAGAAATGCTTCCTTATACAGGGTGATAATGGCTAGAAAGAACCTAAACGTCATAAAAAGATTTCGAGTACATCATTAGAAGATAGGAGATTGAAAAGCAAAGCCAAATGAAAATGTTTTTTTTAATCTCGAACGTTATTTGTCACAGGTCCATTTTACCTTCGGGTTCATGGCGGTTCAACCACAAAACGTAGCGACTTTTGTGAAACGATAACTTTACTTTTGCTACCTTTGGTGACCCCGATATGTGTACTTTCGTATGTTTTGGTCCTAAAACTCTTTTTTTATGAAATGCCCACGTCTTCATTGCTTGTTTTATGTGTTGAGCCCATTAAAAGATAAATTCACTGCTACTTTTACCAGCTTATCCGCCTTTTCATTTCATTTGGTGACCTACAAACAACCGTAAGGTAGTAGTTATGCCTTAGATATTGCACACATTCGTACAACTTGCGGGTATTGCACTTACCTATCTTGCTAAGTCTCGAGCCTCAACATCAAAAGTAGCGTCTCTCGTCTCAAATATTCTTTTAATATAATTGCACGTCCGCTAATATCGAACCATTAAAAAGCTCTTCTATTTGAAGGGCAATACACCCACGCAAATTAAAATCCGGAACGGACACCGTTTACGCGAAATTTTGGGCAGCTGAATTAAAACACCGGGATACTTGCTTAATTGGCTATGAACGTTCGGAACGTTTGAAAACCGCAACCACTGCCGATAACGAAGGAAAAATTCACCGCGTAACGTTAAGCGAGCGTCGAATTAAGGTTACAGTTGTAATGGAGCATGTGAGCACCGTGTTTATCGTGTACAGTGCGCCCCGATTGGAATTGATAAGAGGAAGAAAATTTTAAAAAATTAACTTAACTTACCGTGAAGGAAATGGAGATAAGAAACTTAAACATAACAATCACGTTTTTCTGCATACATACGTTCTTCCAGTTTTACGAACCGTTACTGCGTCCTGAACTGATACTTTCAATATCTCACGATCTTACGGTAGATCACCTTCCTGAAGCTTTTGTTTTAAGGCACCCCGCAAGAAAAAGTCGGTCGGTGTAAAATCAGGATATCTAGCTGGAATAATAATTGGAGAAAATGTTCCCGTCCATCCTTCTCCGAAGTAATTTGTCAACCACTGCCGTACTAGAAGGATGACTTTTCGAAAACGTTTACCTTCTTTGTGAACGACATAGTTCGGTTTTTCGAAAGCCCAGAGAACAACCATTTTACGATGAAACATGACCATCCTATGAAAACTATCAAGGAGGTAATTTTCCCCGACCCACTAACGCCCACGTTTTTTCCCCTCTTCATTCCTCTTTATTTTAAATGCTATGTTTAAATGCTGGTTTAAGAGGAAGAACCTTGTTTTCTTTGTAAATCCTTTGAAAATGACTTTTATTTACTTGTAATCTTCGTGAATATTTCCTTGAAAGTAATTTCAGATTACCTGCTGTTAAATCTTCAATGTCCAGAACAGATCTTTTTCTCACCAGTTTACGTAATGCCTCGCGCGATAGCAATTGTGCTTTATACGAAAATAGTCAATTGGATATTGTTAAGAAATGTTTTCGAAATCATAGCGCTTGATTAAGCTCTCTCTCCTTTGATTAAAATCAACGGAGTATTATCACAAAATTAGAAACAAATGTAGTTTAGAGATATCAAATGATAAATATTACACAATTACGTCTAGTAGATCAATATTACAGGACAACTAGAGTCCGTCAAACACACAACATTCTTTCATAACAATTTCGCATAAAATAATAAATAATAACACTTCTCTCTTGAGGTATTTTAATATTTTCTTGAGTTACTAACGCTCTCTACGTCCCTTTTTACGGCATCAATTTAATTTCTTTAAAACACACATTTTTACGGATTTTCGTCGAACGATAGCGTGATTACTAACGCATTTCGACAAATTTACATGAACCACTTCGATAACATTTTTTTATCGCATTTCATTTAAGAGATATCAAATTAGAAATAAAGTCTCTCTCTGCTTAACAATCCGATAAAGGAAATCCCTTTCCAAAGCTGGAATATCGGCGCGGAATTAAAGAAGCTCTCGACCGGATAACTTCAAGCGATAACAATCTTCGCGGAATTGCTTTTCATCACCCTTCAACTTCGCACAATCATAAAACGAAACGATCATCGCCTTCTTTAGCGAAAAGTAATCTCGGCGACGTTGCCGACGACGTACCATCTGCAAGCCGTGCAGGGATATGCCCTTAAATAAAAACTAGTTCCTTTCCCATCGTCTCCGATGCCAACCTCACTTCTAGCTGGAGGGTCCTTCAACCATGCGACTTTATGACCGATATAATGTTCATCAAGCTACATTACCTCTCTTAAAACGCTTGCCGTCGGGGTGTCGTGATTGTACCATTACAACGGCTATTCGTGGGAAAAGCACGAGTTACATTCACCACCTTGTATCTCCTCGTCTAGAGTCCGGACCCTCCCGATGGTCTACGGAGAAAGTTCTTTTTATCCGAAGTAATTTCATAGTTCCTCTCGCTTGCTCGAACCACCCCCCGGGTTTGTTGCAAAGATATACGGACCGAGAAGAAACGGCCGAAACAAGAAACAAGACACATACCGGGAAATTTAATGTTGTTGTAGCGGAAGTCTACGGGGAGTTTAGGTTGAACGTAATGTTCGTCCGGGATTTACTTTCTTATTACGGCCCCTTTTTACGTAGAGAGGCGCCGCTTTTCGGACGGCGCTTTCTTGACGGAGATAGGAAATTTAATTTTTTAGATAAGCGCTGTTTTCGCTTTATTAAATGCGATTAAGGATTAATGGGCCGAGATAAAGATGGGGAAATGAACGAAATAAACGAAGCTCCAGAGAGACTGTCGTTAACTAGCGTGCTACTCTGATAAAGAGTATCTCGGGCTTTTAATATAACGTGAAATAAGTTTCCCTTCCCAAATTTTTGGTAAACACGTATCAAGTAAATCATAAATGTTGATATACATAAGAGAAGAAAAGTTACAAACATATCCATCTTGCTACGTATACCTTCTAGCTGAAGCCGCAAGTGAAAATAATTGATTTTTTGATGAAGTACAAGCAAAAATAAAAGCGAGTACATTGATCAAAGGCTAAATAAATTAGAAAATCGCGTGAAGGACAAGCCCGCCTCCAAATTCGGTCATTTTGTTTACATTTTTCAATGTAAGAGCGAGTAGCGATTAATGTGCCTCCATTTTCTGTTAAAACCAATGAGTTAACGTTAAAATTGATGTTAACAGTAACGAAGCAGATTATACTTTATCGGAAATAGCCGAAACATCGACCGGCAAACATCTGATGAAGGCTACCGATTATTTGTGTAATGATGTAATCAATTAAAATGAATAAATCTTAGGAATCTTACGTCGACCAATCTAAAAATCAAAGCAATTCCCCGCTTTACAATAACAATAAAACAATAATAATAAAACAAGAAAAAAAGCAATAAAAGAACTTTTATTATGAAATTTTTATTATTATTTCTTCTTCTTAAGCTATCAATAGCGAAAGTGCACCACTTAGATTATTAGCATCAAAAGTATTCAGCAATGGGGAAGAAACAAATTGCTACCTCCTCAAATCTTCCTAACCAAAATTATTCACAGGGCCCCCTTCTCGTAGATTTTCAACAGCCTTGTTAATGAAGGGGTTGATATAATAGCTCTAGAAGTATAAGAAGAAGAACTGTATTGGTGAAAGGGTACATAGATGGTTCACATCAACCATCTACGATGGTTATGACTGGTCAACTAATAATTCAACCACTAAAACTACCAAACAGAATTCAACAGTGGACATTACCATCCCATCTTTAAACATGAAGTGACGTCAATAGTTACTTGCGTCATTAGGAGATAGCACGACTATCGAGATCGATCGAAATAACTTTATTCTTTCCAAGAGTAACAATGAAAAAAAAATGGGACGTAGAACAGTGATTAAATATTTGTTTCCAAAATGCAAACGAATGCCGAGACGAAAATGGAATGGAGTGGAACAACTCATTTGAATCTAAGGAAGCTTTCCCCGCGATGAGCGAAACGATTGCTCACAACACAACTTCACACACATTATTGTTTGGCGATCTTAAGGCGCAATCCAGATGATTTTTTGCATCGATTCCTAGCAATTGACGAAGCATGAATCAATCACAACGCACACCACAAACCAAAAACAGTTTAAAGTGATGCTCCAAGAAACGCCAAAGCCTCAGTGCTTTGGAAATATACGCGCTATGATTACTTTGAAAGGAGGAAATGACTAATGGCAACCGGTTTGATGGAAAAAGCATTGGTTCAAATGATGAAGTGATTGCGCTCCGAGAAAATGCGATTTCTTATATTGGACTAAGTGTACCACCGGCCTAAAAAGAGGTAAAAAAAAAAAAAAAAAAAAACTGGCCCCTAATAAGGAAAATAACGACGAAACAAGACTGAAACTGAAGAAAAAAAATAAGCAACAAGCCGACAACTCGAATCTAGACTACCTATTACCAAAATTGGATTCATATTACTTAATTTGCGTGGGTTGGAAATAACGATGCCCATCACGCCCATCACCGGTATAAAAGGGAAATCTAATCCGCTTAGCACGAAAGGAACGTTCCGCGTCGGACACTAAGAGACGTACTCTCGCCCCAACAACTACACATTGAAAACAACAAACTAGTTTTTCAAGCGCAGGATTTGCGCAGCAGGTTACGTGCTTACGGTAAATTAATCCGACGAATTCTATTTATCACCTCGAATTTCTGAAGGTAATCGTACATATTTCCCTCGGATTAAACGTAAAGAAGCGGGCGTTTGCGTTACTACATTAACTTATCTTTTTCTTTTATGAGCTTTCGGGTCTTTCAATCTCGATGGTCACGAAACGTTTACTTATGTTGAAGGCGGCGCCTTTGGGTTGGGTATTTTTCCCTCTTGTTTAGCTAATGAATTGTTTTAATTTGAAGACTCCAAGTGATAGCAGATGTTTGTGCAACTCAAGCTTTTAACGTACTTATTATGTAGGACAAAATCTTTCATCCCAAAATTACGGATATGTTATCGCCTTCCTAGAAATAAAAAAATTTGCATTTTTCTTTTTCAGAGATTAGATTATTGATAAACATAATGAACTATATTGGACGAAAAAGATACATAAACACAATAAAAAAGTTCATTAATTTAAAAATTTTTTTGATTAAAATTGGTCCATGAAAGAGTTTATTATTTCAATAAATGATGTTTCTTAAAATTCTTTTCTGATTCTTACAGAATAAGTTAACAAGCGGGTCTTTATTATATTTATTCAAGTCTTATAAAACTTGGTTCATTGCTATAATAAATTCATTAATTAATATAATCATTTTTTTTCCATGTTTTAACGTAATGAACTCAACGAATGCAATTTCTTGAGTTCAATTTTTCTGTGTACGATATGTTGTCTTGATAACAAATGTCTGAATGTAAATGTCTGAATTTGACCTGGAACTTTAAAAAAAATATATATCTTAAAAGTTAATATGCATTTTTATAGCTTAAGAATATTCAGGATGTTGTTATTGACCCAAAGATTGATTTACCTATCAACATACAGGTTATTGTACATTAGTAGGCAAAGCTGGACCACTGTGAGTGTGGAACTCTTTTTACTAAACTTATAATAACCAAGCGAAGAAACTGCTGGCCTAACTACAAGTCTTTTTAATATAAAAATTAATTGCTATTAACTACTGGTTAATATGATCATAAAAGATCTTACCTAATCGATCCCAAAAAAAAAATGTTGACCCTCTCGTAAACATACCGCAACTAACCTATCTCTGTTATAATTAGTTTCTAACTAGAATTTCGAAGTTTGTAACTTGTTTGAGGTTAAATGATTTTCGCTCCTGATACGATACAGGTTTAGTTTTAACTAACTCCGGCCGTGGAAGCCTACATTATTATTTCACCGAAGTTGCATTAAATTCTAAATTGGCTGGTCTTTCCTTGCAAATAGTTACCTTTCTGATTGGGTATTCTTAATTGAAAAAGGCACACGTTTCTTGTTGCGTTTAGCCACCACGACCAGCTACCTATTCCTCCAATTTCCGTCAAAGTTATGATCCTGTTACTATAGGACAGCTTCAGAATGATTTCTTGATATAGTAAATAACAATAAATAAGTAATAATAAATAATTTTTAGAACTTATAGATGAACAAATGCCTTTACTCCAATTAAAGGATTTTATATTTTTTGTCTTTAATTTTTAATTTTAAATTAAGAAGTAGAAGAGTTATAAAAAGAACGAATAGCTAAAAGGATACCATATATTCTAGCATCTCGCCATAAACAACTTTTACATAAAATACTTTTAACATCTGCGTATAACGTGCTACAGCCGTTATAGAACCATTATTCCATCACATTATATATAAGCGCCACGAAAGATGGCAAGCGGTGGGAGCAAGTTTGCGCATCAGATGAAGTGGTGAAAGGCAGAAACTTTCTGCCGTCTCATCAAGTCTAGCTTCAATGTCAAATCTATGCTTACGATGCTCTTCCTAAATTTCTCGAGAAATTCATGAAAATTTTGCTTTCAGTAATTTACGAGCAACCTTAACACTTACGTTAATTACCGGAACATTGTTCTTGGCGGTAGCTCAGATCAGCTCGACAATATCGTGATCGGAATAATTCAACGGAGGTCTCAAAAACTGTGACAATTCTTCCGATTATTCGAATCAACACATCAGTTTCTCTACAAATTCATTGTTTTATCTCACTTACTATTACCAAACTAGGACGATGGCGATTACTCGCGTTTGAGCATAGAGCTCCTTCTGATCTTCTAGCAAAGACATATTATACTGCTTCTAATGAGAACGCTCTAACTATTTTAAAAGTAACTATAGCTCATCCCTATCGCCCACCATTTCTCGTGGTGCGCCCAATATAATATGTGGTGTTGAATAATTATATTTTCACACATTAAACTAAACGGTTCACAAAGCTACACACGTCCATTAACTCAAAACCACTAAGATACCGTCGCTTTAATCGTATCTCCTGCAAGCACAGCTCTAAAATCAGCTTCAACGCCGTAGTCGCCCAACCATCCTAATAAACCAACTATACGCTCCATTGTCAGTAATCTAGGAATTCAAATGTCAGCCGTGGTACTTCGCTTGAGCATAGATAATATACATCTGACGGATAACTTTCGCGCAAGCCGCTATATTTGTTAAAATGAGGACGGACAGCTCGTTGGTTCCGACGCTTTGTTTAAGTCGAGAAGTATCGCGGCGTTATCTACGGAAAACGTTTCCCCCGGTCCCGCACCTCCGATAATTAATGCGAAGGATCATAACGTTCTGATCGTGAACGGCGATTAAATTGAGAGTGGGAGGAAAATCCTTTTAAGATATTCAAATAAGCGAGAGGAATAAATAAGCGGGAGACAGATATGCGTTATGAACGACGCAATAAGAAAGTAGGTCAAGTTTCGCGTTTCGTTTTGGGCGAAATAATTATGCATAAATTTAAATTACTATCTACGTGAAGATACCGACGCAGAATAGTTTTATCTGCTTCCATAAATTGCCTTTATCGGCTCCGTAATGGCGAAAATTCTAACTCTGCGTTACCGCTACCGAAAAAGTCTGACTCATGCTTGACGATTATAATTGACGGAACGTATGAATACTTCATCCTTTTTCGATCACAACCGCGGAGATCTCGTTTATTTCTGGAGATAAGGGGTAGATTTAAATTTGGTAAAAGGTGCTAAATTTTACGTTTGTTATTGACCGGAAGTAGAGATGTAAAATTTCGTTAACTTTCGGTACTCGTATCTAATGTTTTCCTTCGGTACCGAGCAACCGTTTCTAATGCAATTCAAACAGGCAGTATAGGTACGTAAGTATGCTCATTCTTTGGACTATGTTCATTATGAAAGCTCTGATAAATAGACGTCTCAAACGGCTTAATTATAAAAGCAAGGGAAGCTTATTAATAAATTATCAATTACAAAACAATGCAACGCAGGTAATAAAGAAAATGGGGAAAATTACCGCTATTAGCTGCGGCGCAATTTTTCTTCCATCTTCCATCGCAACAACCGCCGGGCATGTTGTGGCGAGGAAATAATATTCGTATAAACCAAGGATTCAAGAGAAAACTAAAGAAGCCGCGATTGTTGATAGCAACGTTCAAATCTCTCTAGCAATTAAAGTAAAAAGTACCAAAGTACCGTAATTCTTCTTCCAACAGCAGCGGCAGCTGCTCCTCAAAAGAATTGCTTCGTTCAGCCTCAACGACAAAAAATGTAAACCTATCGAATCATCTCCAACAATTTCGGCCCACATGTTAATAGAAAATTGGTATCGATGGCGGATATTCAATATTTCGTGCGGGTTTTCTTTGCTCTTGCTTTACTCTTATCTTTAGAGTATTGAATTAGAGGATAATAATAAGTCCAATCAATGACGGCGGTGTTGAAGCTAAAGGACAATGTCTTCTTGTATATTCCATCATCTCAATTTCCAAAACACCAAAGTAATGCAAAATCTTCCTAAAGCAATATTCAGAGTAACTATACTGTTGTTACTGGTTTGTTATCGTAGCTTGCGACGCTTCGTCCTTTCTCTTATTAAACATCTTCAGCGTAGTTGCTGCAAATCAACTGATGTTCGGTGTAATTTTAGGCGTATCTAACTGCAACCCTGAAAATTAATTATTCCTTGTTTTATTATCATGTGTGATGTAAAACGAAAATTATCAATCAAAATTTGCTGAGGTACGCTCACGTAAACATGGTGATTAAATAGTGGACTATCTCTGAATCAAGTTAGCTCGCACCCTTTAATGTAAGAAGCCATTAATCTTCTTTTATTAAATATTCACCAAGAACGAAGCTACAATCGACTTCGTGTATCGCGACAGTTGCATAACAGCAAACTAAATACGCAACGATATATTGCGGAATAGCGACGGAGGAACAGACATTTATAAACGTCCCGACGGCATGCGTACAAGTGTATCTTGTATCCGCCACATCCCATGTTCTATACACGTTCGTTCGTCGAAAATATTAAGCTTTTCCTCTGTACCCATCCTTCCCTCGTACGTCTAACGCACCGATGTGGCATCTAATAAATTTACTTTAACGCAACCGCGAGTAGCATATCGCGTAGCGCTAACCTCTCACGTGCCCTTTCTGCAGCTAAGCAGCTTTCTTAGTTTCTCGTTCTTTCCACCCCGATCTTGCGGATCACTGTTTCGAGCGTCGCATTTTTTTTTTTGATAATATCGAGAAGGCTTGTCGGATTATTCATTTTTCCTGTATTGTACATTTTCGTTTTTCGCTGTGAGAAATTCCGCGTATAAACATTTTTTTTCTCGTGCTTCCTGCGGAGATATTATGTTTTCCTTTTTTTGATGGAGCTTGAGGGCGAATGGTGATAGATGGAAGGAAAGCTCTGCGATAAATTCTCGAGAATGGATGTAATAATTTAAGGCGGTTATGGATACGCGCTCTTTACATAATGTAAATATAGGATTTCCCTTGACAAGATTTATCCGGTATCTTGAATCTACGGCTGTATGAAATGCTACTCTAAATAATCCTAATCGTAGGTGTCTTTGTAATGTATGCATTATTGAAATGTACCTAAAGCATTCAATAAAAGTTTTTTTTTTTAAGATGACCAGATCTTAGAAGACGCCTCGTAAAGTTGGACGTCGTATGTTGCGGATGCTGCAAAATCTGTATAAAAACAATGTTACGGAATTTTTATTGAGGGCGTTTTTATCCAATCGAGAGAGATTTTGAAACAAATATGAATTTTTTCTTGACTTGTAATTTTTTTGTTTGCTTGTTATATAAAGCTGTTTGTTTTATATAAGGTGTCTAAGTATAATGATGTCGTAATTCGTCGTGCAAAGCCGTTAAATCAAAACGACTAAATTCTCTTACAAAATAGACTTGCCGAAAGAAAAAGTTGGGGGGTCTGTAAGCTTTTTGCAAGATTGTCATAACCTCAGGAGCCTCCAATGATTATTTGTCCGTAAATTTCTATCATTCGAAAACTCGTATCTTCCTAACTACTGCTGAAGAAATACATTTTATCAAAGATTTACTTAGAACAATAGCACATGGTGTCAGACATCAGTGACAAAGTGTTATTTTGCTTTCCTTTACTTCAAAACTGACAACTGTTTTCACCGGTAAGATACGAGTCATGTTCCACTAAGATTAGAATGACGGATGCACAGGATTAACAATCCCCAATTTCATTGAAGGATACGACGTGAAGATAACAATTTCATGGCTGATATGAAAGTTTTACCGTAAATAGCTTGTCGAATTTACATTTTCACTTCACTATTTTTGTAACTGATTAAATTTCGAAGGGCAATAATTTTCTTTTCTTGGAAAGAGGATATAAAGATTTCAGAAATTATTCAACGTCTACAAAGAGCGTTTGTTGAGTCTACAGAATCCAAAGATGGTGTATATCGGAGCATCCATCCTTTTAAAACTTGTAAAACGTCATTAAAAGACGATCCACATAGTGTCGATAAACGAAGGAAAGCACCTACCGAAAGAGGATAGGAGAATGAGTATTCGTCAAATTAGTGTACGCCTAGGAATAGGTACGTAATATTTTGGGCATAAGCAAGGTTTCAGCCGGCCAAGAGCTTTTAGCCCGTTACGGTGATGAATTTTAGCAACGCATAGTAACCACTGACGAAACGTCGATTTCTTATTTCAATTCTGAAGACCAAAAATCTATCGAAAGAACGACGTAAACCGCAAGAAGAGGTTCTACTTAAGACATGCGCAGCTTCGTCCGTTGGAAAGGTAACGCTTACCGTATTCTGGGGTTATGAAGGGATTATTTTTATGAATTATCAGACGAAAAGTACTACAATGAATGCAGAATATTATTCGAATTTATTATCTGGACCGCTGCGAAAGGCACTTATCAGAAACAGGCAACAGGATAACGCAAGACCCCAAACCAACGTAACCCAACGCGACCAACCAACCAACACAAACTAACGCAAGAAAGAGAAGGGATGATTCGATTTACAATGAAAATTGCTTCCGCATCCACCTTACTCACCAGATCTCGCATCCAATAAAGAAAACTTTTACGATCTAAATGTTTAACTGGCACAAAACAGGTCGTAAATAGGTGGACTGCAGAGACATTGAAAAGTTCTTTAAGAACGCCTATCGTTAAAATAAATGTATTCAATTAAATGGAGATGGACGTAGAAAAACGACATTATAATATTGCTGTATTATGGCTAAACGCCCGGAACTTTGAAAAAAACGTAGGTATCCACCTCTAAGTTTAATCAAACAAACTATACCAACTGCGCGATGAAATTACTAATTCTTCATCTATTCATAGCCTAAGAAACGCTTGGATTAGCCAGGCGAATGAAGTTACCTAATATAAGCCAACCCCAACTCAGACTACCGTATCGATATGTTTTAAATTGATAAGACATAAGGTATTTACGAAATATGTTCAAGATTAACTTTTCATGAATCATTGACCAATTTAATTTCAATTACTTTAAGAGCAATTAGAGACCCGCGGCGAAACAGTTCTGTTCGTTTCGACTCCCTTTCGTACAAACATAAATTCCCACGATCATCATTAGAGCCAATCGCAGGTTTAGTTTGAAATAAATGGAGCATGTTCGTCGTTTCTGGCTTAAATGAATTGTAAAAGTGTTTTTTTTTTCTAAGAACATAGTATTGTTATAGCATTAGCGCTATTGTTGTATTTAATGTACTAAAATGTGTAATTGTAAGGTTGTCTATAAAAACCTTGGAGAAGTTAGCTTTGCAAAGAAATTATTTATTTTCTGAACCGTTCGTTACTTGCAATTCTTCTAAGAGATGAACTTTTTACTTATTCTTTTTTTTAACAAAGTTTGTCATTGTTTTCAAGGAAGATCATAGTTGTAATCCGGTCTTGTTCTATTTTCCTCATGTGGCAAATGCTTGATCTGTTATTATTGCGCCAACTGTCTTTATGTAGCACAAGACGTATCTATACTCCGCCAAAAAAGTATCGCATAAACTAAAAAAGGGCATTTATAAACCAAGATATTTTTATACGTTCACAAAAAGTTTGCCTCGTGTATGTGAACTATAAAAACACTAACGAAATCATGGAACATAGCTTTTTTACTTTTTTTCTAAAAGAACACATTTAGAAAAGTGCATATGTGTAAGGTTTGTTCAGTTGTTTATTGAAAGTCTTCCTATACGGACAAATTTGAAAGTGCGAAGTCAGAGTTCTGTACCAACGCTTTTAAAACTAAAATGAGCAATTTAACTTCAGAACAAGTGGCTGCTGTAGTTGCTTTAATCGAAGATGGACGATCTCAAGCATACGTTGCTAATTTGATGAACATCAATCAGTCAAGTGTTTCTAGAGCCGTAGCCGGATATAGGGAAACAGGCAATTACAGTAGAAGACCTGTACCAGGTCGTCCAAGATGTTCTACTCGCCAAAATGACCGCTATTTACTACTACAAGCATTACGTCGAAGACATGTAACTGCGAGACAATTGCAGAACGACTTGGCTAGAGTCAGAAATACTCGTGTGAGTACTCAAACTATTCGGAATAGGTTACGACAGAGTGGATTAAGGGCTAGAGTAGCTGTAACAGCCCCTCGTCTCACTAGGCACCACCGAGTGGCTCGCTTAAGGTTTGCCAGAGAACATGTAAATTGGAACATTAATGACTGGGCCAATATACTTTTCACAGAGACGGTGAGCGCTATTCGCAGTGTAATATCAGACCTAGACCTAATTTGGCTGGTGGCTCTATTATGGTTTGGGGAGGCATCTGTTTAGGAGGTACACTGACTGCCCACAGGTATATAACGGACATTTTAGAAGAACATGTAGTACCATATGCGCCAATTATAGGAAACGAATTCATGTCAATGCACGATAATGCACGACCGCATGTTGCAATAATCGTTCAGGAATACCTTAACGATGTTGGTATTCCAGTTTTGCACGTGTGGGACCTCCTTCACAGACGGATACGAACCCAAAATGTCGCCCCAGCGGACCTGCATGGACTAGAAAATGCTCTCCGTGACGAGTGGGAGAATTTGGATCAGGCTTATATACGGAGGTTAATCGAATCTCTGCCAAACCGTATGCGAGCGGTCATAAGAGCCAGAGGTGGCAATACTCAATATTAAAAGCTACTGTTATGGCATTTTTCTTTCCAAAATTATAATTTCTTGTTTCAATAAAAATCTCAAGTATGAGTTCCTGTTTTTATTTGGCCTGTATTTTATTTAAACAATCATAGAAATTATATCTTAGAGCGCATTAAAGTATATTTACAACTTTATGCTACAAACAAAGACTATGCGATACTTTTATGATTCAACACTAAATTATGCGATACTTTTTTGGCGGAGTGTATATTACTTCTAATTTAAAACAACAATCCAGGCTGTACAGACGCGAAAGTATCGCATGCAACAAGTTCTATAATAAATCTTTGAACACTGGTTGCGATTAACGAACGAATTTGTTTTCTTGCAGCATCGTAAAGTCGTACACATATGAATGCAATAATCGTATAATTGTTAATGCAAGTTATTCATTCCTTTTTAAAACAACCAGGTAAAAGTTTCATTAAGTTATTTGCAAAATAAACTTGCAAAATAGTAATTTTTATTAAATCCTACGGAAGAGTTACTAATAAGAAACGAAGAGTATAAGAGCCTCTGCAGGTAACAACAATGATATGTGGCATACTGCAGTTCTATTAAAGGCTTAGAAGCACTTTTCCTAGCACCGCATGCTCTCCCTCACATAAACCCCAAAGCTGTTTATTGAACAGGTCTTGCTACAATGTTTTGCGCGGGCGTCCCCTATCTATCTTCCTCGGTATTTTCTCGTCATCTAAGTGACACGGCGCCACCGAGGCCAATGTGCTAATTCGATGTGTCGTATATTAGGATCGCCTAGTTCATGCTCGTTTCTCTCTATTTACATTCCTAACGATAAAAGATTAAATACGAAAGCGACGCTTCGAACGCGTTGGTGTATGATCAATTTATTGCCGTATCAAGCTATACGTACTAAAAGCTTCTTTTACAGCCAAAATTTCTCAACTGCTACTGTTTTTAACTTTTTTTTTTAATTTTTTAACTGCTACTGTGTTTAAGAAAAAAATCATTTCTTTTTAGGTGAATTTAAAAGGATTGTCGTTAGCTGAGACTACTGCCTTGTTCGGTGTCGAATACAAAGTATGCAGCTTATAAAGGTTGAATATAAGCTAAGGGATCGTTTTAGTACAAATCATGTTACAATAAGTTCTAAAAGGAACCACGCGATAACGAAGAAGGATCCGATTTTCTTTGAATTTATTTAAAAGAATACATACTCATAATAATTTCGACACAAGAATACCTTTTTTACTCAGAAGGCAATAGATACTGGTCCAAGAAAATTTTACATTTTACAATTTTACATTTGTTACAATTTACATAAAGTAAATGTTTGGGTAGGAATTATTAATAATCGTATTTTCATCAATTCTTCATCAATTAAAAGCTAAATGTAAACAAATATTTGCAATTACTACGAAACGGAATTGTTCCAGCTACAAATACTTTAAACATAGATCAAATGTGGTTGGTGGATCAAATTGCTAGCCTAAAAAATAGCAAAAGTACATATTTTACTTTTCTGAAACATTAGTTAAATCCTTAAATATCTGCAGCATATAGTTTTTTGTTTAGTTATAATAATAATAATAATAACTTTTATTGATTTTGTGAACCTCTACAGGTTATATCATATTTAGGACTGATCCGATCAAATATATGTTTGAAAATGTAACCACTTTCAAGTTCAAGTTTTCCTTCTCTTCTAGAATAAACGCCAAATGCACGAATTTATTTATTTCTATGATCGTTAACAAGTTGTTTTCGATCGAATTTCTTCTCCGGTATACGTCATCAACAAGAGTGTTGTCCAATGGTGTATACCGGTCCTGTACATTCATTAATGACCTGCCTTCCTCTTTAAATGCTCGTGATAACCTTTATGCATATGTTACTAGAATTATATTGACTACTAATAAATAACTTGAAGCGCTTCTATTATACTATTACAACAGTTGTTCATTCTTAAGAATTTATTAATTAGTAATAATTAACTTAAATGTGCTTAATTTAGTAATAATCCCGATTATTTCCAATAAAGTCACTAAAGTTTATTATATGCTTCGCTCTAAGTATGCAAACAGCTTGCCAAATAAGGAATATTTGGAGAAGTATAAAATACTTGACCAAAAACTTTTGAAAAATAGCCAAAACTAGCTTTGATCGCCCACAGTGCAGTACTGGTATTTTTCAATAAAATTCGTGGTTTTTCTCATTTCTCGCTGTTCTTCGCAGCATATTTGTCCGGAATATTTTGGACATTAAATGCCTTCAATCCGGGTTTCCTCTTAATCTTTTTTCCAAAAAAACTCGAAGCAGACCACTTTTTCGGCCATTGTTCTTTCCGAATTGTTAGCATCTTTCCTGAACAAAACAACGACTTCCTTTGCCTTTTCCGCGTTAGAGATATCCTTTTGCCTCCTAAAATTTGCCCTGTCGCAACACAAGCTGTGAACCATTTTTGCAAGTACAATCCTTACTAAAAATAGTAACTGATCTTTTCGCTGTTTGTATCACTTCAAAAAAGGGAATGGTGTAAGTAACAGAGCTATAGAGCACTTCTTCGCTTCTATTTCTTCAAGTTTATATACGCCGCAGAGCTATCACCGCGTATAGAAAGCTCAAGCACAAAATTTTGCTATGAAAACTGAAGTAAGAGTCACTGTGGTGGTTAAGAGCTCAGCTTCTGAAACAAAATTCCTTTTTCTGGCCCATTATTTTTGGAGGATGGATTGTAGAAGCATATTATAAGTCCAGCCAACGATGATAGTGATAAAACGAGACGAAAACTTTCTTTTGTATTCTATTTTCCCAGCTCCCCTAGCTTCTAAATTAATGTAGTCATTTTACAACAGGTTTCGCTGTAATTTAAACATGTTTAAGTGAATCTTCAGTTAATAATCGTTTGGTTAATTCTCATAAAAATTCAGGTGACTTGTGCTTGAGGAAATCTCTAAATGAGAGGCATTAAATTGAAGAATTTACATTGAAATTCAAAGTCTTGTGAAATCATAGAAATGTAAAAAAATCTAGACTACCGAACAAACACACTCTATTTATTATCCTGCCAAATTGATTCAAGAGTACAGAGTAACTGCAATCTCCTAAAGATATACGAATAGAAAGGTATACGAACGGCAAGAGCTTACACGGCGCGTCACTAGAGACATCTACATGAAAGCATGTAAAAGCTAAATCCAAATAGATGTGCCTCTTAGATCTTATTTTCAGATCTCCTTCTTCCTTTTTCAAACTGGTTCCCATTATAACCTGTTCTACCTCCGCCCCTCTTCCGCGTTCCAGCTCCTCTTTTTACCCATATCGCCAAGATTTTACACCCCAAAACTACTCCAGCCGTACTCCCAACTATGCTGCCCGCCAAGCGCAAGAATGCTCATCGATCGGTAAAACATCGCATCGGAAAGAGCTAAAATTAATCAGGTGGTTGAGCGCGGATACCATGCGAGTCGCTCTATCGAATCAGAAGCCTCTAAATAATATATGTTCCGTTTAATGGACCGGAAAGGAGCCAAAGCGAAGAACTAATGGTTCGCCGATGCCCCCATCTCCTACTTTTTTTTTCCTTTTTAACTCGCGCTCCTTCTACACGAGCGCGAGTTAGGATGCAAACATCAGTAGGGGAAGGACTTACTTTTTATTTATTTATGCAGTAGCTCGACGTCCGTGTTGTAATGTTGCCGGAAATTCATCGCCCGGGAATTGATAAAATTACCCGGCAGCGGACGTTTGTGTTTCGTTCGAATAGTGATTTATTTCGTCGTGGTACAACAAGAACAAAGTACGTCCGTACTGAAACCGATGTAGAGCGAAGAGAGCACGTACCGGTTGTTTAATGGATTTCACCTGAAGCGTTGAATGTTTGTTTTCCATACATGCATGAAAGCGAAGTCAATTCCATTTGAACGTTCAATATCAGCACCAAAATGGAAAGATCATGTTTTGTATAAATTGCGAAATGGGCATAAGAGTCAATAACCGTAAGACTAGCAAGGTTTAGATTTAAAAAAAAATTAATTATTAATACATAAGGTCGTAAGCAGCCAACTTGAATCGATTACTTTTGTAGAACGTGAAGAAATTATCTCAAAATAAAGCAAGATAAGTTCCGAGAAGGATCAAGAGATTTGAAAAATCGAGACAACAATATGTATTGTTATGTTAAAAATTCAAAGTTAAGATCAACGCCATATGTAGTGCCGTTCAACCGATGTCCACTCCTTGACTGGCGTTTTAATAGTCAAACTTATCCCCAATCAATTGTAATCCTTTGAATATTCGTTTTTAATAATGATAGCAAACGCCGTAAGATAGTACGGAAAGGACCGTTAAAGAACCAGTACATTCCGCACCACACAAATTTATTAGTTCGGAACAATTGTTTCGAGCATGCCTGTTTCCCCGAGTTTTTCCTGTTTTTCCCGACAAAACACGAGTCTCTGTAGTCGGTGCAAAACAGGTACGATTTCGCTCGTTTTTGTCCTCTCTAGTAATAAAGCATGTATTCGCTAAACGAAAAGAGCGACAGGCACCAAATTCGATGAGCGCATTAGATGCTACGGATACGGAAATATAGAATCGTCGAGTGGTCACGATAATATTTGACAAATATTATCGTGGACATACTTTGTTCAGTTCACATCGTCGTTAAGAAGACGTATTTGACCAAGTGCTTAATTTTTCAAGCAAATCCACATGCTTTCGAGTTCAAACTTTATTTCAAGACTAACAATAAGATAAATTCAAGCTTTCAATATTCAAAAGTACGCAGGTTTCAATATGTTAGATGTTATCGTAGAGACTTTGCAGAACTTAAAAAACTTGATGTTATCTTTTTCTTCCTTGCCTTCTGTCAATTTAACTTTCGCAAGACGTTGGTATTTGCTGCTTACTTTTATATTAATCTGTTCGAAGAAATGGAACATTTTTAAACATGACTACCTACAATATCTTTGTATTTCTATAACATCCTGTATTTTAAGACTACCTAATAGATTAAACTGAAAATTAATTTTCGAATGCCACATCAATAATTTCCCTAAAATTAAACCACTTTCACACTGCTTGCATACCAAAAGATTGACGTAATAACAACACAAACACATCTGAAAAGTTATATTCAACCATATCGATTGGAATACCTTGGTTGTCTCACGGGAAACGCGACATTTATCAACATTTCTTACAGATAAGGACCTCGAATCCGTGAGATCCGCTACAAATATCTTTCTATGGCTAGGGACGTTCGACTACCTGCTGTTTCTGATATTTGTTTGCTCTGGACAGTTAATAATCGCCGCTATCGGAACGCTCACCGGTCGCAAAAATAAGGGAAACAAAACGGATGTCGCGCTGGGGTCAATGCGGACATTGAAATAAATCTTCCGTTATCTCAACTTTTTCAAACAAAGCATAGTTTTCGGTCTTTTTTATTTTGTTGTAGTGGAGCACTCGAACTAAAGGAGGAAGATTATCTTGGCATCCCTTCGTTATTTTTTGTTATTATTAAGTAATTATAATTCGCGACCAGCTACTTAAATCTATGTAGTAACTACGTACTAGATAATATGCTACGTGCTTTTTGGAGAAGCGAATATTAAGCATGTGAAGAATATGGTACGAAGTTGTTTTCTTTTTGACTTTGACTTATCGTTGGCTAGAAATCTAAGGATAGTCTGAAAATCTTCCGGTCTTATTTTTTTGATTAATTTTCAACATTTGAAGACCTTGTAAGACTTTTCGCAACAATGCTCCCGCCTCTTTAATCCGTGTAAATAGTAGTTGGCGTCCTATTCTGTAAAACAGGCGTACGTATATGACTTACTAATTCCACGCGAACCCTCGTCGTCGAAGACGAAACTTTGGGCTTAGGAAACAGAAAAAGCTATTGTGGACCAGATCTGGTGAATGAGGTGGATGGTCTATGAATCCATCTACTAAAGTACGAGAAAGCGCGTCGTCTTGGTGAACAGTCTTCGTCTTTTACGAATCCAATTCACCATTCACAGTCCACCGTTTCGACTGCCAAGACTAACCCTTATATCACTTCAGCTCCTTCTGCAACGCTTTCGAATAGTTCATTTTAATTTGTTTAGCGCCGTTAGTTTTTTCTTATCCAAATCTTCAAACAGTATATCAGAGAAGCGTTCTTTCGTGATACCGACAGCCTTCGCTGTCTCTCCAAGCCTAATTCAACGGCCGTTTGGCATCTTTTAGTGAATTTATCAGACGGTACCGATAGTGGTCGCTATTTTTGTCCGCTCCAAACGTTCGTCGCCAACCAAGTTGATACAGCCACGTTTAAATTCGAATACCCAAAATTTTACTGAGTCAAATGATGGTACAGAGTCTCCATAAACCGCGTTCATCTAAGTTGTAATTTATATAGACGTATTGCACTTTAAATGCAAGAATTTAATGATGGTTGGATGGTCGATTTTTTTCAATTTTCATAGAAAAATATTAACATCGACTGACACCCAACATGGGCGAAATGTTCAAAAATTCAACACGTACGCCAGAATATTTTCGGCAGGTATTGCCATCTTCACGTGGAAGAGATAGAAAGAGACGGAAGCTACCTAAGCGGCTTAATCATGACTTAATATTAGCAAGGATGCAAGTTCGAGTGATCTAAGTTCGTAAAGAAAATCAAATCGATATTCCTAGGAACAAGATGCGAAAATCTGGATGGAATACCTACATATCTGGGTAACTTGATTTTTTTGGATCGTATGTTGTAAACGAGTAAATTTGCACCGAGAGTTGCTTTAAAGCACGGAAATAAGACATAAGAAGACAGTTTTATTCGCTTTCTTTAGTCAGTTATGTAGAATTGTGGGTAAGTTTATTGCTTGTTTCTAACGTTGAAAGTTAGTCCACCTCCTCGTTGGGCAAAATGTCAATAACAAACAAACTTATTTGAAAGTTTTATAACATTTATTCTACGATAATACTGAAAATCTAAAGCTGCCCAAAAGTAACAATTGATACTACAATCATTCAAACAAAAATCAAAGTAAAGGTTCTATGATCCCCGGATGTATTTCACGTTCGTATACTTGCATGGTACCAACGCCAAAGCTCTTTCATGTGGTATTATAACAATACATGGCTAAAAAATTATACAATAGATGAAGATGAAAAAAATCAGTGCTGTTGCTTACGTGTTCAAACAATAAAGAGTAGCGGTGGTTATCGATAGGTGATAAGCAATTCGTTAGTTTAATTTAAAAATAACTTTTTTGGCAGTTTCAGATAAAAAGAGCCTACATCGAACAAGCGCGACTGTAAAAAGAAAATCAGCGACCACTGTTTACTCAATAGGTCGATTAATTAGTTTATTAAGTTCTTTATACGTAGTAAGTCTTTGACTTCTTCAAGCTAGCGTGTATTTAACGAAACCCACCAAGTTGTTGTAAAAAAAGTAGACAACAAACTAATAATGTTCTCCAATTACGGGAAAAACTATTCAGCGTGAATTTTTTTGTCCTTTTTTCTTCCCTTCTTCTAAAGCGAATCAAATATTGCTGATGTAACTACCAAAAGCGGATAAAATCTAACCGATCTTATTGTGTTTTACCGTACATTAATTCTTCAAAACAATCGCTAAACAAGCGTCCAATAACAACGACGAAAAGTTTATATTAAGCGCATATACGGATCCTATCCGAGTGAGCGCAACAAAGCGCCGAGCAATCTAGAACGATTTAATTTATAGACTCCTACGTCGACGCCTCCTATCAAAACAAACGATCCGCTATGCGGAAACTTTCACAGAATGGATCTAGGAACACACGCGCGTACGTAAGAGACTGCACATGCAGAATGTGTACGTACGTAGGTGGCGTAGAGAACCGCTTCGGAACGTCGCCAAACAATGGGAGAGATTTTCAATGCGACCGGGTTCGCTGCAGAGCCTTCATTTTAAAGCCGGCGTACTTGTTTAGTTTGGAAAATGCGAGGCCTTTGTCTCGTCTTAGCGTAATGGATTGTCGCCAAATTCTTACTCGGGCTACTGTTCGGTTTAGTTACTGTATGTGTCGATACGTATCGTTTCTATATTTGGGATGTATTTACGTGCGTAAAAAATAAGGGCCCGAGTAAGCGGTTCAAGTCAAATCAATAATACAATGAAACAATTTATTTCTCGATGAAAGTCTGTTCTTTAGTACAACCCGAATGGAAGTACTTGAATGCTTTTTCTCACAAAATAGATCAAGTTTACCTTCGCAAACGCATACTTCTTCCTATTACATTAAGTTTTAAGGATTACTTGGTTTCTATCTTGGTAGTTATATTAAAACAATATTCTTACCGTTAACAACTAGCTAATTGAAGCCATCATTTTTTGAAAATTTTACGTCTAGATGTATTTGGTTTTAGATTTTGGACAAGTTTCACTAGTATTCTTTCTGATATAGTGATACAGAAAACAAATTAAAATAAAAACAGCAAGTAGCACCTTTTCGAAAATAATTAAAATCATGCTTACTAATACCATGTAATATCCTTCGAATTATATCCTAAAAAAAATGATATCTGCTTCAGTTCTCAAGGTACTCGCAAAAATCTTTTTTGAGGGCGCTGTATCCCCAGGGTTGGGTAATTGGACACGAAAAAGTGACGTTGCTCCTATACCAAGGCACTCTTTCGGTCCCTACAGATACGTACAAATATGAAGTTTCGAATTGTCGATGTTCCTTCGTTAGATTTCCAATTCAATTTTTTAGTCTTAACTATCGAAACGTGGGTCCAATGTTGTAAATGTTTGGGTGGTACAGTGTTCGAATACGTAATTTAGTCCGACGATATAGGTTCATCGAAGATTGTAAGCTGCTATTTGAAGGAATCAAGCTTATTTAGTTAAATATCTCCGTATTTGGACAAAGTTTTCAAGACTCGGGTGTCGTTAATAAATAACATTAATAAAAATAACTTTTTTTTAATTAAATATGCCCAAGTTGATGGCTGAATGAGCTTGAAATAATATTTGAATTTCTCATGCTGAAGATAGTGATTGTTATGTGACGTTCTCTCACGTTCCAATGCTTCAACCTAATATTACTGTCTCTGGAGCGGATTATTCTTAATCATAATTGGATGATAGGAAGTGCCCCATCTGTCGGCAGATTAGGGAAATTTAATTTAGGGTAAGTTCTGGAGGTTTTTCTAAATAAATGTTGATGCAGCAATGAAAGGAAACAAAATCCAGCAGTAACATTTTATGTTCCAGACACTTTAATTAACTTCCTTAGCTGCTAAATGACCCGTCTTCGATGGGTCGAAAGCTCTATCAACAACACAATTGATATCTCAAAAACTATAAGACTTACCAAAAAAAGGTTAAGATATGTAAGTAACTATTTCAGCAGCACTATGATCACGGCAATAGTTTTCTTCTGACAATTATTGTTTACCAGCAGTAACCTCCGTATTTGTTTCAGAATTCAAACATTTTATTTGCCAAAAACAAAAAAAAAACAAAAAAATACCAAAAAGTAGAACACATTAGAAAATGTCTAGAAACAATTACCAAATATATAATGCTCAGAGAACTGCTCGAGGACTGGTTTGGAAAACAGTGTCGCTGCTTCCTGAACGGAAAACATGCGTTACTCTAGCACTAGAGGGCGCCAAGAAATGTCAAGTTTTTCGTTTTTGGAAGTTGTGACATTAACTGTGAAGCAACAGCGACAGAAGGTAGGGATAAAAAATACTCTCGAAACCACGCCGAAACATGGCCGTGTGTTACTGTATTTTTTTCTCATCTTTTGTTGCATTTACCATAAATTACTCCATCAATACCATGAGGAAGCTAAGCCATCTTAGCATTACATATTTGATTATGCCAAAAAGTAACTCAATTTATAGAAAAAAAAAAAACAACTCGAATTATTGTGTATCTACGTATACGTGTACATAACTATAAATGACGGTAGCACTTATGCAAAGAAGTCGTAAGTAATGTGCTTATCTAAATCATTTAGAGTATTTATGCAATACATGACTGCCATTGCAATTAAGTATTTGGATATCTTATATAATGCCGTAAATTCTTGCCTCTTTCTAAATGCATATATACAGAGCTAAAGAAGTTAAGTGTTGCAGTTCGGAGTTTATTGACGACGACTACGTTTCACGATTTGGTTGTTGAATATAACTCTTTCGCTAACAACGTCCATCTGCGACGGTTTATGTCCTGGATAGCGTTTCCCTTATTCAGCGCATCTTTAAATCTAACAAGAACACACCCTGTAATGTGTATACTTTTATCGCTGCTGGTACCTACCCGGTCAACGTGCATAGCCAATTGTATCATACTATGCAAAATGTACAATAAATTTCCATATGATGGTCTACTGCCTAGAAAAAATTGAGCGAAAAACGTACGTAAATACAATAAAAATGTACGTTAATATAATAATTTTGTTATTAAAGTTGATCTAACGAACGAGTTTGTCATTCGAATAAATAACTGTTTATTATATGAATACACGCGGACATTCCCATAAAAAGTAAACAGACTAGTGCATTTATTAATGAACTCGTTTATTAGAAATATTAAAGGGTGCATTCATATAATAATTTTCGTTATCAAAACGGGTCCAACGAACAAGTTAGTTACTTGCAGCAGAGACATGTTCGTGAGTTAATCAATTTTTTGGTCTTCTTTTGTTGTGTTTGCCGTGAAGTATTCCATCTTTAATCTGTACTATTGAAAGGAAGTTTTGATTGAATAAATCATTCAGTAATAATTTTTAACAATTCATATTTGATAGTTATCTATCTATGACGGCTAATCTAACGCTGCAACAACGTGCTAGAAACATTAATTCATTTTAATTATTAAATAAATTTATCTAATTATTAAAAATTTTATAGGTGTCAGTTGTGAGTACGCAAAAAAAATTTTTTTTTTACCAATCATCTACGAAGCATTCAACGCGTAATGAATAATTTTGAAAATTTGCTGTACTTTAGGAAATATTGGTGCCGTGAAAGCCTGAGCACTTCTCATCGACGTCGTGCACCGGAATTCGGAATGTTTATTAAAACGTTATAAATAAATAAATAATAAATAGATTATAGAACAATAAATAGATAATAATAAATAGATTTGCATCTGTTCCAGTATAAGATTCAATTGACCTAAGGACTACGGGAAAATGACCATGAATGGCGACGAAATTGGAATACTCATGTGCGTCAAGGCAGATATCGAATTAACTGGCGCACTGAAAATCCTCCATCGGCTATTACATCCTCATAGAGCAACTGTATGATGCACCACCATTGAGCCGCATTTCTTAGTTATCCTGACATTTTTGAAATCTTTGTTGGTACTTCTTGATCTTGTTGTAGTATATGTTGCTCCAACAAGACGGTGCCACAAAAATTGTGATATACGCTAGATTACACGACTATTTCTTATGAAGATACTTGAATGAGAGGGTGTACACAAACAACCCAACCATAGTCCCAATGCTTGATTGCCGAAATAATACAAGAAGTCTACGAGAATGTTATGGAAAACATTTTTGAAAGACCTCGCATTTGAGCAATGATGAGAGGTGATGGCAACAACAGCAAACAATCAACAAATAAATTATAAATTATTATTATTCGTTTAAAAAATTATTCAAGGAAAGCATCTACCTAGAACAGAAGCAAAATGGTAAATATCTTGCTGAAGTATGCGTTTTATCGAAGCCCACATACTAGATCAAATAAATGCTCAAAAGAGATATGATCTCAAAGAAATTCCTTCGTATTGAAAGAAATCGCTTTGCAATGAATGTATAAAAAGCACCCTTGTAGAAAAGAATTTCTATATATAGACTACATCATTATATGAACCCGAAAATATAATAGAAGAATGCCCATTCAAGCCTATAATATGTATTTGTAGCTTTCCTCCGTTGGAAATCTCTCACGCATCGCTCTCGATTCTGCTCCCTTCCCGTCTCTTCGCCCATATTTACGAGAAGCCAGACCTTCCCGTCGCATTAGGCGCAGGCAGCGCCTTTCCCTCTTTTCGAATGGAATCACAGAGCGGAGGGCGAAACTTCGATGAAGAATGATGACGGTTCAGTGCACTAATTCCGTGCATTGGAAATTTAAAAGCGATAGCGCTTTCTGATATTCGACCCTCACTGTGATCCAGTCGACCGTGAAACTGTGTTCGGTATCTTTGTGATATTCTGAACGCTCGTTGCACGTCGTCGGCCGATGTTTCCGGCGCAAAGGTGAGGTTATCGATAAAATTTTTTGATTGGGTATTAAAGTGATATATGCGAATCGAATTTTGCAAAATTTGAACTAAACAATCCAACGAAAGTCTGTAGTTCCCTTCATTGTATTAGACTTGTTGCAAGCATTACTTTGCAGGATTGAAGATCGCTTAAGTTAAATGATACAGAAAAATTTGCAGTTCGTCTTGGTCTTTAGCATGGTTCACATGCTGGATTACAGTAATCAGCTTCTTCCCGCTCACTAGCTTCGTTTCTAGCATCGTTCACACGTTGAGATACCTCTCCTAAAGAAGCCCCATATGATTCCGGGCGAAGCGTCGTTCTTACGATTACTTACCATGACACGGACCAAACACATTTAATTTTAACTAACACTGGTCGTGGAAGCCTACGTTATTATTCCAAAAATTTGTTTGCTAGAAATCATATTAGATCAGTAAGAACGATCAACAATACTACATTAGGCTTCATCGTGACGCTATCAGCCCTTACACAACTTGATTATTTGAAAGAGAGAAAGATGAGATTAAAATCTTATTGCAGGTTCCTCCCAAATTATTATTATTATTATTATTATTTATTTTATTACGTAATAACTTCTTATTTTCAAATGTTAAATAAAAAAAGCAGATTTTCGTTACTTCAAGGAGCTGTTAAAAAAGCCTTCAAAAGCCGAAATATTGCTAACATTCCAAACAATTACAGGCTCAGATGTGAACAGAAATTAAAAACAACTGCAAACAAAAAAAAACGATATTCTTGCATTGGTACTTAAACTATGCAGTCTCCTAAGCAGTGAGCGACAGAAATAACAAAATTTTACAGTCTTGCAGCTAATACACAAGAAGGAAAGTATCTTTCGATTAATATAAAAATTTAAGCCATCCACAACAAGGATCAATTTAAATCTGAAACAAGATGAGAAGTTGTAATAATTGTACCTGTTCACCTCCTTGAAAAGAGAAGGAATACAACGTTGAGAGGTAATCAGTAGATCTCTTGCTAACTTCAAGGCTCTAGCGAGAAAAGAGGAGTCTACACGAGGACTTAAACCAAACAAAAACTAGATAGTTGGGACGTGTATCTGTCAATATATAGCCATGCCAGTAGAATAGCCCTGGTAACAATTTTAATAATCATTTCTCTTGAAGTACTTTTTTATCTTTCTTTTAACGCTCATCACTGTTGTGATTTTACATATATTTTTCAGTTCAAGTTAAATTTGAATCTTTCAGTTGTATTTAAGTGTTTGTAGGATTTTTTGAACTTCGCCTTGTGCTTGTAGCATTTCAATTTTTCTAATTTTTTTATACACATAGTTATTGTAACGGAGATATTGTAGTTACCATTATTAAAGTAAGCAACGGGCAATTTGTCTTATCGAACGTGTGCCAAACCATACGCAGCATATAGAGTGACGTACTCTTATTTTTTAATAGAGGAAAACTCAGAATTCAAAATTGTGCAAAATATGAAACCACGTCCTCCCATCCCCAAATAAAAAATTTTCCTTTTCTTAGAAGTAACCACTTAAGCAATCCATATTTACGTCTATTCTGCTGAAAGTACTCTCAATTGACATAACTAATCCAAAGGTTTGTGGCGCTCCTTAAGCCCTGTGAGTTATCAAAAATTATTGATATTTACGTAAAAACGTACGTATTTTCGGCGCGTTTTGTTCACCCTACTCAATGAATTACACATTAAGATAAGCAACATTTCGAATTATAAGAAAAGTTTCAAAAAAATTCAAAATACTACTTGTCTTTTTTGCTAACATTTCCGTCTATTTCGAAAAATAAAAGCACTTTACTCTTGAACCCCTTTCAATTTTAAATACGGTAATATCACGTTTAATGGGCGCCAAGTTAGTTTCGAAGGGTTCTCTAAAATCTTTCTACGTTACTCCAATTTTACAAAAGCATAACAAAAAAATTTCATATTTCACGTTAGGAGTATTTAAGGACCCCTTTCAGGAGTAATTTTAAACAAGTCGCTTGTACACGTGATGCTTCCTAGCGTAATAGTCAGAACCATCTAAGAAAAATGTGTGTGCTGAAACTATAAATTTAGGTGCTTCGCTCTCTCTTAAAATTTTTTTTGAGGATATTTCTTTAATGGAAAATGCTATGTGCTTTTCTTCGGAAGGATGTCATCATTTTAAATTTTTCGACATATTTTATTAATTCGAAAAATATCGATTTAAGCAACGAAGGTTACACTTCGATCGGCTTTCCTTCTGTTTAAGCGTAGTCAAATCTAAAGTATCCCGTAAGGATTTCAATAGACAATTTAATTTCTTTGTCATTTCTCTCCAATTTTATCACTATTCCTTTTGCAAACATCGAATCAACAACAATCTATAGATATCAGGACCTTTCATCAAATTAACTGATTTTTTTCAGATGAAGACATAGAATCATGTTCGCAGTTTCTCGCTATTTTTGCCTTAATTAGCATTAACATAAATAATAAAATAGGGCAAACTCAATAAACAAACTGGTAGATAATGTTACATGATTAGTATAAAAAAAATTATACACCGGCGCATCCACCAAAACTGCATGCTCTAATTTTCTCGAAAAATGAGAGTTTAAAATTGCTCACAAGGGTAAAATTCTAGCAAATGGGACGGCATATTGCTAGAATTTTTAAATTAAATTAAAACTAATCAAAAAAAGTTAAATTGAATTGGATAACATGCATAAATGATACGTTCTATCTCTTTCTGTGTCCAAAAATTAGCACCAAAGTTGAAACAAGGAAAACAAGGAATAACGCAACCATTTACACAGACAAAGGAAACAGCTATTGTTATTCTCCTAATTACCGACCAGCAGAAACAAACTCGCGACTCCCTTAAGGGAAAGATGAATAAGCCATTAACATCACTCCTGGGGTACTCGTCCTGCTCATTTATTCCGCGAAACGTGGAAACGAGAAGAAGGAAGGCGGTAATTGGCGAAATATGGCCATTTCTAATAGCTCTAGAACCGAAAAGAAAAAGAAAGAAACCTACTAAATTTTCGTACGTATTCGCATAGAGTCGGCCGCAAGCTTCCATTTTTATTCAGGCTCCCAAAGGTATAATTATTGGGAAAAAAGGAATGGAGTACACCCGTCCCTTTTCCCTTTTTTTTGTGTGAAGATGCGGAGAGAAAGAATGTATTATAGCTGAAATAATTAAAAGTATCGCGGTAAATATCGATTTTTCTAAATAAATAATGTTCTCGTTATTCCAAAATGTTCGAGGGAAGCTCGATAATTACCTGTCGTTGATATGGCGCTACTAAAATTGAAGTAATTCAATTTTTCGTACAAGTAACCTTTGATAAGGGCCATCAGTATCAAGCTTTCAAAAATTAATTTGTGAATAACAGTAAATTAAATTGAACAACTTTTCTGATTAAACGATAACGGAAGAAGTGATTAAATATTTGTTTTTAAGTAAGAAAACGAAGGATTCTGTTGATCCTTTTTCGTTTTCCAGAAGCTCTCAACGCATCTGCTTCTATCGATATCTGGAGATACCGAATTGCAAATAATTTAAACTGTGCCTTTAAATAGCCGTGAACGTATCGGAATGGTTAGTTATAAAACTCTGAAATGCAATCAGTTGCAAACGCTATCATCGCTTACTTATGCAAGCTTCAATAACACTGAAGCGAAAGGATTTCAAGATATTTCCCGATAATCATCGGCAAATTGTCGCAATCGTTAAAGAAAATTCATCTTTAGCAAATTTTATTGCCACTCACTAAACCGGGAACAGCTCACTACGAGCATTCCTCTCCTAACAGAGAAACGTAAAGATTTCCCGCTTTACATGCACAGCCGGGTAAAAATTTACGGCCACCTCCATTAAGGTTCCTCGCGAAATTCATTGAAGCAATAAAATGGTTTATGGCCTAACATCTAACGTCGACTTTCCTACCATAAATCATTCGCGCCTTTCTTATTTTCACGTTCGCCTTTTTGCCTGAACTAAATTTTAACTAATTACTTTAGATTATGGCGTTTAATTAAGAGTTCGAGAATTCCTCCGACATCCCGTAACTTTCGAAGTCTTTTAATTACATTTAAATACGTTCTCGATCTACACATGGCTTCGAATAATACGGACGAGATTTAGAGGAATTCGGGGGCAACATTTTCAGGTTTTAGAAGGAAGTGCCGCTGAGTGATTCCAACGATATTAATCAACTAACTAACGCAAATAATCTTTGCTCTCCTGATTGGCAAATCTAGTAAACAGTGTTATTAGAACAGCGAGTGTAGACGAATAAGTTTTCTCATTAGTTGTAAGTTCATAACGTTTGCTGTGCTTGGAACTTACGGCGGTTTAGGGTGAAAGATTTTCGATTATATAAATCTTTGAACGATAGATAGGCACAAATACCTAAATCTTGAATAAAATGTTATATGTCGAAATAAATAAATAAAAACAAAGCAAGAAATACGAGAAACGACAAAGATTAAATTAAAAAATATATATAAAAATATCTTAATTAAAACTCTTAGATTGATTGAGTTGTCAGCGACACGTCGAACGAAGTCACGGCATGTTTCATCGAAGACAAGACGAAACCTGTCTTGAACGTCTTCCTTGATTACTGTTCGGTACTGTTAAAGTTTCGCACTATGTTTTGCAAGGTATACAATTACTGCAACGCCTTCCAATCAATAGAGAGAGGAGTATGGGAGAGGGAAAAAGAGGGAGATAGAGCCCCGTCAATCCGATACTTGATACCAGCCGCAATTACGTATTGTAATCTCAGAATAACTGGATCAGCTCGTGCGCTTGTCCGAAAGTCGATGAACAAAAATAAGGAATCACTCGCGGCCGCTATGCTAAGTCGGAGATGGTCGTACAGGTCGCAGTGCATATAATCCGCATCTTCACTAGAAGACGCCACCCGCTATAAAGCACGAATGGCCTAACGTAGATCTTGATCGTGGGAACCGGGGTACGTAACCGGAAAAGTCGCTCGGCGAATCCAATCTAGGCGACAACTCTACTCTAGTGCTGAGACGTTCATGAACGAGCTCGCGCGGCAGGAAGCGTTCATTCAATAAGGTGGAAACAAGGTATATTTATGCAACTTCCAACGCTGAGAAGTACCCGACGAACGCGAATCGATGATGGAAACAATTCGGCGTGGCGTTCACTGAGGATTTATGATATATACTTCGCGTTCACGCGTTCACAGACAACCAGGGGAAGTACTAATTTTTCCTCTTTAATTTCCAATTGTTTTGAAATCTTAACGCGAGTTTACCTTTTTTAATATAATTTCTATCCAACAAGCTATCCATATTGCTTCTTCGCTTATGATTTATTGAATATTACTTTGCTGGACGACGTACATAGTTTTAAGCATATGCTGCAAGGAAAAAAACTTATTATTTATGAAATTACTTATTTTTATCTATTATACAATACAATATATTTTTTTAAGATTTAAATGACTTCATTTCTAATGTAGACTTGTTTCAAAGTATTTCAATGTTAAACGTATTATTATAAAAATCGTCTATTGTTGGCAAAATAGATAACTTTAAATTGCTGGTTTCGTACATCGATTCCTCCGTTTGCGTTCTTCTGTGAATGAACGCGGACGAGAGAATGAGTCAATGGTAAGTTTAGTGTAACCGATACAACGTCGATAGATGAATCGTGAACACTGTACCGTAAAGAACGCATCATATAAACCCCGTTCGCTCGCTTTTTCGGTGCGTTCACCAAGCTGCATTCAAATCGAAGCCGGCGATTGAACGATGAGTTCGCCCTAACTCTACTCTAGATAAGCTAGTAGACCGAAGAGAAATTTAGTCTCTTGGTTTAAAAAGAGAATTGATACGTACAAAAAAAATTGTTGATTTAATCTAGGTCTTGATCTAATTATCCAAATATGATGTACGGTTGATAGACTAAACTAATGTAAGCACGTTCGCCCGACAAGATCTTCTTCCTTACATGAAAGTACACATAAGTTTGGTGCTTATTACACATATTTACCTAATCAGCATACAAACATCTCTACCATACACATCTAACTTGGCGGTTGTAATCATAGCAGCTATAGGCTAACAGCTTGCAGATAACGAGTAGTGCAAAATTTACAATTATTAAAATAAAAGGAAGAACGAGAGAAGGAAAAAATAGTCAAACGGAAATTCACCAAAATTTAGCTTAAATTACTTGAAAAATTTGTTTGTAGGAATTGCCAAAATGTATAATTCTTAGTCCTTGTGGTAATATCAAAATTGAATAGGGAAAGGGTAAAAAAGGTAAAAAAAAGGGTAAAAAGGGAAATAGGGTTCCCTCAGAAAAAGAAAAATTCCACTTCGTTGGATTGAGCGGCAAAGTTCGACGGAACAAGTTGTCAAAAACTACGATTTCGTAACTAAATAAACAATACTCCTCCTCTGAGTGAAATAAAGCCGCAAAATTAAGCCAAAAACGAAATTGTACCACAAAGAGAACTTCGATAACGCTCCCAACTTATGTCGATGCATAACGGAAAAGAGGCCTCCAGAAATGTCAATCCTAAAGTTCTAGAATCAGAAGTTTTCGTGATAACACATCACTCAAGCTAACCAATCGGAGAAGCAATCGAAACACGATGCGACCTCTATTGAAACGTAAGCAAGAAATACTGCGAAAAAAAATAACATTCTTGAAATATTTTTAGGAAGGTAATGAGAAATGGAGACAAAGTCGTTTATGTAGAATTTTCCCCAAAGATTATCTTAAGCAGTAAATAAAGTAAAAGGGTCCGCATAATTTCGAAGAATGAATTCGAGGTAAGCGTGCAATACTGGATGACCGCAAATTATACACACGTAATAATCTAGGATCATCGTGTGCTCAAAAATGACTATTGCGCCAATCATATGAGCCGTTTTCAGTGAACTTTATGAGCCCGCACCATTAATTTGGAGAATTCCGTATTTTCTGGGAATTCTATCGAGAAACATTTGAGCTACTTTCTAAAAGCTCGGCTGTTCTTAATCTTAACGATTCCAAATTTGTCCCGAAAATTAGAACACTCCATATAGCATTAGTTTAAAGGGAGAAATCTTCGATAACCTGCATAATTTGCAGCAAAAAAGTAGTCAAAGTTAATTCCATTTAAAGTAAGAAAGTTAACATCCACTCGTCCGGCATAACCGGAAGTTATACATATTCAAAGATATAGTTTAAATAATATTTATATAATCGAATATCTACGTTCGTAACATTTTGATTGTTCATTCTATTTATTTTTTGAAATACTTTCGTCCTAAGTTGAAAACGCGTCACCCTGTATAGCGATCAATCTGAAAGATGCAGTGTTACCGCATTGCGTTTCTTATGATGTTGATTGTGTTTATTGAAGATCACTTACGTCCACGGAACTTGTTGTAAACGCTTATGCGGCAATTCAAAACTTCCCCGTGAAATTAAGTTCTATCTATCTACTTGAGAACTATGGAACGTTGCCGTACTAGTCGTTGTCGGCATACGGTTACAGCGTACATATTGTCTAATACGCCGTTCTGCGGGTGAGAATATCATATTTGGATTTGGTACACGTAAACGTAGGGGCGCATGCAGAAGTTGGCGAAGTTGTATTCCCCGAAGGGCCGGGTGATAAAAGTTTATTATATGAAAGTCTTTTTCGCGTCGAACGTGCATGAATTTAAAACTTATTTTCTAAGTACTTTGTTTCAGATATACGTAGTTTCACAATATACGCCAACAGCCGGCGTCAACGTCGTGTATAGAAAGTTGGAACAGTCGCAATCCGTAAGTGAGTATCTTGTAATACGAACTTATATTAGTTTTATGATATTATGTGTGTTTAACACGTATATAAGACTAGGTACAAATCAAAGTAATCTATATTTAATGTATTCTTCTTTGCCGTTTGTGCTGTAATTATGTTTTGTTTACGATACATAAACATTGTCATACGTAGATGGAACATAATATTAGCATCCATATACATATATTGATTAACAATAATTACTGATCCAACAATTAAAGTTATTGTTACTTAACTTTACAAGGTACATAAAGATCTTTAATTACGTATTGTTTCTGTTCGAAAACGTATACCTAGCGATGCAACAGTTAGGAGCCTAATTGCAACATTTGAGCGAACTAGTTCTTCTGCTGGTATCAAGAGACCATTACGAGAACATGATATTCGCTCAGCTGGAAATATCGTTAGGATATGCAAAAGTGAAACCAAAGGTTCAAACAACTCGATTGGCTCAAGATCTGAGGCCTATTGATCATCAAACCCGCATGTGTTTACCTATTGGATCTTAGATTAGACTGCAGTTGATAACGAATTTCATAAACAAATTATAATCAGGCACGAAGCCCATTTTACATCGGATATTACGTTAATAAACAATGCAAAATTTCCTGGATGTGTAATTGTTGTGCGTGTGTTAAAAGACAGGCATTTCAATTTTTCTTCATTTCTCAGTCAAAATATTTCCTTTTTTGTGGTAGCTATTTCTGTATTCTTTAGAAGTTATGCCTTTCTCAAGTTGCTAAAAAAAAAAAAGATAATTATTAAATTTATTAAACGAATTAGGCGCTGTGTTAGTCTCTCTAGGATTAACAAATTTTCTTAATGACTCACGCTCCCCAGTTACCATCCACAGTCGGCGTACAATTAATTTAATCCTTTGCGGTGAGGAAATGATAGCAAACAACATGAAACACCTTACATACACAATGTACAGTAAAAACGCATCTAACAATAGGACAGGTAATGGACATGTAATTTTGCGAAATGGTAACATTGGTTGACCCACAAGATCGTCGGATTTAACACCACTAGACGTTTTCCTTTAAAGCTTTCTGGAGGATCAAATCTACACAAATACACAGAGAACTGGTCGTTTAAAAAATAATAATTGTGCGATTACTTGCGAAATTAACTTGAATTTGTGCAATAAAGTAATTGAAAATGTTGAAAGAAGAATAAAGTAAACCATGTATAGAAGAAAGGAATCAAGGCGTGTTAAGCCCATAATTTTATATTTATAATAAAATTTTTTTTCTACTTTTAATAGAATATTGAGGATCTCTAAAAACCAAGAATTTTATCGAGAAGTTAAACCACCAAGTTTCCGTTGAGACACTTACTAGAACGGAACATTTTATTTTGTAAGCCATTCATTAAGAAATTTGCTAATGCAGCTGACTATATCAAATAACAGATTAACAAATGCAATACAGAAGAAATAGAGATCTTCCTCGCTACTTTCCCGACACGCAAGTAGAACCTTTTTACTTCCTAACGTTAATACTTGCAAGAGAAGTTAGCTAGTGTATGCAGTAGTTTCAATTTTTCAATTCAGCTTCAATTTTTGAAATCAAATGTTGCATTCGAAATAAAGTGCGGAATTACTTTTCTTTTCAGGAGATATTCCTTCGCATTCCGATGTTGTTCTATTGTTATTCAAGGATAAAGATGCCGCTGATTCTTTTGTTAACGCTTTTCTGAATGGTATTTAACTTTAAGCACGTTTTATTATATTTCCGATCTTGTACTCCTATCTTGTCTTCCGATCAATTCTAGCGAAAAAATTTCCGCCGCTGAGAAGTTAAAATGATATAAATCGGTAAAGTTGTATATTCACAATAGGCCTCCAATAGAAAAAGAATCTGAAAGAGTAAGTTCGAGTAACCGATCGAATCAATGATGTCTCCAAAAAAATGATAATAACACATCTCTTGCGCTATCTTGCTGAAAATAAAGGATTTTCGGGCCAAAGCCAAAACGAAGTTTTCTAACATTGCGGCATAAAGTTCCTAATTAACAATCACCGTCTTTTTATCCTCATTTTCAAAGTATTCAACTCTACGACAAGACGTTTCGGCAGAAGAGTGCAAAGACTTTTTGGGCAGTTCTTTAAGATGCAGTGGAGACCACATCTTCCGCATGTTTAAATTGAAAAAATATTTTTAAATTTGAAAACTTTCAAATTTAGTTTTTGAATATTGTCTTTTTTTAATACTTTTTAGTCACTTAGTTACTAAAAGTTGATATACCTACGAAGGTAATCCAAAAACATTCCAACCTGATACAGGAACAAACATCTTTTTGCCAAATTCATTTTTCACAACGATTCTCCCATCCGTCCAAATAGTAATTATCATCTTGTTCTCAAAGAAAAAGGAGTTTACTCTCATTCAATGAAAATCTCTGTCCTGCTAGCGAGATTCTAGGCTTAGGAAATACAAACATTGCTGAGCATCAAATGCGGTGAACAGGGTGGATGATCTATCGAACTATTCGAAACCCGAACAAAAAATAGTCACCATCACCTTCCCAGCTAATGGATCAGCCTTCGCCTTGCTAAGTCCACTGTTTCAACACTGTTTTAGTATTAGGAGTGTATTGGTGTTCCCGACAATTATTAATCCAGAAGAAACTCCAACTTATTCGCGTGGACTGCTTCGAAAGGATTTGGAAATGTTAATTCCAAAACGTTTTCATCCTGGGTAAACAACCGCAACGCTCAACGAGTGGATAGCATTTTCATGTCCAAATAGTAAGTCGGCGTATGATATATACGTCCTTTTGAGATGCTCACAGCTATCTCTCTAAGCTTAATTCGACGGTCGCTAAATGCCATTTGATGAATTTGCTGGATATTGCAAAAGTCTTCGTAAACAGAGTTGATCTCGTCTTTAATTTGCGAAGGCGAGAACTTGATAGCGATTCTATATTCGATTCTTCCCATTTACGCAGTCACATCGACTGACACAAAAGACTGTATTAAACAAGAAATGCGCGTTCAACACGGCTGAAATTTTCAAAAGTATCTTCGATACATAAACAATTATATTATCAGAATTTTTTTTTACGAATAACGTAATCTCTATAATGAGGCTTCATACGTTTCATTTTAGATTTTAATTAGAAATGTTTTCAGTTTGCATTTTACCACCGTCTATTTTGGTACGGATCTAACGGATCTAATTTTAAATTAAATTCTAAAAGCTCGACCTACAAAAGTCAATCAGGATTACCATCCGGTACATCCTTTATAGACAGCAAGAAATAATAATGAAGCAGTTATCCCTCTATCTAAACTTTTAACTTGTTGGAAATTTAATTAAAACTGTTAGATTACATCCACTGCACAAAATGTCAACGGTCAGACTATAATTCTCCCGCCGACCGCAGCTGTCGAAACTAAATCGAACTGTTTCAAACTTATAAGCCGAGGTTATTAGGGCGTATGCATTTATATCGACTTTTCAAAGTAGTTACCGCGAATGGTATGTGACAGTTCGTTGTAAAGTTAGAATCGTACTCCCGCCCTACGCTCGATTCGCCGGGTTGTCCGATTAATCCGTGTGAAAACAAAGAAACATGTTGATCATTTCATAACTACAAAATTGCAATCTTAACCAATAAAACGGAGTGCTTTAAACTTGAAAAAACTTAAGACTTTATTGAAATATATTTACATCGAAAAAAGGGTCCTTTCTTACAGAAACTCTATTTTTTAATAGTTTGAACGACCAATTTCGTGTTATATACACTTCTTTACAAGAGTTAAAAGACATGAATATGCAAAACTTATAATTGAACATCCTCCTCTCGTTAAATTTTTTAAACGAATTACGGGCTGTGTGAGTCCTGCTAGGATCAACAAATTTTCTTAGTAACTCCGGTACACTCCCGAGTCACCATCCGCAGTTAGGATACAATTAACTGCGTTTCATCCTTTACGGTGAGGGAATGATAGCAAGCTACATTGAACACTTTACAAACACAATTTACGCTCAAAAAAGCTCCTAAGATTAGGACAAGCTCTAAAAGGTTA